>CM069533.1:84842500-85442500 GCA_035773235.1 Eospalax fontanierii | reverse complement strand
GTTTGCACATGCACACAAACACATGTAGACATGCTCACAGGTACATGCACTCACACCTGAAAGACACTATTCTCCCTGGAATTCCTTGCTCCTTAAACCAGTCAATCTGAGAATCAGAGACTAGTGCCAGATGTTTTTTTTTTTTAATCTTCCTCCATAACTCTGCCTTATTGCCTTGTGACAAGGTGTCTTACTGAACTAGTAGGTTCCTGTTTCAGCTCAGCTGGCAGTCCAGCAAGCTCCTAGGATCCACCTGTCTCTGCCCCCAGTGCTGGGATTGCACTTATATGCAATCATGCCTGGCTTCTTACAGGAGTGCCAGTGATTCCGGCAATTCCAACTCAGGTCCTCATGCCTGCAGAGCAAGCACACTCAGTAGGAGCTATCTCCTACTTTTAAATATGACTTAGTTTTATAAGCCCAGATGTACAGGCCTTCGTTTTTCCATGTAAATTATCTGATCTATTTAAAACAAACAGTAAGTAGAGCTTTGTGATTGCTGTCGCCTGTGCTGAGGTACGTGCTACAACTTCACACAGAGAGCTCATGTCTAGTTCTGTTTCAGCATCCAGGTGACAGGCTCAGACCTTTTTGGGAATCACTGTGGCATCAAACACAATAGAGAAACAGAAGACAGCCACACACTGTCTGGCACTTTGTGTGTATGGTGTGGCTTTTTAATAATACAGGGGCACAGGGGCTCACTAGAAGCACTAACCAACCTTCCAGCTGCTTCTAGCTGATGGTTTTGTGAGACTTGCTACACAGATGATCTTCATTTCTTTCTTCCAATATTGAAACACCTCATGACATGGACCTGGTGTAGCTTTGGCTACCACCTCCAGTGTGTCACTAGAACCTTGGGCCTTGGCTGCTGTTTCACAGATGAAGAAACAGGCCAGGTGGGGGACTCACCTCTGCCTCCTGCTGCCCGCATTCTGCACACCCTCCACCTTGTGGACACCATCCCCCGTCTCCTGGTGGATAAAGAAGCCTTAAGGAGTATCAGTGGGTTATTTCACCTAATGGTGCATTAAACGTTTACCTTTGATGGCTATATTTCCACCCTTTTCATCTTAGATTTGAAATCATACCCAGGCTGCTTCAGTTCCAGCCCTTACCCATGATGGTCAGGTTTTGGCACTGTTCCTTCTAAGAGGAAAATACACCATACAACTTGGTGATACTGAGGCTGTATTCTGGAAGACTGGCTAAGAGGGCCCACAAGGCCTTGGCCAGAGCATAAGCTCAAAGTTCCCACCCCAAGCCTGGGAAGAGGGGTCACCAGAGAGGTCAGGGCTGAAGGACCAGCTCCTGACAACAAGGATAACCATGGTGTGCCCTTTGGCATGTTTTCCTTTCTCTAGTGGCCCCCATTTTGCCCAGGTCACATTCGCACAGAGTGCCAAGGACAGGAGAGGCCGTGGGAGTGGCCAGTCCAGGTCCCATAAGGCTGTTCTCTAGGTAAAGGAAGTGGTCACAGCCTTGCAGCCACTACCACAGCAGCCCCTGCATGTGAGCAGGGGCTCCCCAACCCAGGGCTGTGTATCCCCCTTAAATAGCAATGGGGACCACAGCTCTGTCACTGCCCTGGGTCTGCCCAATCCACAGAGGCCACACCAGTCCTAGAGGCCCTAGAGGTCACAAAAGCCAAGACCAGGAAGGACCCCTTGTGTTCCCATTAGACAGAGCCACTAAACCGGTGCCAGGCGTGCCGGCTCTTTCTGGGATTTTTATTTCTTTAAAATAATTCATACAAATGGTTACAGTCACAAACATGATTTTAACCAAAATATTGCTAGCCTACCACATCAGCAGGACAGCACCGTGCAGGTAGGGGCACTGCCGAACCCCCACTACCCCCAGGACAGATGCCGATGGTCCTGAGCACATTGGGCGCTGCAGACACTCCTCTGAGACACTCACGATGCCGTCTTCATTTGGAACAAGGGGGTTCATGCCAAAATTAGGAAAAACAGCCTCTGTTGTTTTTCTAAATTATTCTAAAAATAAGACAAGCAGGTAGAAAAAACAATGCACTGTGTGGCATAAAAAGAAAAACGGGAAGGATTCATTGTCCTGAGAAGTGTGCCGACGGCCGCATTCCGGGGCACGTTCCAACGTAGAAAAGGAAAAATAATCTCAAACTGACTTGCTGAACGCTCCCTCAGGTTTTCTTTTTGCTGACAGCTAAGCAAACAAATCCTCTGTGATAATGCTCTAAGAACTGTACACAGACAAGAACATTCGTGATAGAATTAGCTACTAACTTCTTCTGCTTAACGAGGAACGCAAAGGACACAGGACAGTGAGCCAGCCCACGGGACAGGACAACTACAATCAACTTGGGGACGTGCTGCCTCTTGCCCCTGCCTCGTGCAAGCCCAGGCCAGTCTCTGGAGCGCCACAGTTGACACTGGACACCACCTCTGCACACTCAGGTCTGAGGGTGTGTGGTGCCCTCTATCATACGCCAAGGCTGGAGAGTTCCAGGGCTACAACTGGTCACTTGCATGGTCTCTATCCGCCTCAGGCTTGACAGTCTGGCCAGGAGAAGGAGCGTGGGGTGGGTGGGCCACAGGGGGCAGGCCATGGGACAATGACATGGCGCTGGGGACAATGCCTTCCACGGCAGCTGGGATGCCAGTGGGGGCCACACCCACCACACCTGGGGGATACCTGCTGGGAGAGAAGGGCAGACGTGAGGTTACCTACAAAGAACTGTACTTACTTCACACAGCCCTTTCTGCAGGAACATCAGT
Organism: Eospalax fontanierii; assembly: GCA_035773235.1. Taxonomy (NCBI): domain Eukaryota; kingdom Metazoa; phylum Chordata; class Mammalia; order Rodentia; family Spalacidae; genus Eospalax; species Eospalax fontanierii. The sequence continues at coordinate 85,439,738 of CM069533.1, read as the reverse complement.
GACCCCTGAGGTCTGGAAGGGTTGGGGATCGATGGAAGGCCTGGCCTGGCCCATATGTACACCTGGTCATTGCAGGGTAGAATCCCTGACCAGCTTACTTCTAAGGGCTTCACCAGCCCCCAGGCCCTGCTCCCTGCCTCCTCACCACTCTCTGCCCAGCCCTCCTCTTAAGGAGGATCTTAGTGCCACCCCTCTTGCTCTCCTTCCGTAAAGCCCCAGGTAAGTGGATAGCACCATCCAGCCTGTGTGAAGATGTGGCCTGTGCCATGGACCACTGCACCACCTGCTGGCCAAGATCCAGATTTCAGTTCCCTAGTCTTAGGGGCTGTTCCCTGCCCCTGCCTGCTCACCTGTAGGCGGCCCCATTGAGCTCGGGGTGCACCACAGCAGGGTCCATGCTGGCCCAATGGGTGGCAGCTGTCAGGTGGTCCTTGTTGACACAATTTTTCAAGCTATCTGGGATCCGGCCTGGGAGGTTGGGTGGTACACCAAAGAGGGACAGCAATGCAGGTTAAAACTGCTGCCTCTGCAGGGGCCAGGAGAGGGGCCCGCAGAGGTGGGAGCAGGCCCAGAGCACTCCTCCTCCCACAACCCTGGCTCACTTCCCATAGACACCATGGGGCCTGGTCTGCCTGGGCAGTCAGCTCTCGGCTTGAAGACCTCAGCCTGAGTGTGTGCCCTTGGCTCACGGGCAAGTGACAGCACTCAGCACAGCAGGTATTCACGCATGAAAATGATGCACATACTCCCCAACTTCACCCCAAGGGGCCCCCAGTCAGGGCATGACCAAGGATCACCTCCCCTGACCTGGCACAAAACAGACATGTCAGCATGAGAGCAGGCAGGGCCGCACACCTGTGATGGCTCGCCGGATCTCCCGGGCTGCCTCCTCGCGCATCTCGATGGACGCCTGCTCACTGTACCATGCAGCGTGGGGGGTGCAGATGAGGTTGGGTGCATCCTTCAAGGGGCCCTGGCTAAAGCTGAGGACAGCACATGACCCAGTCAGAGTTGTCTCAGCACCATGCCTGGGGAGGGGCAGAAGGTGGCCAGGCCCTGAGATCTGAGGGCACCTGATCTGTCTCCAGGCAGCTGTCCAAGTGGAACCTTAGGACCATCAAACCTACCTCAAGCTCTGGACAATACAGGGGGGAGGAAGGTCTCCAAGCCTTGAAGAAAGGGACCCTGGTAGAGTGCTTACACAGCCTCTCCCGGTAGAACAGACCCCCAGAGCATGGGCTCTGAGAGAGACTCCATTTTGTCTCCTTCAGTGGCAAACTACCCAACCTGGAGCTTGTCTGTTATCCCAAGATGGGCTTCTCAGGTACTGAAGCCTAGAAAGATCAGCCTGGGCGGGACCAGAGGCTGCATGCAAAGCCAAGTAGGCATGCATCCTGGCTCCAAGGTCACCCAAGGTTGGGGCCCATGAAACCAACATGGACTTGAAGACCTTACTTTCTGGCTCAAAGACAGTTGAAAACTGGGGACAGCCCCCTAGCCCACAACTATGGCCAAAGCTGGAACTTGTTTCCATCACAGGGCAGAGCGCTCCCTCCGCTCTCCCGGCTGGCTGAACTCAGTCAGCAAGAGACCAGAGCTGATGGACATGGTCTCTGGGACACAGACAGCAGGCTGGTGGGCACATGCCATCTTGGGGCACATGGGGCACCTGAAGGGCTCTGACTCATGCACGTCCAGCGCTGCGCCACGGATCCGCCCTTCCTTCAGGGCCTGAGCCAGCGCCTTCTCGTCCACCAGGCCACCACGGGCCGTGTTCACCAGGAAGGCCCCTTGTCTCATCTGAGAAGACACAAGGGCCACATAGTAATGACACTGGAGCCTCTCACTATCACAGCACAAGCAAATTCTACCTCCTACCTACAAGAGACCTAGTGCTGTGAGAACAGGGTAGCCCCAGCTTCTAGGGCTCTTTTCTAGTTCAGGCCTACCCAGAGCTGGCTAAGGCTTCAGGACAACTGCACGGAGGCCGGCTGCACAGGTCTAGGCGGCTCCAGCAAAGCAAACACATTGGCCTGACTTCCTCCCTCGGCACACCTGGCTCCCAGGTCTGTACCCCTCACTAGCCCTTCACAGCTGCTCTGCAGCCCTGGCCTGCTTGGGTGGGCCTTACCCACCCACTGTGGTTTAGGCCTTCCCAATACATCCAATACCCCAGAGGAACAATAAAGCACTACAGAGGTGTCCTGAGAGTGGTTTTTGATGCAGTGAGTCCCACTTCTAAGCTTGGCGGAAGACAACTCTCATTTCTTACTTTTCCAAAAATAAGGCTCATCTTGGAGCTGGCTCTCCCAGATCTATAATAGCAAGTCTCATGACTTAATTCCATTCCATTGGCCCTGTTGGTCCAGTGTCATTTGTTTGGGCTACTTGGCCTTTCCTTTGTCAGTTCCTACCTATTAAGGTCACACCCATATTTCTGACCAGTGTCCATGTACCAAGCCTTGTCCACTAAATGTTCCACAGTGGCAGGCAAATGGTCTCATCTGTAGCCGCAGGGGTCTGGAACACATGTATACACACATCCAAGTGCACATACATTTGTGCACAAGCATACAAACAAAATGCACATGCATCTATGTACAAGTGCACACACAATCATAGGAAGTGTCTGGATCCCCAGGAGCACCACCCTGGCTCTAGTGTCTGAAAGGGCAATATCAAGCCTGAGACTGGTGCTCCTGCCCTAGAGGCAGAGCCTAGATTTAAACCCTCAGCATGGCACTGACAGGTAGCACAAGAAGAGAGGGCAGGCAAGCTCCCTCAGCTGCTGCCCCCACCACACGGCTGATAGAGACTTTAAAGCTGATTGCTCGTTCCTGCCTTTGCCACGCTGCCAAGAGTTGGCAACCTTCAGAGCTCTGCAGGACACCGGCCTGGCCAAGACAGCTCAGTTCTGGGAGGGACCCAGGGTGAGACAGGCCCATGGAGAGACCCGCTGTTCAGCCCACGGACTCTGAGAAAGGAAGAAGGAAGGAGGAGCAGCTGTGCACACCTGCTTGACAGTAAAGTCGTTGATGAGGTGGTGGTTGTGCTCGTTGAGGCCACAGTGCAGCGTCACACAGTCGCTGTGGAAGAGCAGGTCCTGTAGTGTGCTCACACGCTGCAGCCCCAGGGCCCGCTCGATGCCATCCGAAAGGTATGGATCATAGAAGAGGACGTTGAAGCCAAAAGCCTTTGCCCGCAGCGCCACCGCCTGGCCCACACGACCTGGCAGAGTCAAGATGGCATGAGATATGTATCCACAGGGCTTGAGGCTATCCCACAGTAAGGACTCAAGGGGCCTCCTAAACCTCATCTGGCCTTTCTGCCAGTGGTGTACCAGATCTCTGGCACCATGTGGAGCCACAGTCAGACACTCTGCCAAGGCACCATCATCAAGGGGTGGGAGGGCAGACGCTACCTGCCGCCATCCAGCAGTCTGATACCCAGCAGTTGCACTCACTGGTCTGCAGGGCCAGCACTCAATCCTGAGCTCAGCTCTGTCTTGGGCCTCTCATTGAGTCCACTCATCAGAAGTTCTTAGAATCTCAATTCCGGCTATCTGCCAGAGCAGAGCAGGCAGGGACCCTCTGGACCACATGCTCCCAAGAGATACATATCCCATTAGAATACAGCAGCAAGGGATTGAAGAAATGGCTCAGTGGTTATAAGCTCACAACCACCTGTAACTCCAGTTCCAGAAGGATCCAACATTTCTGGACTCTGTGGGCACACTTCAGGCAGACATAGCTGCCACCCTTCTGGCAGAACCCCACAGGGATCCATACTCTATGCCCTTTAAGGTAGACCTGGCTCTGGCACAGGAGTCACAGGGTAGAGATCATGCTGTGGGGATGGCTCCACAACATCCACTGCATGATGGACACAGCAGGGAGCAGACATCACAAAGTTCTGGGGACACAGTCTCTCCTGCAGCAGCCATTCAGAGAGAAGGCAATACCCACCAGGAAAGGATATGGAACTTAGAGAAGGGGCAAGCATACCGGCAAGATACAGGTACAACTGTAAAGAGAGTAGTCAGAGTAGCTAGGAGCCGGACCTTGCCAAGAAGGCCAAGCGTGTGGAAGATAAAGGTGATGGAGAAGATTCCACCAGGGCAGCAGGACAGCAGGTGTCACCCTACCAAGTTCAGGGCCTCTCAGCAGCTCTGCAGAGAGCTGGTACAGAAGACAGGGAGGTCAGTCAGGAGGACTTCAGCCCAGCTGTCATAGCTGGTTTATGAAGGAATGCTGAAGTCAAGTACACACCTGTCATGGGCCAGGAGTAAGGACTGAGGAGTGACCTATCAATTGACTTCTGCAGAATCTAAGTGGAATGAAGGAGCATCACAGAGGAGCTTCCTAGCACAGGACAGGCCAGGACTGCTGCTGAGAATGTAAGGACGTGGGGACAGACTTTTCTAGTGTGGAAGCTGGGGACTACCCAGAAACGTGGGGAGAAGGTGCTCTCGAGGAGAGCTGTTTCCTGAAGTACCAATGGGGTGGAAAGTACCAAAGCTGTCAGACAGCAGCAGCAGCCCCTCCAATATCCATCACAGGACAGAACAACCATTCCAGGTGTAAATGACATTTACTTCAGCCTCTACTATTCCTTTCTAGATAAGGTCTGGAGAACCACAGAAATTATAACAGGTAACAGAAAAAAACAAAACACAGGCAGATCCAGAGACAGCCCAGAAGGTGGGACCATATGACATGTGGGACTGATGCTGGGAACATGTGACAGGCACATGCACATGGACTGTACACCGAATGGAACAGGACAGTGAACTCTAACAGAGAAGTGGCCCCTCTACAAATGACCCAGAAACAATTTTTGGAGCTAGAAAAGCTGTATCTGAAGTGATCAACCCATCAGAAGGTCTGGCACCAAAGACAGAGAGCCATGACTAACAGAATAACCCCAACCAAGGCAGAGGGCAAAGTGTACTGTAAGAAACCTTTTAAAGAATAAAAGGCAGGTCAACAGGAAAGGGTGAAAAAGATGTGCCATACTAACACTCAGCCAGAGAAAGCCTGATGGTGACATTAAAGATCAGGGGCCACAAGAGCCTACAGCAGTCACCACCGTAAATGACAGAGCTCTGCCCCTGGGTCAGAAACAACAGGTGGGCCACTGCAGCCTCTATCCAACACAGCACTGGCCATCACAGCTAATGCCAACAAAGCAAGAAGAAAGAATGAAAGCAAGTGAAAGATGCTGGAGAAGAGAGCACATTATGCACTCCACGTGACCCAGCAAAGTGTGTAGAAAACTCCAGAGAACTGGCAAACAAGAATCTAGGGAAGGGCTATAGGGTAGATCAGGAGACAAAGACCAAATGTGTTTCTAAACACTAGCAATCCACTACTAGAAATGAAAATGCACACATTATAATAATAGTAAACACCTAGCTGGGTGGAGGGGTAGCTCAGTGGTAGGGAGACCCTATGTCCCATCACCAGCAACAGGAAATTAGGTAACACACTTTGTACAAGCATTCTGTGCTGATCACTACACATGAAATAATAGGGGTATGAACATCACAGGAGACTTATCCAGAGGTCAGTGGTCCCAACACACAAGGACTAACAAAACACACAAACTGACAAGGTGATTCTAATATGGAACTTTCAGAAATGAGTACTACTTTGGAAGGATGTCGTCTACCCAGAGAACAGAAAGAAATGGGCTGGTGAGCAGAACAGAGCACAGACAGGGCCTCTTGTGGAAGCTGGTGCCGCCACAAGAGGCACCAAAGTAATTTGTTTGCCTACCTCAGAGAGGCGAGCCTGGTCTCCACCTCATGCCCAGCGTTAAGATCAGGCTACACCTTACTCCCAGTCACTACAGAGTGTATAAACAGTGGGTTTTTTGCTGGGGATGGTGGTGCGTGCCTTTAATCCCAGCATCTAGGTGGCAGAGGTAGGTGGCTCTCTGTAAGTTTGAGACCAGCCTGGTCTACAAAGCAAGTTCTAAACAGTGAGATTTTGTCTCAAAAACAAAAAGCAACAGAACAGTGATCTTCCAGGCTGTGCCCTGCAGTAGGAGATTCCATTTTACAAGCAGTTTTTTGTTTTTAACTCGATTTTGAGGGGAAAAATGATTGCTGCAGCCCCTTAATGGACCCCAAACTACTCATTCTGTCGGTACCACCCATCCAACAGGAACTGATAAATGGCTTATTCCTGGGAGCAGAAAAGGAGACACCCTATTAGTTTATCAGAGTGAGCTGAGACTGTAGGCCCATGAGTATATTAAAATTGCTTAAAAAAAAAAAAAAAAAAAAAAAAACAGGCCCAAGAACTTATTAGACACAGCAGACCAAGGAAAGGCTGTATTCAGCCTCACTGGAATTTGTAAAGTGCTAAAAGACACTGCAACGCCAGAGACCCACAACAATCTATCACCTAATACCTGGTGTGTGCATCAAGAACCAGCAAGGAGAGGACTCCCTAACCATTCCTGGGGCTTCAGCTCAGCTTAGTCCCCCCTATTGCTGACACAGCGTGCTCAACTGCCTGACCATCTATCCACCTTTCACCAGTCTGGACCTGGACCATTTCCTCTTGGATCTCAGTTTAGTTTTCCATCTCAAGCTAGATTCTATAGCTTTGCTCTCAGATCCTGATTCCAGAAGCTTCTATTGCAGCTCCATCCCAGCAGTGACCTGGTTCATTGTCTTAATCAGCACATTCTCTCTCAGTCCACTTCTGAACCTTTCTGAACTCTGCTGTAGCCTCTTTAACTTACATTCATTCTGTAAACCACATATATGCATACAGGCATACAGACATATTTACTGTATGATCTAAGACTTAGTATTCATAATTAAGATTGTAATAAAAGAATCTGTGTTCACCTATACCAGACTGCTGGGTAGGCAGGATTATTTGGCAAGTCGCTGCCATTGAAACTACTGAGTCTTGTGAATTTACTGTTATTCAATAAATTCTGACACTATGGAAAGACAAAAATGTGTTCATCTATATTTCTGACATAGTGCACTCATGACAGAGGGCAAGGTATATGATTCCAGTTGGCCTGAGACCTGTTAGGTCAAGACTATGAAGCGTCTAGAAGATCCACACCACAGCTTCCATACCTCACCTCACAGCACAGACACAAAGCACCCCAATGGCAGACCTTCTGGCAGGAAAGGCAGGCTCCTTAGCTGTTGGGAAGGTGTAGATTAAAACACAATGGAGATAGCAATAATCCTGACAATACTGTCAGCAAGGCCCAAACTCCTAGGACAGTGGGTGGATGCCAAAGCTACACATCTACTTGAAGAATAACCTGACCTCCTCCCTGTCTGACTCCGTCATTCTATTTCTGGTATAAATCCAAGAAAAACAATGTCACATCCACAAAGAGACAGCGTCATCTGTCCAGGAGCTAAACAGATCAAGAGAATCCTGTTCAACAGCAAAAGCTCCTGAGCAAGGCAGAGGTGCAGACAGCACCTGAGGCCTTATGTTTGCTGAAAGAACACAGACCCAGGGCTCCTTCCCTGTGGTTACATTTCAGTAGGACCAATGAGCCTAACAAGCTGTGCCACAGAGTCATCCCAGGCAGGAGTGTTAACTCTATGAAAGCAGGAGGGTATGTTCCAGTGTGCACTTACAAGAACATTTTGCAAAAGAGGAGGGGAGAAAGGAGGGAGGGACAGCAAGACTGGAACAAAACACAAACTGGGTATAGAGCAATGGGGAAGCAGCTGGTGCACTGGCATTACAGAAGACCCGCAGAACTGGCTACCTACCTACCCTCACCACAGACCTGAGAGAACCAACCACCATATTCTACACTAAAGACAGCCTCAAAAAGGTACAGAGAAGAACAAGAGATGCGGGAGTAGATAGGGCTTCAAAGAAAAGTGGTGGACTTGAGGCAGTCTTGGAGCTGCTCTGTAGTCAGCAGCAACAGGGCAACAGTAAGGAAGAACAGGCGGTTCCCAAGGTAAAAGGTGCAGCAACTCGGGAGCTCTCGCCATGTCTGGGGGTTGGGGAGAACGGGATTCACCCTCTTTGCTTGTGTAGACTGTGCACACATTCAAGTGTGTCCATATGTAGAACCATGTTTGTATCATTCACTTCATCCACACGTGATACCTGTTACCATCATGTGTCCTGACCCACGGAGACAGGAGGTCTGGGCTGGCTACAGTGGACCACTATGACAGAGCAGAGAGAACAGCACTGCAGGCCAGAAGTTGGGAGTAGGACAGTAGGCAAGCCAGCAGACCCAGGTTGAGGCAGGGAACAGAAAGAAGCAGATAGCTCAGCCTTTAGCCACTGCAGATGAAAGCACAAGCTGAGTCACCAATAGAGGAAAACTGGACAGACTGCTGGAGGGCAAGGTCTGACAGTAAGACCACTTTGAGCACCCTGACCTGCTGGCATGTGTGCAGCAGCCAGCTACCCACATGTGTGTCCCACCCATCAATAAACCTCAGGGCCCGGGGTACAAAATGCTATCTTGTTTTGCAGACTGGATAAGGAAGGTGGGCACTCTGGGCAATAGAGCACTAGCTAGTCCTGGGGTGAATGTTTTGGCAGAGATACCCATATCCCAGGCTTACCTCTTCCTGAAACTGAGTCAGCCTACACACACCTCCTATCTCTCATTGCTGGCAGTAGGGCTGAAGCACGGGCAGGGTGCAGCCAGAGTCAGTGAAGGGTAGGCTGCCAAGTGGCAATAACGCCATCAAAGGTGAATCTCCGGTATGAGTTACTGTGCCCTCTTAGGGCACATCACAGATGAGTATCCACAAGAAAGAGACAGCTGTGAGAGTGAGGGTGAGCAGGGACGGGTCCTGTGGCCATAGCCACTCACCCACGCCAGAGCTATGGGTAGTGAGTGTATGTGAAAGACCATGGCTGTGTGGACTGTGCTTATGGAGACCATGCATTCACCCACGCGTGTTTATGTGTATATCCATGTCCGTCATCCACATCATCCACTTGTTATCATTCATGTGTAATACCCACATGTGCCTATGCATGTCCTCTATGTGTGGCACCTTTGAGGCACATAGCCTGGTGTTCTCAGCCTGCCCTTAGGCTATGTGTCCTCAGTCCTATCCTGGACCAGGGACAGCAACACAGCCACAGGGCAAACCCTGGGCTTTATCATCGTAAAACAGAAAGGCCTAGGCTGTGCATGATGAACTGCAATGGCCAACGCACCTAGTCCAATGATGCCCAGGGTCTCCCCACGGATCCTGGCAGCTCCTGAAGCCACCTCACGGATCTGCTCTACACTCTGGACCCGAGTGCCTTCTCTCAGCGCCTGGTGCAGCCAGGTGGTTCGTCGGTACAGGTTCAGGATGTGGCACAGGGTGGAGTCTGCTGTCTCCTCCACAGATGCTGCGGGCACGTTGCACACTGCAATGCCTACAGGACACGAGACACATGGAAACACATGTACCAGGCCTGCAGGCTCCTGCAGCTGCTGCTGCCAGGGCATAGCTTTAGAGTGATGCTTCAGGAGGAACATGTTAGAGGGTCATCCCACAGCCACTTAGGAGGCTATATGTTTACACCCTTGTAGAGACTTTAGGCTGCATCTGCAGCCTTACAAAACACACATGTGGCAGCCACCAAGCAAGTAAACAGATCAAGAGTCAGGCAAATTACCTCCTGACCACTCCCAGCAGATAACTCTTGGGTTATCTGAACATGAAGGTGCCGAGCAGAAGTCAATGCCACCAACACCTGAGCTCCCTTCCCCGCAATCTTGACTACCTGCCACTTGGCCTTTCTGGGCAGCCAAGGACACACCAAGAAATGGCCAGAACCAAGGGACATCTGGGCGCCTACAGCCACCTGCCGACACTATAGGTATCACAATTCCAAGTCCCTAGGCCTTCCCAAGCCAAACACACCCTGGCCTCGGGGCTCCAAATTCCCCACAATCCTGGGAACAAATCAATTGGAGTTAGTCTCCTTAAGCCATGGTGCCATAATTTCCCTAACACTATGAGTTGACCCAATTTGTCCTGCCTGGTACTGCCCTGTCTCCAGAGGCAGACCTCTCTTCCCTTAAGCTCATCTCCTAGTGGCCTTGGCTCCACTCTGCCTCCCACCCCAAATAGATGCTTCTGTTTCTGCTTCCCACTGGGATGCTGATTTAGGAAAGACCTTGTTGATCTGGAAACTATCTCAAGAATGAAAGGCACCTGACACAGAGTGGCCCCAAAATAGGACCACACACCTTCCAGAAACAGGAAGCAGCAGATAGCCTTGAGGCGCCAAAAGAAAACTGCCTCCTGAAGGGATAGGTTGCAAGACCTCCCCTTCCCAACAGGTGGTCCGGCCCTGGAGTTTGCCTGGCTGAAGGGCTGAGGAGCCCCAGCTTATAAATCCCAGGGACCATGGAGACAAACGTGGTACCTTTGCCTGCTGCCCACAGGCCCTGCCTGTGAACTACATTTGAAGTCAGAGTGAGGTTGGTTAGCTGAAGTTTGGGCTCCTGCATCTTGCCAGGGTAGCAGCACTGCACTGTTTAGTAGAGTGCAGGCACACATGGCTTCACAAGTGTGTAGCATGAACTCCCTTTTCTGTTATCTTAAGGAGAAGGCAATGACCTCTCTAACAGGCTCTTGCCTCACTTTATCCAGGTCCAGAGCCTGACAGATTGTGGCATCAACACAGTGAATGAAGCCATACCCACATCCTGTGCCACTCACTGCAATCAATGGCCCAGAATCACTTCTCACTCAGGGAGCAGTCCCAGCAGGCCTCTCCTGAACATCCAGTAGAGCCTGAGTGGTACATTATAGTCAACAGGAAAGAGACTCCAGAGCTCCTACCTAGATCCCCGGCTGACTTGATGTCGATGTTGTCAAACCCGCTGCCAATTCGGACAATGATTCGGAGAGCTTTGAACTTCTCCAGATCTTCTCTGGTCAGCGTGATGGTATGGTACATCAGGGCACCCACAGCCTCATTCAGCACCTGCATGAAGGAGGACAGGCTGCTGACTGAGCTGTCCAGGACCTGCCAAAGTGCCCAGCAATCGAGTGACTACCCTCCCAACATGGGAACATGGGAAGCAGAGGAGACACATGAGGGAGGACATTGGGAACACCATTCAGGGGTAGTTGTGTTCTCCCAACTAGCCCAGATAGAGCAACATGTAGCCGGCTAGTGGGTAGTCCCCAAGAGACTAGCAGCATTACCTGCAAGCAACACACTCCATGCCCAAAACTATGGGGCCCAGTGCACACCAGTCTCCTTGTAAAAGTGCACAGTGAGCCCAAACTAACAAATGTGTCCAGAGGCACTTATAGGTCAGGGGTGGGCAGGGCCAGCCTCTGTGAGGACACCATGTCCAGCAACAAGTCAACCCTGCCACGTGCCTTCTCTGACTGGCTCTTCCTACTGACCTGGTCAGCTGTGGAGCTTGAGCTCCTCCTGGGGTAGAACAGCTGTTCACGTGGGAATGCTGCCACAGCTGCCCTTCTATAGCTACACAACCTTCTTAATCAGATGCGTGACCCAGAATGCAGACAGCTGTCACTGAGGCAATGTGACCTTTACCTCAGTCATGGGAGATCACAAGGGTCAAGGTGGAGATGGCCATCCCACTCAACCCATGCTTAGGGAGCCATCTTGACTACTCCGTGAGGAAGGAGCAGCTAGGTGCTTAGGGAAGATCCAAAGAGACTGAAGCCCACAGGGATCCTGAAGTGAGGGACCCCCAGAATGTATCACCTCATGAGTGGGGCTCCTGGCTGCTCCTGGCTTTGGGAAAGGAACCTGGAATATGTAGATGTGCCACTTGGATCTAGCATGGAAAGATGGGTACCCATCTGACAGTCAAATGTCACCTAGAGCCCATGTCGAGAAGAGTGGGTGGAGAGGTAGCTGAGGTGTTTTAGGAGGTAGGAGTGAGGTGAGGTTTGGGAAGTTCTGACTACTTTGTGTTGCATAGCCTGCAGATGGGCAGCCATGATCGTGGGAAAAAAAGGGCCTGGCGCAGCTCTACAGAGTATCAGGTAGGCTGGGGAGGGGAGGCTCTGTCCTACAAAGATGATGGTTGTCTGGAGGCCATAGCAGGCAGATCAGAAATGGATGGATGCCATGAGAGTATTAGGGATGGGTCTGGAGTTAGGACAGATTTGACACCTGACATAAGCCAGGGTCTATGTTGGACAACATGGGTCCCTTACTATGTTTGCAAGGGGGCTGGCTATGGTCAGTACAAGTAGACAGACCTATACCCTAGAGGCCTGTGTGTGTCATCATACAAGAGCAAGTATAGCTTGCTTTTATCCTGAGCATTTAACCATGGTAGTGACACCTTCAAAAGCATATTTTCCACTATATTGCAGAATGCCCCAGCAGGGAAGGGTTAGGGCATCTGAACCTCCTGCTGCAGGGCTTTCAGACTTGCTTCCAGTGCTGGCTCTTCCATGATAAAAGTCAGCATATTTGCTTATTTCCCTAATTTTCTAGAAATGGAGAGCGCTCTGAGGCTCTGCACACTGATGCCCAGTTGCCAACAGACTTCTCAATATCAAAACTAGGCTTTCTACAACTAGAGCGCAGGCTCGCATTCACTACTAGAGCTTGAATTTTGCCTTTCTGGGTGTGATCTGCTCATCTATGTTTTTCTGTGAATTTCTAGTACCTTTTTGTCTACCTAGTACATTTTTGGTCCACAGGTGTTTGTAGTACATCCCCACATGCACCAAACAGGCTGACCTGTGCCCATCTGCAAGAGGAAGGTATGTTAAGAATGGGCTTCCATGGTAGGAGATGAGCAGGCCAGAGGTCTACAGCCCTGGGTACCACAGCTATTCTGCTGGTCACAGATCTACCCTCCCTACAGATCTCCTATGCTCCTTTAATGGTTGCAAAGTGGCTGCTCACAGGGACTGCATCAACATTCTAGGACAATTAGATCTGTCCCTTTAGATTAGGCCTTCCAGAAGCTACCCTCTGCAAACATATGCTCACATGTCACCCTCCACCAGCTACGTGACCTGGTTAGTGACTTGACCCCAGTCTACGTGGTGCCCTCACCATCAAAATGGAAAGGATACAGGTCCTGCACAGATGCTCATAGCAGGCTTGACATACACTGAGTGACTAATGAAAACCAGCTGCCCTTGGCTGCAAATGGGCCCTGGGCATTCCTGGTAGCAGCAGGTTCTGGGCAGCGCCTTGGCTGGAAAAGGGCCTTGAGCAATCCCAGTGGCAGCAGGTTCTAAATGGGGCTCACTGGGCATACATCCCAAACCACAGTGAGGTTTCACGGTCAAGGTGACACTGACTGCTGCCCTAGTCTTCATTCAGCACATACAGGGAGCAGTGTCTGGTCCCCATGTAGCCCTGTACTAAAGACCATTGCCTGAAAAGCCATGAAGCATCCACACAGGGCTGTTCTGACTCCTGCTACAGGATGACATCCCCACACCTAGTGGTCATCTCACAGCCCCTGACACTCCTCTTGGATCCACAGTAGAAGACTTAAGCTCTGGAAGTTTTCTTCACCATATTCTTCACTGATAGTATAACATTCTCATCTGCAATGTAAACAGTGACACCCAACCAGATCTGAAGACTTTCCGCTCTCAAAAGTGGAAATTCTGGAGCTAGAAAGATGGCTCAACAGTTAAGAGCACTTACTGCTCTTGCAGAAGACCTGAGTTCAGTTCCCAGCACCCACATGGCAGCTCACAACTGTCTATACCTCTAGTTCCAGGGGATCCAACAGCCTTTTCTGGCCTCCATAGCATGCATGTGGTGCATATACATAATGTAGGCAAAACACACACATAATAAATAAAAACAAATCTTAAAAAAAAACAAAAAACAACAAAAAAAAAACCTTGAAGTTGAAATTCTGACACAATAAGGACATGAAAAAAATGGGTAGTTATTTCCTTTCCACACCTGGAGATAGGTGGCCCACATGTCCTGTGGCACCTTACCAGACTCCTGGTTCTGTGGCTGTGCCACCTTTAGTCTATGGCTTCTCTTTGTGGTATAAGGTGTCTGCCTAGATTTAAGTCATTACATATTCTTTCCAGCAGAAAGAGGGGAGAAGACTTTGCACACAAGAACTTTTCTCTCACTTAACCCTTGTAAGAATATTATTTGGCCACACCTAGCAGGGAGTGACACTCAGAAAGCAAAGTCCCTAATGAGGACACATGCCTCCTAGGAAGCAGGGATACTGAAGGGGGTAAAGGCTGGCACTGGAGCCCAATGCAGAGCAGGCCTCCATGTTTTACCTCCCTCTTGGCTTTCATGGCTGTCAAGACTCCTGTTGCAATGCAGGCTTTGCCTTCCTATTTGTAATTTCTAAAAGCTCTAGGCTCCTAATGGTCGTTCCCCACTGTCACCCTGCTCTTGACACTAAATTCAGATGTGTCACTAACTCACGGTCCTGGCAGAATGAGACCTGCCCTCAGGAAGCTTCCCTGTGTGTTTCCCTTTTTCTTCCTCTATGGTGCTGGGCTCCTGCAGAAAGGTATTATCTGTGTTGTGCCTAATCCCTTCCTGTTTTTCAGCCACTTATTTGTTGTGTATTGGCCATGGTGTCTTAGCACTGTTTTCCATGGTGTTTCTCATTCTTCATACTTACTACATGCATGCATGTGTGCAATTCAAGGAGCTACAACTGTACCCAGACCCCCAACAGTGCAAAGCAGCACCTGAGTCAGCCTTCCAGGCCACATGCTGCCCCAGCCCACCCTGGTTTACCCCTTTCAGTGTGCACAGTATGGAACCCTTTGGAACTGGCTTTCCCCTCAATACCTAGCACCATGACCACTCAAGGTACTGTGTGTCAGTGGTTCATCCCTTTCCTGAGTCAGGCAGGATCTGAGGTATGATGTGACAGTCTGTATAGGCACATCACCAAAGGGCACTGGGTAATCTTCCAGTTCAGACTACTGTGAGTCAAGCTGCCCCATAATTTCACATGCAGTTTACTGTGAAAATACATATCATGTCTGTCCAGGACAAAGGCCCCTGCGTGTGATTTCCGGCATGCTATAAAGGTGTGCTACAATGTAGGGTGCCACCCATTACTGTCTGTGCCACACCACAGGCTCAAGGGCCTTCCCTAGCACACTGTTTTCTATTGTCGGGGAAATTCTCCCACCACAGCTCTGGGGCTTATTAGCTTGCCTATCCCTTGTTCCCACTCTCATCTGGACAATCACTTCTCGTCCCTTCTTGCCCATTACTGTGTACCCAGTGGTAATTCCCACTTTCAACTCTGGTATCCCCTGTGTCTTCAGTCCTGCTCCTCCATACCTGCTACATGGCTCTCAGCATGGCAAGCTCAGCTTCTCTCTTGGCTGGAGAAAACCCACTGGCCGGCAGCTCTATCAGTGGGGTTTTGCTCACTGAGCCTTAACTCCTCGTTGACAGGTATCTGACTGTGAGGAAGTGATATGTGTCCAATGACTACAGACCCACAGTGAGACCAAACAGACATGTCCCTCTGTAGGACTGTCTCACTAGCTCTGCAGCACTGGGAGCAAGGAAATGGGTTTACTGTATGCTGAATCTCAGACCTGACAGACTTGGTGGCTGTGCAGCAGGCTGGTTCAGCCTGTTCAGATATGGGTGCCACTGACCTCTGGGTCTCAAGCAACAACAGCAATGAGCTGAAAGACCCACCCTTGTCAGTCACAGTGTTGCCAAGAACAGAGCTCACCATTCCTACCAAAGAAGCAAGGGTCCAGGTTAGCCACCTAGACCATTCACAACAGTAGGTGACAGGCCCTTCTAGGATGCAGTCCCTGGTTGATCCTACCATTATCAGCTCCTAGAGGTTGTCTCCAAAGAAAGTCTGAATTAGCTATGACATGAACCGAAACCAGGTGAACAAGCTTCATGATGCAAAGGGATCCACAGATCTGAATAAACATGAATCACAGAAGCTGTTCAAGAACTAGCAACTGCCTGACCACAGCCCTGGGGAATCACTGGGGGTCAGGCTGCCGTGGCCTCCTATACTCCAGGGAGCATCCAGCAAAATCTCTGGCAGATAGATACCCACAGATCCACTTCTGCTAATGAGCTGGCTGTGATATAAGTCAATCATAAAGCCACAGAGTAAGCCTATTTCTATTTCCTAACAAGGCCAGGAAGAGTGACAGACTACGTAGTGTTTAAATTCACTATGGCCAAAGACCAAGGAGCATGACCCAGTGTTGTGTACCAACTCAGGCTGCAACTCTGAGTTGCCCATGCTCTAGAGCCCCCACTCACCATGAAGCTTTGTCAACCCTCAGCAGGGACGCATGGCATTACCTTCTCATGGATCTCCTGTGTGGACTGCGCATCACAGAAGGCCACTGTGGCTACGTCCTTCAAGATAGGCATCTCCACTGTGCAGTCCCGGCCATCCAACAGCGCCACCAGGGGCCGGGGGTGCATAGGCCCATTCATGATGGGAGGTCGGACGCCTGCAAGAGAAGAGCAGACCACTCAATGCCCTCAGCCGCTCCAGCCTGTGACCTGAGGCCTGTGCTACTCACTGGAGCTAAAGAAATTAGCCCTGAGTATTTGCTGGGTTCACCATCTGGTCACATGGGGTTTTATAGAAAACACATTAAAACTGTAAGAGGCTGGGGTTTGCTATAGCTCATTTATGACTGAATGGACTCAGACCACCAATCTTTTGAGGGTGCAAGATTTAAGATCCTTGGAGACCCTGAACAGCTGCTGGGGCACAGAACAGGAAGACACAGGCCAACCTGTTAACACAGGAATGTGCAGTTTACAACAGGATGGGATTAGGGAAGTACACAGTTGCTCTTTTATGCCTAAAGCCACTATATGGCTTCCCAGAACCCTTTAGAGATTACAATGATTTCAGCATAGGCTGCTACGTGACATCATTCTCATCTTTAGACATCAGAGGCCAAGAAATAATATGGCAGTAGAAAATGGTTGAGACACTCTAAGAACCCACCTCTCAGATCAGAGTGAAGCAGTACCTGAGAGCTTGAATACAACTCAGGGAAAGAGCACTTTCTCGTGGGTGTGAGGCCCTAGGTCTGATTCCCAGGTCCACCAAAGCCAAATGTGACACACTGGACCTCACTTGGGGCCTAAGTACAGACACAAAGCCTTCACAGATGCACAGCCTGTACAGCAACGCCAGCACTGCAGACATCTCAAGGATGCTACAGCAGCAGGCAGCAACAGGCAGAGACTTGTTGAGCCCCAAAGCCTTCCAGAGAACTGCCCAGGAGAATGGGCCATGGAGAAGGCACGGCGGGTGGTGGGGGACAAGCAGGCCACCCCAGGCTGTAACTGAGCAAGCAAGAGGAGGTCCTACAATAGCTACTAGCTAGCCACAGTCTGTGTAGCCCACCGCCCCTGCCTCCACCTACTCATCTGCCTCCAGGTGCAGAGGATGCCCCATACGGCCAGTAGAAGGGGAAGGTCTCACAGAATCCATGTTGCAGAAAGGTAATGCCCTAGAGACTATCACATTCATGCACAGCAAGTCTTGCGGACAGTCACTCTGAGCACTCACAGGCCTGGATACTTGGACTGTGACCCAGGTCTCACTGACCATCCACAGCTAATGGAGCTGCCTTCCAACCAACATTAGGCCCAAGAACACCAGTTGTGAGATGGAGGTGCCATTGCACACATGCCCCTCCCCAGAATACTTGGGCCACAGCCCCACCTATGAGAAGACACAGCTACACCCCTACATGTCTTCAAAAACAGTAAAAGTGCCAAGACCGCCTGGGCCCAGCCCTCAAGGTAGGATCTGCAAGGTTTTAAACTTGGCATTTACCTTCCCCCTCCCTTGAGCCCTCTGGACAACAGCCCACCACAGTGCCAACACATACCAGGTGCCCCTATCACCAGAAAGGAGAGGTGGGCAAAACAGCCACAGTTCACTTGTCTTCCAACTTGACCTTGCAGAGTGGCTCTTCTCATGAGAAGTGTTAGTTGCGGCAAGCAATGACTTACCGCTATTTTAAAGGCGTTCCTAAACACCTACTTTTCTCATGCCTCAGCTCAAATTTCTATAAATTCATGGCAAATGATGCCCATGTCCACAAATCCTCTAAGGCAAGTCCATGGAGTACAGTCTGAACCTACTGCCTGAGCAGTGGCCAACACCTAATCAAGGTCTTGTCCAGTTGGCTGGCAGCCTGATGAGAATCTCACTCTCTCATCCTGTAAACAACCCTACCTCAGGGAGGAGCCACAGATACAGGTATGAGTCGGCTGGGGACTGGGCCAAAATCTTTGTCTAAAGGATGGGTAGGGTAGTCTGAGATTTCGGTGGGAGGACAAGAAGCCAAGCCTGCACAGCCCAGTGGGCTTGTGGTACCTCTCCTCCACTCACAGAAGTGCTCCAGTAGCAAGGTTCCTCCCAGCAACACCCACCCAGGAGGTGGTCCCATGCAGTAACAGGGCCCACCCCAGGGGGAGTTAATTGTAGCAGGAACACAGCCCAGGAGGCCCTCACTTGGAGCCTTCCCCAGGCTGAGGACACAAACAAGTACCCCTGCTGAGCCATGCTCAAGACTTCAGGCTCACATTGGGCCTTCTGTGGTCCCAGGACCTACCCTTATTTTCTTTCAGGTGAGACCTGGCCTCAGCACCCACCTCCACACCCTCAGGACACTTTCTGACAGAAACTAACCCCTGGCACAGAGGCTAGATAACAGCTAACCAAAAGTGGCCTGCAGACAGCAGGCCCATTCCTCAGGCTCCCCTCAGATCTCAGCCACAGTCAGGCCTGGGCCACAAGGCCCAGCACCTGCCTAACTTAAGTTATGGCAGTATAGCCCATGATCCTCCTGTGGTTCCTTTGCAGAAACAGCTTCACTTGGCAGCCCCTACCAACCTGACATTGCTTAATTGGGGCGGGGTTTCCACGACCATGAATTCGCCTGTCCAAAGCTTTTTGTCTTCAGAATCCCCAGGCCGAACCGCGTCCTGTCATGGAGCCTCATCCCACGTCTTATTTTCTCCAACCAAAGCTCTCAGGCTTCTGCTCCACGGCAGCCACTGAAGCCTGCGTCGGGTTCAAAGTCTTACTAAAAATCAAACACAAGAGACAAGTTAAAATGCCATCAAAGGCCAGCTAAAACTCCAGGAAGACTCATGAAGGTGAAGCTTTGTGCTGTATCCTTAGCCCTGCCCAAGTTCAGCTGCCAGAGGACCAACCTGGACCTCAAGGATCTCACTCTGAGTTCACAGTTCCAGGTTGAAGTCAGTACCCGTGTCACCTATGCAGACCCAGGAACAGCTCTATGATTATGACTTTCCCACCAGCTTTCTAGACCAGCCCAGACTCCACAGTATTCCCAAAATGGGAAGTGAAGGTAGCTGACACTGGGTGCAGGACCATGAAACTGCAGAAAGGTGTCTGCCACCTGGTTCAGGAAGTTTCTATTTGATCTCTACATTTCCAGACCTACAAGGCTAAGACCTGGGTTATCCAACAAGGCTTTCAAAACTTGCTAGATGCTGGCTTTCCTGCATTCTGCCTAACTACCTTCCCAGTCCCTGCACAAAGCATCCTAGCCACCAGTCAACTAGTCACTTGGTTTTCCTGGAAGTGTTGCCCAGATGTGTTGAAAGTGTAGGCTGTGATGGAGAAACACATTTTGGCAGGGCCTCTAGACCAGCTAGGATGAAGTAGGTAAGTACCGAGGCCAACTCTTGAAGCTTGTCACTGAGTAGCACAGACTCTGGACCCTGTTCCTAGCATGTGGACTACCTCCCCAAGGGGCCAACCCATAGGTTCAGCTGGACATTGGGCTGGCTAAGACCTGACCTCCCCACCCTTCAACACTGCCAAAAGAAAAAACCATCTGCCAGCTGAAGTTCTGGAAGCTATTCCAGGAAGATTACCCAAGGCCACGAGTCCAAGGCAATTGGGCCCTCAGGACCCAGCACAAATGTACTAGAGGGATAGCTTCTTCCAAAAAGCTCACACACTTTTTCCCAAGCTCTCTCTGTGGGTTTCCAGCAGAGAGGCCCAATGCAGGCTTCTAGAACATGCCCAGCCTTGAGGGACACCGCAAATAATGAGATCCAGTGAGTGAACTAGCAACAAGGCCCTTGAGGCACAGCCCAGTCAGTGCCAGGCACTGTGACAACTCTTCCACCAGACTCTTCAGGTGGTAGGTACCATACTGGGATTTCCCAGCAGAGGGCAGTGGGGAGACACTGCAGGCAGAATTGACGGGACCAGGTAGCTCTGCTGACAGACTTCCAGCAAGGAGACTGAGGCCAGTCCATAGGGTCTGTTCAGAGGACAAGACAGTTAGGGCCTCTCCTATATCACAGAAAAGACACTTTTTCTCCCATCCCTCTCCACAAGGCGACTGCAAGTTCAGGTAACACCTGCAGCCAATGCTAGTTACTGGCCAAGGAAGATAGCCAGGACCTAGGGAGAGCATCCTTTACCTCAGGCTATGCCTGCCCCCTCAGGTTTGAGTCCAAGGGTGAGAGCTGATACTGAAATCGCCAGCATAGCCACCACACCTTCTAAGAGACAACCCAGCAGCTCTACTGTGTCCTTGCCAGCAGAATCAAGCTCATGGGCAGCCTAACACTGTGCCTGTGCACTCCCTGCTCAACACTGACCTCTCTGGAATGATTTCTGATGTGGAGATGCTTTGCCAACACTAGCTGGGCTAGGGTGTTTCAGCTCCATCCTTTGGCAGTAAATAGCAGATACCTTGCTGCAGGGGACTGAGCATGGGTCTCAGGAGTCTAACTAGAGAAACTGCAGGGTCCTGGACAGGTCTCATGACCACACATATTTTAAAGAGGCTTTTGGCCCCCTGAGGATGTGATTTCACTCAGGCTGTACACATGGGGACACAGTCTGTTTGCCCTTTACATGAGCCACTGTCACTTGCAATAGCAAAAGCATCAGCTACCTGGGCCGTGGGGGTTCATGGTAGCACAAGCCACCTGCCAGCAACAGCAGGTGACAAAAGCCAGACTGAGATCCAAACAACACTGAGACCAAGAAACCTGAAACTTCAGGTAGAATCCACCTGAGCAGAAATAAGTCACATGGAAGCACCAGGAAGGAATCTAATGACATAAAGAGATGAGTCACATGGACACAGAATACAGGCCCCCCAGAGCATGCCTTACCATCACCTTCTCTACCTCAGCTATGGTGTCCCAAGATGTAGCATACCATTACTGGTGAGCCTACCCATCCCTTCTCAGAAGCAGGGTGACTTGTTCAGGGAGAGGCATCCAAGATGGAGGCAGACTGATTCCATTTGTGAAATGGCCTTGGAGAGAAGGTGGGCTGGCGCCATATGAAGGAAGTCTAGGGGCAAGATACCATAAAACCAGCTACAGCAGCCCTCCATTCTGTGCTAGTACCCTGGGCCCCTTTTCTGGATGGCCTGGAAAGGAACAGCTGGCAAGGCAGTGGCTTTGTTCACTTGCTCAAGCACCCATGGGAGTGCAGCCAGAGTATAGACATTGCTAGCTATGGAAACTAGTCCAAACACTCGTCATCTCCTGGCAACTGGGAGGGTACCTGTTGGTCACAGCAAAGGCAAGGGCCCAGCAGGAGACCAAGTATGTACAGGGGTTCTGATCAAGAGGGCACAAGGTTCTGAGGAAATTTTCAAGAACACTGAATGTCCAGGGGTTCTGAATATATGCAAGGGCTCAGCATGCACAGGTGCTCTAAGCACGTGTGCATGGGAGCACTAAGTGTGTGCAGGGTTAGGGATGTGCAGAAGGGCTTTGTATATGTATCCTCCAACACTGTTCTCAGGAGTCATCCTTATTCATCAATTTCTCACACAGAGAAGGTGGGGCCCTCTGCAGCATCCACACACACAGGGAAAACTGGTAAAGGCAGCTTGTCAGCACAGGAGCACCTGAACCCCTATGCCAAAAATGTGGGCCACCTCATAGGACCAAGAAGCTGAAGTGACAAGCCAGATCCAACAGGAACACACTTCCCACAGAAGAAAACAAGACAGCTATGGGCACTGTGTGTAAAGCCAAACACTTCAAGGCACAGAGGTGCCACATAGCAGCATGGTACAGGACAGCAGGGACATGGGACACCAGAATGCAGCTGGAACCCAAGTTAATGAACCCACATGAGGCAGGGTGACAGTGTGGGGACTGGGTGTGGGTCTATGGAAACTCAGTATCACCGCCTCAATTTTTCAGTAAATTCAGAGTCATTCTAAAATTACATTTTTACCTTAAAGAAAAGAGGCAAAGCAAGAAAGAACAAGCTTCCAGGTTTACATGGGCAACAAGTCCAGGGCCTCCCAAAGATGTGGCCCCCAACTGTGTATTTACAAACTCAGAGGTCCCCAGTAGTGTCCTAGGACTAGGTGGCATATCCCAAGCCATCACCTACAAGCTTCCTATCACCCTTAGGTCAAATGAATCACCCATAAGCTTCCTACCACTCTTAGGTCAAATAATGGCCCTGACATAGATCTTGGGCATTCAGTCACACATGGCCACCTGAAACTCTCATGGCCTCACACTCATCTACCTAAACCTCACCCCCAAAAAAACAGTCTCTACCCTTCCCCAGGTGAAGCAATTGGTCTATTCTGACTGCTTAGTGTCCAAGTTGGCCCGTGTCCCTGCAGCCAAATGCTAGAAGTTACATTCCTCCTGACATTCCTTGAGCCCCTGTGGGTAGGTTTCCATCTTCAGCACAGCTGTTGTGCTCCAGCCATGCCAGAAAATGGAGGACAATCGAACAGGTCCCCCGGTGGCTCAGAGTGCAACGGGAGGAGTTCCTGGGATACTATGTTGGTGGGTAGTTCGGGTATCAAAACCAAGGCAGAAGTTTATATAGGGAGGCCTTTCTGACCATTACAGAAATCAAGAAAATTAAAAGTGGGATCTTTAGGTAAAGGCGGGAAGGTTGTAGGGCTGACATGGAAGTTAGGAATGAGGAAACGAAACTCAAAAACCTGGATCTGGTCTGGGGTGATCTTTGTGGGGGAAAAGTAGATTAGTATCTACAGTGGCTTCCTGGAGCCAGGTTATCAAATCAGGCAGAGCAGGCCAGACTCCTACTGTCCCTTCAGGGTATCTGGGGTTGCTTGGCTTTGTTCAATACCTTTTATGATAGACCCAATCCCCACAAGCCTCTATTCTTCACTAATTTAGTTCCTTCCCTCCCCACATTCTGATTAAGACCCACCTAGGGCCAGGTGTGATGGTGCTGCTTTTAATCCCAACAGAGTCAGGTAGAGCTCTGAGAGTTCTAGGCCAGCCTGGTCTACATAGAGAGTTCCAGGCCAGCTAGAGCTACATAGTGAGACCTTGTAACAAAAAGAAACAAAAAATCCTCCTGGAAATGGTCAGCACTCCTCCATCATGACCAGATTTTCCCCCCTATCCTCTGGCCACTTGGATACTCCTTAGAGTTCCTCTGGGAAGGGGCTCCCCAACAACTAAAGGGCACCTCTCCTACCTCAAGCACAGATCCCTCTGGGCTACAAGGCCAGCTCTACCCCAAGCAGCTTTCTCTAGTTTCAAATCTGTCCTATGGGCTGGTCTTCACCTAGGCCTAGAGGCCTGAAAACAGAGTCTAGATAGTGGACACCAGGACCAGAATCCCCAGAAGGAGCCCAAGAGTCAAGGGCAACACAGAGTGAGGAAAGCAAAACACTGCTACCTGAACCTCCACCAGATCAGGGACTGCCAGATGCAGGCAGAACAAGGCATGACAGTGGAACTGCACTGCAGGACAATGGGACAGCACTGACAGTGTTCATGAGAACCAACAGCTCTCCAAAGCCAACTTTGATTGACATCATATACCAGGGAAGGTGCAGGACAGAAACCATGATAAAAGGTGTGGACTTGCCATCAAGACTCACTTCCAGGAATGTTAGTTGATTATGCATGCCCTCATGTTAATATGTGTTATAGCAGATAGTACTGCAGGTCCTGACACCTGAGAACATCTGCCCATTCTAAATGGAATACTAGCAGGAATACTATCCTCACTGGAGAGGCACAGGCCATCACACCCCACCCAGTTCATCACACCCCTTCTAAATGGCACATCTTACCAATGTTGTAGGGAGGCCTAGCCACAATGCAGAAGACTCAGAAATCATGGAACCTACTGAGAGCTGCATTGAAGACTTGCTTCCAAACAGAGCATCCCTGTGGGAACCCCATCAGAGATAGGGGCAAAAGAGGACCCCAGGCCACGTATAGCCAGCAGAAGGGACAGCAATACCTGGGAAGGGGTGCAGAAAGAGTCTATCCATGCTTCCGTGTAAGCTGCGATGCCAGCATCCCTGGCCCAGCCAAGTCAATTCAGTGCTGCCTCTCAAATGTTCAAGCTCCTAGTCTGCCAAGGGTCTGAAGCAGACTAGAGGAGAGACCTAAAAGGAGCTCACAGCAGCTAAGTTTGTCTAGGGTTGACAAATAACCACACAAAAGGTTTTAACTTTATAAGAAATAAACATTTCCTCTATGATGCCACTCCACAATAGTCTGGGTTCTGGAAACGATGGTGGATAGTATCTTATAAGGACAAGAGTTCTCCACTGTCACAGGAAGGCTGAGAGACTCAAGAGGCTGAACACATCCACCCCACAGAACTCTGGCCCACAAATGTCACTGCTGACAGTGACTGTGAAGATGCAGACACTGGTGCTGGCAGGCTTTCAGGGGACATGGCTGAACTACAAAACCAGTTCAACACAAACTACTACTTCTCTCCTACAGCAGCTGACATCCCAGGACCTGCAGTCAGGCTATCTTGCCCAGCCACCCAGGCCAAGCCTTTCCCACCACCAGCAGGGGGAAAGTTGCAGATCTGTAGAAGGACAAAGGACAAAGACCTATGGACATGCCTCTGATTCACACCCCAAGCCAAGAAGCCACGGGGCCACCAGGTCACATAGGTAGGGTTCTACCCCTACTGTCCTTAGCAACACCCAGGTCTAAGAATGAATGCTCACAGCAGCATCTTTCAGGTCACACCCTGAAGGTGCATGCCATATAAGTTCAAAGGGCAGGTAGGAAACAAAAAGTGGCTGGGACCCAGGGATCTACCACTCAATACCATCTGAGGCTGCTGGGGCACAGGACCTCCCTGAGCAGAAGGCCCATCTGGAGAGAGGAAAGCACAGTTGAAACCCAGCTGCAGGTGACAAAGACAACGAAGGGAAACCAGAGGTCCTAGTAAGGGACAGTGAGTGTATCACTGTGGTTCCAGCAGGAATCCACAGGCTGCAAAGCATGTTATGTACAACCAGCACTAAACAGTGCACACTGACACCTCAGGAAGCCAGGCAGACACACACAGCAGGGTCTGACTGAGCACCAGAGCTGAGAAAGAGCAGTCTCAAATCACAGTTGTCACCCTAAATAGTAACACCACCAGGAAATACAGAGTTCCGGAAAACAGCACCACCCCACATTGCCCACAAAGCTGTCTGTGGACCTGGCACATCTCCAGCTGTTATCCCATGTTACAGATGGGGACACAAAGAGGTCACACATGGCCTAGATTTGCAGCCCACTGCAGTCATCCTCTGAACAGTATGTCACCCCCAGGACTCCGGGATGACAGCCCCACACTTAACAGAGGGCCTGACATCTTAATGCAAACCACATTGGGGTGGGCATTTGTTACATCCTGCTTATAGACACTGTGGAAGGGAGGATGAGCAGGGTAAGTGCACATTCTGCGGGGGGAAAAAAGCCCAGGCCTCAGACCACTCATCACTTTGCTGCTTTGGCCCTGTGCCTACTTATACCCTAGTTCATTTTCCTCACTATTGGACAACCAAACTTCCTCTCCTTTCCTTCTTAGAGGGCAAGTTTGTCCTGACCAATCACAGAAAGGCTCATCAGGATAAGTCGCCTGGACCTGGGCCAGGAAGGCAAGGCCAGGGTGCAGGCCATCTTCTTCAGAATGCCCCGATTTCTCAAAGGCAAGGGGCTGGGCTGACCCCTTGACCCCAGGGAAAATTCTGGCCTCTAACCCTACTGGCTCAGGTGCAGGGCAGCTTCCCTCCCAATCCCACACTCACACAGGCCTCTGGAGAGTTACATCCCAGAGATGAAGTCCTGAGGGAGGGGCACCCAAGGCCAGCCCGGGATGGAGGGCAGGCCTGGAGGCCCTTCCCTGCCACACCCAGGAACTGGCTAACAAATTGCAAAATGGCCATGTCTGATAAGAGGCACAGCAGGGGATCACTAGGCGTCTCCCTTCTGCCCTCTGCCCACAGCTCTGCATTTCCAGCTGGCAGAGCGTACACCAAGGACTTTTACTCTCCCACCTTTCCAGCTACGAGGTGGTCCAGGCCCTTAATTACTAGGGTGGAAGGGGGAGGGGGCACTGCGGGGCCCACGCAGTGGTCACTGGAGCCTCGAGGCTCGGCACCCTCTGGGCGGGGCGGGCCCCACGGCGTGTGCGTCCTGCTGCGCAGCCAGCTGACGCCGCCGGTAAGGGTGTCTGCAGACGGAAAGGACTCTGTGATTTAGACTTTCACAAACGAATAAGAATCTCCAATGGTCCAAGGTCGGCGACCAGGGCGTCACCAAAGCAGCCTTCGGAGTGAGGGGCAGGCGGCGTGCCGGACACCCATCCTCTCGGTGCCACTCAGGAGACCGCCAGGCTCATATCCCCGACTGAAGCTCAGGCCCACTCCGCAGGCTCGAAGCTCCGAAACACCTAGGTCCGGCCCGGGTGTCCGCGGGAAGGAGCATCGCGGGGACAGAGCGCAGGGAGGAGGGCCCAGCTCCGACCCGGCCGAGTGGTGGAACCAGGGACCCCTTTGTCACCTGCGCGGCTCGCAGAAAGGCGGGGGAGAAAACAGGGGCGCACATGCGCACGCGCACGCTCGCGCATGCGCAAGGCTTCCCTGGCCGCCGCGCACCCGCACACAAAGCCGGCGCGGCGCGCGCCCGGCCGCCCCGCCCCCGCCCCCGCCCGCGGCCGGAAATGCACGCGCGCGGCCTTACCGAGCGGCAGGCCCTTGTTGAGCAAGTGCGAGCTGCCCATTGAAAGGCGCGGGCGGCTGCGGGCCCCGACGAGTCCGGCGCTCTCCGCCGCCGCGAGTCCCGCTCCTGGGGCGGCTTCGGGGCCGTCCGCTGCTCCGCCCGGCCGCCTGCGCCCGGCAGCCGCCGTGCCGAGCCGCCACCGCGCCGCCAGCCGCGCTCCGACCGACGAGCGGGCGGGGACACGCTGCGCGCGCGCGGGCGGGGCCTCGGTTGGTCTGCTGTTTGCTGGCGAGGCCGCGCGCTGGACGCATGCGGGCGGCTCCGGGGCTGCGCTACTCGCCTGCCCCGCGCTGGGCCCCTACCGCTCGCGCCCCTCCCTGGCCACGCCCCCGCCCGTACCCGCCCCGGGGCTCCCTTCCCCCTGCGCTTATCCCGGGCTGTGCCCCCTCCACTCGGCGCCGCGGGGGTCGGCCCGGGCGCGGTGGTGAAACAGCCCACCAGCGTGGGGCGCTGCTGGTCCAGCAGGCGAAGGCGGACGGCTGGAGGCGCGCCTCCGTTCTGTACCGGCTGGAGCTGCGTACGCACCCCGGGACCCGGAAGCTGGACAGCGTCCCAGCCTGGGAGAACGGCGGTGCCCAGGGCCAGAAGCCAGGGCACCGGCGCGAGCGGACGCACGCCTAGAGCGGGAGGCTGGCGGTTGCTGGGACTGTCAGGCAGCGGTGGCAAGTTATTCCCGCTTAGCTGTTTAAAAGAGCATAAACTGGAGAGTGCGAAAGCCATCTTGTTACCTCTGAGTTCTTAAAATCAAATCTTTGAAAAAGTGGGCAGATCTAGTAAAGGATCGGGCGTCAGTGCAAAGCGAATGCTTTGAATATCCCTTCCAGTTCTATTCTTTAGCAGGCAGAGATGGAAAAGGGGATTATAAGGTGGAGTCGCAAACCTGCTGTGGGACTTCCCTTGCTAGGAAAATATCCCAGCAGGCCCCAGACTCCAGGGGCTATCTGTCCAAAGCCGAACAGAGACCCATGGGAACCTGACAACCCGTCTCTTCTCAGTGTGCCCAAACCCTCATTTTCTTGCAGAGTGTGACCGCACTACTGTATCTCTGAGTGATTTTATCAGGCCTTGTTTAGAACTGGTTAAAGCCTCCTTGCACTAGAGGAAATCCAGGCCTATCACAGTCACGCTGATTTGGACCACTTGTCACCTGATGTTTGCTGCCTCGGTGGTTCTTCCAGTGAACTTCTGATGCTTGCAGGGTGGCATCTCATCAACATACCTTTTGCCTGACCTTTCCCCCCTCCTCCAGGGACAGTCCTTGCAGGGAGATGCCTCTCTTGAGGTAGAAAGATGGTTGGTAGAGATGAAGAAATGGATGTACCATTTTGAGCATTCCCATCCTAAGAGAGCCCTATCAGACCTCAGGACTACCCAGAGGCACTTTTGCAGCCTGCTTCTGGGAGAGAGTCTGGACCACCACACACCCTACCTTCCACTCTACTCAGTGTTTGCTCAAAGCCTGAACCACCATGGACCAGCTAGGTAGGGTGTGATGCTCAACCCTGCCTTGGCTATGTACACCCTAGGCCACAGGCTGAACTTGGCAGCTGGGAAACAGCCCTGTCCTGCCTGCTCCATTCTATTGTCCCTTCTCCAAAAGCTGTCCTCCTCCTGGAAGGACAAAACCAAAGAAACCACCACCACCAGGCTTTCCCTTGTCAGCTGATATCTCTCAGGTTACCCATTCACACCTGTTTAGGTGATAAGCCCAGTGGGGTTTGCACCCAAGGAATGGGTCCAGTAACACAGCTCTGTCTTCTGCTTAAGCAAGCCTGAGGCTAGAGGACACCTTGTGCCTACTACAAGAGACCTCTAGAAGGGAACAGACCCTCTTCAAGGCACCACCCTGTGTACCAGCCTTCTTGGATACAACTTGAGAATATTGTGTAGAAGGTTTCTACTCAACTTTGCATAGAAAAGCCTTTCTCAAATGTTCAGATGACTTATGTAATTTACAAAACAGTGTGGAAATTGGATGATGCTTTAAAATCACATCCACTGTAAGACATGTTCTAGGGGCTCTAGGGAGGTCTTCAGTGTAGCATCTACTTCCGGTTCTCTCTGTCACCAAGACATAGACACCCACACATCTCCTAGGCACCCAGGAGGCATCAGGAGAGTTTTAGGGGAAGGTGGCTTCAGTCAGTGGGGCCCTGTTGGGAAAGGGACAGCCTTGCAGAGAACTGTAAAATGAACATCACAGGAAAGTGAGCAAAAATCTCAAAGACCAGACGTGATGGGGAAACAAGACCATTATGGGGCACTGGCTGGAAGGGGCTGGGTTTTCAGGCTTCGGGACTGCTGGGAAGGGATAGCATTGTTGTTGGGGTACAGAGGGTAGGGACCCCACTGGGTTTGCCATCATGAAGTAGGCAAGTGTGAATGTAGGCAGGTGACCTGAGAGATGTCTAACATCAGCCAGACTGGCCAGTATAGAGGAGGACAGGAGGCAGAGCCTAGATCCTGGACACTGAACTGAAAGGGTGGTAGAGGATGGAGTCCTTGGTACTCTATCCCATGCAGCTGGAATCAGACTAAGATTCACCAAGGTGGGGTAACCTTGTGGAGAGAGAAATCTAGACCTGTGTCTTAGACTTTAAATGACACAGGACTTGCTCAAAGGCCACATGTGCAACAAGCTTCACACAAAAATTGGGCCCAGCAGCCAGGGGTCTTGGGAAGCAAGATATCAACCCAGACATCCCTCCCTGTAGGTCCTAGTTCATTCTGAAATGTATATAGAGCCATGATCACCAGAACTGCATGGGCACGTCTGAGTATTAGGAGACAAAAGTGGAGCAGGGATCAGCATCTTCTTGGCTCCATGCTCCACAGTTGCTTCTGTCAGTGCTGTGCAGCTGTGGCTTTTCTTGGCTTCTGTTCTGGTTACTTTTCAGCACTGAGACCAAATACCTGACAGAAACAGCTTAAGGGGTAAGGATTTATCTTTGCCCATAGTTCGAGGAATATAGTCCATCATGGCAGAAAAGGTGGCAATGGGTCAGGCCATGGTGATGGCAAGACTTACATCTTTCTGGATCTGGAAGCAGAAAGCAGATATCACCCACAAGGCCCTACCCCCTCCCCCAACTCCCTACTCCCAGTAACCCACCTCTACTAGCTAGGCCATAAGTGCCAAAAGTTTCACAGCCTCCAAAAACTGCCACCATGTGGGACCAGGTATTCAAACACATAAGAAACATTTCAAACTTGGCAGCTGTATCCCCTCTACTACCAGTCCTGCCTTATTCTTGATGCTGTCTTCTCCAGCTGGGGATATGGCTACCCACAGTGCTACCTGTTACCTCGTATAGTGACTGGAGTCAAGAAACTTATACCCATGAACAATGCATAGCTTTCTGTGAAAATGACCCTGTGCTGCTTGAAGCTCTCCACGCATCTTGCTTGCTTCTCCCACTCCAGGTCCTCTGCCTTACCTCTGCAGGCTGCTGCTCTCAACACCTTAGGTGAACATACTTTATCCTGGCTGTCTCTGTCTCCTATCAAACCTGTCTCCTGGCCAGCCCTATCTGAGAGCTGGTAGAAAGCCCCCTTGGTGTTGGGAGCAGATGCCTGGGCACTGGGCCAGGCAGCACCAGCCTCCACTCTCATGCAGACTCTAGCCTATCATGGGGGACGATTCAGTGTTGGGGGACATTAGATAAATGAATGCTGCTTCCTGTGACTGCATCAGTGGGCTTTAATTCATCTCATGTACTTGTTTTTTTTTAGATTTTATTCTTTTGTGTGTATGAGTGTTGCCTGTATGTATTTAAGGGCACCAATGCCATGCAATGCCCTCAGAGATCAGAAGAGAGCATCAGATCCCCTAGAACTGGAGTTATGAGTTGTTGTTAACTATCATGTGGGTGCTGGGAACTGAACCCCAGGTCCTCTGCAAGAGCAATCAGTGTTCTTAACCACTGAGCCATCTCTCAGCCCCACATCTTAAGTACTTGTGAGAGTCCCCTCTGTACCAGACATCTGAAAAAGAAACTCCATCTTGAGTTCTTTTGTCAGGTGTGAGGACAGAGGCAGGAGGCACAGCTCTTCCGTGTCACCCACAGCAGCCTGAGCCCCAGCCTTTCAGAGATCTTGATTCAGCCAAAACGGGATTTGTGACTTCAGTGCAGAAAAGAATTTCAGGGTAAGCTACTAGCAAACTTGGGGTTAAGTATCTGTTAAAGATATTTTAATTTAGGCTTAATCATGAGGTTTAACGGTGAAGGAGAGTCATTCAGAAAGCAAGACAGGGCTGAGAACTTGAATGTGAGCTTCTCTCAGGGACAGCTACACTTCATAATACTTACAGATGGGATTTTGGTAGTTTTGAAGGTAGGATCTTCCATGCATGGCTATGGAACCCAAGTGAGATCTGAGGGCACCTAACAGGATTACAATTGACAAGGTAAAACTCTGGATCACAGGCTGCAGGGATATCTTCACTGTAAAGTTAACAGACTTGTTAAGGTTCCCAGAAAGTATTTGAGGAGGAGAATGAGGCCCCACCCAAGGTCATATGCATTCAGGCCTTAGGCCTAGTTGTCATTTTAAAATAAAATCTATGTGCAAAAGGAATATTATTTCTATGTTGACAACATTCACTGCAAATGTTAACTGCTGGAATTCTCCTTTTTATGCAGTCCATTACCCAAGCTTAGGGAATGATGCCACCCACTTTTAGGGTGAGCCTTCCCATCTCAGCCTAATCAAGGCAATCCCTTATGAGTATGTCCAGAGGCTAACCTAATCTAAATAATCCCTCAGGGGTGTACCTGGAAGCTTGTCTCCTAGGTGATTGTAGAGTCTATCAAGGTAACAATATTAGCCACAGGGATTGAATACCTGGGCCTTAAATGTGCTAGCTAGGCAAGTGCTCTAGCATTTACTGTGTATATGTATGTGTTGCAAACACTTAAATCTACTCTCAGGAGCCTTGAAGAATGCAATTCGTTGTATTAACTATAGTCACCATATTATATAATAGGTTGAGTTTATTCCTCCTGTCTTGCTGAAACTTTGCACCCTTTTGGCTACATCTCTCCTGCACCATACACTCCAGACCTCCTCATCTTAATACTCTCTACTTCTAGACCAACTTCATTTATTTATTTACTTACTTGCTTATTTACAGGGTTTCCCTGTAGCCCCAGCTGATCTTGAACTCACTATGTAGGTAAAGCTGGCCCTGATCTCTGCCTGCCGAGTGCTGGGATTAAAGATGTGTGCCGTCATGCCTGGATGTAGACCAACTTTGACTATAATGGATATCTCAGGATACTTGTCATGCTGAGCCTGGATCATGTATCATACTGTGTTTGAGTATGGTCTGTCCCCAAAAAATCTCATTTCAGAGTTTAATCACCAAGGTGAGGTGTTTGGGGTCTAAACGATCAAGTTATGGTGTTCACTTGAGCCATTGAGAGGCAATTAAAAATTGAAACTCAGCGTGGTAGCACACTCCTTTAATCTCAGCACTCAGGAGGCAGAGGCAGGTGGATCTCTGTGAGCTCAAGGCCAGCCTGCTCTGCATATCGAGTTTCAAGCCAGCTGGGGCTACAAGGAGATCCTATCTCAAAAAAAGATCAAAAAAAAAGAATTGCCACTCACCAGTGTGGACTCCTGTGATTGACTCTTGGCCTTATGAGAAGGGAGAGAGACCAGAAGACATACAAACTGTACCCAGTATGGTGTGCAGCACCTGTAATCCTAGCACTTGATAGATGGAGGTAGGAGGAATAGAAATTCAAGACCAGCCTTGACTGCATGAAATCCTGTATCAAAAAGGCAAAAAAGGAGGAACTGGAAAGATGTCTCAGTGGTTAAGAGTGCTTACTGCTCTATTGGAAGACTGGAATAGAGATTCCAGCACCCACATCAGGTGACTCAGAGGTGCTTGAAATTTCCAAGGGATTTAATGTTTCCCTGACCCTCTGTGAGCACACACACACACACACACACACACACACACGCAAATGCACATGCACAAATGAATTAAGTCTTTGGGAAAAGGGGCAGGAGTGAGAGATGGCTCAGTGGTTAAAAGCATTTGTTACTCTTGCAGAGGACTTGGATTCTGTGCCCAGCACCCACATAGAGGGTGCTCACAACCACTTGTAACTCCACCTCCAGGGGATCTGATACCCTCTTCTGGTCTTCACAGGCACTTCAGACATATGGTGCACATAAACTCATGCAGGCAAAACTCATATACATACACATTTAAAATTTTAATGAAGGGGGATGGAGAGATGGTTCAGTGGCACTGAACCATCAGGAGCACTGACAGTTCTTGTAGAGGACCCAGGTTCGATTCCCAGCACCAACACAGCAGCTGACAACCATCTGTAACTCCAGTTCCATGAGATTCAATGCCTTTTTTTGACCTCCTCGGGAATTGCATGACATAGGTGCACTTACATATGTGCAGGAAATATACTCATACACGTAAAATTAAAATAAAAAATAGTTTTTTAAATTTAATGAAGAAGGAGAAGCAGAAGGAGGAGCACACGAACACACCAGTCCCTCTCTGCCACGTGCGTGCCTGTGCCATCTCAGGAAGCTTCTGGCAAAAGACTATCATCAGATGTGAGCTCTGGATCCAGGACAGAAACCATGAGCTAAAATAAACTTCATAGACTGGGGCACTGTGACTCTAATACACCTTCAAGCCAGAGCCCCAAAGGCCTAATCTCTCAAAAGTCCACGTAACACTGCTGGATTCAGACCCACTGGATTTTGGAAGGGCCGGGAATTCCCACTGTGGCAGAGCAGAAAGATGATCTGAAAACAGTCTCAGAAGTAAATCAGGAGTGGACTACCACCTCTGTCAGCACCTGATGTGCCCTTTCAGGAGGAGGCAGGAATGTGGTGGGAAACAGAAAGTCAGAGGATGGAACACCAGGACTGCCCATGTGAAAGCTGTCCCATCTCAGAGTCACAGAATTGGAGTCATGTCTATAAGTGATTGTCTTGATTGTTAATTGATGCTGATAGGCTCAGCCCACTGTGGGCAGCATCATTCCCTTGGCTGTCTTACTTTCTAGCTGGATGGGTCTTGATATAACAGGCTGATGTGACTCAACCTAGGGCCAAGAGGCATCAGGAACCTCCCAGGCTAAGAGGTTGAGTACTGAGCCAACAATGAACACTGATGGCAGAACAGAACAGATGCCGACCTGTCCTCTCTATGCCTGGCTCTGCTCTACACACTTCACATAGATTGATTCATTTAAAATCAAAATAGGGGCTTGCAAGATGGCTCAATGGATACAGGTGCTTTCCACCAAGCCAAGCCTGGCAACATGAGTTCAATCCCTGGGCTTCACATGGTTTAAAGAGATAACTAACTCTTATAAGTTGTCTTCTGACTTCCACAGGCATTTGATGGCACACACACATGCACACATACAGGCTAAATAAAACAAACACATAGATGAAATAAGATTTTAAAAAATCCAAGCAGGCTGATGAGAAAGACCTGTTGCAGGAGGCAGGAAACAAACAGAGAACCTGCTTTTACATGAGTTACTCTTTACTCTTGCCTAAGACCTGGCAGTCAGTGCCTCAAGATTATGGCTTAGAACTCTCTCCATGAAGCCCATCCATGGGTCCTGAATCTCCTCTAGGTCTGGGCTCCACATAGCCATGGCTACAAGTACTTGTTAATGTTCAATTCCTAGGTGACACAGGCCAGTGGTCAATAAATGCAAGAGACAGACCAGTTCGGAGAGGTGCAGTGGTGTCCCTGGAAAACTGCCTCTGCCGGGAACCAAGTGACCTCTGTCTGACCCTCCTGCAAATATAACATCCTGAGCCCTGTTGACGCCCATTGTTTCAACTTAAAGTTTCTTAATGTCTGGACAAACAAGTTCCCCCACCTGTATCTGCCCTTTACATGACCTTATTGCTGGAACATCCTGCCACCATGCCCCACCTAGCCCCTTGAAGCAGCAGTATATAAGAGCTCTGTAAAAAATAAAGATTTATCGACTTGATCAGAGAAACTGCCTTGTCAGCCCTCCCTCTGTGTGCCTCTTTTCCCTTTCATTCCAGGTTTCTGAGGACTGGTGCCCTGTTGATGCCCTGCCAGCCAGGGCATGTCTCAGTCTTGATAGAGTGGCTTAGATATAGGAGGTGGAGACAGTCACAGGAGGCAATAGAGAACATGGAAACTGAGCAAGTTGTCACAGAGAAGGCTGGCTGGAAGGAGACCAACCTTCTTGGAGGTAAGGGAACTGAAGGGCCTGGGAAGGAAGGATGGGGTTCAGGCAAATTGGAGCCCTGATGTAAGAGAATCAGTGGTGAAAGTATAGAGTCCAGGTGACTTAGGGCTGGTGTGGATGAGTGCAAACCCAGGAATAACATACCACACTGTCAGAGGGTGACCACTGGTGTGGGAATAAGGATCTGGAGGTGCAGTTTAAGACCAGACATGGGGTAACGGCCTGAAATTGGGGTGGACTCCATGTGATGTCTTCCACATCCCACAACTGGACTCCTGGGATGTCATTCCTGTTAGGATTTAAGGGTAAGATGCTTTGTCTGTTGATATTTTGAGAAACGTGTGTGTGTGTGTGTGTGTGTGTGTGTGTGTGTGTGTGTGTGTGTGTACATGTGCATAGAAGCCTGAGGTTAACGTCACGTGTCTTTATCTTTTTCTATCTGTTTTTTTGAGACAACATGTCATAGTTTCATGTTTATTGTTATAATAAAACACTCTCACAAGACCCAACTTAGCCAGGAGTGGTGGTACACACCTTTAATGCCAGCACTCAGGTAGAAGCAGGGTAGATTTCTTTGCGTTCGAGGCCAGCCAGCTTAGTCTACATAGCAAATTCTAGGCCAGGCTGGGCTACATAGTGAAACTCTGTCTCAAAAATTAAAAAAAAAAAAAAAAAAAACAGAGGTTGAAGTGTTTAACTCACAGTTCCAGGTTCCTGCCCTTCACTGTAGGAAGTCATAACAGCAGGAGCTGGAGACATGGTCACATGACATCACAGTCAAGAACAGAGAAAAGGAATACATGTATGCTTACTGACTCATTTCCTTGGTTGTGCTCAACTTGAATTCTCCACTCTACACAGAAGCTCCTGTCTAGTGAATGATGCCACCCACAGTGTCTCAGGTCTTCCAACATCAATTAACCATGACGACAACACCCCTCAGACATGCCCACAGGGCAACCCAACATAGACATCTCTCGTTGAGATGCTCCTCCCAGATGATTCTTGGTTGTGTTGAGTTGACAAAGTAACCATCACACAGGCTTTCTTGATGACCTGGAGTTCACTGACCAGCAAGGTCCAGGAATCCTCTTGTCTCTGCCTCCGTAGGGTCACTGCACCAGGCTTTTTGCATGGGTACTAAGGATCTGAACTCAGGTCCTCATGCTGCTCAGCAAGTACTTTACCAGTGAAGCCTTCTTCCCAGCCCCTAGGGATGTTTTGATTGCTTTCACGTTTTTGTTTTAGGGTTTTTTTTTCTGTCTCTTTTAAATAAATGTCAACATTTTAACACAGGCTTTTGTGTGAGTGTGGGTTCTGGTCTTCTGAGACAGATGTCTGACCATGATTTCTGGGCAGTATGGTCAGTGTTCGTTTAGCTTTTTAGGAACCCAAACCTGTCAGATGATCTTATAAGGATTGTAGTTCATTTTACATCCCACCAGCAGTGCTCCTGCCAGCACTTGGTATTGTCTTCATTTTTCATTTTCTCCATTTTGCTGGTGTAGCAGCAGACCCCATTCTGCTGTCATCTGATCTTCTCTTTATTGAAATGTCTCTTCATGCCTTAGACCTGTGTTTTGTAGAATGTTCTAGCATGTACCTTGTCTTTTTATCTTTTTCACTCCCCTAGCAGGGTTTGTTTGTTTGTTTACTTTTATTATTTTTATTTTGTGTGTCTAAGTGTATTGCTTGCACGTTTGTAAGTACACCCATATTGTGCAATGCCCACAGAGGTCAGAAAAGGGTGTCAGATCCCCTGGAACTGGAGTTACTGACAGTTGTTAACTGCCATGTGGGTGCTGGAAATCAAACCTGGGTCTTCTGCAAGAACAGTCAGTGCTCTTAATCACTGAGCCATCTCTTTAGCCCCCCCAGAAGGGTTTCTTAAATATGTTTTTATTTATTTAATGTGTATATATGTCTTCCTGTGTGAGTTTATGTACATCACATGCATGCAATGCTCATGGAGATCAGAAGAGGGCATTGGATTCCTTGGAACTGGAGTTACAAACAGTTGTGAGCTACCATGTGGGTGCTGGCATCTGAACCTGGGTCCTCTGCAAGAGCAGTAAGTGTTCTTAACTATTGAGCCATCTCTATAGTCTCCCTTTTTTAAAGATTTAATTAATTAATTTGTTTGTGCATGTGCATATGTGTATGCAGATGCCCATGGAGTTAAGAAGCCATCTCTCCAGCCTCTCCTCCATGTCTCCTACCAAGCAGGATTGTTAACAGAGCAAATGCTTTTACTTTAATAAAGTCTAAATCATCAAACATTTTCTTTTATGGATTGTACTTTTAATGTCATGTCTAAGACCTCTGGACACACCCTGGTTCCTGAAGCTTCTCTTCTGTACTTCCTTCTAGTTTTATAGCTTTAGAGTTTACCCTTACCTCTATGATCAATTTGAGTTATTTTTTTCTTGAAGGGTCACATCAGGTCAGTGTCATTCTACTTGTCTTTCTTTTGCCTCTGTTCTATTCATGGTCTCCCTTTGCTCAGCACTGTTTGTTGAAAGCACCGTGCTTCCTCTATCAGATCAATTCCCATCCTGTCAATGCACAGCTGGTCATGTGAGCGCAGCTCTGCTTCTCATCAGTGAGCCCTTTTCCTCACCAGCACCACAAAGTTTTGTTTGCTGCAACTGTAAGTATACATGGTTCATCCATTGTATTCTGTTTTAAGAATTTTAGCTGTCCTTTGCGCTTCCATACAGCTTTGTCTATATCCGAAAAGTAAAGTTTTCTGGGAGTCTGATGGGAATTGTGTTAACAGCAGGAGACATTGGACAGCTTTGCTGTGATGAGTCTTCCAATCCATGAGCATGGTCCAGCTCTTGAGCTAGTTATGTCTTTCATTTCCTCTGGCAGTACTGTGTAGATTTCATCATGGAAGGTCCTACATGTTTGTTAATGCCTAATGTTCTAATGATTGTAAATGATATTATCGCTTTATCCCTTCTGTGTGTTTACTGCTAACATGTGGCAAGGAAGTCAGCTTTTGTTTGTTTTATGTTGGTCTTGAGTACTGCAACCTTGCTGAACTCTGTGGTTAGTTCTGTGATTGACTTTTAATTTTGTGGATTCCTTGGCTCTTTCCACATAGACAACTGTGCACAGATACAGCTGTGCTGTCCCTCCTTGTCTTATTGCCCCTGCTGAATGTTCTAGCATCACACTGAGTGAAGGTGGTTCGAGGAGACATCCTTGCTTTGTTTCTCATCTCTAGAGAAAGGCACTGGCTTTTCATTAAGTGAAGGTCAACTATATATCTACAAATGTTCACTGTCTCTTCATTTTCCTCTGAGAGCTTCTGTCACGAACAGGTGCTGGGTTTTGTCAAGTGCCTTGTCGAATCAGTTAATGTTCTTGTGGTTTTGTGTCATTAGTCTGATGATATGGTGGGTTATGCTGACTAACTTTCAAATACTGACCAGTCTAATAGCACTGGAATAACTAAACCACCACTGCCTATGATTCCTTTTATAATTTGCATAAGACTGTCAGTTTTACAATATTTTTTTCATCTCTATTAATGAGGGATCTTATCTGTAATTTTCCATTTTCTGTATTATCCTTCTCAAGTTGAATATAAGTATGGCATGTTCATAAAAGAGGTGCTGGAGAGATGGCTCTATGGTTAAGAGCACTCTCTGCTTCTCCAGAGGACCCTGGCTCAATTCCCAGAATCCACATGGCAGCTATCAACCAACCATAACTCCAATTCCGAGGGATTCAACCTGTTCTTCTGGCCTCTGTGAGTATTACATGCATGTGGTACATTTACATCCATGCAGGCAAAACACACACAAAACACAAAATAAATAAATAATCAAAAAAACAAACATAAAAGCCTGGAATAGGACCAAAAGATGGCTCAATGGGTAAAGGCCCTTGCTGTTAAACCTGATAACCTGAATTTAATCCCGGAGACCATGTGGTTCCGAAAGTTGTGCTTTGACCTCCACATGTGTGCTGTGCCCCTCATCCTAACTACAGACATGATAAATAAATAATAAATAAATAAATAAAAGTTTTAAAATGTAGAAAAAACTGGGAAATATTGTCATTTATTTTGGCAAAGTTTATACAGATTTGGTATTTATTCTTTCTTTTTTTCTTTCTTTCTTTGTTTCTTTCTTTCTTTCTTTTTTCCTTCTTGTTTTTTGAGACAGGGTCTTTCTGTAGCCCCAGCTGACCTGGAACTCACAGGTAGACCAGGCTGGCCTCCATCTCACGGAGATCAGCCTACTGTTGCTTCTGGAGTGCTGGGACTGAAGCTGTGCACCACGCCTGGCTGTTAATTCTTTCTTAACTGTTTAAAAACACTCTAGGACTAGAGCTCTCCTTTTTGGGAGCTTTAAAATTACAGTTACTCTCTTCAGTGGCTACAGGCTGCTCAAATCCTTGATTTCATTTGCAGAGTGATTGGAGCAATCCACGGAAGTAGTCCGTTTCGGGGGGGGGGGCATTAAATATGTGTGCACAGTGCTCTCCTGTTTTTTCTTCCGTCTGTTTGATGTCCCCTGAGTCTGGGATGTGGTCTCTCCTTCCATCTCCACATTGATCTTCTCCTTTTTATCAGTTTTGCCAGATGTCTATCAATTTATTGGTGCCTATTTCATTGTTTTCTTGGTTCTTTTTCAATTTCATTGATTTTCGCTCCTTTTTTGTTGTTCCCTGCCCTCCACATGCTTAGGGGTTTTTGCTCTTCTTTGTCTGTTTTCTTGTTTGTGTGTTTTTAAGACATCATCTTACTTTGTAGCCCAAGCTGGCCTGAAACTCATGGCTATCCTTGTATCTCAGCTTTGTAAGTTCTGGGATTATAGCTGTGAATATTACACCTGCCCTTTAATTTCTTAAGGCAGAATTTTTTTTTATTTTTTGAAGCAGAGTCTCACTGTGTAGCCCTGGATGGCCTGGAACTTGCTATATAAAGCAAGTTGGACTCAAAGTCACAGAGATCTGTCTGCCTGCTTCTGCCTCCCAAGTGCTGGGATAAAGGGGTGTGTTTCCACATCCAGCTAAGGCAGAATTTTCAATTCTGATTCTAGGCTTTTGCTCACTTAGCTTATATGTTGAAGTTTTTTTTTTAATCTTTGTTACCTTTTGATTGATTACATTGTGGTTAAAAAGCACAATTTGTCTGGCTTTAGATATTTTAGGGTTATTCAAGCTTTCACGGCCCAGGATGCACTCTAAGTGATTGTTCTGTGATCATGGAAATGCAGTGTGTATTTTGCTGTGCTGGGGAATGTTCAGATGCCAGGCAGATGCTGTTGGTTGATGGTGTTGTTTTCTTTACATCTTGCTGATTTCTTTTGAGCAGCATACATCCTCTATGAAGAGAGCTGTGGAGTGTGTGGCGATAACTGTGTTTCTGTCTTCAGTCTGTATATTTTACCGCTGTGCTCTGTGCACATTTTGTATTGTTGTGTCTTTTGACTGAATATCCCTCTGTTGTTAGGTCTGTGATTATATTCTTGGTTTTCTGTTTGCTTTCTTCTGTTTTCCTGGGTTTCTTCCTGTCTTTCTGTGATTACTTAAACATTTTTTAAAGCTCCATTTGATTTATTTAGTGTCTTTCAGTGTGTCTCTTGCAGTTTTTAAATGCTAAAGTGTTACATTACATGTGCACAATTTGTCATAATGTACTCGTATCTGCATTTTTAAGACACCTTGGGCCAGTTTGACTGAAGCATAACAGTCTCTCCTAGAGTCCACTTACCCTCTTCTGTGTATCATACAATTGTCTTAAATGTGTCATTTGCTTTACCATCAAACATAATGTTGGAAAATTAAGAAATGTGCTGTATTTTTCACATTACCATTTCGGTTCTTTCTTTCCTTTGTGATATTCCAGGATTACTTTTTCATTCTCTCCTATCAACTTCTTTAGTCATTCTCTGAGGAATCTCCTGGTGATGGATTTGAAAAACAAATTCTTAGTTTTCTTTTACTTGGTCATTTGGTTTCCTCTTCATTCTTAAAAAAAATTATTTTTATTTTATAAATATTTTGCCTGTATATATGTAAGTGTATCTCATGTGTACAATGCCTGTGGAGTCCAGAAGAGGGTATCAGATACCCTGGAACTAGAGTTACAGACATCTCTTAGCCACCATGTGGGTGCTGGGAACTGAACCTGGGTCCTCTGGAATATCAATAAATGCTCTTATCACTGAGTCCTCTCTCCAGTCCCCTCCTCTCCATTCTTTAAAAACGCTCATACTGACTATAGAATTTAGTTGACAGGATTTTTCTTTTTAGTACCAAAAAACATCTCTGCACTTTGCTCTGACTTCTGGGGCTTATGCTAAGGGCTCTGCTGTCACTCAGATGCTGATCTGTGTTTTCCATCTGGAAACAATGTCAGTGCCCTCTGCCTGGGCCTTTAGTAGTTCTATAGCAGTGTGTTGCCCTGGTCTGCTTGGACTGATATTACAAACCACCACAGCCTGTGGCCTGAGCCAGAGAGGCATTCTCTCAAGGCCCTGAGGTAGAGGGAGGTCTGAGCTCAAGTTCCCAGTTCAGGCTGCGGTAGGGCAGTTCTGGCTGGCATCTGTCCACCTTCCTTCTTCAGCCACAGAGGGGCTGCTGGTACCGTCACAGACACAGCCTCATGATCTTGCCTATACGTCATCATCCCAGTGATCCCAGTTCAAAATGCTATCACACCGAGGGAAAGATATTATATATGCAACATGCAAATTTTGTATGTGGGGAGGGGACCTCAAATTTCTGTTTACACCTTGTTTCTTGGTATGCTTCCTTTGGGTTTACTCTTTTTGGATTTTCTCCAGTTGTTGAATCTTTCAGTTTGAGAGACTTACCAGCTTACAGGATAATCCATCACTAATCTCTCAAGAAGTTTGCATTTTCACCCTTTTCTTGCTGTAGGATTCCAGTGACACACATTTCAGTCTCTTGATGTGGTTTTACTGACACCTGACACTTTAAAATTTTCTTTTTCTCTCTTTTGTTGAGATGTGATAATTTGCCTTATTCTAGCTTCATGGTTTTTTCATGGTTTTTTTGAGGGATGGTGGGAAGGATGCTCTTCCTTTTTATTTTTTTATTTCAATCGTGGGGACTGAACCTAGAGCTTCAGACATGCTTGGCAAGTGCTTTACCACAGAGCTATATTCCCAGCCTTTTGAAAACTTTTTAAAAAAGATTTACTATTTTTATATGTATGTATATATGTGTGCCTGTCTCAGTTTGTGTGCAAGATGTGAGTGCAGGTACCCACAGAGACCAGAAGAGAGTGTCAGATCCACTGAAGCTACAGACAAATATGAGCCATCACGTGAGTGCTCGAAACAGAGCTGAGGTCCTCTGCAAGAACAGAAAGTGCTCTTAACCACTGAGCAATCTCTCCAAACCCTTATACTATTTTTTTTAGTTTGAAACAAAGTCTCATTTAGTAGCCAAGACTGGACTCAGACTTATCAAGGAGTTGGGGCTGCCCAGCTTTGTGAACTGCCGCTGAGAAGGCACAGGATGGACCAGGAAGCTGAGCATCATGGTACTTCCCCTCCAGCCTACAAAGTGCATCCTGATTACCATCTAGTTACTGATTCCAAGAGGCTGACATCATAGGCCTGTGCCACCATGCCTGGCATGGCTTAATGTTTGAGTTTTTATTCCTCTGTCTTTATTGTTTAGGACCCTTCACCACTGTAAAGATTTTTGGTTGTCATGTCTTTATCCATTATTTATGTTTTCTGCTTCTTTGCTGAGATTTATTTTTTCATTTATTTCAAGCATGTCTGTGATTGCTTGTTGAAATATGTTGACGGTGTCTACTTTAATATCCATGTCAGGCAGCTCCCGGAACCCTGTCATCATGGTGCTGGATCTTTTCATAATCTGTATTGTTCAAGGAGACACTTACCTGCTTCTTGGAATTCAGTGATACCCTTGGCAATGGGGGCATCATGTAATGAGTCTCTGGACCTCACAAAGCAGGTTGTGAGCCTTGAGAATGTGCTCACAGGTACAGCCCCAGTCTGGTGTCCCAATAGACCTATCAAGTAGTTGGGGCTGCCCAGCCTTGTGTGTTGTAGCTGAGAAGGCACAGGATGGACTAGGAAGCTGAGCATGATGGTACTTCCCCTCCAGCCTGCAAAATACATCCTGATTACCATCTAGTTACTGGTTCCTAAGGACAAGATCTCTATGGAAACCAAAACAGGGGTTGTGACAAATCTTCAGAAATTGAGTATGTGCAGATAGAAACTGATATTAAGTGACTTGCTGATATGGTTGGTGGTGATCTCAAGCTTGCTGCAAAGCATATATCAAGTAGCTTCATTCCATCATATGTGTGGTGCTTTCCTTTCTTCCCCAGTTCCCTGCTTGGGGACCTTCTGCCCTAGTTACTACCACCAGCTGCCTCACCTGTAATCAAGCCCATTTCCCTTTCCCTGTGCCAGTTAGGAGCATCTATGTGACTTAACTAACTACCTAGCATTGCCATGGGAACAGGAACCTCAGCCCACAGTCCCCTCACTTAGGATCTCTGCAGCAAGAAGTGGGGGCCATGAGCAGAGGTACAGAGTGAGGATGGAGGCACCCAAGCAGTGCCTGCAGACCTACAGACCTTGGGGCCTGTAATAGACTCAA
Organism: Eospalax fontanierii; assembly: GCA_035773235.1. Lineage (NCBI taxonomy): Eukaryota > Metazoa > Chordata > Mammalia > Rodentia > Spalacidae > Eospalax > Eospalax fontanierii. The sequence goes on along the minus strand of CM069533.1, from coordinate 85,395,874 downwards.
GCCAGGATGGGAGTGATTGATCTGTGTCATATAAGAACCGAGACTCAGCTCCATCCATGAGACTCCTGGGAGCCAATGGTGCTGCTCTGTTCTGAAGGTGACAGAATATTCTGAGCATCCAGATGACTCTTAGCCTCCAGGATTATACAGGGCCTCAAGCATCCTAGTAACAAGTGACAGAGACTGAAGTTAGTCCTGACCACAGCCACAAGACACCTGGCTCTAAACCATCACTATCTGATCCTGAGGTTGTGCCAGAGGCTGCATAGTGAGCTCGGCATCAGACACTCAGTTATTTAAAAGAACAAGGGAGAGGGGCTGGAGAGATGGCTCAGTGATTAAGAACACTGATTGTTCTTGCAGAAGACCTGGGTTCAATTCCCAGCACCCACATGGCAGCTAACAACCACCCATAACTCTAGTTCCAGGGGAACTAACATCCTCATCTGGCCTCCACAGGCATTGTACAACATGGGTGCACTTACATACATGCATCCATAATTGCATACATAATACTCATACACATAAAATAAATAAGTAAATATTTTTTTAGAGAGAGTGTGGGAGAAAGCTTGTTCAGAGGAGTGGCATCCTTACCACTTCTCTGTAACAAAAGTGAAAAGTAGCAACAGACACAGAGATGTAAAAGACCGGCATGTGTAGCAGGGGCTATGGAAGCTGGCTGGACAGCAAGTGTGAGAGAATGGGTGCAGCATAGCTAATATGGTGTGGCTCCTCAAACACCTGTAACCCCAACAGAGCAGTGCAGTCTCCAGAGGCCAGAGAGTCCTCTGAAAGGCAGCAACTGGTTCTGTGCAGCTCATAGGCCCTTGGGCTTCAGTGCTCACTGAGTCTGTCACGTGAAGGCCCAGAGTTCCCAGGCTGAAAGACTTAAGACCGCTACCCAGTGCGCACACATAAGCACAGGATCCACCCTGTGCACACCTGTGAGCACAAGGTCCAGTCCCAAACCTTAGACAGTAAAACATCAAATTTTCTCACTGTAACATAGTATCTGAAGGAAAACTTAGGGAGGAAGATTTCCTTGGGCTCCTGGTTTCAGAGTTTTGTATGTGGTCAGTTGGCCCCATGTACTATTGTGGCAGCAGGAGCATGGGGGACAAGGTAGACAGGACACGGGGAGGAAGGGGCCAAACTATGATGGGCCCTTCAAACACACCTCCAGTGACCTGCTTCCTCCAGCCGAGCCCTACTCTCCACAGTTCTTCCCCTTCCCAAAAGTTTGTTCAAATCTTGAAACTGTAAAGGGATTCAGTCATTCATTAACTCAGAGTCTGGTGAGCTAGAAGCACCTCACAGACAGACCTAGCAGTAACCTGCAACTTCCATGTACTGCATGCCTGTGGAAGCAATCTTCTGGCTTCATTAGCAGCGTTCCTGAGCCACCAGCATCAACCTGGGTAGAAGATGGGCCTGATGTGGCCAGAGACTGAAGCCTGGGTGACTGGGTCTGCAGAGATGCTACTGCACAGGACTGAGCCTCACTGAGTGTGGTGGCCTATATGTTCCACGTGAGGGGTCCACTGGGAGCATAGTGGCCAGCTGGGGTGGGCCTGTGAGGTGGCACTGCTGTATCTGAGCTTCACAGTGGATCTGCACCACAGGGGCTGCAGGCATCTATGGATCCCGGAGCCGAGCTCTCCCTTTCCACGTCACTGTGTCTCCTGGCTTTGAAATTTCCCATATCCACAGCTATAGTTTGTTAACATATAGTCCAAAAACAAAACACTGCTACCATACAACGTAGTGTTTACTTGGATGTTGTGATGGATAATCTTAATTGACAGCTTGCTTAGATTAAGAAGACCTAGGAGATTAGTTCAGCACACCTGAGGTATGCCGATCAGGGCATTTGCAGTAGGACTAATGAAGAATCATCCAGAATGTGGGTGGAATCGGTGCTATAGACTAGGGCCCTGATGGAGTGACAGGTGAGAAGAACTCAGCTAGTGCAGCTGCCTCCCCCCCCTCTCTTTCTCTCTCTCTCAACAGTCATACACATAACATTTTTAAATGAATAATTTTTTAAATTACTTTAAAGGTGGGGCCCAGTGTGACCACAGACCCTCCAGCCACTCTCCACACCTCATGCTGCTGAATCAAATATTTCTGTCTTTCAGAATGTAGTGATATGCTCACAGAAATCTAAGCAGACTGCCTTTGGTCAGATCTGGCAGTGTTGGCAAGATACAGTTTAGCAGGGGTGGGGAGGTTAGGTCTGGGAGGTTTTTATGGGGAGGAGTGGAGGTGAATGTGATCAATGTACATCTGTGTATGTATGAAGTTCTCAAAATAATGAAAACATTATATTTTTAAGATATAACTTAACAGTAAATCAATGAGAAGAAACAGTCAGCTCCCACCTTGTTGGGGGCTCGTGCTATGAGGTCAGACAAATGCCAGGCATCTCTACCATGTTCCATCTCCCGATGTCCTGAGGACAAATATGTTTGTTTTTAAAATATTTTAAATTCCTGATGTTTTTAGCCATAGAGGCCCTTTGCAATCCCATGTAAATTTGAGGGTCTGCTTTTGCTTCTTTAACAAGTTTGCTAATAGAGCCTCATGTCAACTCTGTGGTCACTTTAAGTGGCAGTGCCACCTGGCACATCTTCCTGTTCTTGAATATGGGACTTATTTCCACTTATTTAGATATTCTTTAGTTTCTCCTTTTTTTTTTTTTTTTTTGCTGGTAACTTTCTGTGTAGACCAGGCTGATCTCAGACTCACGGAGATTATGCCTGCCTCTGCCTCTAGTGCTTGGATTAAAGGCATCTACCACCATGCCACTATTAACGATTTTTTATTGTTTTCAACATTAGGCTCTTTTGCCCCCTTGGTTAGATTCATTCCTAAGCGTTGAATTTTTTTTAGAGGTTTCTGTAAATGGGACTGCTTCCTTTCTAATCCAGAGAGTTTCTTCTTCCTTCTCTTGTCTATAGGTCTAGGTAGGACTTGGAGTAAAGTGTAGAGTACTAGTGGTAGAATCATAACCAAGACTTTGAAACTTTGCCAAAAAGAACCAGCTGTCCTCTGGACCTGCTGATGCCCAACAGGCAACTGTAAAGTAGGATGAACGTTTCACACCCGTGTCTTTACTTCACTTTCCTCAACTTCTGCTTGGCTCTACAGGTGAACATGCCAGTCACTTGAAGAGTGCTCCTCCGAATCTGGTGAGTCTCTCCTTCTAGGTCATAGACACCAAAGTATGAGTAACTAAGGTGTCTGGTTTGTTGGAACACAATAATCAAGAGAATAATCAAGGTCTTACAACATCCTATTACAGACTGCAGGGATGGCTCCTAGAACTTTCCAGTTAGTCTTCAACTGGAGGAGCTACGTTCCACCTTGCCTTTCTGATCCATCCTGTTCCTTAAGTAATTCTTTCATTCACTGGGGACTCCAGGAATGGGTACAGTGGATAAAGATCTTGTGATTCGAGTGAGAAAAGCCCCCTCAGGCAGTAGAAATTTTCTTATCCAACAAGAAGCCTGAGATAATGATCAACCAGGCTGGTTTAGCCAAGATTGTTTGACTTGCCCTCTTCTGTTTCTTTCCCATGTAACTAGAAAGCTCTTGTTAGCTCTGTAGCGCTGAGGACACCTGGTCCTCTGGTCCTGACTATCGTAGTCATACTGAATCAGCATCAGCTTATATTATTTTTACTTTTTATTTTAGGTCAAGGTCTCACTAAGTTACTCAGGCTGGCTTTGAACTTTGAATCCTCCTGCCTCAGCCTCCCAATAGCTGGGATCATAGGCCTGCACTACCAGGCTCAGAATGAATGGTATTGATTCTCCTTCCAATGTTTGGTTAAATTAACCAGTGGAAGTCACATGGTACATGACTTTTTTTTTTCTGGAAGGTTTTAATGCTGAATGTGTCTCCTTGCTTGCTACTAACATTTTCTGTTTATTCTTGGTCAATGACTATTCTCTCTGTTTTGTAAGGTTGGAGGGAATGCCCTCCCTCTCATCTTTTTTTTTTTTTTTTGACAAGGTCTCCCTAGCCCCAGCCCACCTGGAACTCACTATGTAGACCAGGCTGGCCTTGACTGCACAGAGATCCTGCCTCTGCTGGGATTAATGGTGTGCACCACCATGCCTAGAGTACTTTTTTGAATAGTCATCTGTCTCCTTTCCTTTTCTTATTTCTCAATTTTAACAGAAGGTTTGTCAATTGTGTTTTCTACAGAATTCAACTTTTGCTTTTCTTTATTTTTTCCATCTTAGCTGTAATCTAGTGTATGGTATGCACATTGGTATGTGTGTACTTGTGCATAGAGGCCAAAGATTATTCTCAGGACCTGCCTCAGCTGACATTCCTTGGGAGCCATCTACTTCACTGTTTGAGACAGGGTCTCTCACTGGCCTGGGTCTCACCGGTCATGCTTGCTGGACCACCTAAGCAGCACTGAAATCGTAAGTGTGCGGCAGCATACCTGGCTTTTTGCTTTCACTTGGGTTCTGGAGATGGAACTCAGATCCTCCCGCTTACACAGAAAGCCCTTCACTGATTGAACCCTCCCCCAAGCCTTCTGCTGGGCACTTTACTGTTGGGCTCCCTTTGCTGTCCTTTTTGTTTCTAAGAAGTTAGTTTGTTAATTTGAGATCTTTCTCTTTAACCTAAGCACCATCAACTGTCAATCCCCTTTTTAGCATTGTCTTCACCATACCCTACATTTAGGCATATTGAGACAAGATCTTGCTCTGTACCCAGGCTGTATGTAGCCCAAGCTGGCTTCAGACTCATTGTAATTCTCCTGCCTCAGCAGCCTGAGTGCCAGGAGTCCAGGTCTGTGCTACATGCTCAACTGTATTTTCATTTTCCCTTATGATTTCTTCTTAGACAAGTTGGTTGTTTAATAGGCTGGTAATTTCCAAGTTTGTGATCTTCTTTCAATTTTCCTTTTTTTTCTTTCTAACTTTTTCCTGTAGTGGTCACAGATCCCTTATATGGTGCCATTTAAATTTTTTGGAGGCTATTTTGTGGCTCATTTTGTGTCTGTCCTGTTGATGTCCCACGGGGCCTTGTGTTCTGTGTGCTTGGCAGGTCTGGGAGGTTTACTGTACCTAAGTCCCCTGCTTCCTAGCCTAGCTCTGTCTTGATATTGCATCCATTACCAAAGTGAGAGACTAAAATTTCCAACTGTTACTGTGGAATTGTTTATTTCTTTGATTGTCTCAGCTTCAGATTTGAAGATGTGTTACACTGTATGTAAATGTTTATGGTTCTTATATCTTTTTCCAATACTGAGGCTTTTGTTCTCGTATAAAGCCCTTCTTTGTTTCTTTTTTTATATTTACAGATCTGTTTTATCTGGTAGCAGTACAACCCCCCTCCCACCTTCTTTGGGTTACTGTTTGCACAGAATGTTGTTTTTCTCTTCCCTATCGATCTGTTTGTGTCTTTGACTCTAAACTGAGTCTCTTGCAGACAGCCTATTGTGAACCCATGTTGGTTTTTGTTTTGTTTTTATTTTTTCAGGCAGGGTCTCCCTGTAGCTACAGCTGGCCTGAATGAACTATATAGACCAGGCTAGCCTTGATCTCACAGAGATCCACCAGCCTCTGCCTCCCAAGTGCTGGGATTAAAGACATGTACCACCATACCTGACTGAAACTCTGTTTTGATCACCCTGGCCAACCTCTTGTGTGTGTTTAAAGAGACTACAGACAAGACAACTCCTGTGCCAGTGTGCCTTGGCATGGTGCCTTTAGCAGTTTGCTCCTTATTTCTTCCTGTACTGCCTTTTAAAAAATATTTCAAATTTTTATTTATTTTTTATGCATATGAGTGCTTTGCCTGCATGTATGTAACAGTACCTGTGTCATGCAATGCCCATGAAGGTCTAAAGAGGATGTTGGATCCCCTGGAACTGGAATTATGGATGGTTGTTAGCCACCATGTGGATACTGGGAACCAAACCCAGGTCCTCTGCAAGAGCAGCCAGTGCTCTCAACCGCTGCGACATCTCTGCAGCCCTCCTGCCACCTTTTGTGTTTAAGTTTCTGTAGGGAAATGCTTTGTTCTCAGCTTGTTTTCACTGCGTATCTTTATAGTTGCTCTGTGGTTGCCATAGGGACTACATCACAAGGCGCATCCTACATTTTTAACTTTTCTATTTGAATTTGTAACAGTTTACCCACAGAGGAATTAAAATTTTGGCCTCTGCTCAGCTCAGTAATCTCCTTTCTGTTGTTGATGTCACAAATTGCATTTTTCAGGACTGGAGAGATGACTCAGCAGTTAAGAGCACTGATTGTTTTCGCAGAGGACCTGGGTTTGATTCCCAGCCCCCACATGGCAGCTAACAGCTGTTTGTAACTCCAGTTCCAGAGGAATCCAATGCCTTCTTCTGTCCTCTACGGGCATTGCAGGACACAGGTGCACTTACACACATGCAGGTATAACACTCATGTACATAGAATAAAAATAAACAAATCCACACATACACATTTTTTAAAAAAACATGAAGCAGAAGAAAATATTTGAAAATTACTGATTTGACAAGTGGTTAATCGTCACAGTATATATCAAGATCCAGCAGGACAGTCAAGGTGGTTCAGTGGGTAAAGACACCTGCATGGTGGTTGACCTGACACCTGAATTGAATCCCCAGATTCCACAAGATGGCAGGAGAGAATCAACTATGAGAGTTGTCCTCTAACCTCCACAAGTGTGCTGTGGCACGCTCATGCCTGCAAACAGACAGACACACACTAAATAAATAAATACATAAATAAATAAGTGTAATTCAATAAGAGCAGAAAGAAAACAACCCAATTCAAAAATGGACAAAGGAGGGGATGGTGAGATGGAACCTTGGTTAACAGCATGTGCTACTCTTGCAAATGACCTCGGTTTGGTTCCCAACACCCACCTCAGGTGGCTCATCTGTAACTCCAATTCCAGGGCATCTGATGCCCTTTTCTGGCCTCCACAGGCACATGCATGCAAGTAGAACACATCACTCACACACACACACCGATGCCCTTTTCTGGCCTCCATAGGCACATTCATGCAAGTAGAACACATTACTCACACACACACACACACACACACACACACAACACACACAAATCTTCAAAAAACACAAGAATGGGCAAAGAACTTCAGTAGACATTCCTCCAAATGACTCAAGTGTGGTGGTACTCAACACCAGACAGCAATGATGCTGTCCACATGCTCTCCAACTCTGGATTTGCCTCTTGTAGATACTTTATAAGAACAGAATTATGGGATGTGTAGCCTTTTGTGTCTGGCTTATTTCCCGTAGCGTGTGTATGAGGTTCACCTGTGTAGCATGTGTCAGTATCTCATTCTTTTTATGGTTGAATGATATTCCATTTCATGGATGGCCCACACTGAGTTTGTTTGTTCATCAGAGTGTGGACATCAGTGTCCACCTTTTGCTGTGGTAACTGGTGCTATGATAGTATATGAGGGACCTGAGCAGCTGTGGTCAGTTCTAGGTGTGTGACCAGCAGCAGGATGTCTGGATACTGTGACTCTGCGCTTAACTTTCTAAAGGCCCCCTGGATAGTTTGCATGGGAAGTGTACCTGTTTTGTTCCCACCATCGAAGAAGGAGATACCAGCATCCTCCCATGCTTATAAACACTTTATTGTCTGACTTTGTACCTCGGCTTTCTTGGTATCTTATTTGGATTCACCTTGACAAGTGATAGTGGGCATCTTCTCACACTATGTCATCTGTTTCTACACCTGCTTTGTTCTTTTCTTGATAGGATTGTTTGTCCTTTCATTGAGTTGTCAGAGATCTTTGTAAGTTCTGGATCTAAGTCCCTTATCAGATATTGATTTATAAATATTCACCCCATTCTGTGGCTTATCTTCTCAGTTTCCCAATGATGACCTTTGATGCGCCAAAGTTTAATTTTAATGAGGTCTAATCATTATTTTAAACCACTAAAAATTAAAAAATACAGGGCCAGGAAGATGGTTCAGTGAGTAAAGTTCCTAGACACCCACCTTTGTTTGGTCCACTGGACCCTAAAAGTTGTCCTCTGACCTCTACATTCACAGAGGCCCATCCACACACAAAATAAGTCAAATTTTAAAAAATAAAAGCAAGGTCAAAAGCCACATTACAACCCAGTGACGTTTAAAATAACATCTGATTCGCATTAAAACTAAGATACCAGGAGAGAGCAAAAACAGTCTCCCACTGCCACAATTTACAAGGACAAGTCTCCTGCATTCAATGAAAATGCAGGAATCAGCACACCTGAAGTCTTGTGGGTGAGCCTTACCCTGGGAAAAACACCTTCCAGGTCACGGCAAATATGAACCTTTTTACTTTTCATTTTATTGTTGGTGCTTTTGGTGTGGTAACTAAGAACTCATTGCTGGGTTTACTCCCCGAGTAGTGCTTTGCCCTGGTCTCTGTGTCCTTACTCCTCTGGCCTGATGCTGGCCATAGTGCCGCGTGCTTGGCCTGTGTGGCATTATGCGCACTGTGTTTTTCCTGCCTTCTCGGCCTTGTTTAGCACGGCCACCTCTGCACCCCTCTGTTTCCTCCTGCATCCCCTAGGACTTCTCCACTTGATCTCAGTCCTACAGAGAGCCATTCAGGGCTCTGCCATCTGCTGTGCACCAGCAGTCACAGAGTGTGATTTCTCTACCCATTCTGCTCCATTGCTCTGTCCTCACCATGATGGCTGAAGTATCAAATGGCCCAACACTCACACAGTTGGTGTCCCAGAAGGGCATGTGGGAGCAAGCTGGACAGGAGGTTCTGGAAGAAATAATGTCTGTCTTGTGCTCACAGCCTGTTAATGCTGGCCAAGACTCCTTATTTGGTATTCTCATAGTTAGCTTCTACTGTCAAGTTGACACAGCCCGGAGTCATCTGAAGGAGTTTCAACTGGTGAATTGCCACGATCCCTATTTTGAAATGGAGAGGTTGATGCCCCATGAGGGAAGGTAAGAATTGGAGCCCTACCCACTAAGGTTGAGCCGGATCTCCCATCGGACACCTCTTTTCCGATCATGTCCACATGTCTAAGATGAAGATGACATCCTTTAAAACAGTTTCTGATAAATCCTCTGTTGAGTTAAAGTAAGAAAATCTTTGGAACAATTCTGTTTATCTGAGATGCAGCTCTCTGCACAAGTAGAGGGAATCCACACACAAAAAGTCTTGACATTTGCTGCCAGTCATAAACTAACCACCTTACAGGAACCCATTGGACATAAGAATCTTAAGTTGCTGGCTGGGAAGACAGCTCTCCTTGGTGGTGTTGCAGTGATCATCAGAAGCATTAGCTCTGAGGCCAGGCTGGTCTGCCACATAGAGCTCAAGCAGGGAAGGGGGGCCCATATCACTGGCCTAAATTCAGTGTCATGCAACTGAAACTGATAGTCCTGGACATGTTCTCTGAAAGATGTCCTGCCTACTAGTCACATAGGCAAGGTGAGATGAAATATTCGGGAACACCTTGGCACTGCGGGCTGGAGCACAGTGGCAGAGAACTCAACCCACTTTTCACTTCTGTCTTCAGCTCCTTTCTTTCTAAAATATTTTTTTTTTATCTTTTTGAGACAGGGTCTCCCTGTAGCCCCAGCTGACCTGGAACTTAACTATGTAGACCACACTGGCCTTGAACTCACATAGACCTGCCTGCCTCTGCTTCCTGAATTCTTGGATTAAAGATATGTACTACCATGCCCAGCTATTTACTTATTTATGTGTGTGTGTGTCCCTACAGGAGTTTATGTGCACTATGTACCTGCAAAGGCCATAAGAGGGCTTCAGATCCCCTAAAACTAGAGCTGCAGGTGACTGTGATGCTGAGAACCAAATACAGGTCTCTGCAAGGGCCATAAGCTGTTTTAACCACCATCCCTCCAGCCCCTCAGCTCCTTCTTGTTCTTGGGGACGTTCGTATTCATGGTGTGAATATATATGTCCAAGCTCTGTCTTGCAGCAGCCTCACAAGCTGCTGACCCAAAGCTTCCCCTGGAGTTGATGAGTGTACATACTCTCTGTGAGGTCGGCATCAGGAGGACAGCACTCCTAAGCCCCCCAAACACTCTCTAGTCATAGGGAGCTCTGAGGTTTCAGGTGTCTGAGTTGAGTATGTCCTCTCTATCCTGTGGATTCTTTGCCCCACATGGCATGCCAGATCATGAGCCTGTAAAGGGCCTGCATCCTCATGCCCAGAGAGTTCTGGGACAAGAGCAAACTGCTTGGAAACAGTGCCGCATAATTCAAATTCTCCCATAGCAAAAAAAGCACCGGTCTGCTGTGGGCTTTGCATATGAAAATGTTGAGCCCTCAATACTGGAGTGCTTAGTAGTCTACAGGAGAGAGCTCTAAGAAGAGGTTTGCACTCATTTCTTTCTATTTCATTATATTTTTATGAAGGAATTTTAAATTGTTATTAGTAGCCTGCTATGTAGCCCAATTCTTCTACCTCAGCCTCTGGAGTGCTGGGATTACAGGCATGCACCACCACACTTGGCTCAAAATGTTCTAATTAAAATTATGTCTATAACCTAAATAAATAATATAAACAGAAAAACCAAGTACACTGGTCACTTGGTGTGAAAAGATGGCTATAATTCAGGGAGGAACATTATGAGATGTTGGAAATCTAAAATGAGTATTTACCCCAGGAAAGCAGAAGAGACACTCAATTTTAGAGGATAATAAATCTATTTTTATTGTAGTAAAAAATTCACTCACACCAAGTGCTCTGGTAGGTGAGCTAAATGGCATTAGGAGTGCCAGCAGCACAGCCCAAGGCAGATGGAAATCACAGCCCTGATGCACTTTGTTCTCGCCAGTCACTGAGCTCAACCTTCCACAACTTGCCTCCCCACAAGCTGTGCATGCCCACAGGACATGGCCCCGCCCACTGCAGCATTGGGAACAACTGGACGAGCTTGTGGTAGTGGTTGTTTTTCTAACTTCATCAAAGGGTTAGAGAAGCCAAGAAGCCTGAATAAATCAAATTCCAGATGGTCTGAAGCATCAGGACTGTGGCTGCTTTTGTTTCTTCAAAGAAAGGAGGGGCATGTGCAGGAGGAAGCAGGCAGGACTTTTAAGGAATGTGAAGTAAGCAGTATAGACTAGCCTGCCCAGGCCAGCATGGTGCCTGCATACTGTTCCCAACCTTCCTGCGGGTCTTCCTAGAGCATGGGGCCAGCATATGTGAAGCTGGAGTCTTTAGAAAAGTCCCTCCCAGATGCTAGGCTTCTAAAGTCTGGGACAGAGAGCAGAGAGAAGTGTTCAGGGTCACCAAAAACCAAGTTAGGCAACAGCCAGTACCAGCTAGTCTGGAAGCAGATAGAAGCCACATGTTCAGGCAGCTGGTGGTCAAGCTGTGAAGCCTGGAGAGATCTGGACCTCCATCTCACCAGCACTCAGACCCTGGGTTCCCTTCGGAGAAGTTCTAATCTCACTTGCAGGATATTTACAGCTCATGGTGCAAGGAACCAAATTAAAGTCACCAGAGAGCCCAGGCTTAACTGCTCAACTGCAGATATATTGATTCATCCTATCCCAAGTCCATCCTGACCAAGAAGGAAGCCTGCCCTTTGATATATATTGCTTACTTCTGTCTCAGCAAGTCTTTATCCACACAGTGAGCAGCATGAAATTAAGTTACCAGACTTGTGTCAGGTGTGGTGGCACACTCCTTAAATAAATCCAGCACTTAGGAGACAGAGGCAGGTGGGTCTCTGTGAGGCCAACCTGATCTATTATACAGCAAGTTCTAGGCCAGCTGGGGCTACAGAGAGAACCTATCTCAAAAACATTTTTTTAAATAAATAAAGTAAGACTACTAGATACATGAGGAAGATACCACAGCTGAAGCTGACCTGGAGAAGTGGCACAGACACTGTGGTCAGAAGGAACTCAGCAGTGACTGTGCTAGAGAAAGTGGTAGAAAAGGTGACCTGCATGAATGAACAGACCAGAAACTTCATCAGATAGGTGAGAACTATAAAATGCCAAAAGGAAATTCTAAAATTAAAAATATGGCATCAGGAATGAGTTAATTGGGTAGAAGAGCCCGTGAACCTGAAGATGGCTCAGAGGGTAAAGGAACTTGCTTTGGGAGCTGAAGACCTGAGTGACAATTCCCAGCCTCAGAATCCATGTGGTGGAAGGAGAAAACTGACTCATGTAGATTGTCCTGACCTCCACACATGTGCTGTGGTATGCTTGTGTACCTACATACACACACACACACACACACACACACACACACACACACACACACACACAAAAGATAAAGAAAATATGGATTATCTATTTGAAACACAAATGAGAAAAAAAAGAGTTTTAAAAAATCTGAAAAAAAGAAATGCAAATAGAAGATAAAAAGATGTTTAATTTAAAAATTATATATCTGAACTAGACATGATGGTGTAGAGGCAGGTAGATCATGAGTTTGTGGCCAGCCTGGGCTACCCATTGAGTGACTGTCTCAAAATAAGCATTAAAAGGGGCAACCGAGATAGCAGCAGGCTAGTGCGCTTACCCTACAACCTGGTGGGTGGTCTGAGTTCAATCCCTGAAATCCACATAGGGATGGAAGGGGAGAGACAGTTTTCTTCTGACCTCCACACTTAAGCTGTGTCATACACATATCACCACCTCCGCTCTATCACACACACACACACACACACACACACACACAGGAGGAAGGAGAGAAAGAGAGGAGCATCTGGGATCTGTAGGACAAGCTCAAGGGGCTTTATGAGCTGTATAGTGACACGCAGAAGCATAGAGAAAGGATAGAGAAAAGAGTAACTCAAGAAGGAGGAATGGCTGAGGGCCCACACACCAAAGAATGCCACCAGACCCCCAGGGATTAAGCCCAAGGAAAGCTACCCATTGGCATGTCAGGCATCTTGCTAAAAGCAAAGATAAAATAATTACTAAAGCAACCATCGAGGGCCAGGGAGACACTCAGTAGTTAAGAATAGGTACTGCTCTTACAGAGGATTTGAATTCAGGTTCTAGAATCCATGTGGAGTAGGCTCACAATTGCCTGTAACTTCAGCTCCAGGGGACATGTGCACATACTCACACAAAGACAAACATAAATACATGATTAAAAATCTTTTTTTAAAGCAGCTATAGAAAACTAAGGAACTGTTTTAAAGTGTCATGATTAAAAAATGGAGCCTTGGAAAAGCAAAATGGCTCAACGAGTAAGGATACTTGCTGCACAAGACTGGGGACCTAAATTCAACCCCAGAACCCACATGAAGGTGGAAGGAGAGAACTTACTCTACAAAGTTGTCCTCTGACTTCTACATGCAGTTTGTGTCACACACACACACACACACACACACACACACACACACACACCATGCATACACAATTAGAATGAGAGCATAGGGTATCGGAGCATCATCAAAGAGCTGAATGAACAGCAATGCTGGCTCCATCTCACATCCAAAATGAAGGTGTCATGCACACACTAGGCCAGAAACATAGACAAGGCATGCTTATGTCTTTGCACAATGTCAGAATATATGGAAAAACAAATCACAAGCTACCTGGATTTTATTGGCTGAAACATGTCGGGTAATCCTAATGGCCCTTGACATCTGCTGTTGGCCAATAAGTTCTATTATTGCAATCTTCATTACTATCATTAAATCTCAGGTTCCCTCTTCTCTCCCTCTTCTACACACACACACACACACACACACACAGAGAGAGAGAGAGAGAGAGAGAGAGAGAGAGAGAGAGAGAGAGAGAGAGAGTGCTTTATTGGAGGCAGAAGGCAGAAGGCTGCTACAAATGTGAACTGTCACTGCAGGCCATTAGACAATGAACTAAGGAGCCCAGGTGGATGTCAGTTGTTGGAGGCAGAGCCAAGCTGCAGGTCTAGTAGAACCATAATGGCACAGGACCATCAGGGTAAGGTGCAGAACCCACCTAGAAGGATAGGTGAATGGGTGGGATGAGTGAAAAGACGGATGGATAAGCAACTCAAATTCGAGCAGGCCATGCAAAGCCGTGGGGGTCAACTTGACAGAAGCTCGTGGGGGGGGGGATAGGAATCTCTGTTTGTTGACCCTTTCCCTCACACAGGGCATTTGAATGGCAGGTGGGTGGGGCTGTCATAGCCACAGCAGTTTGGTATCTTCCTCTCTAGAGGTTCCAGTGCCAGTTTTGCACTCTTCCTTGGTATAGTATATTCCTTAAGTTCTTGGGACTGGTTTGTCTGATATGGTTTTCCTTTTAAAGATTTATTCTGTTGCCAGGTGCCATGGTATACATCTTTAATTCTAGTACTTAAGAGGCAGAGGCACGTAGGTCTCTGCAAGTTCAAAACATAGCCAGGACTACATAGCGAGACCCTGTCTCAAAAAAAATATTTGTTTAACTTAATTATGTATGTATTGGCCAGATGTGGTGGCACATGCCTTTAAGCCCAGCACTTGGGAGGCAGAGACAGGCAGATCTCTATGATTTCAAGGTCAGCCTGGTCTACATAGCAAGTTCCAGGCTAGCTGGAGCTACAGGGAGACCCTGTCTCAAAAAGACAAAAAAAAAAAAAAAAGAAAAAGAAAAAGAAAAGAAAAGATTAATTATGTATGTGTGGGGGTGGGGGAGGTATGTGTACCAGTGTGCTGTTGCTCTCAGAGGACAGAGCATCAGATCCCTCCAGAGCTGGAGTTAGAAGCAATTGTGAGCCACCCAGTATGGACACTGGGAACCAAACTTGGGTCCTCTGCAAGAGCAGCAAGTACTAACTGCTGAGCCATCTCTCCAGCTCCTTGTCCCAGATACGGTTTTAATATGTCCATGTGCCCATGTTTCCAATCTACTTTGATAAGGTTTTTAGGTGGTATCTTTTCACTTCTAAGAGTAAGTTATTTAGGAGCCACAGATAGCTCAGCAGTTAAAAGCACTGGTTGCTTTTGCCAAGGGCCCAGGTTTGCCTCTAAGCACATATATGAAGGCTAACAGGTGGTCTGATGCCCTCTTCTGACCTCTTTGGGCATTGCATGACATGGGTGCACTTACATATATGCACAGAAAACACTCATACACATAAAAATAATTAAGTACACTTTTTAAAAAGAATATGCTTTTATCAAGTCTGTGCCTCACAGGTGGTGCTAGACATATGGGATGATGTCTACATCCAGACATGAGGTGCAGAGTCATCTGGCCTCGGTATTTGCTCTCAAAATGGAACCAACTGTTACTGGTAAAGTACAGTCACCCAGGGCAAGTCACAGCCTGAAAGCCACTGCTCCACACAGTCTGGAGTGACTTAGAGCAGGTCACAGAAGGTGACGAAAGATGAGTGCAGATAAGAAAGCACATCTCCAGAAGGCCCTCACTGGGAGGTGCTGGCAGAGCTCTGAAGGCCGAAGGGATAGAGCAGTTGGAAGCTGAACTGGCATGAAGAGAGGAGAGAAACAAAAGTATAACTATGTGAGCAAATGTGTAACATGCTATGTATGTATGCATGTATGTACATACATGTGGGGTAAAGAGAAAGGACAAGGGTCATCTATTTAGAAAGAGTTTTTTCTCTAAAACTGTTGAATGCTTAAGCAAAACCAACAGCACTACATTGGGGTTAGAGCGTAATAGAAGTGAACCCCTAGGGTCACAACCGAGGGGCATAAGTGAGATTGCACTAGGACAATGAGGTCCTCATTTTGTCAGTGCAGCATATAACTTAGGGCAAACTGCAGTGCATTAAAGGTGTGTCTGTGATCGATAGGGCCACTCCTAAAAACAGCAAGGAACTCAGTGTGCTGACATTCACCTTTGTGAGTTCCAGGCCAGCTTGGTCTACACAGTGAGTTTAGGGAGTTCCAGGTCAGCAGAGCTACAGAGTGATGTGTATGAGCATATTGTCTGCTTATATGTAAGTGTACCTGTGTCATGCAGTGTCTGAGAGGATAGAAGAGGGGGTCGAATCCCCTGGAACTAGAGTTATGGACAGTTGTAAGCTGCCATGTGGGTGCTGTGATTTGAACTTGGATCTTCTGCAAGAACAGCCATTGCTCTTAGCCACTGAGCCATCTCTAAAGCACTTTTTAAAAAATTTGTTGTTGTCATTGTTAGGTCTTATTTAGTGTCTCATAAAAGCTGTGCTTCCTTGTCTTGGTTACTTTTCTGTGACTGTGATGAAACACCGTGACCGAGGGAACTTATGAAAAGAAGAGTTTATTTAGCTTACAGTTCCAGGGGAATTAAAGTCCTTACTGGTGGAGAGGCGTGGCGGCGGTCGTAGCAGGAGTAGGAGCCAAAGCTAAGAGCTCACATCTTCAGGCAGGCCCAGGAAGCAGAGAGCTACTGAGATTTGACCAGGCTTAAGAACTCTCTAAGCCCACTCCTAGTGACATGCTTCCTCCAGCATGGTCACACCTTCTAAGACCTCCCAAAACAGCGCCAACAATGGGGACAAAATGCCCGAATACTTGGAGGCTATGGGTCATTCTCATTCCAACCACCACATTCCTGTTCTGATGTCTTGCCTGATTTTTTGAGGCGCATTTCAGGGTTGGTGACTGCAGTTGTGGCAAGGCTCTGTGCCGGTGCAGCAGGCTGGCTTTGGGGACATAATGAAGTCAATGGTTCAGTCTCCTCTTTTTCTCTACCACTTTCTGGGTGTCCTGCTGAGTCCATAGTTCCTACTTCATCTGAAGGGGTGGAGAGAAGGGAGGCACAGTGGCCCAGCTCAGCCCCTGTCTTAGGTAGAGAGGAGGGCACAGGGATACACTGTCCTCAGAGATCCCAGCTTGGCTTCTGAACCATGAGCTCACTCATCACAGATCTTCCAAGATGCTGGGAACTAGAACTTAGGTCCACCAGACCCTGGAGGAGAGGTGCCGTCACCCATTCATGTAGCTGACAGAGAATTACCATAGGGGCAGGCCATAGCTCAACAGCAGAATGCTTACCTGCACCTGTAAGGCCCAGGTATTAAATCCTTAGGTGTCCCAGCCCACGGGAACACTATCAACGTGGGTAGACCTGGTGAGGGAGACAAATGAGGGACAGGAGGCACAAAGACGGAAGGCAGGTCTGGAAGCTGATCGAGCCTTCAACTTTATTGAACAAAGACACAGTTTATATAGTGGTGGGGAAGGGGCTTGGAGAGGTGGGAGTGAATAGTTAGACAGGAGTATGGCAATTAACAGGGCAAGAACCATTGCTAGGAGACACTATCTCTGGCATTTAGGGCGCATCATAAATAGTCGTATGTTTGTCAGGAAGATGGCACTAAGAGGAGAAACAGGGGCTTGAACCAGGCGAGAGTGATAGAGGTGGTGCCACTCAGGCTTTCCTTTGTTAGCTCGGCTCGGCCCCCGACACTTAGGACCACAAAATAAATAAATAAAAGAATCACCTTGCTGACGCAGTAAATAATGGGTCTCTCATTTGTTGTGTTTAAGTGAATAAAGTGAGAAATTTCAACCCAGAGTTTCACTATCAAATCTGCCTTCTATTTTGAGTGACACAATTAGGAGCAGCTCTGCAGACTGCCAGCGGCTCCTCCACCCTCAGCCTGTACTCCCTGAGGTGCTGCTGTCCCTAGAGGGTCCTAGGCTCCTGCTGGGAGGTAATGTCCCTCAGACCTGCCTTTCCACAGATGTAAATGACGCAGGCTGTCCTACTCAGCCTCTTTCCTAGAGGACTGAAGATATTTCTGTAAGAAAAAAATCCTACTGAAGCTGCAGTGGTGCTGGGATCCCTAACAGCAGTGACATCAGCACCGTCCTTTGTAGATGAAGATGCCTAGTTCCATGACATCCAGGAGTGAGGAGCAAGAAGAAGTGTGAACACACACTGCCCAGCAGGGCCAGTAACTGTGACAAATGGAATTCCTGGCATCCATGGTGATGGATGAAATGACATGCCAAATTAATAAAATACAGACCACAAAGCATGCATTTTTATTAAAGAATAATTTTGTGATAACCACGTAATGTGGAGGCCTCCAAGCAGAAGATTAAATTACATGCTGGGCAAATCTGGCATTTTGTGATAAACTGAAAAATTAGACTTTCTCTGGCAGCTGAGGAGGGGAATGCGACAGTGTCTATAAACATGCTTTACAAAGCAGCTGGCAGAACAACAAAGTGACAGCACGGCCGCTGGGCTCTGTGCTTCTGCCCAGAGTAATGGCTTGTCTGACGCCATCTCCTGCAAGAAATCGTTTTCACAAACATCCCTGCTCTTTGAGTTACACTACGCTATTTTTATTATTACCACAACCACGGGGAATCATTACACAAGGGGTTAAATCCCTATTTTGACTTCCTGAAGGTAGGAGTACAGGGTTAGCCACCTCCTGCACACCCCACAGTATTGAAATTATTTTCTGCCAGAACATCCCTATCTGTACACTTATGTGTACTGTTAATTCGTCTTTTAACCAGAGCTGGTAATGCGGGGTACTTCTAGTACTCAGGAAAAAATTTGAGGGCTAGTCATTCTCTGTGGCAATGCAGATTTGTCCCCCTCCTGGCTCTGCTCAGAATCTGCTCCTCCATTTACCACTGGTCATAAGTGGAGGGGAAAGTCAGTGTCTTCACCTCCCCCGCCCTGCTCCTTCCCACCTGGAGTACTCAAGGCTTGAGTATTGTTAGGGGTACCTTATCAGTCCCTACACACAGAGCTGTTTCTTCCTGTTGTGTTCTGTTCTCTTCAGCATTTGGGCCATGGAAGTCGGGTGTGGAGGGATCCAGGGCAGCAGGAACTGAAGACATCTGGGTCATCTGCATCCTGAGGCACAGGAAGCCTCCATCCCTGGAGCACAGAGGCCTCCTCAAGGCCATAGCCCTTTTCTACACTCTAGAGTCACACACAGGCTTCAGCTTAGCTATGGTCAGGGCCACAGACTGACCCCACAGGGAAACTGACTGCCTTTGTTTCTGTCCCTCAGTCAGTCCCGGATTATAAGGGGAATAAATCTGATTTCCTTTCACTATTACCCCAAAAGCTCCATCCAGAAAAGTAAACTAAAAGGGGGACATTGTCTCCACCCTCTGGATCCTCATGCCTATTATCTAGGTAGTCTCTTCCTACACAGACCTTAATGTGGACAGGCCTTATTTATTTTGAAAAGAATGAAAGTGTGCTTTCCTAGTCTGAAGGTTAATATTGTTATCTTGACAAGATCTAGAGTCACCAGAAACAAACTTCTGGGCATATCTGTGAGGGAGTATCTATACTGGGTAAATTCATGTTGGAAGACTCACCCTCTATATTGGTGGCACCATCCCATGGGCTGGGGGACCAGACTGAATAAAAAGGAGAAAGTGATGCCAGGTATGATGGCATACATCTTTAATCCCAGAACTCTGGAGGCAGGGGCAGGCAGATCTTTGTGAGATGTAGGCCAACCTGATCTACATATAGAAACTCAGGCCAGCTGGAGCTGCAGAGAGACCCTGTCTCAAAAAATTGAAAAAGAAAAAGAGAGAAAAGGGAGCTGAGTGTCTGCATTTGCTCTCTGCTTCCTGACCATGGATGCAGAGTGGCCAGCTGTCTCACACTCCTGCCACCACACCTTCCCCACCATGATGGACTCTGCCCCAAACTGTCAGCAAAGATAAACTCTTAAGTTGACTTTTCAGGCATTTTGTCAGAGCAGTGACACAAGTAGCCTATATACCTAGTATCACCAGTCTCCTACTCTGGCCTCCTCCAAGGTGCCCTAGTCCCTGTGATTTCTGTCAAACAATTTGGACTAGATATACCTATACCAAGCCCAGTGTAGACAACAGAGTTCAGCAGAGTAAGTGGGGAGAGAGTGAACAGGGGCCACAGAGATCACTAGGCCAGTCTACACTTCAGGCAGACTCCATCTGTTTCAAAAACCTTGGGAACAGACAGTTTTCCTGAAGAGCATTTCCTCTCCCGGTGATCAACAGGCCTTTATGGACTGACTTACAGAAGCTGTGCTACCGTCCTTGCTCTTTATCAGAAAGTTCCCTACTGGACATAATCTTGTAAGCCTCAGACTCCGGGAGCCAGGTTTAGATAGTTATCTATTAATGACCTTCACATGTCCTCCCAGGGCCAGAGAGAGGACTCAAGTCTCATTCCTCTGACCAGTAATTAGATTCCTGCCATTCCAATACTTGTTTTATAACTTGTTGATTCTGAGGCAGGGATGCAGCCCAGTGTCATATATAAGAATATATGGCTGGCTGCCAACATGAAAGCTCCTGCCACAAACTGCCATGAAATCAGGAGCAGAAAACAACAGGAGTAGGCTCCTCAGAGCTTGGAAGGCCTAGGGCTGAAATGCAGGTCCTGCCTTCTGAGCCTCTGCTAGCTCCTTGTGCTCATGCTTCCCTGGCCTTCAGCCATATCTCTTCAGGCTCTGCCTCTGTCTCTGCATGGCCACCTCTATTTGTCTCAAATATTCCTCTTTCTTCCCTTTGGAAAATATTTGTCATTCAATTTAGCAACTACATTCCATCTGGGAGGCTCTCACCTCAAGACATTTATTTTCTTTTTTGGGACAGGGTCCTCAGGTAGCCCAGGCTGGACTCAAATTTTCAATGTAGCTATGTGGCCTCAAACCCTTGATCCTCCTGCTTCAGTCTCCCTAGTGCTGGGGTTAAAGGTGTGTCACCATGCCCAGTTCTTCATTTCAAGATCTTCTCTTCTACAGTAAAGACCCTAAGAAGGCCCTGGTAAGATCCTGTCCACAAGCTTGGTTAAGATGAGGCATACTGTGGGAGACCACCAGTCTGCCTGTCACAAATGCACGCAGCAGTCAGACTATCAAGGGCTTGGTCTCTTATGACGCGTCCTGGAGAATCTGTTGCACTGACACTCAAATGTCTATGTCTTCTTGTGTATGTGTGCATATGCACATGTGTGTGCAGGTATGTTTGCCGGAGCATGAATCTGTAGAGGTTGATCTTTGGTGTCTTCCTCAGTTCTCTATTTTATCTTTTGAGACAGTCTCTCACTGAACCTGGAGCTTACCCTGTTAGCTAGACTGGCTGGCCATCGGGCCCCAAGTCTCTGCTCTCTAACCCTAGTGCTGAGGTTGCAGGTGCACATGGCCACATCCATCTTTTTTTGCATGGGTGCTGGAATTCAAACCCAGGTCCTCATGTTTGCACAGTACGCACTTTACCCATGTTCCCACCCCTTCTCTAATCCATATTTTAAATTTTTATTTTACTTTTTATGGGTATGAGTGCATTGCCTACATGTGTATAAGTACACCCATGTCATGCAATGTCCTCGGATGTCAGAAGACAGTGTAGAAGGCATCAGATCCCCCAGAACTGGAGTTACAGACGATTGTTAGCTACCATATAGGTATGGAGACTTGAACCTGAGTCCTCTGCAAGAGCAGCCAGTGCTCTTAACCGCTGAGCCACCTCTCCAGTCCTAATCCATATTTTTTAGAAGTTAAGAATGTCATTCCATTTAAGGCATGCTGTTCCTCACCAGGCTGCCCTGTAATCATGTCTGATGGACAACGCTGTTATCAGCTCACTAGTCCAAGTGTCTCCACATTGGTGGTGTTTCTGTAGAATGAATTTCAAACAGTAGGTTCATCAAGGCAAAAGATGTAAATGATTGCACGTAATAGTCACTATAAATAAGCTGGTCCTAGCTTCTCAGGAAGCTGAGACAGGAGGATTACTTGAGCTCACAAGTGTGAGACAATGAGAACAGCTGGGTAACACAGGGAGACTTGGTATAAAAAATAGATAGGTAGGTAGATAGATGATTGATTGATTGCTTATAGATGATGATGATGATGATAGATAGATAGATAGATAGATAGATAGATAGATAGATAGATAAACTCCTGGCAAGTCTGTGTTGTTTGGGCAAAAACAAGAGAAGAATAAACACCCAGAATGAGCATCGTTCTGCCTAAACCCCTGGGGTCACCAAACATCATGGCAGAGAGCCACAAAAGCACAGCCCTAACACTCTAGAATGACTTTCACTGGAATCCATAGGAAAAAAAGCCTGAAACTTCAGGGTGGCTGAGCACAGCATCTAGGAGGAGCATTGGAAGGAAAGGGAGGTGTGCCTATGTTGCTAGCAAAGGCTGGGGAGGTTGTGAGAGGAAAGAGTTTGGCTGATGGCTGAGGCAGTTCTCCAATGTTCTGGCCACAGGCCAGACCTTCATCAGGGTGGAATTCTCAAGGCTTCTGGGGCTCTAGTCTGTGGGAAAATCTGCTGTTGTGGGTTACAGTGTGGTCAAGACTCCAATGTTCTCAGAATTCAGAAAGAAAGGGGGGCCAGGAGCCCCACAGAGTGAAGGGTGTTATTGGGCACTGCTGTGTTACAGGGTTCTAGGAACAATTCTTCTTATGTTCTAATAGAGGGTTAAATTAATGACTGGCAGGAAAGGAAGCCTGAGGCAGCGCTCCTGAGGCACTGTCTTGGGTTCCCTCCTGTGAAGGACAGTAAAATCCAACCCCCTCCAAGAGCCATGAGGGCCTGGCTGTTCCCTTGGACTGGTCTCCCATCCCCGTAAATGACAACGCTGGAGAGATGGCAGAAAAGTGGCTGAGAGTTTGGAAGAGACCCTGAGCACACTTAGGACCAAGGTCTCACTGCCCTCCTCTCTATCCTGCCACCTCCATAGCACCCTGGAATCTGGGAGGACCATTGGACAGGACCTTGACTCTCCCTTGAGAAGAGGTGGTCAACTGCCCCAGGAGCAGAGAAGGAAGGTTAGGACAGAAGTGACTGTGTTCCAAGACACTTGGGGCCAGGAGGTTGGCAGTTTAGGGCTGCATAGTCTTGTCCCAGCTGTTAGTAAACAGGGTACCTTAGCAGTTGGAGGTCTTTCCTGCAGGTGGGAGGTCCTGCAGAGACAGTGGTGGCAGAGGACATTTCCGAGGTGGGAAAAAGCACTGAGGAATACAAATTCAAATGCCAGTAGGTGGTATAGGAGGGTAGCGTATGCTCACAGGGACTGAACAATAAAGGAAGATTCTATGGAAAAATATGACTTTGTACTCCCATTTCAAGATGAGAAGCCAATTTCCCTCCCCGAAACATGGGCTAAACTTAATTTTAAAATGAGTGTTACAGTCAGACGTTTTGGCATGTGCCTTTGATCCCAGCACTTGGGAGGCAGAGATAGGCTCATCTCTGTGCAATCAAGGCCAGCCTGGTCTATAACAAGTTCCAGGTCAACTGGGGCTATGGGAGACCCTGTATCAAAAAGAAAAAAAAAAATGAGTGCTGCTGTGAGTGCTGCTGTGAGGTTGACAGGGAGTGGTTCAGTGGTGGGGCTTTGGCTTAGTATGCTCTAGGCATAATCCCAGCACAATGAAAAAAAGACAAGGTGGGCTGAGGAAATGGCATGAAGAACTGAGTTCAAATCCCCGGGACCAATGTAAAAGTCAGGCATGGTGGTATGTGCCTGTAATCCCAGCACTGGGAAGCAGAGACAGAGGAATCCTGAGGCTTGCTGGCCAGGCGGTCTAGCTAAATCAGTAAGCTTTCAAGTTCAGTGACAGACCTTGTCTCAAAAGACAAGGTGGAGAGAGATTGAAGAAGATACCTAGTGCCAACCTCTAGTCTCCAGATATGCACAGGCCCACACACACCAACACACACACACAGATACATGGCACAGGAGATCTGCAGTTTCCTCCCTGGCCTGTCTTGGTTGACTCACTCTGAGGAAGTACATGCTGTGATTTGCCACCCTATGAATTCATAGATCAAACAGTGAGATAGTCATCCTGCCAACCCTATGGGAGTGTGCCTTGAGAGTGGGTCCTCCAGCTCCAGTCAGACCTTCAGTGGTGGTCTCAGTTGTCTGTTGCTGTGATAAACACCATGAACAAAAGCAACTAGGGTGGAAGGGTTTATTTCATCTTACAGTCCATCATCTAGGGAAGGCAGGGCAGGAACCTGGGAATCAGGAGCTGAAGCAGAAACCAATGAGGAACACTGCTCACTGGCTTGCTTCTCTGGCTTGCTCAGCTCCCTTCCTTATGTGGCCCAGTCCAGCCTGTCCAAGGATGGTATTTCTCAGAGGGCTGGGCCTTCTTCCATCAATTAGCAATGAAGAAATTGTCTCACAGACATACCCACAGGCCAGTCTGATGGAGGCAGGTCTTTAGCAGAGAGTCCCCTTCCCAGGTGTGTCAAGTTGACAACCTTGATTAGCTTTTACCACTGTATAACCTCTGCTGATGTCTGAATTGCAACTTTGCATGGGAACCCGAGGCAGATCTACCTGCCCAAATCATCTCTATACTTCTAACTCAGAAACTAGGAGATACCAAATGTGCTGGAGTGGGCTGGTGTGCAGTGGCTGAGCCCTGAGTCTGACCCCCAGCACCATGGGCCATGCTTTAAGTCATTACAGTTGAAGAGTAACGACAGTGGTTCTTGAAACTCTAACTATGGAGAGGAGACCAACATTCCAAGTGGAAAGAAAGAAAGCCACTGTGTGGACAATACCCAAGGGTGTACCAACTTATCAAAAACCATGGAAACAGGGGCTGGAGAGATAGCTTGGCAGTTAAGAGCAATGACTGGGTTCAATTTCCAGCACCCACATGGCAGCTAACAACTCTCTCTAACTCTAGTTCCAGGGGATTCAATGATCTCTTCTGACCTCCTTGGGCACTGCATGCCACAGGTGCACTTACACACATGCAGGCAATATTTTATACACATAAAATTAAAATATTAGAAAATATTTTTTAAAAACCATGAAAACAACTATACAATTTTAAAAAGTGATTGCAAGATTTATACACTAAAACACAATAAACTTTTGAGAAAAGTTGAAGAATATCTGAATTTGGGAAAAATGTACCAGATTTGTGGTTTAAATGACTTGACAACCTCAAAATACCGATTTTTACAAATTCAGTGCAGTCAAATCAAAATCTCATCGCTGTTGGGGAAGAGTAGGGCTCCAGAGGGAGGGGGAGGAGAATAAGAGAGGGTGGTGGGGGTAAATATGACCAAAACCCATTAGACAAATGTATGAAATTATCGAAGAATACATTTAAAATACTTTTTATAATCCCATCATGACTTTTTAAAAATTAAAAAAAAACTGATTCTAAAATTTAACTGGAAATGAAGAGGATTCCTAATAGTGCAGATAACCTTAAAGGAAGAAAAGAAGGTAGAATTTGAAAACCTACACCAAAGCTGTAGTCACCAGGACAACGTGGTCTAATGCAAGAACAGATCTGTGGGGCACAAAAGAGGTCTAAAAACAGACCAGTATCACTAGCTGATATTCAACCAAGAAGGCAGTACATTTCAATAAAGAAAACAAAATGTTTGAGCAGATGGAAAAACTGAGTATCTGTACAGAAAACATGAACTCTGACTGCTAAATCATACAATATACAAAACTTACTTAAGGTAGGTCTGATCTCAATATAAAACCAGTCACTGAACTTCCATAAGGAGGATGTTTATACTGGGAGATCATAGTATTATGAGGCAAGAAACCACAAGCATGATCATATAAGAAAAAATTTACTTGGTTGGTGGCACAGGATTGTAATAACAGCTGAGGAGGCAAAGACAGGAGGATCATGGGTTCAAGGCCAGCCTGGGTAACTTCATGAGACCCTGTGTCAAAATAAGTCAAAATAAGAGAGCTAACGTGCAGCTCAATGGTATATCACCCACTATGAAGTCCATGGGTTCTATCCCCAGTACAATAAATAAAGTTAGACCTCATTAACATGAACATCTGCTCAATGAAAAGCTAAAAAAGTAAATTAAATACTCAAGAAAATGGTTGAAAGTTAAAGAACCGAGTGCTGAGTGAGGAAGCTCTCATTCCCTGGGGAGTGAGCAGCAGGGTGACTGTTTTGCTGAAGGCTGGGTGGCCTCTGAAAGGCTGGGTGGCCTTTGATAAGGTGATACAAGGTTGCCTTTCCTGTGCCTGGCAGTTTCACCACTACATCTATTCCCAAGAGAAATGAGAGTGTGTCCACAGAATAGTTATCCAAGAACTTTGAACCAGCCTCGCTCATAGTCGCCCAAACAAGACACAACATAAAAGTCCGTCCACAAAGGAAGGGCAAAGAAACTGGTACTTTCACAGACTAGAATACTCTCAGCAATGAAAAGGAATCAACTATCAACTTACACAACATGGGTGAAGCTTGCTAACTTCATGTGTAAAGACAGAAACAAGGTCATAAAATGCACATGCACTGTGATCTCACTGTTAGAAAGCTTTTCAGTTTATGGTTGTCCCCTCCTACGAGATTTCACTCTGCATGGCTTCAGTTACCCGTAGTCAACCAAGATCCAAAAATGATAGATAAAAAATTCCCTAAATTAACAACTCATAGGTTTTAAATACTTTTGTCGCTGTGTATCATTACAGATTTTCCATTTCACTGTGCTTAATTAAAATTTATCATGGTAGAACTAGCGAGGCAGATCACTGAGCTGTTAAGAGTGCTCACTCTTCTCCTAGGGAATCTGATTCATTGCCCAGCATCCATGTGGTGCCTCACCCATCTGTAACGCCCATCCCAGGAGATCTGACACCCTCTTCTGGCTTCCTCAGGCACCAGGCATCTACATGGTACACATAGAGACCTGTAGGCAAAACACTCATACAGCTAGGAGTGGTGGTGCGTGCCTTTAATCTCAGCACTGTGGAGGCAGAGGCAGGTGGAACGCGCTGAGAGATCCAGACCAGCCTGGTCTCCATAGCACATCCTGGCCAGTTGAAGCTCAAGGGAGACCCTGTCTGAAAGAGACAAAAAAAAAAAAAAGAAAAAGAAAAAGAAAAACAACAAACAAATAAACAAAACAAAAACACAAAACCTCCCCTCATACACTTAAAACATTTTGAAATCTTTTTAAAAATTATCATAGGTGTGTTTATTTCTTTTTCGTACCTGTGAGAGCTAAAATACCTCTGAGAACAGGTTAAGGAGGAGAGATTTATTTTGCTCAGAGAGTTTGGGAGGGTTTCGTCCCCTGGCCCTGTGTGCCCAGAAAGAAAAGTCGGCAATGAGAGCTGTGGTGAAGGAGTGTTTTCACCTCAAGGTGGGCCAGAAATGAGAGAAAGGCATACAGGAAGGAGTCAGGACAATGGGCTCTCAGGGACATGCCTGCAGGTGGCTCTTCATCCAACTAGGCCCCAGCTCCTAGAATGCCATCATGAATCCATGAAGGGATGAATGTGCTCACTAGGTCCAAGCTCTGAGATGCCACTGCGTCTGAACTGCCCTTGCAGCATTTCTTAATCGAATCAGGTTGACAATTGAGATTAATCATTAGAACAGGTATATAAGCATTAGGATAAAAGTATCTACGTGGGGGTTGGTGCTGTGGCTTCAGGCACCCCAAGGGTGTCTTCAGTGTATCCCCACACGTGTAAGTTCAAGACTGGACATAACTAGTTGGCAAAGTCAGAAATGGAGCAGCAGTCTCTCTAGTGACAGTGGCCAACTGGAAGGCTCATAGAGAGCAGAATCTCAGTGGTGAGGGCCAAAGAGGTAAAATGGTGCTCATGTAGACAGTGGATCCATTTTCTAAACCCGTCATATGCACAGTCACCCTCTGGGAACTGTACTGTAAAAGTTATATTCTCATGTAGAAACAAAAGAATTGAAATGATTTATGCAACATTTACTTATCGTCGGGAGCCATTTGACTGCCTTGAACTTTGCCCTAGTTTAGGATCAAGCAGGGATCAATCTTGCTGTTCCCAGAAGTGCTGTGGGATTAGGGTGTTTTGCTATGTAAATGATTTATTCATCTGAAGGAGAGATTATCTTAAACCCAAGGCTGAAGATCTTGTAAATCCTTGTAGGAAGGTCTGATTTAATCACCAAGAGGACAGCTTATCTTAAATCCTAGGCTTAGCACCTTTTGTTAAGTAGATGTAGGTGTTTTGAATAATCCCACATATATAAATGATGGTTGTATTGTTCCTATAAATACACTGAGCAAAATAAAGTTGAGGCCTCAGTACTGACTGAGAGCCCTCCCGAGTCTGTCCTCTCTCTCTCTCGCGCTCTCTCTCTCTCTCTCTCTCTCTCTCTCACTCTCATTTCTCAATCCTCACTCTCCAATTCAGGTATGGTGCTCTACCACTGAGCTACACTGTAGCCCACATTTTTGAGACAGGGTCTCCCCATAGCCCCAGCTGGCCCAGAACTCACTATGTAGACGAGTCTGGCCTTGATCCACAGAGATCTGCCTGCCTTTGCCTCCTTAGTGCTGGGATTAAAAGGGTGTACCACTGAGCCCGGTCTAGACCCCATTTTCAGAAGAGTATACTCTGTCTATTTCTCCCTTTGTAACTAGGATGAGTCATAAAAGCTGTGGCTTTCTGGTGCTCTTTGTTTTTATTAGAGCCTCACGTATGGGGTGATTCTAATGATCTGCTGGACTTTAAAACTGCTAAAAGTGAGGGAAACTGTAGTAATTCCACTAGCATGGTCTACAAGCAAGAAGAAAGCCTTTCTAGTAACCCAGTGGCTCAGGCGAGACAACTGGGCTTACACCTGGCCATGGTTCTACCTTCAAAACACACTTCCCCAGATAAAAACCTGAAGTTTGCCAAGTATCCCTCACTGCTTCAACTGTCCCATTCTCTAGGCTCTCTCTTGCACACATGCAACCATGCTGCAGAAACACACTAGGGGGTGCATCTCACTGTGGCTCTTCTTGGCCCCCAATGCTAGCTGGGTCAAACCTCTGCTAGGGACACCACACATACCATGATCCTTTCTGGATCCAAGACACGAGCTTTGTCTTCACCTATCCTTGTAATGTTAGGGCTAATACCTACCATCTTCTGGAAGGAACTTCTACCTTCTTAGGTGCAACTACAAGCTCATATCTAAGCACCCACGCCCCATGGAGTTCACCCAGGACTCCCGCCACTGAGCATGGCTGTCCTCTGGGCCTCCAGCCTGGAGACAGACAGAAGCTGTTTCCTAGGAGACATTTATAAGCAAAGGTTGTGAAAATAACAATAATGTGGTTTGGATGGATTCAATCTCTAGCTAATCATAGAAAGTAATTATAGGTTGTATTACTAAATAATTTCAAGGGAAAAGCAAATCATGTTATTTCTTGCCAATAATCCACTCAACTCTGTAGTCCTATCATTTGATGTGTGTGTTTTACTCAAGAATTAAGTTTTCAAACAGAACTGGCAGGTGTCCACCACCTCTGTTGACATGTGTGGGTCAAGATAACCATGAGGGAGGTTCCAGGTCAGTCTGGGGCTGGTGAGATGACTCAGAGAGACAAGGAGCTTGCCTCGCTAGTCTGACAACCTAGGTTTGACCCCTGGAACCCACATAAAGGTGGAAGGGGTGAACTAGCTCCACAAAATTTTCCTCTGACTTGTACAAACATGCTGTGGTATGTGTGTGCCCCCAACACACACACAGTAATAAGAAAAAAAAAATCAGTGTGTTAGCTCCTCTGTGTCAGTGCATCTTCCACGCCTCTACAATGCCCTTTCTTTTATTTTCAGCTAAGTGTGGTGCAAGCTGAGGTGTATTCCTGTCCAAAATTTTAATTTTAATCTCTCTCTCTCTCTCTCTCTCTGTCCTGACTCTCTGTAGTCCCAGCTGGCCTGGCACTCACTATGTAAACCAGGCTACCCTCAGTCTCAAAGAGATCTGCCTTCCGAGTGCTGGGACTAAAGGCATATACTACCATGCCTGGCCCCACATGTTTAATCTCTTAAACACATGCTCTGTGGCCTTGAGCTAAGCATGCCAAAAGTGTGTCTACTATCTTTTCTTCTACTTTTTAATTATAAACTTTTATTTAGCGTAAGAATGTATTGCCTGCACATATGCAAATACACGCATGTGCACAATGACTACAGAGGCCAGGAGGATGTTGGATCTCCTAGAGTTAAGGACAGTGATAGTTATGTGGGTACTGGGAATTCTACCCAGGTCCTCCACAAGAGCAGTCTTCTAAGCCATCACTCCTGTCCCCCATCTTGTCTTCGTAAATTATTATCTTAACTGAGCATACTCCTTTTTAATTTTTTATTGAATTTTTTGAGTTTCATGCATTTTTATCATGTTTAGACCCCCTCCCCTATCTGCACTCTCCATAGTTCCCCCCACTGGATTTCATGGATTATGTCATATATATTAAGGCTTACCAAACCACGTTTGTGTCCCCAAATGTCCTTTGGTATGAGTCCATCCACTGGCATGTAGTTGACCTTTTTGGCATCGCTTCCTTTAAGAAAACCAACTCTCCCTCTACCAGGAGTCATAAGCTACCAGTAGTTTCTCAGCTAAGATTGGGGCTTCTCACCCACTTCCTCACTTCAATACTGGCTTTAGGAATGTACTCCTTTTGAAAAAAAAATTTTATTTATTCTTATTGAGAATTTCATATACGTATGCAATGTATTTCGAGTGTAACCATATCCCACTGCCCCTCCCCCTACTTCTCCCAGGCCTCCAGGAATGGACTCGTTAACTGAGCATGCTCAAGAATGGGCCAACCCCCATGTAAGTCTAGACTCCCAGAATAAAACCCCAGGCTTCCTTTGCTGAGGGAGAGCATTGCTTTGGAAATGACCCTGTGTACTCCTTGCCTGCTGCAGGTGATAACTCTTTCTCCACTATTTCACATCTTGACTGTGCTTGTTTAGCTTTGCACTCAACAAGATGCAAACCCATTTGCCTTCAGTTACAGGTCTAGGTAGCTGAGAAGAAGCAGCATCCTACTCTCAGAGTTGTCAAGCCAGACACTGCTGAATTCTGCAGGGACCTGGACACACATTCCTTAAATAACAAAGTGATTAATTGTTTATGCAGAATCCATTCAAGAGTGGTTTGAAAGCAGCTTTTCAAGAAAGGATGTACACAGAAGTCAGCCCCTGGTTCCAGTGATTTTCTGGATTCACCTTGCCAGAAATCCTTTGAAACGAGGATGGTGAGTTTTCTAGTTAGCCTGGGCAAGAAAGCAAAAATCCTTTCTAAGAAACAAAAACAAAACAGAAAAGCAGAATGAAACAAACATTCAGTGATGCCTTTTCTTTTTGCAAAACCCAGTGCCACAGAACTGGCTTCTGAGCAGTGAGCCTGAACTCAGCACCCCTGATGGAGACCTCTACTTCCCTAGCAGTCTGAGATGAATGACAGCCTGCTGGGTCTGCAGATTCCCAGCAGCATATAACACCAAGTGCCCAGGCAGACAGTGGTCAACCCAACCCTCTTCTCTGGCTCCCCAACCTGGCTTCAGAAAGGGGCTTCTAGATGCCTTAGGTGTCCCATAATCTGTCCTCTGGCAGGGCCAGTTAGTAAGGACAGACCACTACTCCATGCTGTGTCTCTGTGATCTTGGTTCCAAAGATTTTGGAAGTTTGAGCCAAGAGCCAGAGAACCTGGTAGTGTCACGTCAGGTGCTGAGTTAGTTAAAAACTACATTTGATCTTTGTCCTCAGCTTAGACTCTGAGCTCTCAAAGCCCCTGGAGTGACAGGAATTTCTGAGGTGACAGCAGTGACCTTCCAACCTGAGTTTAGGCCAACAAGAGGTTCAAGGTGGCCCCAAGATAGGCTGTAAGAGAGACTGACTGCAAAAGATCCTTAGAGGGTTGGAGAGATGGCTCAGAGGTTAAGAGCACTGGAAGCTCTTGAAGAGGAACTGAATTCAATTCCCAGCACCCACATAGCAGCTTGCAATTGTAAGGATTGTTCAGGGTATACTGAACAGGTATACCCTGTTCCAGGGTATCCAACACCCTTTGTGGACCTCCATGGGCATTGCACAGCACAGGTGCACTTACCTACATGCAAGGGATATACACATTAAAAGAAAGGCCCTGAGTGGGATTTTTATCCCTCCCACCCTACCTTCTCCTTCAAAGAGGTAGGGACAGGAGACGGAGGTGTAAAAATTATTTTTTAACATTAAAAACTATTCGCCTTTCTTTTATGTGTATGGGTGTTTTACCTGCATGTGTGTAAGTGCACCCATGTGTGCATTGCTCAAAGAGGCCAGAAAAAGGTGTCAGATTCCCTGGAATTGAACTTATGGATGGTTATGAGCTGCCATGTTGGTGCTGGGAACAAAACCTGGGTCCTCTGCAAGAGCAGCCAGTGCTCTTAACTGATGAGGCACCCCTTCAGCTCAGAAGTGCAAAAATTCTTGGTTGGGGAGAGATTGGTTGACAGAGGCACTGAGTTCTGAAACAGAGACTCATCCTGAGAGATGGTGAGCACCAAACCCCAAAACCACACCCTATGCACACATCTCTTCCCCTTGGCTGCTCCTGAGCATTGCCTTTGTAACACACCTGCAAATATGGCTGAGATGTTTTCCTGAACTACTGATTTGGTGATCAGTCATAGAAACTCTGGTCATGTTCTGGAATGGAGGCAGCCTTGTTGGACTGAATCTTTAATCTGCCAGTTTGCGCCAATTCTGTGAGGAAACAAATAGAATTTTTTTGCAGGGCCTCTAGCTGCTCTTGACCTGTCATAGCACTGGCTCTGGTGTGGAAAGCTACCCACCGCACTGAACACTGCAGTTCCACCACTGATAATCTGCCTGTCTGCTTGTCTGCTTCTGTCCCTGCTCCCCAACTGGTCACTTATTCCCATTTCCTGACCAGGAACACATAACCCCTCCCACTGCCCTGCACTCTGGAACCCAGAATTTCTTTGTTCCAGGGCTTATCGGTTCATCAGCCCCTTCATGCTATATTATACTGTGAGTTTTGCTTTGTCAGGCATAAAGAGTACATATCTGAGGGGGCAAAGGGTAGAGGACTCAGAGACAGACTTTGGGGCACAAGGGATCCTGGGAAGAGCCCCTGGAGCCAGAGGCAGGGGTGCTTCCAGCGTGAAAGGTAGACTGATGTACAATGCCTGCACAGAAGCCACCCCAGAGTCGCCCAGGGCTGCTGCACACCTTGTGACGGGCTGGCCCTCCATTCTCCAGAGTTTGTAGACTGATGTACAGCTTTTACATGACTCTGAGCACCTGCTTGGTCTGCTTGTGAATAGCACCTTTGGCTGTGGATTCCCTCACATCCCACAGAGAATGTCACATTGAGCCTGTCAATCCCTGAAGGCCTCAGCTCCCAGATGGCAGGACACTAGAGATGGGAGGACCCTGGAACTGAGGCCATTCTCCAGTGACAGAGCCCAGACAGGATGGGCCACCTCCTTCAGTCTTTGAGTTGTTCTCTGAAGCTGCCTCTAGCACCATGGCTGAGACAAGTGATGAGCAAGTGGCAGAGATCGGGTCCACATCTGATGCCATCTCTTCTGAGAACCAGCGGCTGCTTCTGTCAAGATCTCCAAAAATTTTAACCTGACTCTGCTTCCTACAGAGGCTGGGTCCCTCCTGCCCAGGCACCTTGTTGTCAACAACCTTGAGATTCCCTCAAAAGGGTGGTCAGTACAAGGTTTCCCCACTTAAGAAGGGCAAATGCCTGGAAAGTGTGCTCTCTTCCCTATGAGCACCATGAAGCCAAGGAGAAAATCCTAGGGAGGGCATATGTCATCTGGGGAGGGTAAGTATGGCTTTGGAATGTCTGAAAGAAAGGAATCTGGGAGAAAAAAATGGAAGAAATGTTAAGTGCATGCATCCTTCTGGTGTCAGAAATAAAATATAGTTGGGGACATGGCTCAGCAGTAGAACACTTGCTTAACACATGTGAGTCCCTGGGCTCAATTCCAGCATTGCTAAGTGAATACCCAGAGAGAGATGAAAGGATACACAAGAAATGGCTTGACTCCGATCTGAAAACTCAGCAGCCTGCGTCCATATGGGCCTCTGTTCCAACACTTTGCTAGACAAAGGCTTTTAGCCAGTGCAGACAGAGAGAGGTGACTCCTCATTTGTCCAGATGGGAGTCACCCAAGACCCCAGCCACGGTCACTGCAGCATTACACCAACTACCTTGCTCCAACTGGTCAGCATGCCACAACATTGTCCCACCTCAAACTAGAGCCTGCGAAGGTAGAAATGGCCTAGTTCAGTTGATAGATATGTAGTGAAAAGCTCCAAAGAAAATATTCATTAATTTGCTCATTATTGATGCCAGCTGATGAGCCCCCATTTCTCCTCTAGGTGGTGTTTCCTATTGAGTTTGGATCAGATAAAAAGCATGACTTTTTCTCTTTCATTTCAATGTAGCTAATACATAGTCCTCCTTTCCCATGAAGGCACAATGACCAACCTCTGGCTCCAGGTGTGACAGTGCAGGTAGCTGGGCTTCCTCTCCAGAGGACATCCATCCATTCAATTCCTCCAGAGTCTCCAAAGGTCACCCATCTCAGTCTCTTCTGTTGGTCTGCCAGTAAGGAAAGAGGTCCCTCCCACATGCCAGCTTTCTACCCATTGGCCTGTGTGGACTGTTACTTTTCTTGAAGCAAAACGTTCCAGAATCAGTTCTCAAAAAGTCAGACTTCCAGAGGCATCCCTGGTCTCTGGCTTTTTCCAGTGGCAATCAGGGCATCTTGCTGCTGTGACTACCCAACAAGCCACAGACCCAAGAGCCTACCTACCTGTGAAGTGTCCCGGATGAAACACTTTCCCAAACTAAGTCTTAGGATCTGAGATAGCCATTCAAAAACAGCTTCCTTGCAGAAGACTGGTGTTCGGTTCCCAGCATCCACATGGCAGCTAACAACTATCTGTAACTCCATTTCCAGGGACTCTGGCACTCTCTTCTTGTCTCCTCAGGCACTGCATGACATGGGTGCACCACTTACACACATGCAGACAAAACATACATACATTAAAAACAAAAAACTTCTTGGCTTGGCAAGATGGCTCAATGGGTAAAGCTGTTTGCTGTGCAAATCTGGTGGCCTCAGTCAATGCCAGGAACCAATAAAGGCGGAAGGAGAAAACTGACTCCACAAAATTGATCTTCACAAGCACACCATGGAATGCACCCACTCACATACATCACACATCTCCCATAATATTTTTATGTATATGAGTGTTTTGCAGTATGTAAATGCACCATGTGCATGCAATGCCCAAAAAGACCAGAAGAGGGCATTGGATCTCTGGAACTGGATTTACAGGCAGAGGTGGGCCACCATGTGGGTGCTGGGAACTGAACCTGGATCTTCTGCAAGAGTAGCCAGTGCTCTTAACTGCTGGGTCATCTCTCCAGCCTCTTGCTTCACACGGTCCTTTCAGCAGTGGCTTAGTAACCAGCAGTCAGAACAACTTCCTTTTAGACATTTGATCGACTCCCCATCTGTGGTAGTGGTACATTCCAATCACTCCCAAAAGAAAGTAAACATGCCTGTGTCTGAGAATCAGCTGTCAGCTGACTCTACCTTAATCCTAACCCTTCCACATCACAGCCACAGGCGGGGCCTCAGGTTAAAATGTCCCTCACACTGGAACCTTATTCCTTTGAGTGCTTGGAACTTAGCTGGGCCCTACATTCCCCACAGCTCTGGAATCCACTGCTGACATACAGGTTACCAAGCACGTTTTTTCTGCCAGAGCACTGGGTGCTGTTGGAACATGGGTACTCTCCTCAATCTGCAGTGTTAGAGTGGAGTACTTCCATAAAATGCTGCCTCAAAAATGCCACACACCCAAAGTACTATTAACCTCGGCAGTGGCAGGGTGAGGAGCAGGAAGCCCTCAGGCCCTTTCTGTTGGAAGCTTGCATGCCGTACTCTTGGAAAGAAAGACATCAGGACCTTCTGTTCATACTCTGTGACTGCTCCCCAGAATCACCAAAAAGGCAGTAACTTAAAGCTATTTTTAAAATACATCATTCCTCCCCCTGGCTAGCTTTTGTAGTGCTGAAAGATGCGATGAGGGCTGCCGGGAAAGAAAACAACAGACTTCCTCTGCATGCTACACTACCAACCTGCCAAGCAAGATGTGCCCACTGGTACAGCACTGGCATGACTGTTATAGGTGTGACCAAGCACTTTCTGATTGGATTTGAGTCCTGTTTCACAGGAGGGAAGTTTTGCTTGGTACTGTAAATCCAGACAAAAGTCTATGGTTGGGAAGGTCATAGACCCTAGTGGAGAAGCTACTACTGTTTTGTTAAATGGACAAGAAGTGCCTGTTAGGTTGTCATCTGTACTTATGTTTATGCCCATAGATTAGTGCTGCTATCAGCTTTGGTCAGAGAAGCTTCTCTTTTGCTTTGAGAAGTGGTTACTGCAGAGACTCGTAACTGATTTAAAGTGCTGAGAATAAGTGACTGTTGGAATCTCAACCCTCACTGTGACATCTATATCATACCTGCTAAGGCTCAGGAACATTGAGGAAGAAAGAGAGAAAGAAAGAAAGAAAGAAAGAAAGAAAGAAAGAAAGAAGGAAGGAAGGAAGGAAGGAAGGAAGGAAGGAAGGAAGGAAGGAAGGAAGGAAGGAAGAAATTGAAGGAAGGGAAGAAGTGTGTGGAATGCTGTCTTCCAGGCAGAACATGGCTGTTACACTCTTGAACACACAGCATCTGTGATTACCTGCACAAGACTTGCACAGATTGGGCCCATCAACATTCTGTCATGGAGGGAGGAGGAACTAAGGCCCCACCATTTTTTGAGAATTTATAGGTAATTAATGATTTCTGTTTATAAGAAACATTAAATATCAGTCATTTCTGTGAAACACTACAAAACTTTGGTTTAGAACAAGGAATTCAAACCTTTTAATCCCTCACCCTGTAAAATTTTTGTTTATGAAAGCCCTGCTGAGTTTCCGGAACCTGGGGTAGCAGAGCCCTTTCCCTTTCTTTTCCATCCCTTTCCCCCCTCTTTGTTTCCTTTGCACTGATACTTTTAAAAGTAGGAGGCCTTGAAAGACTGTGAGGTCAGATTCCAGCCAATGAAGAAATGACACAGTACTCTTGGACTATGGATATAAATCTATCAAACTTCTAGGTTGAGTGTTCTTGCTCTATTCAAATGACACAATTTTACTTTGCAAAAGTAAAGGCTGGCTTGCCCAGTTACTTCACTTTGCATGTGGTCCTTGGACCTTATTTTATTTCTAATATGATGGGAGGGAGAGACATTTTCTTCAGCAGCATAAATACTAGTAAGTTGCCCATGCTTCTGTAAATAACCCTTCACCCATGCTCCTGTCAGCAACCCTAAATAAACTTATTAGGTCACCAATCAAAAAGACATATAGAAGGGAGACTAGATGAGAAGAGAAAGGGGATCAGGAGGAAGGGGAGAGGATGGAGAGGGTAATGGGAAGTGAATATGATAAAAATATATTACATACATGTGTGAAAATATCATAATGAGGCTGTGTATAATTACTATATGCTAACAAAATGAAGATGATTCATTTACTTGTTTCCCTCAAAAATGGAATTATGTGGCCATAGAGCCACAGGGTCACATTCCTGCAGGACCCAAAAGCCGAGATCAGCAGGTTCTAAGCCACAGAGCCTGGTCAATCACATATATACTCAAGTTCCCAGCATGACAGTCTTCTGTGCAAACTTAATAAATACACAGGGAATAAGGTTGGAGCATCATCATCTTTAGGATAAGGGGAACAAAGTAAGCAGCTTCTTTGTATTATTAAGAAAGATTACTCAGGAAAGGGTTCATTATGATTGGAATATGAAGTTCCCCCTCCAAAATATGGTTCACATACTCAAGGCTTAATTCCATCTGGTGGTGCTACTGAGAGGTGATTGGATCCCGAGGCACTAACTTGATGTCTTATTGAATGGACTGTTGGGGATGGCACTTAGTTGGAGGAAGTCGGTGTCTTGATTCTGTGCCTACTCACACCCTTCCCTATGGTGGAGTTCCTTTGGTCCCCCTTGGGCTGGTCCTGAGTGCTGGGACCCCCAACAAATCTGGGGCTCAGAAACAATGGAGCTAAGTGATCACAGACTGTAACCATGGGCCCCCAATAGATCCCACTTCCTGTAAGTTTCTTCTTGGGTATTTTGTCACAGCCAGGGAATCTGACTAAATGAAAATTAGCACCAAGCAGTGGAGTCATTGCTACAACTAAGCTGACAATGTGGCTCAGGAGCCTTTTGGAGATGTGAGATAGGGAACACAGAATGTGATGAGCAGAACTTAATGGGTGATTCTGGTGAGAATGAGAGGGCCAGATGTGGATAGGAATGCAGATGGCAAAGACTGTTCATGAGGCCTCCATGGAAACAAGAACTGTATTTGGAATTGGACTAGAGGCCAACTAGCAACAAGAAACTTGCCTTCATGTGTGTTAGTTACTTTTCTGTCTTTGTGATAAAATACCATGACCAAGGCAAACTTATAGAAGGAAGAGTTTATTTGGCTTATGGTTCCAGAGGGAGTCCATAATGGAGGGAGAGGCATGGCAGAGCAGAACTCTCAAAGCCCACCCCCAGGGACAGGCTTCCTTCAGCAAGGCCACACCTCTGAAAACCTCCCCAAACAGCACCACCAACTTGGGACAAAATATCCAAATACTTGGAGCCTATGGGTGGGGGGTGCATTCTCATTTATCCCTTTAGAGTTTCTGTAAGTCTGAGTTTAGAGATGGCAGACTAATTAATCTAGCATAGAAAATCTTGAGGAAACAGCATTCAGGCTATGGCTTGGTTGTTGTTGGTTGCTTTAGTCAGATTTACAGTGATAATTGGGGACAGAAAGCAGAATAGATAGATTTCAAAAACTTGCAGTTTGGGCAGAAAAGGAGCTCATTTAAAGTTATGTCTAGGGAAGGGTAGTTGCTGAGAGTGGTACTACTACAAAGAAGCACTGGGACAACAGAAAGATATTCTCAGGAATTAGCCAGATCCCACCCAACACAAGGGTTTACAGAGAAAACTCATTTGAAAGACTTTTTCCTGCCTGGATAGAGCCGCCCAGGGAAGTAGTTCCTCACATTGATCCATCTAGATACTTAGAGGCCACTATAGCCATGGCTCAAAGGGGCTTGGCTGCTGCACATCTAGTAGCAGACCCCAGTGATGTCACATCATGCTGGATTTGCAGGCATACAGAATGCAAAAGTGACTGTGGACCCTTCTATTTAGGCTTCAAAGGAAGGCCTGGGAGGCCAGGCAATAACTGGTAGGGTCAGAATTCTTACAGGATGTCCATGATAGGGTGCTGCATGAAACTGTGAGCAAGGGAAACCACAGGATGTTGCAAATGTCAGGAGGGTAGAAGCTCTGCTGAAGAAAGCCACAGGCAGTTACAGAACCAGCTGGAGAGAGAGCCATGTGAGGTACAGCCAACCAAACATAGAGCAGGACTACCCAGCATGCTAATGTGGGCTCTGGATGCTGGACATGGAACTGAGTTTCTGACTTGCTCTAGTTTCCTTCCTTCTTTCTATGCCTCTATTGTTCCCTTCTGGAATGGGAATTTTTATCCCGTGCCATTGTATGTGAAAGTATATAATGGTTTTGATTTTGCACAGGGGTTCACAATTAAGGGTTTGCCTTGATTCTTCAGAAGACTTTGAAGTTGGTCTTTTAAGCAATGGTGAAACCATTAGGGTACTTTTGGAAGCATACCAAATGCTTTCTGAAATGGACGTGAGTCTTTGGAAATAGGGGCAGAATTCTGCACTATGAAGTCCTCCACCCTTCCTGAAAGCTCACATATAGCAAGGTTAGTTCTAGTTGGTGGTGATTGGATCACATGGATGCTGAACATGATCCCTGAATGGGTTATTAGGAGGTGGGGTTTAGTTGGAGGAAGCAGGTCACTGAGGGCATGCTTTGTCTCTGGACCTTTCCTCTCTTGCTGAGACTCTAGTCTGCCATGAGAAGACACTTTGCTCCATCACATATTCCCTGCCATGATGCTCTGCCTCACCACAGAGGCCCAGAAGTAATGAGTCAAGTGACCAGGGACTGAAATGTCTAGAAACCATGAGCCAAAATAAGTATTTCCTCCCTTTTTTGTCCTTGTAAATTTTATCACTGAAAGGAACATTAACTAAAATAGGACCAAATCACCCCAAAGCAGTTTTATCTTCAAATACAAGAAACTCTAGAGTGGATTCAGTCAGATGGTGGGAGGTCTCTGCATCTACAGTGTGCAAAATACTACCCTATTATCTCTGAACATTGTTGACTAACTCTAAATGGCACCAATGGTATGGGAACGAAATTTATGTTTTTCTCTTTGGGTTAGTTTTGAAACCATAGAGCCATAAAATCAACCTCTAAGGGAGCTGTGGTGCATCTATTATTACATCATTGAACATAAATGTGACCACAGAAGAGTCAGATCAGGTGGTGACAGAGAAGCGTGCAGGATACCACTTGTACAAAAAAAACAAAAAAACAAAAAACCTAAGTCAGGACTGAATGGGTGGGCACATCAGCACTTCTACCCCATCATCTCAGGCTAGATAAGACTAATTCTGATTGAAGACTAATTCATGGAGAGAGTTGATAGAACCTGATGGAGAGATGGTACCAGCTTGGGCAGGACATAGAAGCTTCCCTCAAGCAGAAAATGGTCCTGCCTTTTGACTAGCTTGTGTTAAGGTGAAAACGGAGAGAGCTGTACAGTCGAGATGTGAGTACTTTGCTCAAAACTATTTCTCAAAATATCCCAAGTACCTTGATGACTGGAGCCTGTAGCTGCATGCCTAGGGACTAAGGCTGTCCTCATCCTCCAACTCCTTGATAAAATGGAAAGCTCTTCTAAGGAGGGCATGCTTACCTCCCAGCTCAGATAAATTGAGATTGAAATTCCCACACCTTTTCCCAGCAGGCTCTCCCTTCACTGCGCATATACCCCAGGTACTTTCTTTTCGAACACTGCACTAATTGTTTAAAACATTGCTTAGCATTGAGTTCTCCGAAGTACAAGAAACAACTGGATGCAGAGGACATTTCCTAATTAAGGAAAGTTAATTTCATCTTATTTTTAAAACCAGGTGGGAAAGACTTGTGAAATTTGAAAGGATGAGAAATAAGAAATAGTGGAGGAGAAAGCCCTGTTCACTGGAGTTTAGGGCAAAAATTCCCATCGTGAGTTCCAGCAGGCGCTCAGTCACTAGCCTCAATTCACCAATCAATGGTGAAAGGCAGAGAACCTAGTAAGTAGAAGTACAGATAAAAGGGTTCAGTGATCACAAGTCTGTAGTCTGGCCACTGAAGGAACTTTAGGGTTAAATGCAAAGGCTAAAAGATATGTGTAACTAGTCAATCTTGGTCAAGGTGTGGTCTGGTTACTATCTCAGTTCCGGTTTGGCAAAGTTGCTCAAAGAAGTCCTTGTTGCCTGAGGTGACAAGATGATTTCCAAGAGATTAGTCTTGTTCCTGGGTGCAGCCTAGATCACTGGTAACTGCCCTCACTCGGGGGTTCTTGGGAAGTCTATTTCAGTCCCCCTTTATCAAGACATCTACTCATCAGTCCTGTTGCTTCTGGAATCCAACTTGACTCCATGTGTAGGACAATGAATGACTAGGTACCTTTTGGGGCCTTTTAGACCCAAATCAAGAAGTCAATGCTTAAGCAAAAGCACTTCCCTAGAGCTTGTGGCGGTATCACCGGTACCTTCGCTGGCAAGCCAAGGGGCTCACAACCCTCTCCTACTTGGGCTTCCCATCTTCCTACAGGAGGCCGGTATCAGAACGCCAGCGCGGCTACGAGAAAGCGGTGAGGGAGGAAATTCGTCCCCGGATACACTGGGGGGTCGGAAGCCACAGCGCCGAGTGACCGCCACAGACGGCCACCGGGTCCTCAGGGGGCAGGGCCAGTGACCACCTGGGCGCCCTACCGGCCCCAACCTCCCGCCTGCGGCTCCGCCCCTCCCTAAAGCCGCAGCTGCGGCCCAGACGCTGCCGACAATCAATAAGGAAGCCGCTCTCTAGGGCTGTCGCCGATTGGCCGAACTCGAGACAAGCCGGCGGTGATTGGCTCAAGACTCCTTCCGCCGCCGAGCGGACGAGCAACACGATTGGTGCAGACCATGGGCTCTGCCCGCCCCCGCGTCGACGTCACTACCCGGCGTGCCGCGCGCCCGCCTCCCCCGCTCGGCCGGCCCAAGATGGCGGTACAGGAGTCGGCGGCCCAGCTGTCTATGACCCTGAAGGTGCAGGAGTACCCAACCCTCAAGGTGCGCGTTGGGCAACGGCCTGGGGCATCGCCGCGTCTGCTGTGAGGCCGGGCGCGGGGAATCCAGAGGCGGCCAGGGTGGGAGCCGTGCTTGGGGTGGTGGCGCGGCCGGGGGCGGGGTCGGGGTCGGTGGGGCCGCGGCTCTGCGGGGCTGCGGGCCGGGCCGGGTCGCGGGGTGGAGGTTTGTTTGGAGCGGACGGCGGGGCTGAGGGCCTTGAGAGGATCCGGGCGGCTGTGCCCCGCCCAGTCCGACTGCAGCCATCCGTCCGAACGCGACTCGCAAGGCTTCGGCCGGGTCTGGGGG
Source organism: Eospalax fontanierii (assembly GCA_035773235.1). Classification (NCBI taxonomy): domain Eukaryota; kingdom Metazoa; phylum Chordata; class Mammalia; order Rodentia; family Spalacidae; genus Eospalax; species Eospalax fontanierii. The sequence continues at coordinate 85,353,537 of CM069533.1, read as the reverse complement.
CGCTGGCGAACTGGGGGCGGCGTTGCGGGCGTGGGTCGCGGCGGCGCCTGGCGTCCTCCCGGAAGCTCGGCCTGGGGCGTGGCGGGCTCGCCCTTGGCGCTAATTAGGGGAGCCCTGGCGACCCTGTGGCACCCGGGCGTCCCCTGACGCCAGTGCTGCTGCTGCCCTTGGCTGCCGGGTCGTGACCTTGGGTGGTCGTTGTACCACATGGTTCCATCAGGACTGACGTCAGCACCCGACCGAAGGCCGGGAGAGGCTCCTAAACTGGGTTCCGGATGGACCGCGGGGAAGTACCTTCTGAGAAATCCTTCCAAGGCTAAACTCGGAGGTGCTTAGGAGAGGCGACCGAACCTTTCTTCCCTGGGGCCTGGGCAGCTCGCCCATCTCCGTGGCGGTTGAGTGGCTGCAGTGTGGCTCGGTGGTGGGTAGTTCCTCTAGCCCAAAGGTAACTTAGCTAAGGATCAAGAGCACCGGTTCTGAGCTAGCCTTTGCCCCCTGTGCTTTGGGAGGCACCCATATCAGCCCTTGGGAGCCCTTGTTTCCCTGGGGGTTGGGGGAGGATGAGTGATCACATACTGCACGTCCCATTCAGGCTTGACACCTCCAGGACCTGTTATTGTTGTGACACCCGACTGCTCTGATGTAGTTGGTCTTCACAGGAGAGCCAAGCAAGGCCCTGTTCTCAGTGGCAGGTGAGCAGCCATATTTAATGACTGTTTGTAACCCAGACTTCATTTGACAAGAAGGGAACGAACAATGCTGACACCACCAAATCTCTGCCAGATCTTCAAAATGTAGGAACTTCTTTTTAGGGGTGGGTATCAGGGACGGACCTAGGATCTTGTGCATGCTAGGCAAATGGCTTTGCCCCTGAACTTCACCCTCAGATCTTGGTTTTTTTGAGACAAAATCTTGCTGTGCAGCTTTTGCTGGCTATGAACACACAATTCTCCTGCCACTGGCCCCTGAGTGCTGAAATTACAAGTGAGCACTACCATACCTGTACTTCCTAGCATTGGAGGATTTCTGTTGATTGGAGACCCTGCAGCTCAGAGTGGTGGGTACCTTGGGAATGTGCTACCATCAGTGGTCAACCCTTATTGACCTGCAGGCATGTTGCAAGGAGTTTGTGGAAGGGCATGGGTTTGGGTCTGACTGGTGGATTTGGGACCCACCAGAGCTGCTTCCATGGCTCGTTGAGTGCACAAGGAAATGAATGGATGGTCAAAAAAGGGTTCCTCGGATCTTCTGCCTTTTGGTGACCATGAATGCGCTGTGCATTTCAAAGCTATTACATAGCCTCTGATTAAAATGATTGTGCAGATACTTAGGCAAGTAGAGGGAAGTGATGGTGTCATTTCAAAGAAGCTTGCTATATTAAAAAGTTTTCTCTCATTTTTTAAAAGAATGATATTAAAGAAAATTTTAGAGCTGTTACTTCCTCCAGAAAGAATAGCAGTTCCCTCTGGGTCCTCTAGATCACAACCATATTGCTGAGTTAATGTTTTTTTCCTATAAGGTTCTGTTTTGCTTTGTTCTCTTTTAGAGACAGGATCTCACGTAGTCCAGGCTCACTATGTAGCTAAGGATGACCTTGAATTCCTGAGCTTTCTGCATCTACCTGTAGAGTTCTAGTTAGTACAGTGCTGGAGGTCAAACCCAGGACTTCCAAGCAAGAACTGTACCAACTGGGCTACGTATTCTGCCGTTTCCTATAAATTTTCAAGCGTAATTGAAAATTTTTTGTCTGGTGCCAGATTGTAGGTGACACCTCTTTGGAACAAGGAAAATCTGGGATTCGTGGTCTACTCTCTTGAACTGAGCTTGTTATACACACACACACACACACACACGCACACAACATTTTTCTTGAGACATGATCTCACTATGTAGCCCTAGCTGACCTGGAACTCACTGTGTAGTCGAGGTTGGCCTCCATCTCACAGAGATTCACCTATCTCTGCTCCCTAAATGCTGGGGTTAAAAGCATGCATCACCACTCCTGACAAATTATTTTTTTAAAGGTTTTTAGTTGTAAAAGTAAATTTTCTCCAAATTATTTTGATACAGACATCATTCCATTAATATTTATTCCCCTCCTCCCCCCCTTCAGGTGGCTGGAATAGACTAGTGTTCTGCTGACCTCTGCTTACCACCTAAATCAGGTGGAGTCTGCACAGTCCAGGGCAGAGGCTGAGGTTGCTGGGAAAGCCGGCTCTAGACCCAGCTTCTCTCTCACCTGTGTGCATCTTGATCCTCTTCTGGAGCCTCGTCAGGTTCCCAGCTTGCACTTTTCCCTCCACAGAGCTGCTAATGCTCTTTGCACTTTACAGATGTAACAGGCTAAGAAGTCTTAGGTATGTTGTCATTGAATTCTTTACAGGAATACTTAAGTTTCCTGACTTCCATTTGGTAACAAACTGGCTGACCAAGTGTTGTCTTGGAAATTCACAGCCGGAGTTTATCCTTGACACACAAAATATGAGTGCAGGGTACACGTTCCAATTGAAAACTTCAAGAGTAGTTTTTAAAACTTCTAGAGCAGTTTTCCAAACCTGATCTTGGCTGAATGAGGAGATACATGTTCTTGAGTCTGAGAGATGCTGATAGCCATAGAAGTTTGACCTGGACAGATGTCTCCTGTGCTGGATCCTGCCTCTATTATACCTAGTATAGATCTTTGTCTGTGTAGAATTGAGCCAGCTGTTTTCTCAGAGCCTGTAGTGATACCAAGGACACTCCGTCCTCTCCTTGCCCTCTTGAATACTTAATATATCATCATCTTCCTCCTCTAGGCTGCAAACCCTGTCACACCTTCAAACACTTGCTGTTCTAGCCTGAAGCAGCCAGCTTTCCTTCTTCTCTCCAGAAGCTGCTGCCTGTGAACCTAGCAGAGTTCCTCTTGTTTCTTGAGCACTGAGCCCTGATGCCTGTCCTCATACCTTCCACTCACCTTGTCATTCATTTGTTGGACATCTGAGTCAGGGAAGCAGTTTCAGGCATATGTCTGCAAGGGGTGCCCATGTCAACACTCTGCCTTTTGTCTCTGTCTCTTGGGAGGTGGGTTCCTACTAAGGTCACCCTGCAGGCTTGGATTTCCTGATAGCTGCTGGGTTTGTTTATTGTTATTGTTGCTTTTCACTTGAATTTTTGTGATTTTCATACAGTATAATTTGATGTTACTTAATTGGGTTTTGCTTTTAAGTGTTACTGCCTTAAACAGATTTTGAGTTAGGAAAATAAAGGATTTCATAATACTTAGGTCCTTGTGGGTGGCCACCTTAGAGATGGTGCTAAAATGGCACCGTCAGATTGGGAAGGGACTTGATCAGGGCATAGGGCATATCCATGAAGCTTCAGTGCCATGGTGAAGCCTAGGCACTTGCAGCCAAGATCGTGTTCTTTGGCCTGTAATTTCTTAGCAGCTGTTGGGAAGCTTCCTGTTCAGGGATGTTAGGACCCTATGGTGTTTGAAAGCATGGTGAATGTCCTTTTGCAGTTCATATCCCAGCAGGAGGAAAGTGTTTATTTAACAAGTAATGATGTTTGATGGTTAGATTGTCAAAGATAACCAGGGCAAGTGAGACGGTTGAGTACGTGGGGGCACCTGCTGCCACACATGATGACCCTGATCTTGATCTCCAGAATACCCATGAATACACAGAATATACATAGTAGAACCAATTCAGACCTCCACCTGCATACTGGGGCACTTGTGCCCCTCCCCCATGCACACACATGCAAAATAATAAATGTTTTAAAATGCCAGGGAAGCCAGGGTGAAGTTGAGCAGTAGTAGGGGACTGGGCTCTTGTGTCTGTGTAGCCTGAACTCTTGGTCAGGGGAATTGTAGCTGATGCTGTGAAGTCATGTGGACTGTGTAAAGTCTTTGTTGACCTTACCCCAGGAGGCACACAGGTAGGCAGGAGGCTGTGGCTGGCAATGTCCTGGTCAACAGTGAGACTTGCAGAAAAAGGAAACCAACCAGCATGGACAGTGGATTTGTCTGTCTGCAGAAATCCCATGACTACAGCCTTTCCCTTGACTTGGTGTCACCGAGTTCAGGCTCTGCCAGTGGTTGTGTGCATTTTTGCAGAATCTTTAGACCTAAGCACCCTTTGTTTGAAAACCTAAAAAAAATTATTTACTGTTTTAATAACTAGTAATTGTTTGGCAGAATGTGGCTGAGTGGAGAAAAATACTCAGTTGTGCTGAGGGCCTGGGCCAGGCTTTACATTCCTGACTGAACCTCTACTGCTACCAGCTCCTGTTCCTTTCCTGGGTCAGCTTCCCGCCTGCTCTTTCAGATAGTCTTTTCTACCTGTCCTTCTCAGACTTCTTTCCTATCTCAGTTGTCTATGCGTATCACAACAGCGGTGCGTCCCACATGCTCTGCTTCAGTTTGGGGACATGCATCTGTGCCCTTTCTGCTTGCCTCTTGGATTTGTAGTCGGCCCTGAAGGCTGAGACTACTACTCTTTCCCGTTGTAGTTGAAAATAGTATCCTCTTTCCTTGTTCCATGGTGGGCTATAACCCCTAGATCATCTCCCTGTACCCCTACAGAGCTGTATCCCCAAGCTCTCTGCTCCCTTCACCTTCAAGACCTTTATTCAGCAGTGGCTGCTGGGGGAAAGGCTTCACATATAGCTTGAAAGGGTAAAGAGAAAACTGCTGTCCCATTTGGACCAACTTCTTGTATTTGACCTTTTCATTTGCACTGCTGAGCATTTATACCTAGGCATATGTCAGGAGTGTTCAGTCAGGATTGACCATTTCTAGAATTTAAGGAACCTAGAAAAAAAAAATACATAGTCCATTTGTAGACTCATTGCCAAAATAAATAAAACTTAGATTTTTGTGGTTCCTTTTGATCTCTTGTTTCTTACCCTGTTTTGGTTACTTTATAGTATTAATCATTGTGTGACAGAGTTGTCTACACCTATGTCATTTCTTCCCATCCCTATTTACACATTTCTTTTGGAATATATTTTGGTTACTGCTATATTCCTAGTGTACCTTAGAATGTCTGGCACAGAGTCACAGTAAACAGCCATTGGCCAAATGAATTTCTCCACTGTGTTTGAAGCATTCCTTAAAATGTTCACTGGTTGCATTCCAGAGTGCATTTCAAGGCAGGCCCACTTTCCTTTTGCATCCATCTAACCTTTTTATGCCCTAGAGCTGCAACTTCAGCCTCCTGCCTGTCTTTGCCCAGTGTTCTTACTGATAATTTCCAGTCTAGAGTCATTCCTATGCGTGGTCATGTGCATTGGCCCAGTGGCTGCCACCAGACCTGAGGATCCTGATTGCTCCCTGGAAGGTTTCTTGCACCTAAGCATTGTTTTATGGATTACTCTTCATCTTAAACCCTCTAACACCTGCCCTACACCCACATAACCCTGCTCATGGTTTGATTTCCACTTACAATCCATCCTCATCCATTACAAGTAAAAGATGTGCACATAATGGTTGTCTTCTAGTTAACCAGTGGACAAAACAGTCACACTCTTGAGTTTATCTTGCTTATGGTCTCTGGAGTAATCTCTGCTTTTGCCTCCATTGCCCACAACAATGTTGTATATAGGGACTGCGCAACCCCATGGTGCAGCTTAGTGTGTCCACAGAAACCCACCAACAGGTATCTTAATGGTGCTTATTTCAAACCCCTGATCCCTTCCTCTTCTGAATACATTCCTGTTTGGCTTCCAGAATGCCCACCTGCCTGACTATCCCAGGCTTTTCTGTTGCCTCTCGTTCTCCCTTACTGAATGAATCACTCCTGAAAAATACTGGAACGGCACCCAGGTTTGGCCCTGGTTGTTGGGATCTTGTTGCTCACATGGGTCTTGTGGGCTTGAAGGACCTCTGTCTGCACTTCTGATGTGCCCTGGAACCCTGCTCCAGGAGCTTGGAAGGTATGCGCACTTGGATCTCTGTAATAAGGGTTAGCATAAAGGTGAACTTTAATCGTGTTTGTGAGACATGGTCTTGCTGTTTAGCTCAGACTGGCTTTGAATTCTTTGATCCTCCTGCTTCTGCCATCTAAGTGCTGGAATTACACACATGTTCTGCTACCCTGACTTAAGCGTCATCTTAATTGCCTTCTTCCAAACTAACTCCCACCTTCCTTCCACTGGACTGAACAGCTCCTCAGGCCAGAACTTGGAGGAGGCTTTAATCTTCCTTTTTGAGAGCTCACACCCTGTCCTTGTACCTCCTCACTATAACTGAGAACATCTGAGGGAGTCTCCTACCCCAGTTCCTGCTGCCACCGTGGATGGGTGTGGCTTCATCTCTGGCAGATGTGACCTCCCTGCCGGTTGCCTGTTCCACAACTGCCCACCATATCCTTCCCAGACTACCAGATCACTGGCCTTGTGATTTGCCTGGCAATTTCCATCTTGCCTGGGTATGTAAAGGTCAAGGGTATTAGAGTAGCAATCCTTATCCCTTCTATGATTCCTCTCTACTGCCAACCATAGCAGCCTCTCTTCCTGCCATCTTGGGCTTTTTTCTCCCAGAGTTCTCCCTTTCCTTCTTGGTGATCTATCATACCATTTACTGAAATATGAACTAGGCAATCTCATCCCCTTCCTGCCTTCCTCCACAGCCAACACTGACAACTGCTGCTCTGCGTTTATACCTTTGTTTCTGACTGCTGAACATGGAAGCTCTGCTGGAAGACAGGTAATTTGTTAGTCAACAACTGAGGTATTATTTGGATAGACCAGTAATAACTGAAGTAGAAGTCAAGTACAACTGTTAAGAAAGGATAGTGGAGCCAGGTGTGGTGACGGAGCACTAGGGAGGGAGGCAGTAGAATCTCTTGAGTTTGAGGCTACCTGGTGTACATAGTGAGTTCCAGGCCAGCCAGTGCTAAGTAGACCCTGTCTCAGCAAACACATATACCCCAAAAGGTTAGGGAGTTCCTGGGTATCCTGTATTCAGCTCAGCAACTGTCCTATGTACTGTCAGTGACTGGTTACAGCATGCCCTGAGGTGATAATCCATCCAGAACACCCTGCCAACAGGAAGAACTGGCCAAGATGAACCTTGGCCAACAGTGACATTGAAGGAGTCTCAGGAAGGGCTCAGCTGGTAGGAGACAGGATTTAGAAGAGACTAGTGTCTTGGGTTTGTGTGGAGATGGTAATGATGCTTGGTACCTTTTGTACATGGTACAGTGTTTTTTACTTGTAATAATAAGGGAGCACTAAGAAGAGCCGGTCCTGCGGCTACAGACCCAGACACTGCCTATGTGACAGCCACCTCACAGAATTGATGGTGGGCACTGTGTCATCTGCAGAATGAGAGTGAGCCTCTTGTGAGGGGTATGTCTGTGTGCCCAGGCCTATGTTGTGTTGGGTCACTGAGCTGTGCCAGGGATGAAGGTTTTTAACTGCATAGAGACTAGCCCTGGTGCCTGTTAGCAGCATGCTGTGCCTACTTTAGCAGTGGGTGCCTTGCTTCATTGTGTTCTGCCCACTGACTCAGGAATTGTAGCACAGGCATCTTTGCTTGGATTGTTTTAAATGGACTGGTGGCATTAAACAGATTGTGCATGTGACTAGTAGGTTGAAGATGGATGCTCTGGTAGGCCCAGGAGAGACACGCATGGTATTACTGACATCTTTGTTCTTCATCAGCCATATCTCGTCACTTCTCTCTAAAAATTAACTAGAAACGTGGTTTTTCAGGAAGCCCATTTAAAGTAAGAGATCTGGGCTGTTCCTTGCGGTGTTTCTCAGCCACATTATGGTGATGTTTAATAAAGAAACAGCCAGACTCTTGGCAGTCATGAGCTCTAGAGTGGACCCAAACTGCTGAGTGCCTGTTCTTCAGATGTCTCTCAGAACTGTGCTCTCTAGCTAGGGCCTTTCTCTTACTGAAACAGCAGCTCCAGCATGAAATGGGTAAGTAGAAATTAGGACCACACTTAGCAGAGAATCTTGTCCTTTGTTTGATTCCTAAGCCTGGAATATCTCACACACTCAGTTTCTCTCATTGTTTGCAATGAGAAAAGCTACTCTTAGTACTTTGAAATGTAAAGCATGCATGCACATACTCATACAGTGTCTTAGGTGGAGTCCTGAGGGATTAAGGTCTCGTGCCCAGGTCACAAGAAAGGCACATGGCTCAGTGAGCTTGTTTACATTATAAACGTTGCCAGGACCGGCAGGTAGGGCGGTGGAGAGCTGGTCCAGCCGGCCTCCTCCAGGGGCTGAGCGGGATGGTGAGTGTCACGACCTGGACCCTCTCCACTCTGGAGAAAAAAAATCACACTGAGTCGGGAGTCTGTCCAAGCAGGACACAAAATAACTTATATAGGGTAGGGGCAGGGCTAAAAGGGAGTGAAGGACAATCGATATTTGTCCCGTAACTGCAGCCAGGCAAAGTCCATTTTAATAGGCTATCAGACTCAGGTGAGGCTCTGACGGCTGCATCCCAAACGGTTGGTGACAGTTGGTTGCAATCGTCTCGAGTCGGCCTGCAGCTCCCGGTGGATCGTGTGCGGACACCTGATCAGCTCCCGGTGGATCGTGTGCGGACACCTGATCAGTGTAGCCCAGGCTGGCCTCGATCTCACAGATCCTCCTGCCTCTGCCTCCTTCAGCAAGTCCTACCGGTGTGCGCCACCATCACCGGCCGGCGTCCTGCCCTGCCTGGAGCTGCCGAGCCACGCCGCAGCCTGAGTGCTAGACAGCGGCCACCATTTTTGCCTGGGGGCCGCGCCACACCACAGACTAGTCGAGGGCGGCCTGGGAGGGGGCGATCGTCGTGGGGCAGTGGCCCGGGAGGGGGCGTTGGCCAGGGTAGCCGCCTGGGAGGAGGCTATCGTTGGTGGCACCTGCCGCGCCGCCATCCCCCAAACTGTAGGCCGCAGCCGGTGCAGCCGGCCTCACGGGGAACTGCAACCCTGCCCTAAAAGGGCGGGCTGGAACCGCAGCAGCCCTGGAGGCCCAACAAACAATAACTTTTTAGTTGTAAGGTTAGGTAAAAGTCTTCAGTCCAGATTATGTCCAGATTACAAAAATCATTCCTATAGTGATCATTCCTATAGTTCCTGTCCCTTGTGGGTCTTCATGGAGGTGCAGCCATATCTGGAGTAGCAGCCCAGGGTGGCACAGATCCTCTGTGACTTGCAAGACTGTCACATGCCTCTCTTAGACACAGTCCTGCTCTTCAAAAGATGTGACTACCTTTGTAACAAATATTCCTCTGAGGCTTTATAATTATGAAAGATAAATACCTCATGCCATTGGGGAAATCTTTCTTTTTTGTCCTGGTGAAAATGGTTACAAACATGATGACAGATTGAAACACAGTTTGCTTTTGTTGTGTTCCCCCCCCCCCCCAACACACACAAGTAATGTGAGAACTGGGAAAAAGGTCTGAATAGGTCCTGAAGTAGAAGGGTGTGGGAGGTTCTGCAGGGCAGATGGAATGCAGATGTTTCCTTTAGGTCCCAACAACATGAGTGCCAGTCTTGGTTTCAATGATGAAAACGAGTATGGTTACTTTCATGAGTCAGATGGGGAAAAGTACACTGAGGAAAACAGTCAATAGCCAACTGGAGATCTTGCCCAAAAGAACTGTGTAGCTTCCTGCTGCTGCCAGGAGACACTAAGGGAAATGGAGTAGATCTGTTAGGTAAAAATTTAAATATTTAGCATAACTAGATAAAACAGAATGGAACTGAAAAGCAAATATAGACTTCTAAAAAAAAAAACCACCAAATTATACTGAGAAGAGCTGATTTAAATGTGTAAGAAAAATCAAGGCCTTTCCTCCCTATAGAGTGTTGGATTGGGGACACAAAAAATGTATTGAAGGCTGGACATGGTGGCACATGCCTTTAAATCTAGCACACTGGAGGCAAAGGCAGGAAAATCTCTGTGAAATGAAGGCCAGCCTGGTCTTACATAGTGAGCTCAGGCCAGCTGGGGCTACAGGGAGACCCTGACTGAAAAACAAAACAAAACTAACCAAACAACAACAAAAAATGTATTGAGTTGAACTAGTCTGTAATTTTGTGGGTTAAAAAGTAATGACTGAATAGCTTCTACTTGCAAAGACAATTTAAAAACTTCTCTACTTGTCTGAAAAAAAAAAAAATCCAGCACTGGATGGCTTTAGTGAATTCTATTACATTTAAAAAAGAATAGACATTGATTCTTTAGGAACTCTTCAAAGAAAAGACAAAGAGGACTGCTTCTGAACTCATTTTGTGAGCCCTGTATCACCTGATAAGAAAGCCAGAAAGCATCAGGGAAGCTGTACATCAACATGAAACCAAGGCACTCATGTTGTTGGGACCTAAAGGAAACATCTGCATTCCATCTGCCCTGCAGAACCTCCCACACCCTTCTACTTCAGGACCTATTCAGACCCTTCTCCCAGTTCTCACATTACTTGTGTGTGTTGGGGGGTGGGGGATATGAATAACTGTATGTGCTAAAGCTTCAGCATTGTCTGAACCTAAGCCAGGCTTATACTCCCAGCACTTGGGAGACAGAAGCAGAAAGATCAGGAAATCTAGGTGAGTTTATTGCCAGGTTGGGCTACATAACATCCTGTCTAAAAACAACAGAACCATACATACTATAATGGAGTGGGATTTACCCCAGAAATGCAAGGTTAGTTCAACATGTGGAAATTGGTATAATGTACGATATTAATAGAAAAAAAGGTCAGAAACCATATGATGATCTAAATACATGGCAGAGAAAGTAGTTGACAAAGTCTGATACCTTTTCAGGTTAAAAATACATAGCAACTTCATCAACCTTCTACACACATTAACATATTTAGTGATCAAAGACTTTTGAAAACTTTTCCCTAAGATCAGCAGCAAGAGGTATCCCTTCTCGCTACTTATATTTAGCTGGAAGTTCTAGCCAAGGCAGGTAGGTAAGCAGAGACATTCAGATGGGAAGGAAGAAGTAAGATTCTATTTTGCAGGTGGTCATGATTATGTATATGGAACCTTAAGGAATGTACATGAACACAGAAACTGTAGACCTAATAAATTAGTGGTGTTGATAGTATAACAAAGCAGTGCATAAAAATAAGTTGTTTCTATGCCCTAGAAGTAAATGACGTAAAAAGAAATTAAGAAAATTTAATTGACTGTAGCATCAAAAATAATACAATGTATAGGAATAAGACAGTATTGTTAGGATACCATTGCTCCCCAAGTTAATCTGCATCAAAATTTGAGCGGGCATTTTTGTGGAAATTGACAAGCTGTTATTAAATTTACAGGATGATATAAGGAAGCCAGAGTAGTGAAAATGACTGAAAAACAACAGTCATAAAACTTGGATTTAATTTTCTTTTTTCCCCTAAGATTGATTTAGTGTTTGTGTGAGAGTGTGTATATGAGTGTTTGCTTTCATGTATGTAAGTGCACCGTGTGTGTGCCTGGGGATGGAGGCCACTAGAGGGTGTCAGTTTTCCTCCAACTGGAGTTACAGACAATTGTGAGATGCTGTGTAAGGGCTGGGAACTGAACTCAGATCCTCTGCGAGAGCATCAAATTCTCTAAATTGCTGAGCCATCTCTACAGCCCTGGACTTGCATTTCTTGATTTCAAAACTCCTTATGGGAGATAGAAGATCATGTGTTATTGGCAAATGAATAGACATATTGATCAGTGCAGTGGAATCGAGAATCCAGACATTAATGTAATTTTTTTTATAAGTGCAAGGGATTGAACCCAGGGGCTCATACTAGGAAAGCACTCTTGCTACTGCACTGAAATGAAAAGAGCTAAAATTGTAAAGCTCCTAGAACAACACAAAAGAGGCTCAAGGAACCAGAAGGAAAGAAGTAAATTGAGCTTTGTTGAAATGAAAGACTGCTTTTATAGCGTGCTGTGAAAATGGAGACTGCTACCCCCGCCCAGAAGACTGTTGCCCCCGCCCAGAAGAACTACTGAACCATTACTCCCAGAGGTGAGGCCTTTGGGAGGTAATCAGGTCTGAAGCAGCGAGTTCATGATAGAATGAGTGTTTTTATGTTTGGGTTTTTTTTTTTTTTGAGACAGGGTCTCATGTAGGTCAGACTGACCTCAAAGCTTGCTGTGTAGCCAAGGACATGAACTTTTTGTTTGAATTGAGCGGTTTTACATTAAATAGTCTCTTACAAATTTTATTCTAACCCATTTGCAATTTTAAAAATTATTCTTTGAAAATTTCATACATTTATGTAATGTGCTTGGGCCATTTTCACTCTCATTCTTATTCCCCTCTATTCCCATTAAGCCTGCCTTCTTCCCACAAGTTCCCCTCTTTAAAAAAAAAAAAAAAGGATTTATTTTTATTTTATATGTATATGCACCACATGCTGCAATGCCCATGGAGGCCAGAAGAGGGTGTTGGAACCCCTGTAGTTGGAGTTAATGGATGGTTATGAGCTGCTGTATAGATGCTGGAAACTGAACCAGGGTCCTCTGCAAGAGCAGCAAGTGCTCTTAACTGCTAAGCCTCTCCATAGCCCCCATATCCCTCTCTTATTCTTGTGTTTTGTTTTTGTCATCCACCAAGTTTAGTTAGGGTTATTTGCATGGGCATGGGTGGGGTCGTTTATAGAAGCATGGGCATTAGTGCTGCATCACTAAAGAAAATGGTGCCCACTTTCCCAGCAACCAGCTGCCAGTAGCTACTCAAGGAAGGATGGGGCCTCATGAACTCCTCCTCAATCCATATTTTTGGGCCCCATCTTGTGCAGGTGACCATAACTGCTGTGAGTTCATGAATGTAACAGCCACATCTTGTCAGAAGACAGTGTTTCATAGCCCTTCTCCCATCCTATGCCTCTTATATCCTTTACATTTCGTCCTCGGAGATTTTCCTTGACGTAGATGTCCCATTTAGGACTGAGCATAAGACAAGCTCTTACTCTTCAGCATTTTAGCCAGTTATGAGTCTCTGTATTAACTGTCACCCATTAAGAGAAGCTTTTCTGATCAGGATTGAGAGTAGCACTAAGCTTTGGTTATAAACAAATATTTAGAAGGCAGTTTGATAACATGATTTAGCAAAACAACTATAATAGGTTCCCACCCCAGGGCCTTTTGCTCAGATTCACAGTACCAGATGTGAATTCCTCCTGTGGAATAGGTCTAAACTACAACCAAAAAGTTGTTTGTTACCCTCATCACAGTCACACTACTATGGCACCAGTGGGTACTTGTAAGTTGGTACTGTAGCATGCAGGGTCTAGAGCTAAGTATGTTGATTTTTTTTTTTCCTCCCTAGCGGCTACCTTTAAGCACTGTGAAAGTCAGCCAGCAGGGAGGAAGCTTTCAACTCAGTTCCAGTTTGATTTCTCTGTATTTCACCACTAAAGTGTGTGGTATCTTAGTAGGGTGAAACCCTCCAATTCTGGTGGGTAACCAAGAGCAGTGGCAGTGACCTGTATTATTTTGGGGGACATCTGGGGCCTCCCTGACCGGCAACTTACAGCAGGAAGCTATTACACACCTGGCACTGGGTTTTTCCATTTAATAACTAATGACTTTTGGAGCAGGCTTATCCACCCTTGTTATGTTCCCTTAAATGCTACTTGCATTTAAACTTTTTAAGAAATAATAGTTTTTAATTAGTTTACAAAATAGGTTTTCATATGACTTTTTTTATATATCTGTGGTTTTGGTTGGTTAACCTTTCCCCATCCCCTTTTTTTCATCCCCCCACTCCTGTTTTCAGCCCCAGTACTCCCCGCTTTATTTTTATAACATGTGTTTGATTATCCTCCATCTTGAACTTACGAGTCTCTTGCTTTACTTTCTAAGTAAGTGCTGTGATTGTAAGCATGTGCTCTCATGCCCTGTTTTATGTAGTGCTGTGGATGCAACCTCAGACTTTGTGCTGCCTAGCTTCAGCTGTCAGCTTGACATACTAGGGAAAAGAGCCTCGATTGGGGAATTGCCTCATGACTTGGTGTGGGGGCCTATGTAGCACTTCCTTGATTGCTGAATTATGAAGGTGGTGCCAACCTCCGTACATGTGTCTCTAGGTTGTAAAAGAAAGCATGCTGAGCATGGGCTGGGAGACGTCACAGGGAACAAGCCTAAGTAAGCAGCATCTTCCCTGCTCTCTGCTTCAGTTCCTGCCCTGAGTTCCTGCCTTGGCTTCCCTCGATGATGAATTGTAAAATGTAAGATGAAATAAACCCTTTCCTCCCCAGGTTGGTTTTGGACAATGTTTTATCATAGCAGTGAAAAGTGCAACTAGGATATGTGCTAGTCAAGCATTGCAGCACTGACCTATACCCCCAGCCTGGATTAGTGTTTTTTGATGTTGTTATTTTTACATTTATTTATTTTGGGAGGCTACGTGGGCAAGTGAAGATCAGGACAAATGGTGTGAGTTGATTCTCCTTCCACCATAGGGTTTCCAGGAATCAAACTCAGGTCATCAGGCTTGGCATTAAGTGCCTTGTACTCACTGACCCATCTCCTCAGTCCTTAGTGTTTTTAAAGAAGATTGAAGACAGAGCACTCTGCATTCATACCAGAGAAAAGCTTTGTGAGGTCATAACCAGGAGAAGGGTCTTTGCCAGACCCAGCTGTGCCAGCTCACTGCTCTGAGAATTGCAGCCTCCACAACTTTGTGGAGTAAAGATTGGTGGTGTAAGCTGCCTGAGCTAAGTTAGCTGCTTGCAGAATAGGGAGAGACATTTGCAAATGACCTATATGGTAAGCACTGGAATTCAGAGTCTGTGAAGGACTCTTAAAATTAAGGACTAAAAAGTTTTGAAATAGTGCATAGAGCTCCTTCAGCACAAGCTTGAGGGCCAGAGTTCAGATCCCAGCACCCACATAAGTCACTATGTGGTGGCCCGCCAGTGACTCACCTGTAATCCAGGCTCTTGGGAGTTTGAGATGGGGTGTCTCCAGAGCAACCACCTTCTAGTCAGATCAGGCTCTGGGTTGGGTGAGAGACTCTGCCTCAGGAAATAAACTAGGGAGCAATTGAGGAAGGCAGTGGGTGTCAGCCTAAGCCTACCCAGACACACAGCATGCATGTATACATACACAGCAACAGCAAGAAGACTTTGTCCAGTGGAGATACACAGATAGCCAATGAACACACAGGAAGATGCTCAGCAAGCCACTGGGGTGCACCCCTTCATCCTGTTGGGTGCAGAACAGAGATGGAGCACAGGAGGGCTGCAGAGCAAAATGGAGAGTAACTAGTGTAGAGAAATCTAAACTCATTGAAGGGAGTGAAAAATAGTGGAGCAATCTTGATGACACCCCAGGCATTTGTCAAGATTTTATAGGTAGAGCGTTGTCCACTGCCAGGCATATCTCCAACAGACAGGAAAACCTGTCTACACAGGGTCTCATGCAAAGATGTTCACAGCCTTGTTATTCATAATGGCTCCAAAGTTAAAGGCGGTCTCAGTGTGCATAAGCAGTGTATTAACACAGGATTGCTCATCAACCAGTAAGAACAGAGTCCGGGTACATGCTACACCATGGATCAGTCTCAAAACAGAATTAATCCAAAAAGTCCCCAAAATCTATGGTTCCATTGTGTGAAATGCAGAAGCAAACAGATGCCCAGGGACAGTGGGTCATAGCTGGGAGCCTGACTCTGAAGGGATGACTGACATTTATATGCAGACACTCTTGAAGTAGATGGTAGCAGTAGTTGCACAACCTTGCAATTACACTGAAACCTCTAAGTGAAATCTTTACAAGGGGGGAATTATAGCTTGTGAATTATAGAAATAAAAATGATAGCATATTGCCATTTTCTTATAAGACTTAGCCTGGCAGTTGAATGCGCAGCATGGCCAGATCTGACTGGCTGTGGTGTATACCTCTGCATCCAACAGTTGTTTTCAGGTTAGGCCCATTGAGTGTCCAGGTCAAGTCGGGCATAGTTTATTGCTTCTATCACATCAGCTGTGTCTGTGGCCCTCACCACAGAGTTGTGAGGCCGAGGCTGAGTTGTTGCTTGTCACATCTGGGGTACACCTTGTTAAGGCAGCTGTGAGCCTGCAGAGCTGGGGAACATCGGAAACGTTACGTACTTTGAATTAAGATGACTGTGGGTTTAAAGGTTTAGAGCAACAACAAAATCCTAATGACTTAATTGTGTGTATAAATGAGAATGTCTGTATTGAGTTAAAATATATAATATATTAAAAACTGATCCCCCCCCCGCCACCACACACACACACACACACACACACACACACACACACACTTCTCTTTTGCTTGCTGTGTGCCCAAGCTAGCCTCAGATTTTCAGTCCTTCTGCCTTGTACTGAGTCTCATGTACTGCAATGCCTGGCTTCATTTTTCTTTTCTTTTTTTTTTTTTTCTCTTTGGTTTGTTTGTTTTTAAGACAGGGTTTCTCTGTAGCCCCAGTTGGCCTGGAACTCACTATGTAGACCAGGCTGGCCTCGATCACACAGAGATCTGTCTACCTGACTCTGCCTCCTCAGTGCTGGGATTAATGATGTGTGCTACCATGTCCGGCTCATTTCAGTTTTCACCGTGGCTACTAGGAAATCTGAAATGATATGCATCTGGTGCTACTCTGTTGTTTTATGGACTTTTTTTTTCCCATAATGCTGGAGTTCAACTTAATGCTTAGTCCATGAGGCTAGTGAGCACATGATAGCCTCTGAGCTATTTTAATTTTTCAGAGATGTTTATAAAAGAAAGTCAGGCTTGATGGTGTATACATGTAATCCAGCATTCAAGAGGCTGAATGAGGCAGGAGGATTATGAGTTTAAGGTCAGCCTGAACTACGAACGAACCACACCCGTCTCAAAAGAGAGAAGCCCCTTAGGAGGTTTCTCTCTCTCCATCTAGGCTCATTGTGATGGCGAGCCTTACCATCTTATTTTGTTCCCACTTCCTTTTTGTTTTTGTTTTGTTTTTCATTTCTTCTGCTTTTCTACAGAAAATCCAGTTCATGGCCATGCCCAGTTGTGACAAATCAAGACTAACACATTGCCAGATGCAGCAGGGGCATGCCATGTCCAGGGGAGGCCTGCTACTCCCCCTTAGTTGAGCTTTGTGAAGAGAGCTTGTCAGGGAAGCCTGCTTCTGTAGGCCTTGGGACATGGGCCTAGGCTCCTCTGCTGTGCATAGCAGCACTGTGACTGACTGATGGTCCAGTTTCTGTGGATGGAGCACCAGAGCTTCTTCACCCATCCAGATGAGTGAGCTTTGATCTGGGCAATCTCTGTTTCCTCCTCGTGGGGTAGGATTGCCGCATTATCTGATGGGTTTATATTTACATGAGAAAATTGCCTCATTTCCCAGAGGATTTTTCAAATGCTGATAGACACTTTCAGTCTTTCTTTGACCATAGTCTGGGCACCTGTGATCGATCAGGCTGCTGCCTTCCTGCTGTGGTTTTCATAGATTTCCTGGGTGATGGGCAGCTTTGGAGATCTTCTGGGTGTCAGCTTTTCTGCTGAACTCTTTATTTTGTTTTTTGAATGAGGTTGTTCTTGTTCTGGTCTTAAATTTCTTGTAGGTGTTTCACATCATCTGAGGAAGGGGTGATGCCCTGTGTATGCATTCCCAGTGCTTTCTTCCGGTTTGGCTTCCTCCCAGAAAGGGCTTGTGCTTGCTGAGCTTTCCATGCCATGCTTGCATATCTGGAAATGTCCTTATCCTGTCTTCATTCATGAGTGGTGACTGTTTAGGTCAGCATCTTCAGTGTTTTGGAATCCCACTTGTTCATTCTCCAGTGTCCTTTGGGAAGGAGCTGCTGATTTACAGTCCAAAATCACCTAGCACTGCCCAGTGGGAGAGCGTTTGTGCTGACCCCTAGGAAGGAACAAAGAGGAAGGCTGCTTCTGAGGCCTGGGAAGGTGTGGGTTCAAGGAAGTGGTTTGGGATGCTCCCTTTTAGTTTGTTGGCTACAATATAGCATGTTCTAAGAGCACCTGTGAATAGGCAGAACTGTTTTATCTATTCCCTAATCTCAGATGAGACCCCATGAGCTCTAGGCACCTGGTCCAGGACATGGGAGGAGACTACCAGTCCATCATGACAGTTTCATCATGTTGGAGTCTATGGGATAAGCTGTGGGGCGGGGGGAGGGGGAAGATAGAAAGAACCTGACAAGCATGTGACAGTCATTGGACATCAGGATGCACATCACAGCCTCCAGAGAGAATGCCACTACACCCAGCACTTGTACTCCCTCTGTCTCAGGAACCACACTGGCTACACTGGTCTCTTGTTTCTTATTGCCCTGTTGAGGCATTAAACATGGTGTGATTTGACTATTTCTCTATTCTTCTTCCCAGAATTTCAAGTCATCTTTGGTCATCAACAAGCAAGAGCCACCTGTCATTTTGCTACACTTGTCCCTTGACAAGCAGGCATGGTTTATCTAATGGCATTTTGCCTCTTGTACTGGTGAGGCTTTAGGAGTGGACAGAATTGGTACCACTGCATTCTGCTGCCCACAGTGGGTCCCTGTTGCCCCTGGGGATGTGAGGGGGAGGGGCATATTAGCTGGGTAGTAGCAGCCAGGGCGCCAGCACAATGCTGGAGAAAAGCAGGTTTAGGAAAGAGCCTGAGGCCAGTCTTTTTCTAGTGTCTGTCATCCCCACAGTCCCTACTCATCAGAAGTCCAGGTTTTAAGGAGCTAGGTCTATGTCTCTCTGCCTGCCTGCCTGTCTTATGTTGAGGGGTGCCGAGTCTCCACGAATCTGTCCGTGTTGCTGGGTAGGTCCAGGATCACAAGTGAGTTTGCTGTGAAGCAGCAGTGCTTGGCATTTGAGCTGTGAGCTGTGGCTGTAGCATAATCTGCCTCACTAATAATGCTTCCCTTGGACTTAGTGGAAGGCAGGCAGGTTTTGGTATTCAGGCACACTCATGCTCATAGTTCTGGGGCCAGAAAATGAGAGAGAAGTTGTCAGTGATTTTCTGGAAGGGCAGAAAGTCAGTGACTTGACAGTTCTGTACTTAACCCCTACTTTCCCAATTTTCTGTGGGAAATGGGAATTTTGGGGATACGTAAAAGAGATTCATTAATGTGCATTTGGAATTCCATGTGAAATTTGATGGCTTCACAGTAACTGTGACCTGCATGTAATTTTCTTGCCCCATCCTGACTGCCTTGCCCAGCATGGTCCTTACCTCTGGTTTTCCGTTGGCAAAATGGGAAGCCCCCTTCCCTACTCTGCTTTTGGTCATTTCCTTAACTTTGTTTTTCTAGATGAACTTTGGCATTATTTTTTTCAGTATATACTTAATATTTCTTTGAAGAAGTTGTGGCTCTAGTCATCTACAGACTAGAGCAGTAAATATACTAGAGTATCTTTGTGTTAGTCTTCTCTCCAAGCTCTGGATGTCCTCCACTCCTCATGCTTTGTGTGTCTCCATCCAGGGTACCGTAAGTTGTTTTGTGAGAGCTGTGAGAGCTGTCAGAGGCTGCCCCTGCAGGTGATTTGAAGGAGGCCCATGTGCTGTATCTGGGCTGTGACTGTTCTTTGAAGGTCAGGGCCAGTGTTCTCACTGCCTTTTCCTGTCTAGGTGCCCTATGAGACACTGAACAAACGTTTCCGAGCTGCCCAGAAAAACATTGATCGGGAGACGAGCCACGTCACCATGGTGGTAGCTGAGCTGGAGAAGACCTTGAGTAGTTGCCCAGCTGTCGACTCTGTGGTCAGCCTCTTAGATGGTGTAGTGGAGAAGCTGAGTGTCCTCAAGAGGAAGGTTTGTCTTCTATGGGTGTGGCCCTGACAGGGAAATTGGAACAGAGGCAAGCTGCAGGCCAGACACTTGGGCCTCATGCTGCTAGAGGACTGGGAGTGTCCTATGGGGAAGCTGGGGCATGTGAAAATTGATCAAGTTTCAGTTCAGAACTGTCTGTGGATAATGCTTGGGACTGCCACATGACCTAGCCACTGCAGACAACTCTTTTAAAGTCTTAGGTAGTCCTTTCAAACATCTTTCCAAAGTGATCAAAGAACTTAGGCAGCAGAAAGGACTCACCACTCCTAATCACATTTTAAGTCAGACCAGAGAAAAGCCCAGGAACTTCAACTGTCCTGGAGCATTGCCTGACATGAGAAGTGGTCCAGGTGACTCTGAGCCAAGGAAAGTGGAGATAATAAGAACAGTTTTAAAACCTGCAGAGAATAGAAAGTATAAGTCAATATAATAACCAACTGGTGGTGGTTCAGATGTAGAGTCCCAAGATTGGAAAGTGGTTCTGAAGAGATTATCTAGAATGCAGTGCAAACTGAAGGGAGAGCACATGAGATAGGTTGTCTCACATGGGTGATTAGAGTCCAGAGAAGGGGACAGAGGCAGGACAAGGAGAATGACAGTGGCTGCTGAAGTCATCACCTCAGAGACCTAAGATAGGTGTTACATGGTAACACCAAAGAGTATAAACAGAGAAGAACCTTGACAGCAACCAAGGGAGAACCAGTCCCAAAAGAGCTGCAGCCTAGCAGCCAACCTGACAGCAGAGACAGAAAGCCGGGGTGGTGCTAGCTCCGTGGCTGTGAGAAGTCACGTCTAATGACATGAGGCCCTTGTTCCTCTGTGGCACTGGCCTCCCAGAGACTCCATGGCACACAAGGTGGTGGCACCCCTGTTGGGCAGTGCAGGTTGTTACAAACATTTCTACCTAGGGTTTAATTTTGAATAAAATTGACTTTAAGAAAATATTATAAAAGATTTAAAAGTCACTTATGAAGCCATGGTAAGTAATTTAACCAGGAAAGTACAACATTTTAAGGATCCAACAGCATAGCTTTAACTGGAAGAAGATACACATACATAAAGTGATAGGCCTTTATGAGGGAGGCAGGGATTGAACCCAGGCCTCAGATGTCCTCTGCAAGCCCCTGAACTGGTAGACTGTAGTGTGCATCACTCAGGAATCACTATCTCACACAGACCACCCCAGATACAAATGTAGAACCTGGTTTTTTTATTTCTGTTACAGTCCAGCAGTACCACTGGCTTTTACTTTCCTTTACTTGTCTTTTTATGGACATTCAGAGGGGAGCTCATGTGTTTGTGTGGAGTGGTCATGGTATGAACTCATCCTGAGCATGTTTTTGCTGTCGCTTAGGCAGTGGAGTCCATCCAGGCTGAGGATGAGAGTGCCAAGCTCTGCAAACGCAGGATCGAACACCTCAAGGAACATAGCAGTGATCAGCCAGCAGCAGCCAGCATGTGGAAACGGAAGCGCATGGACCGCATGATGGTAGAGCACCTGCTGCGCTGTGGCTACTACAACACAGCTGTGAAGTTGGCTCGCCAGAGTGGCATTGAGGTGGGCACCACCACACATTCTTGGTCCCCAGCCTGGTGAGCAGCAAGTAAGATCCCTGTCACCATAGGTTCCAGCTGCGTGTCTCAGTGCGGGCTTGACCTCTGTCCATCCTTGTGGCTTCCTCTGAGTGTTTCAAGGGTCCTGGCAGCATTCTCTGTGCTCCTCATTGGTCTCTGGCACCTTGAACCTGTTCTAATCAGGGAAAACCTGAAAAAGAGTGTGTTCTCTACCCGACCTTCCTGTGGTCAAGTATACAGGCCTGTTTCTGTCATTTTTTTGTTATGAGCATTTTGAGTCTCCCTCAAATGGGGCGCGTTTTTCCTGAGTCTAGCATGACTGGCACCAGTGCGTCAGATAGAGGAATGAGTGGTACACTTTTGCAGGGCACTTATATTTTATTTTAGGTGTATGAGTGTTTTGTCTGCATGTATGTAAGTGTACCCAGGTTGTACAGTGCCTGGAGAGACCAGAAGAGTTCATTGGATCCCCTGGAACTGGAATTAGGGACAGTTGTTAACTGCCATGGGGTTGCTGAGAATCAAACCTGGGTCTTCTGCAAGAGCAGCCAGTGCTCTTAACCACAGAGCTGTCTCTCCAACCCCAGAAGATCAGTTTTAAACTGAAGGCCTCTAAAGGAAGCCTTAGAAGTGCCCTTGACATAAGGCCTGTTCAGATCCCTTCCATTGGTGCACAGCTTCACTTGATTTCCTCCTTCACTAAAAGAACATGTCAAAGAAGCCCTCAAGATGGGGCTGGCTTAGAGAGCAGAGTGCCTTAACAGTACTCAGGGGAGCCTTGATGTTCCTTTAACCCAGCACACAGATGACTACACTTTACCCTCAGCTACTTTCCCTTTTTTGTTTAACCCAGTGGTCCTCTCTCCTCATTGCTTTACCCCACCTACACGCATATGGCCCCCTCTCAGGGTGTGAGGGGCTTACATCTTAGCAACTCCTGCCCTCTCAGCCCCAGGAGGTGGCCTAGTCTCAGGTCTGTCCCCAGCTATGTTCTCTGATCTGTCTCTAACTGTGCCAGTTTTGTAGTCACACTAGGCTCCAGGCCTGCAAGGTGTCCCCCCCTAACTCTTCTCTTGACTGGCCTATCTGCCCCACTCTCAATCTCCATCAGACTGACCTGAGCAAGGTGAACTGGACTCTTGCTACTTAGCCCCTGCAGCCTGCCAGATGCTTCCACTCTAGCTCAGTCTATACCTCCACTTTCCTTGAGCCTAGGGCTCACTGATGTCCCTTTCAACCTCTTTTGGCTGCCTGCTCTCCAGAGCAGCCTCCCAACCACCCCAGAAAGAACAGTATACTTTCCTTATCTGTTTCTTCTCCCAGCTTGTTTTGTTGAGACTGCCTGCCAGGAAAGAGGCAGTATGTGTAGATGATCCTAAGTTCATGGTGCCCCATGGCTAGGGTGACTGAAGTAGCCCTTCCCAGGCCTGTGCAGATGCTGGCAACTGCTCATTGCCATCCTGCAGGGTTGGTGCCCTTGTTGACCAATGAGTTTATTGAATTCACCAGTAAGACTCTTGCAGTTTCCTAGTGCTGTGCCATCTCCAACATGTAGTAGACTCTGGGACCTCACATACAGATTCCCCTCTGGCCCCACATTCTTGAGGCTTCACTGGCCTCACCTGACACTCATCACCTAGCCTGATCCTCTTGTTTCTGTGCCTTTCAGCTTGGATGTCACACTGAAAGCCGCAGGAGGGAAGATTCCCTTGCACCACAGCCTTGTCTCAGCGCAGTGCTCCTGATCTCTCTTGCCTATTTGCCTCATTTGGCTAGCAGGCCCCATCCTCTGCTTTGCCCAATGTATCCTGTCTGCCAGGGCAGCTGCTCACATGCCCACAGGATGTGGCATGTTTTGAGTTTTGAGTGCTACATTATGTTTGCTTATGGCCCCAGGATGAAACCAAGTTGCAAGTTGTTGTACCACCTGGCCTCAGATGTGTTCTGTAGGGAAATGGACACAAAGTAAAGGACGGTTATGTGATAGACACAAGGCAGATGCTTTATAGGTATACATGGGAGAGGTTTGGATGGTAATTTAAGAATGAGGCACCGAGCTTAACTTGAAGAGAGGGAAGGGGATCCAGTATGTTCAAGATGGAGCGTGTGAGGACAGGATTCCTTCCACTATGATGGGTCCAGTAGTTCCTAGGGAGGTGCTACTGCCACCAGTTAACAGTTTCATGCTGCCAAGCCCTGACATCCTCTCAAGGGGCACTATAGTATTTCCACTGGGACCCTTGTGTTCCTACCTTGTATAAAACTGGACATCAACAAGTATAAGGAGTATCCTCCTGCTTTGGGGTGTGACAAGATGTGACACACAGTTGGCTGTCAGAGAGGCAGCTAGCTGTGCCATGCTGTGTGCCACAACAGTATCCAGTATGAAGGAGAGGATCTGTTGTGGCCAGTGCTTCATGCCTGGTCATACTGCCTTAGAAGTGTGAACCTTTTGTGTCAGAGGGAACCTGATTCCTGGATGGTTTTTGGTTTCTGTTTCTCTTGTACAAGCTTCTGTATGACTGGTATGAAGGGCAGCAGAAAAGAGACCACCTCTGCTCTACGTAGACTCTGGGGCTGGCCTTCACACCTTCATTGGCACACCCAGCTGAGTGACCATCAACCAGACAGAAATAGTCATGTTGCCGTGCATTGGAGGGTGCACAGCTGGGATGAGGACTTAGGTGGAGAGGGGTTCAGGGGTTCACTCTTAGAATTTGCAGCAAAATTTGAAAACAAAGTGGGAATGTAGGGAAAAAGTGCACCACACAAAGCTGTGGAGAGACCCAGCATTTGTTAGTAGGAGGAAGGCAGTTCCAGGAGAGAATGGGAAATGAAAAGAGAATGTGAAAATAAGTCCATAAGGCATAGGGAATGTTCTGTGTGGTGGTTAAAACTAAACCCTTTAAGAGGTAGGAGTTGGGACCAGGATCTCACACAAAGGCCCAGGAATAAGGGACAGACTACAAGGGGACCCAGATCTGTGTGGGGAAAGTTGTGGCAGAATCTGGTCCGTCTGGCCAGGTGCTAAACGTGGACATATTTTTGAAGCCATCGGGGTGGGTTCTGTGTGTCACTTCCCTGGAAGCAGTAACCCAAGTCCTTTTACATGAAGTCAGGATAGGTCCCTGGCCTTGCTGCCACTAACACATCAGCTAGCACTCACCCTCCCCATACATAAATAAATATAATAAGAAACGTTTTTTAAAGATTTATTTATTGGACTAGAGAGATGGCTCAGCAGTTAAGAGAACTGGCTGCTCTTGCAGAGGACCCAGGTTCGACTCCATAACTCCATCCAGTTCCAGGGGAATACAACACCCTTTTCTGTGGGCACAGCATGACACGGGTGCACTTACACACATGTAGGCCATATATTCATACACATAATATAAAAATAATAAAATATTTTTAAAAGATTTATTCGGTTTTTTTTTTTTTTTTTTTTGAGACAGGTTTTTCCTGTAGCCTCAGCTGGCCTAGAAGTTGGTATGTAGATCAGGCTGACCTCGATCTCACAGAGATCACATGCATCTGCCTCTCGAGTATTAGGATTAAAGGTACACATCACCACACCTGGCCCTTAAAAATAATTTTTTAAAAAAGAAATTTCCATTTTCTTCAGACAATTTTCCTTTCTTGTGATGTGTATGTGTCTGCCTTGTCTCACTCACTCATTCTTGCTGGTCTTGCTGGACCCCTTGGTGTGAGGGGCCTTGATCCTGTGAGGTCTCTCCAGAGCTCGGCAGATTAGCTGTCTTTGACCCTTCTCAAAGAGCACAGACAAAGGGGTAGGCACATGTATTTCCACCCCTTCTCTAACTTGTGTTTAGAACAAACAAAGCAAAAAAGAGAACCCAAACATGGAGACATTGTACTTGTACTGGGGACTTAGAGGAAGTTGTACTCTGTGCTAGGGTATTAGGGGGTGGTGGCAGGAATTGGCTACTGTGCTTGTTGCTGCAACAAAATATCTGACAAAGCAACTTAAGGAAATAAGAGTTTAATTTGCCCTTAGAGTTCCAGGAGATGTAGTCCATCATGGCAGGGAAGGCATGGCAGTATAAACAGGAGGCAACTGGTTTCATTGCATCCATAGTCAGGAAGCGGAGATGAATGCGGGTGCTCAGCTTCCTTTCGCCGTTTTCTTTGGTCTTAGATCTCAGTCCATGAAATAGTACTGCCCACATTTAGGGTGGGTCTTCCCACCTCAATTTACCCAATCTAGATAATCCTCACAGATAGGCCCAGAGATTCATTTCAGTGGTTACTCAATCCCATCCAATTGTCAAGATTGAGCACAGGTCAGTGCCCTGTGCTAGAAGCTTGTTTGTGTGTGTCTATAACAGGCCAGCACTTGTGTTCCTTGCTGGCCTTTTTCTTTAAAGCAGGATGTGTCCTGCTCCCTTACCCAATAGGTCCCTGCCACATGCAGGGTTCTTGGTCCTTGTGGTCATTTTGTTGCCTGGAGTCTCATTTTTTGGGTACCTGTTCATAAGCAATACCTCAGACATGCTGTAGTGTGAGGATAGAGGTGCTGGGGCCAAGCCTGTGCCCTGGGTGGGAACCTGGTCCTCAGACTGGGGTGGAAGAGGGTAGAAATCAGTCACCCCTGCTTATAGGCCACAGACATGTTGTGACCAGAGCTGCCCCTTCCCCTAAGGATCTTGTGAATATCGAGATGTTCCTGACAGCCAAAGAAGTGGAAGAGTCCCTGGAGAGGCGTGAGACTGCCACCTGCCTTGCCTGGTGCCATGACAACAAGTCCCGGCTCCGGAAGATGAAGGTGCATGGGCTTTCTGGGCTGGGTTCCTGGTGGAGGTGGGACTGCTGAGGGAGAGGCCAGGGTGGGATTAGAAGCTGTGCCACCTGCCCAGAACCATCACCCCCTCACCTGCTTGCAGGCCTTTGGTTTTGGTTTGTTAGATTAAGCTGTTGGGTTTGGGGTGGGGTTAAAGGTGTTTAGGTAGCGATGCTTCACCTTCAGATAAAAACCCCTAGGAGCTGCCTCCTTTGTTGGGGTTTGGCTCAGGAGTGAGATGTGGAACCCCATTGTGCATGCAGCATGCTCACACCCATTGCTCTTGGAGTTGAGGCAGCTTATGGGCTTCCCACTCAGGCACAGATAGATAGTACAACAGAGGACATCGTCTCCTGGCAGGCTTCAGAGCTCTGGGCTATGATGTTCTCCTGAATACAAACTTTGTACTTTTAAAGGCCTCTAAAGCACAAACACAGAACTTAAACCTGCTCGCTAAAAATCTGTCATCCAATGGCTTGCAGAAGTGTCTTAGCTTTCATTAACAGCCCCTGCCTCCATGAGAGGAGCTGTGTTTTCTGTTTTCTAAACTGAGTGCTGCTTTAACCTATCTGGTTGAGCTTGTTGGGATGCAAGTAGTCACCTGCCAAGAGTGACAATCTCTGCCACTCAGGGCCGCCAAAGTGAGCACGAGGCGAAGACGGGACGAAAGAGTAGAGCCGCCAGTGGCTCCCTTAAAGAGAGTGAGGATCTTGGTATGGAACCCCTAAAAGGAAAGCCAGAATTGGTATGTAACACTCTGCCCTGCTCAGCTCCACCCTACTCCCTCCCAGAGAAGGAATGCTGGGCATTTTTATGAGTTGGTGGTGATCTGTTCCATGAGGTAATCACCCAAGCTCTGACTTCTCCAGCCAGTGCATCTACCTGTTTGCTGAACTTGCTGTGGGTATTTCATGTGGGCTGGTGGTGGAAGCTCTGGATAGGTAGGGCCTGAGAAGCACAGGGTGCTTGCCCAGCAGGTGAGCATTGTCTTGGTATCTGTGAAAAGTCAGGTAGAAGGGAATGTCAGCAGCTGTCTAGAAACATACATGAAGGTGCCAGTGACATGTTTGCCCATCACAAATGGTAAGCTCAGCTGGTGGACTGTGTAACTCTCTATATAGTCTTCCCATGCACATGTACTCTCCCAGAACATCAGGGAGGGATCAGAGGAGTCACACTGCACTGTGGTCCTGCAGAGCAGACACAAGGATTCAGGTAGAATGAGAAACTTTTGAGACCCAGTTTCACCGAATTGGAAAATAACTTACAGTAGTAAGGTACCAAGCTCATATCTGAATTGGCTCAGGATTCTAGAATGGCAGAATACTGAAATAGCAACCTGGACGCCTATGTCTAGAAGTTAGGCAAAGTGGTAGTATGGAGGCTCCAGCTGTTAGAGAATGAATAGGGTGGCTGGTGTTCCTGTTGACATGACTTAGAATATTAGTGTTTTAGATTCAGGTCTGGAGTCAAGATTTCCACAGCAAACAGGCACTTACCTCACTTACCTGTGGACTGGTGTTAGAACAAATGTTGCTCCTAAATAATACAGGTTTAAGGCAAAATCAGAGAAACACTGCTCTTCTCATATTTCTGTGCTGTGTCTTCATGATTTTAGATGGCCCACTGGTGCCATCCATGGGGCTCTAGTGTATAGACACCCTCAGCTCCTACTGCTCTGATTTTGAGGGGAGCATAGGGCCCATAAAACATCCATCTGCAGAAAGTGGGTCCAGGCTGCTCATAGGGAGCCCTGGAGTACACGGTCCTCTTTACTGAATGTACCAAGCCTGCCACCTATCACTCAGTCAGGATGGCTCCTACCCTGGCTTGGGGCATAATGTGGATTCTGCCTCCAGCCTACTTGGTCCTCAGCCTGAGTACAGAGGGGTCAAAGGGCACAGGACAGTTATCAGAGAGAGTAGACATCCCCTCCATTTTCCTTTCCACAGTTAGAACTGTAGGCATGATTATACTGTCATTGTGTTGGAGAAGCAGGGTTGAGGCAGCAGGCGTGTGTACAAGGGTGGAGTGTATTCTGTGATCTTGTGAAGATGGGACATGGAAATTGGGCGCACAAAGGAGGCTGGATGTGAAAGGACATAGCGTTGGGAAATTGAGTTTAAATTTCATCTTTTGGATTGATCTACTTGCCATGTGAAGCATTTGTTCATGCCATTATAATGCGAATGCTGTGGAATTTGAGACATGTCATAAAAGGCTCGAGACTAGCTTCTCGTGTCCTTGTTCTGTTTCTGACAGTGTGCTGAAGCTGCTGTCTTGCTATATAATAACCCCAGGATGACTTCAGACTTGCCAAAGGCCTACCTTAGCCTCCTAGGTCCTGGGTTTGTAGGTAGCTTTGCAAATGATGGCCAAGTGCTTTCCTCCTTGGTCCCTGCAGATCTTTCAGTTATTCATGCACGGTTTAAAAGAAAAAGGACTTTACATGTGAGGTTGCTGTAATTATTTCTTCCTACCAGCTTTACCCCAGTCTCTGGAGTTCCTACCCACATTAGATTGATAGTGTATGAGTGTTTTGCCTGCATGTATGTAAGTGTACTACAAGTGTATAATGCCCACTAGGCCAGAAGAGGGCATCAAATCCCCTGGAACTAGAGTTATAGACAGTTGTGAGCCACCACGTGAATGCTGGGAACTGAACCCTGGTCTTCTGCAAGAGCATTCCTTTTAACTACTGAGCTGTCTCTCCAGCCCAATGGCTGGTTTTAAAATTAGCTGTGGTCTTCTTGTAGACTGTGTCCACCAGCATATTCCATATTGTCCCCAAGAGTCACTACAGCACTTCTGGACAGTTTCTTCCCACCCAAGGCATAACCCCATCTTTGCTGCAGTGATGACCTCAGACCTTGCTCACAACTTTGCAAATCTTAGAGCTTCTGCCCTTCATGGGAACCACCCACTTATCCATCTCCTAATCCCCACCAGCCTAGATCTTAAAGTCTTGCAGGAACATTAACTTCCTTGGAGTTGAGATTTGCTTTGTCTTCCTGTCCCAGGGCCTTTGTACCAGCTATGCTTCTGCCTAGAAACCCTCCCTGTCCAGCCCCTTACCCATATGTTGTTGACTGAGTGTTCCCTGTCAGCTCCTTTGCGGTACTGTCTTCTAGTCTGTTAAATCAGATCCTCTTGTTAGGGTACTATCTCCTACCCTCCCAGCATCTTGGGTCATCAACTCTTGTGAATTTTTCCTGGATCAGGCAGCACCCAGCTGAATCACTGGAATGACAGGAAGTGTGCTGAGTCTGAGGCCTGGTGGGGAAGGTGTGGAGAAAACACCTTTAGAGGAAGAAGGTTTTACGGTAATCATAAGCTGTAGGACCTTGACTTTAACTGAGGGGGCCTGGAAAGCCCCCTGCCCTATAGAGAGTTGTCAGGGCTTTCTCACAGTCACCTGCCTGACTCTTACGTACCTGGGAGCTGGTGACAGTCTCTGGCTGCTGCCCTTGGTGA
This sequence comes from Eospalax fontanierii, assembly GCA_035773235.1. Classification (NCBI taxonomy): domain Eukaryota; kingdom Metazoa; phylum Chordata; class Mammalia; order Rodentia; family Spalacidae; genus Eospalax; species Eospalax fontanierii. The sequence goes on along the minus strand of CM069533.1, from coordinate 85,323,956 downwards.
TGCATTATCATGTGCATCCTGTTCAAACACTACATAATGTGCTGGTCTGCCATAGTGTCGGCTGCACATCAGAGCAGAGACTGTGGTCACAGTACTGCCTCCCAGCATCCTGGAGAGGTCCCGAACTTTGGTGGCAGAGCTGTAGGTTACGATGTCTAGGTGCCTGGACTGTGGCACTGCTAAAAAGTGGCACCCTGTAACCCTCATCTCTCTGCCCTCAGAGCTGCCTGGAGTTCAGCCTCAGGATTCAGGAGTTCATTGAGCTTGTCCGGCAGAATAAGCGCCTGGATGCAGTGAGGTAGGATGTTCTGTACATGCTGCTGCTTATGGTAGGGTGGGACTCTCAGCTGCCACTCCCCTTGCGCATCCTCATAGTCTTGAGTTCTGGAGAGGGAGGAAAGCATGGGTATTGGAGTTTGATAGTCCCAGTTCTACATGCCAACTGCATCTCAGTGTTCTCAAGCCAGGAATTTAGGTTCCCTACTGCGCTAGCAGCTTTATGTGGCTCCCCAGACCCTCATGGCTGTCAGGTAAGCTAGGCTGGTGTCTTAGCCACCCATGTAAACTTGTCCACTTGGGATTTGGAGTTGGAGTTTTCAACTTCAGCCAGCAGGTGTGCCCCAAGAAGTTGGCCCTTGATTAGTTCAAAGTTTCTTGATCTAAAATTTCCTTCATGGCCAACTGAGAGCATGATCACACCAATAATACCTTAGGATTTTCTTCAGGCTCATCTGAGCTTCTTAGGTCTGTCTTGGACCTCTGGGTACAAGGAATGGTGGCTGGCTACCCATGTAACCTCTACCTAGCAGATTCCTACTGGGTTTCTTAGCAGTTGAGCAAGAAGGTAAGGAGGCCAGATATCATACCTGCTTAGCCTTGCTTGAATAGAGAGTGTCATAGAGAAGGATGCCATGTACCAATTCCCATTCTTTCCCCCAAACTATTTTCCTTCAGTCAGCCTTGTAAAGCCTTCCTGGTTGCCAAGTTGGGTGCTAGTCCCTCACTGCAAGCCAAGACTGACAACAGTAGCTTCTGTCCCCAGAGTTCTCTATCTATAGCTTGACCAGGCCTCTTGCCTAGAGCTGTGAGCAAGAGAGAGCACTGTGGTCAGGAGCATGTTGTGGGTCAGTGACCAGATGACTTTCCCCTTCCTGGGCATGTGCTAGTGATATCTCCCAGCATAGATAGGTACATGTCCAGGGAGCAGCCCCTACCCCTGGCAGCCTGGGTCAGGAACAGAGAATCCTATAGGCCAGCCCAGGTTAACTTTTAGAGACCCAAGACTTCTATCCCCTGGGGCAAGGGAAGGTGGACGTAGTGCACTAGTCCTGACCATGAGCCTCATTGGCTACTGTCACTCCACCTTGCCTTGTGTGCCTATAAGTGATAGTATGAGCTTCTTGTTTTTGTGTGTGCTCTTGAGACCCTGATCCGTCCATTCTTTCTAGGCCTTGATCATGTGAGGCTTTACCTCCGAGCCACATTCCCAGCCTCTTACTTGTTTCTTTTAGGGTCACATTGTATGGCCTTGACTGTCCTCAAGCTTCTGAGCTCAAGCATTCCTCCTGCCTCAGCCTCCTGAAGAGGTGGGAGTGTAGACTTGGCCACTGTGCTTGGTGCCTGGGTCTTGGCCTATGTCTTTACAGCATTATGGGGATATTGTCACTTTGCTCAGAAATATGGGGACTGACTGACTAACTGGCTCAAGTATTTCAGTTTCTGGGTGTCTCATTCACATTTATGTTCTCAAAGAAAAACTTGATGTCGCTGTATGCCAGTTTTTATCACTGTGACAAATACCTAACTTGACATATTCCTGAGGCAAGCAACTTCAAAGGTGAAACAGTCTTGTTTTGCTTATGTTTTCCATTTATGGTCACTCGGTCCCATTGTTTAACACTTAATGGTAAGACAGAACAGGATGGCAGAAGCAAAGCTGCTTACCTTACAGCAGCCAGGAAACAGGGGAAGGGTACACTCATCCCTTCAAGAGCATATCTCAGTGACCTAACTTCCTCCAATAGGCTCTACCTTCTAAACTGTCCACACTTCCAAATAGTACTAGGGACCAAGCCTTCACCCTGTGGCTTTGAGAAGACATTGAAGAGTCAAACTGCAACATGTTTGCTTGTTTGTCTCGTGTACTGTCTGCGATGTTCACTAAAATGAGTAGGATTAGCATATCAGAGTCTTGGACTTAAACGCTGGCCTCTGCTCACTGTTTGCCCTGTTGGGTAGATGGTTATACATATGGGCTAGGCACATCCTAAGCCTGGGTACACCCTCTACTTCTTCTGGCCTTGAGGGACAAAGGTTTTTGGCAACCTATGCCAACTCCATTCTCTACCCAGGCATCTACCTCATTATCCCCCTGCCTCCCAAGGCCATGGTGCCCAGGACCTCCCAGCTCCATTTTTTTCTGACCGTAGCACAGGTCTGAGCTTCATGGAAACTTGGGTCCATGGGTTCTGCTGTGTGATTGGCCACTGAATAGAGGGGCTGATTCTGCAGGAGAGACTTGGAATGCAGAGGATGTGGCAGTGACTCAGGCCCTGGGGGAAGGTGTGTGGGCCTGGCCTGAGGCCCTCAGAGTGAATTGTTGACCCGAGAGTTCTGTGTTCTTCCTAGCTGTATAGCCCTTTTAGGTAAGTATGCTCTGATCAGGAGCCAGCTATGTGCATCACTTGTGGGCAGACAGCCCTGGAGTCCCATCTATGGGTCTGAGTTGTTTGGCAACTTTAAAGTTTAAAGTCAGAAAGGTTGGACTGTCAGAACCAAGCCTGAGAGGTAAGTACCCAGGGCAGTTAGACTGTCCATCCCTGGGCCTGGTCCCTTCGGCAGATCTGGGGTGGGGTTCTCTTATGCCAGACTCTGAAGGGACTTTTGGCCCAGATCCTTAAAGTTGGAAACACAGGGCTAGTGAGATGGCTCAGTGGGTAAAGACTTGCTGCCAAGCCTGCAATCTGAGTTTGATCCCTGCGGCCTACATGGTGGAAGGAAAGAACCAGCTCCCCACAAGTTGTCTTCTGACTTCAAGTGTATAAATGAATGAATGAACGAACAAACAAAAACTTGGAAATGTGAACTCAAGTAAGTCAAAATGTTTTTCAGACATGCGAGAAAGCATTTTAGTCAGGCTGAAGGGAGTCAGCTGGATGAGGTCCGCCAGGTCATGGGCATGTTGGCCTTCCCACCAGATACACACATCTCTCCATACAAGGTAATGTCCATGACCCTATTCACTAGGTTCCTGCTGATCTTGGGTCAGGGGTCCTGTGAGGTAGGTTAGAGGGTGCTAGCAGCTCCCGAGGGCCATCTGGTCATTATTTCCTCAAGCCTTATGGGCTTGTCCTGTCCAGCTGGTGGGAGGTTTGGGGCAGAGTCTGCAAGCTCCAGGGTTTGCACCACCCACCATCTCTCCTTGATCTTCTCTTCTGCAGTCCCTCTGTCAGATGTCAGCACACTATCTCATGCTGTGCTCTTTCTGGCTTCCTTGCTTCTTCTGTAAGGTCAGGGCTCTTGGTTTTGGGGACACTGGAGGGTCTTGGTGGTGATCTTCCCACTGGCTCTTGGCTGCTCGCTCCTGGTCTCTTTTCTTGGTGCTGGCATTGGACTCCTGGCAGGTCCGCTGCTCTCTGATTGTGGTGGGAAAGGATGTCATGCACCATTGCTTATGAAGCCCTGAGTGAGCAGCCTGTGGCTTTTACTTTTGCTCAGTGGAGCCTCACCAAGTCAAGACTTCAGAAGGTATTAGGTACAAACTGTGCTTACAGAGATCTATAGTTTATTCTCTGAGCCTTAGTCTAGAGGCCTGCATGTCTGCCCTGCAGCCCCACCTATGTGGCACCTAGTGCATGCCTGTGTAGGCCAAACTAGTACCTCCTTGACACTGCTAGATGTGTTCTGAGTCGTAGTAAGCCCAGACAGCTCAATAGGTGTGGGTGGTCTCACAGTCAAATGCCATCAGGCATGTCTAAATTCATAAACCAGTGTCTTGAGTTTCTCTTCAGTGGAGAATGTTTCAGTTTGGGCCTGAGTTACGAGCCATGCTTCTCCCCTGCAGGGCCTCAGTACAGGTGGGGTCATGCCAGTTGTCCCACCTCTTTGAGCACAAGGAAAATCCCTCTAATGGGGTCAAGGCCTGAAGGATAATAGACACAGTGTACCGTAGTATGGCTTTATGATAGTGACAACTATGGTGACTTGAAAGAGGAAGACCAAGATCACAGGAGAAACCCCCAGTTTGAGGGGAAACAGGCAATTTAGGGCCAACTGAAAAAGACTTGAGAGAACTGATGTTGTCAATTAAGGGGGGGAAGCAGGATACCAGTGAGGAAGGCAAAGAAGCTTCCCTAGAGGAAAGGTGGGCTAGCCGCAGAAGGTCCCATGGGAGATGCTGTCCCTTCTGTGAGAGCCTCCCAGACCAAGTTTAAATCTTCTGTAGAGGATTTAATCCTCTATACTGCTTTCATAGCATTAATGCTGAGAAACATATTTTTGTGACAAGGTAGAAGTGAAATGTAATGTTATCTTAATAAACCAAGACTATGTGGGGCACGGGCAGAGAGTGGCCTCTGCACCTTGATGATTGCCTTCCCACAGCGTGGCCATTACGCACTTATGCCAAGGGCTTACCTCTCCTGCTCATGTGCATGTGCATTTTTTATATCTCTCACACATTAACCAGAATTAGTTTTCTGAGTTGAGGGCAGCTCTGTCTTCTGTCTAGCATTTCTTCTCTAGAGTGAGCCTTCTTTCCTGCCCTGTGGCTCCATTTATTGTTGCAAGGCCATAGGAAACACACCAAGGGGTAATCCAGAAAGTTAAGCCGAGGATATGCAGTAGCTGTCAGGGCTCTGTGGTCAACTGTACTGACTGGGCCTTCCAGTAACTGCCAGGGGAGGATCCGAGAACTTACACATTGTCTTCCAGGACCTCCTGGACCCTGCTCGGTGGCGAATGCTGATCCAGCAGTTCCGATATGATAACTACCGACTGCACCAGCTGGGAAACAGCTCCGTCTTCACCCTCACCTTGCAAGCTGGGCTCTCAGCAATAAAGACACCGTATCCACCCCGCTCTTTCTTGTTCTTGGTCCTGAAGACAGGTGCTGTGTCCCACCATAGGAAGACCACACTGTCCCTGTGTCCTTTAGGGTGGCAGTTGAGAGGCCCTCAGATCCAGCAGCTCGGTCTTCACTTGGTCTGTGTGCCTGTGTGGGTTTTCCATCTTGAATGTAGACTTAAGCACTAGCTGTTCCTAGGGGTTCTTACCTTTATAATGGTCGTACCTCTGACAAGGGAGCTGTCTCCCCTCTCCAGAGAGTCAACATAGACTGATTCCTTGTTTATATTTGGTAGACTGTCCCTACCTGTGACTGACCCATCCCTTGAGTATCTTAACCCTCCTGCCTCTTGCAGGCTCCCCCTTGTGTGATTGATTGACTGAGTCCTGTAATAGACCCCCTTGCTTATGGATGACCATTCCTCACATGGTAGATTCTTGTCTCAGGTGACTGACTGTTCCCTCACGTAGCTAATGCAATGCACTTGCATAGTTGATCCTCCTTCACGTGGTTGACTCCTATCCCTTGTGTGACTAAACCCTACCTCCCTGGCAGACTCTGTCCCTTGTGTTCTTGCACTTGTTCTTTATTGGGTTGCCTAATTGCTACACACAGCCAATTCCTATTTTCTATGTGACTAGCCATCCTACAAAGTAGTGACTGTTTGCACGGCTTATATCTGGCTTGAGGCCCATACTTCTGTGTCTGGTAAACTCTGGAGAATAAGCATGTGCTTTGTTCACTGCCTTTTTAGGGTTCACCAGAATGCCCCTATCTCACCGTTTGTCTGCCCTGCCCAGGAAGTTGGAATTAGGAAAGGAGTTAGGTAACGGATCTAACAAGGGTACTTGTGGTCCCTCTGGGTTGGTGATACAGTGGCTTGTCCTGGGTCAGGCCTTGGTGACCATTTGCTGTGTTGGATGCAGCATTCTCTTTACCTTGAATGTTAGCATAGTTTGTTTCTGTGTGGTGCTCCAGTGACCATGAGGATGCCCTATATCCAGGGCCTCAGCATGCCTGCCTTGTTGCTGACCTGTGGCTATAGCCCTTCCTTAACCCCGCGCACAGACAGTGCTACAAGGAAGATGGTAGCTCCAAGAGCCCCGACTGCCCTGTGTGTAGCCGCTCTCTCAACAAACTGGCGCAGCCCCTACCCATGGCTCACTGTGCCAACTCCCGCCTGGTGTGCAAGATCTCCGGTGATGTGATGAATGAGAACAACCCACCCATGATGCTGCCCAATGGATATGTCTACGGCTACAATGTGAGGGACCCAGATGGCCAGATGGTGGGCGGGACAGCTGTGTGGAGGGTAGGGGAACCGGGTGGGAACAGTGCCACATTGAACAACCCTAGGTTTCTTGGACGGGTGTGCCTTCAGGAAGTGGCTTTACAAGATTAGATGACTTATTCTCTGATAGCTAGTTATGTGGAATATTAATGCAGATCTTACTTTTTGTTGCATTTTCTCATTTTAATGCAAAATCCTGGTCTTGTTTTTCAGTCTCTGCTTTCTATCCGTCAAGATGATAAAGTTGTTTGCCCAAGAACCAAAGAAGTCTTCCACTTCTCCCAAGCTGAGAAAGTGTACATCATGTAGGCCTGGGTTGCACGCCCCTGGCCAGGGGCTGTGGTGGGTGGGGGCCACACCCTCCTATCTTGACCCCAAACCCCAGACCCCAGCCTGCCGTGGCGTTTGTTTCTTGCGACCAAAGATCAGTGAGCAACAACAAATACCCTTAGTAAGAGAGGAAGTGAGATTTAAAGTCTGTGCTTGAGAACAGCGTTTGGTTGGTAGGATTTGTACTGTAAGTTGACTGATGCCTCTGCAAGTTCTTGCGCCTCTCAAAGGAAACTAATACAGCGTGATCTGAATACCAAGGGAAATCCAGAACATCTCAGAAGTAGGTTTCTCCATTTCCTCCTTTTGCTAGTGATGAGACTTGGGGAGCTTGTGAAACAGGCTGGACCTTTACGAACTCCTGTTGGCCTCAGCCTGGGCAAAGTGCTGGCCACGTCAGATTGGCTGCAATGACTTGTGACACAGTGCGCAAGGCCTTTCCTGACTTCATTGTCAAGCTGCTGCCAAAGTGCCACACACCACACCTCTGGGCTGCAGCTTGAGAAGGTTCTGTCCACATGGCCAGGGTGTCTGTGGGGCTGTGTCACCGTGTGCAGGTTCAGTATCTCACCTTCAGCTCCGCCTTATCTCCTGCTTTGAGAATGTATTCACTGGAAAGCCACTGGACCGAGTTTCTGCAGAGGCCTTGCTGGGTTGGTTCTGTAGCCCTAGAGTGTAAATGCTTTTCATGACAAAAACTGATAGTTCAGCTGAAATAAGTACTGACGGGTTTTCAAAACAAGTGAACCATTGTAACTCACAAAACCACAATGTAGAGGTTTGTATCTAGCGCTTATTTTTGCATGTTGATGTTGATTAGCTAATGAACTGTAAATGTAAAGCGTGTTAATAAAATAGCTTTCTATTTCTCATTTCTGTGTGAGGCATCTCTAACACCCTGGTCTGTTTGCTCCCCCTACCAATCAGTAGGCCACACAGTTCTGCCATGCACTGAAGGAGACGGCACAGCTGTCACAGCCCTTCAGGGAACGCACACCTGTTTTGTACCAGCATGCAAAACTTACCTCTAAGGGGCTTTTTAGGGGATAAGGGCATAAATAATCCCAAGTCCTGAGGGAACAGCTGGCTTTACTGCTGGCCTAGTAGTGCCCTCTTGGGGCTGGAACACTACAGGTTTACTGGTGGGCCAAATTAGATCTTTATAGTCACTCTTGTCACCTCCATGCCTGGGACCTTTTTAGCCACTATATTGAGAGAAGGGACTCAAGCTGTAAATAATAGCAAGCAGGCGTAGAGGGTCCTCTATTTTCCCGTTTGTCATATTACTGAAGGACGTTTCCCTGCTCTGCTCCTCAACTCTTCAATTCCAACTTTGCTTCCTTGGCAGTGGCCTTGGCCTAACGTTTTGCCCTGCCACAGGAGCCAAACACATTGCACACCTCGGTTCAGAATAAGACAGAGTAGAAGCTTGTGATATGCAGTACTGAGCTGAGCTCTCTGGAACCACCTGGTGCTGTTTGGTGGGGAGAGTCCTCACTTGGCACCTTTACAGTAGTTTCTGGGCCACTGCCTGCTAGTGTCTTCCTCTTCTACCTGTGGCACCAGTGAGGGGTAGTGGCAGCATATACTTCCCTGCTGTGCCTGCAGAGTTGCTGTTACTGTCTTAAGTCAGAATACCTACAGTTATCTGTATGGAACCCTCATGAGATTAGACATGTTTCCTAGGGGAAGGAAGGGAGGCTTGCAAAGCTAGTGAGCCCCTCCCCTCCCTAAGACTGTATGAGATAAACAGATGGCAGGGTTTGGGCTCAGCTGGGTTGTAGCTGATCAAGAGCTACATGGAAAACATCCTAGTAGGCCACCCATTTACCTGTAAGTAACTCCAGTAGTTCACCAGGCTGGACTTGGATGGAATTATGTTAGTTGTTAGCTGGTGCCTCTAAGTCCTATGAATGTCCTAACAGCTGAACAGGGTTTGACAAAGAGCTATTTGAGGATGGAGCACCTACAGAAGCAGTCCTGGGTGACTGCCTTTCCCCGTGTCGTTGGAGATGGCTTGAGGACCCCTGCTTTAGGTGATAAAACTGAGGCTGAGCTGTTTTCCCAGAAGGAACTTGCCCACCTAAGGGAGGAATGACATGCAGGTGGCATCTTCCATGCTAGCCTCTGATTTGGCAGGAAGTGGGTAATAGGGTAAGATGGAGATTACTAGCTTGATGGTTTCTATACATGTATGTATGTGAGTGCTCGTGTGTATAGAAACTAGAGGACAAATGTGCATTTTGTTCCTCACATGCCATCAACCTTTTGTTGGAGACAGAACCCTCAGTGGTCTGGTGTTCAGATAAACTGGGATGACTGGTTAGCCCCAAGGATTCCACCTCCCCAGTGCTGCAATTTCAAATGTGTACCACCAGTTTCTCTTATGTTGCATGTGAAACATTAGTACTGGGGTCTTCCTCAATCTCTTCACCCTACTTTTTGAGACTGACTCTCAGTGAACCTGGAGCTTACTCATTTGGCTAGACTGGCTGGTCAACAAGTCCCAGGGGTCCTTCTGTCTGCCTCCCCAGAGCTGTGATTACAAGTGTGTGTTGCCATGCCTGGCTTTGTATGTGGGTGCTAGGGATCAATTCCTCATGTTTGAGTGGCAAACACTACCACCTGAGCCATCTTCCTAGCTTTAAAAAAAATATATTCAATTTAGGGATCAAATTCAGGTCATCTCCCCAGTCCCTCCCTCTTGTGGTGTAGAGGGGATAAGGGAAAGTAGACAAAATGGCCTGCATGGGTCACTCAAAAGCAAATGTGGCAAGATCTGTGTTGAGCTGAAGTTCCGGGGGGAGGGGGGGTGCTGTGTTATGAGCCTCTGGAAGGCTTAGTCCAAGCAACAGCTAGAGGTGAGAATGATTTTCACTGCTGTAGAGGAAACTACTGAGTGGCCAATGTTGCCTGCAGGTGAGGACCAGGCAGGGTGACTGGAGGACCTACATTGAGTTACAGGTTTGTTGCTGCCCTACGAATAAGTAAAAATGGCCTTCAGTGGATAATGGAGCCAAGTGTACTTTAATTCATGCCAGTCCCCAAAAGCACCAGGAACAATGGTCAGCAGTGGATAGATGCAGAGGTAGAACCGTGCTAGTGAAAAAGACTCACTCTGGGGGCTGGAGAGATGGCTCAAAGATTAAGAACATTTGCTGTTCTTCCAGAGAAGAAAAGTCAGTTCAAAGCACCCACGTCAGGCCAGTCACAAATGCCTGTAACTCTTGCTCCAGGGAGTTCAATACTGTCTTCTGCCCTCCCAGTACACCCACACCCACATTGCATACCTTCACACACAAATAAACAAAAAATCTTTTTAAGAAAAGACTATGCTCATCCTAGGGGTGGGCAGTCATCGCCCATTCACTCACTGAGTACACAGTGCACATTTCAGGGTGGCCGTAAGGCCAGAACATAGCATGAGCACAACATTTGGAGAATTTTGCCTGGGGAGTGAGGTCGGGTAAAACTGGAGGTTCTAAAGTTGGTCTTTTCTCACTTCAAGATCATTTCAACATGCAGGTACAATAGATGAGGCTGGATGGCTCATAGCTGGATTCTGGAGGGCTGAATGAGATGGTACCTCAATCCACACTGCTCTGTCCAGTATTGCTCTTTGTTTTTTGGTCTTTTTGAAATAAGATTTCCCTATAGCCCCAGCTGGCCTGGAACTCTATGTAGACCAGGCTGACCTCCAGCTCTTAGAGATCTACCTGCCTCTGATACCATACCTGGCTCCAACCTTGCTTTTTTGACAGAATAATTGCTGCAAGTGCTGGGTTTGTGTGTGTGTTTTGTTCTTTTGCTATATATTAGTCTTTGTTAACAAGTTGTTTACTTTTTCTGGAGTTGCTGAGATTCAAGACCAATTCCTGCCTGCCTGGAATGAAAGGCAGTGGAATTCAGAGATCCTACTCATCCTTTGTATACAGGTTTCATTATTTCTGTTAACTTCAGTGTCTTATAGGTTTGGCAAAGCATAGGAATGAAGGGGCTAAGCACGGTGGGACCTGGCTCAAATCCCACCACTCAGGAAGCATATGCAGGCCAACCTGGTCTACATAGAGAGTTCCAGGCCAGCTGGGACTACATAATCTCTGTCTCAAAACAAACAAACACAAAACAGAAATCAAAAACAACACAGAATTTGAATGAAGTTCTCAAAAAAGAACATCCAGAGGTGGGCCTAAGCTCATACATTAAGGAAAGTTTGAAATCTAAACAGCATCATTGGATGAGGAGAAAGGGCTTTCAACCAAATGGTGTTGGAACAATAAACAATGGGGACAGGTGGGAAAAAATCTTCAAACTCTTCCACATAAGAGTTAAAACATAAACTGAGTCTTCTAGAAGATACTTGGAGGCTGGAGAGATGGCTCAGCAGTTAAGAGCACTGGCTGCTCTTGCAGAGGACCCGGGATTCAATTCCCAGCACCCACATAGTGGCTAACAACCATCTGTAATCCCCAGTTCCAGAGGAATCCAGCATCTTCTGACCTCCTCGGGCATTTCAGGACACAGGAGCACTTACACACATGCAGGCAATACATTCATACACTAAAATAAAAAATTTAAAAAGAATGACATCATCAAATGTTGGCAAGATAAGGAGGAACTCGGAGCCTAGTGCACTGCTGTTGGAGTAAAAGATGGTACATGCAGTGGAAAATGGTACCACCACTTTGGAGAAGTGTGAAATTAAACATACAGCAATACTTGACTTGAGAATTCTAGAGGATTACTTTGACACAAAATGAAAATGTCCACAAAAGACTTGTACATATAAACTGGGGAGATAGTTCAGTCAGTAAAAATACAAAGTTTCAACCCTTTTAAATTTGTGGAGACTTGTTTCATAGCCCAGAAGATGGTCTACCTGTGGTGAGTTATATTTTCTGGTACTGCTGACTCCTGTGTCCTGTCATTTGGCTCCAGGTGGTTGACAGAGCTGTCTTTCAGGTTTTCACTGGTTTTCTTTCTGTCAGTTAATTACTAAAGGGAATCTTAAAATCTTTAACAATAATTGATTATTTTCCCATTAGGTCTGTCAATTTTCTCTTCATGTATTTTAAATGTCTGTTATTAGCTACATACACATTTCAGATAAGTGTGTCCTTAAAAGGATTTACTGCTGTATTTTATAAAATGACCCTAATCCTCCTTGCTAATATTTCTTTTTAAAAAATACTCTTTTCTGTGTTGTGTGTGTGGAGGTCAGGGGACATTGGAAAGTGGGTTCTCTCTTTTCACATTGGGTTCCAGGAATCAAATTCACCATGTCAGACTTAGCTCTTTTATTCCTTGAACCATCTTGCTGGCCCATTTCTTGTTACAAAGTTTGCTTTGAGCTAGGTCTGGTGGTACAACACTTGGATGCAGCCTTGATACGTTCTTGAGTTCAAGGCCAGCCCATATACTATAAGGCAGTATGTGGATGAAAATGTAGCCATTCCTGCTTCATACAGTGTTATACACTGTACTCTGTGATCTTTTATTGTAACCTTAAATTAGAAATGTTTACTGTAGATAGGTCTACACCAGCTAGTGTAAGAATGTGACTCTTGAAATATATAATACCATTTTTCCCCTCTGGATCATTTGGTTGGCTGTTGTCTTTTTTTTTTGGTCTGTGCCTTAAACTTTATAACCCATTGATCTGTAATTTATAGAAGTTTGAATTGGGGGCTGGAGAAATAAATTGTTCAGGGGTTAAGAGCACTGGCTACTCTTGCAGAGGACCCTAACTCCAGTTCCAGAGGATCCAACGCCCTCTTCTGACCTCCTCGGCCTTTGCACGACGGGTGCACTTACAAATATGCAGGCAGTACACTCAAACACACAAAATAAAAATAAAATATTTAAAGTAAAAGAAACATGCATTATCTATTTCCTCAGCTTCATCACAGTTCTGCATTCCTCCAGCTGCTCAGGATCTACACCTGGTGTCATCCCCCCCCCCCCAAGGAGCTCTGTGACACACGCTGGCATACAGCCACTGGCTTTCATCTGCTGAGCTCGGTTTTTGAAGGATACCTTGCTGCGCTACACACAAGTCTAGCCTGACCACAGCCTTTCCTTTTACTACTTTAAAAGATATTTCCGATCTGTTAAGATAGTCCCGCCAGTAAAAGCACTTTCTACACGGCCTGACCAGTTCCATTCCCAGGATCTACTGGAGAGAAGTGGCTCTAAGTTGTCGTCTTTGCTTCCTCCACACGTGGGCCCACCCGCCTGTCAATAAAAATTTTGAAGACTCTCTATTTACTTTGTGTGTGTGTATATATATATACATATATATATTTTTTTATAATTATATATATAATTGTTGGGGGGGGAATCTGTGGCTTCTTGTGTAACAGGGAGCCAGGAGGCCACTAGTTACCACCGAGCGGACTCGGGTCGCTGCAGAGGCAGGGCAGGACAGGATGCACAGCGCGGCGGGCACCGGCCAAAGGGAAGGCCCCGGGGCAGGCGCACTCCGCGCCGCCCGCCTCACTTCCGGGAGCAGCCGCGCACGCGCCTCCGATCACGGCCGCGGTCACGCGTCGCCCGGACTCGTCCGCCGCGGACGCCCGCAGGAAAGGTGGGGCCGGGCCTTCCCCAGGACCGGCACAGACGCCAATTCAAGCTCCCTGTCCGACCTCTACGGCCAGTGCGGGAATCGCGACTTTTCCAGGGCCCGGCCCACCCGGCCGCCCCTTTAAGAACTTGCCGCGCCCTCCCGCCTCCTTTTTCGAGCGCGCCGCCCTCCAGGAGCGCGCCTGCGTCACCGCGCTGCGGCGCCCTTGCGCCTGCACCACGGAGCCATGACGGGAGAGGGAAAAACGCTGGAAGTGGGCGGGGACTCGTTAGGAAGGGGCGTGGCGATCCCGTGACGCTAACTTCCGCTCCTGCGCCGCGGGTGCCTGAGTGAATCAATGACTGCTGCCCGCCGGGACACGTGACCGGGAGCTACTCTGACCGGAAAAGGTGGGCCCAGGGAGCGGCCGTATCCGGCAGTGCGAATCAGCTGTGGTGTCCAGCTACGCCTGGGGTAGCTGAGGAGGGCGGGTCGTGCCCTGACAGATCCTCGGCTTCCCGGGCCCCACCTGTCGCCCCCGCGACTGCTCCTGCAGTGAGCAAGTGCCGGAGCCTGCGCGGCAGCTGTGCAGGCAGGTTTATCATTTAGTGACATTGTCCCCAGACATGCCAGGGCCGGCGTGGCGACACTCCAGCCTGGCTATGGACCTCTTGAGTCCTTGTAGAACTTCGTGTATCACAGCAGGCCTTGTTGGACTTACCCCAACCCTGAATTGCCCTTTCCCCGGAGGCACCCTGCAAGGCTGCGTCCAACGACAAACCCGTAGGGCCCTTGGGGTAGTCCCAAGTAAGCTTTGTTGATAAAACCAGACTGAGGTGCATCTCTGCGCCCCTTGTTTTCTAGATATGGATCAGAAACTCTCAGAGTTGATAGAAGAGCTCACAACTTCTGGAGAACATCAACTGAATGCCCAGAAAATGAAGGAACTGAAGAAAATTTGCAAGTATGTACTTAGGTTCAGCATTTCATGGTGACTGGCCAGAACCGGTGAGCACCCAGAACCACAGGAGATTGTGGGGTTCCCTTACAGTCCAGCCTTCTGCCCACCTGTATATCTCTGCTGTCGCCTGCCTCCCCGACCCATAACAGAGGGCGTGGTGGTACTTGTCTATGACCCCAGTACTCCTGAGGCTGAGGTGGGAGGATCATGGGTTCTAGGTCAGGCTCAGCTACAGAGAGACTTTGTTTCAAAAAGCCCAAAGAACTACTAGAGGAACCCTGGGACCGCCCCGTGGCTAGTCGTGCCGGCTCTGTGAGATGGCAGAGTTCTGGGGCTGTCCTCCCACCCAGTGCTTTTGTGTGGGTCCAGAATGCAGCATAGGCTTTGAACTTGGTACCCCTGGTCTTTCCTGTGTATTATAAAGCACATGCACTTGTGTTAATAAAAACACATCCTCTTAGTGATGGCACAAGCCTTGAATCTCAGTACTCAGGAGGTGGAGGCAGGCAGATCTCTGAGTTCCAGGCCAACCTAGTCTACATAGTGAGACCAGATCAGGCAGAGTTACACAGTAGACTCTGTCCCCCAAAACCCGAAAATAATGACAGCAAAATACATCATCTTACTGTTAGAGGAAGGAATTTGTGACTGGGTGAGTAGCTGTGTGTGTGGCACTTGGGCTTGCACCCAGGAGCCTCAGCATAATGGCCCAGTTGTGCCGCCCTACCCCTATCTTTTTGTTTTGTTTTTAATTTGTTTTATTCTTACTGTATGAGTGTTTTACCTGCATCTGTGTAATGAAATGCTCACAGAGTGATCTCCTGGAACTGGAGTTATGCACAGTTGTTAACTGCCATTTGGTTACTGGGAAGTGAAGCTGGGTCCTCTGCAAGAGCAGGCAGTGTTCTTAAATACTGAGCATCTCTCCAGCCCCTGTACAAACTTGGGCTTTTGTATTATCTTAGTGTGGCTTTTCCTGCTCTATGGGTTGTGTGTATTTCTATTTCATGCACCCCATGTCTCATTAATGTCTTAAACCTAATGAGTCACTCATTGGTCCCAGACAGTTAGTCGGTTCAGTGTATGTGAGGGGATTCCTTTCTTCTTTGCCAACTTTTGTGGGAGTTTGTTTAAATTTTACTTATTTATTTACTTATTTGGTCTTTTTGAGACAGGGTCTCCCTGTAGCCTCAGCTGGCTTGGAACTTACTACCTAGACCAGGCTGGCCTTGAACTCACACCTGCCTCTGCCTCCCAAGTGCTGGGATTAAAGGTGTGTGCCACCATGCCTGACTCAACTTTAGTTTTTTAATACTCTGATTTTGGAAAGCTTAGTACAGGGCCTTTTGGCCTCAACTTTCCACCTTGCTTTCCCACCTCAACTTCTTCCTGAGAGTTGTAGTTTCAGAAATCTTTAGAAGACCTAAAGAATGACCATCTGGGCTGGAGATCTGGCACAGCTGTTAACAGCTCAGGATCACCACCAAAAAGATAAGAATGATCACCTGGTGGCCACCAAAATGAGTCAGCAAATGACAGCACTTGCTGTGCAAGCCTGGCAACCTAAGTTTGATCCTCAGAACCCACGCAAAGGTGGAAGGAGAGAACCAACTTCATAGAGTTGTCCTGTGACCTCCACATGTGCACCATGGCCTGCATACCCACTCACATCATGTAGTCACACACAATATAATAATTTTTTAACTTAAAAGCATAATGATCTGGCTTCTATAACTACTTCCATGATATTGAGGGACATAGTTCTGTGTAAGAGGGACCACAAAACTGGCTGCAGAGGAGGCTTTAGAATCCCCCAAAGGGCAAGAACCAGGAAGGTATGAACAGGTTTTCATCCCAGGAGAGTTGTCCTTTTATAGTTCCTTCTCAGAGGTGAGATACTTGGTGGTTTTAAAAATATTGTTTTGAACTTGTTAGTCCAAACCAGTGTTTCTCTTTGAACAGTAGGCAAGTTCACTCTTCGATTGCTGGTAGCATATCAAGATCATCAAGTCTTACGTAGGACAGGTGTCCTCATCTTAACTTTTTTGTTTTGTATTTTTTTTTTTTTTACCTCTTAACTTTTGAATTTATGAGTAAGATTCCATGAAAAAATAATTCCAAGAAGGAATCCAGTTATGGAATAGATTAAAAGGAAAATAGTGTGAGGTTGTAATCATTGAGATCAGCAGGGTAAAAAAATGGAATGAAGGGGCTGGGGAGATGGCTCAGTACAAGTTTGAGGATCTTAGTTCCATCTCCATCACACATGTAAAAAGCTAGGTGTGGTGGCATGCAATGTAATCCTAGTGCTGGATCCTCCTGAGACAGAAAACTCCCTGGGGCACACTGCTCATCTGGCCTAGTCTAATCAGGAGAGCCTCAGATCCCAGTGAGAGAACCTGTCTCAAGGAACATAATAAGATGATTGTTGAGGTATAACACTTTAGCCTGGCCTTCCACATGGACACACATACATGTATACCTGTGCATACACATGTATCTGTATACACATAAACATTGACACACTGCACACACATAAGTAATGAAGAAAACTAAAAGTAAGGTTACAGCTACCAATAGATTTATAAATAGGACTTACTTTTATAGTTAAGAAATTGAGACAGCTTTTAAGACCTTTGTTTAAAAGATTTTATTTTTATTTTATGTATATGATTGTATTGCCTGCATGTATGTAAGTGTACCTGTGTTGTGCCATGTCCGAGGAGGTCAGATGAGAGCTTCGGATGTCCTGGAACTGGAGCATCTGATGGTTGTAAACTGCTATGTGGGTGCTGGGATTCAAACTCAGGCCTTCTGCAAGAGCAACCAGTGCTCTTAACCACTGAGTCATCTCTCTAGCTCTCTTTAAGACATTCTTGAGGCTATGGAGACTCAAAGGGCTAATAACAATTCCTTTGGTTTTTAAGCATTCCCACCAATCCTGGTTAAGAACAAATTTATTTAGTAAGAGGTCTGAGTTATTAAGGCAAAGAACAAAACTCTAGTATTAGGAAAAAAATAACATTTTTGCCTGTCACATTAACAGTTTCCTGAGGCACTTAATAATTATCTGCTGTTGCTTGAGTGGGCCTTTTAGGAACCTTCAGGCAGCTTCACTCTTTAAGGGCAGCCATCATTGAAACTGAGGCCCATCTGCCCCTTGGAGGAGGGGGCATCATCTTTTACAGTGGTTTCTCTCTGTACAGTGGAGGGGGTGGGGCATAAGGGGAAAGGGTGGCCTCTTTTATTAGAGCCCAGCTGAGGGCAGTTCTTTTGGTTTCAAACAGCTGTGGCAAGCAATTCTCTTTTGGAATCTTTTTTTTTTAAAATATGGTCTCATGTATTCCCAAACTGACCTGAACTTTGTGTCCCAAAATGGGTTTGAACTCCTGATTTTTGTGCCTCTACATGTGGAACGCTGGGATTACAGATGTGTGCCACCACACTCATCTTTATGCAGTGCTGGGGACTACACTCAGGGCTTTGTGCATGTTAGGCAGGCACTTATTAACTAAGCTATCTCCCCAGCCCCCTAGAATCCTCTTCTGCCCTGGTACCTGTTACCTGCTCTGAGGTAACAGACGTTGATTTGCCTGGAGACTTATATTATTCCTCAGGGCTAATGCTATCAACTTGGGCTTGTCCTTGCGTCTGTGATCCCATCTATTGGGCCCTTTGAACTGTCTCTGTTTTATCTCTGTTGTTGAAAACCCCAATAGCCAAATTGAAAAACTAACAGTGTCTAGGAACCTACTGCCTGCTTTTATAGCTTTCTCCCAATGTCTGGAAAAGATTAACCAACGAGACAAGTATCTAGCAAAACCTTAGAATTTTAACAGAGTCTTTAGGCTGGAGAATGCACTTAGTGGGTAAGTGCACTTGTCTATGGCAAGCATGAGGGCCAGAATCCCATCCTACCATCTATACAAAAGCCAGGCATGGCCACACATGTCTGTTACCCCAGTTTTTGGGGACAGAGACAGGCAGATTCTGGGGTTTCACTGGCCAGTTTGACTAGTTTAGATGGTGAACTTTAGTGAAGTTCAGTGAGAGACCCTACAGGGAAGAGAGCAGAGAGTTTCAGAGCAGGACACCTGATATCCTTTTCTGGCCTCTTCATGGCCATACACTTGTATGTGCCACACATACACACAAAAAAATAATCTTTAATTATAACACATTACATACATACCATCTTTTTAACAGTTTTATCTTTTATAAACCTTTTTGTGACTTACTCAGCTCTTTGGTGATATGCTTAAACTTCCTAGTTTCAGGGGCTGGAGAGCTGGCTGTTCTTGCAGAGGACCTGGGTTTGGTTCCCAGCACATGGTAGCTAACAACTGTCTGTAATGAGGTTCCAGGAGATCTGATGCCCTCTTCTGACCTCCACAGGCATTGCACGACATGGGTGCATTTAAATGCATGCCGGCAATACACTCATATACATAAAAAAAATAAAATAAAATATTTTAAAGAATGTTTTAGGACTGGATGTGTTGATACATGCCTTTAGTCCTGGCCCTTGGGAGGCAAATGCAAGTGAGTTCAAGGCCAGCCTGGTCTACATAGTAAGTGGCAAGTTCCAGGCCAGCACATCTACATAGTGAGACCCTATCTCAAAAAACAACAAAAAAAGTTTGAGTCTATTATTTGTATATGCACAGGTGGCACTGCACGTGTGTGGAGGTCAGAGAACAACGTGGTTTATATGGGTTCCAGGGATCAAACTCAGGTCTCTAGGCTAACCCAATAAGTGATCTACCTGCTGAGCCATCTCAGGGTGGTTCAGAATTGAACACTTCAATTCTTGAGGGTATACTGTAGCAAGTTCAAGGTAACCGAGGTGTATCCTAAGGGGAGAGACAAATAGTCTCTGGATTTGGGGGGAACATCCCTCTGGCTCATGTGTAGAACCCTCAGGAAGGCCCGACAGATTGGGACATCCCCTAGTCCATCATGTCCTCAGGCATTTGGATGACTTCAGTGTCAAATACAGAGAATCTGAAACACTATTTGAGCCCCAACTCTTCTGTGTTCACTCCTTCGCAGCTAGAGTTTGAACTAGTTGCTAGCGTTGTTTATCCATGTCCTGCATTAATGAACCAGGGACTGGCATGCAAGTCCCTGCCATAGGTGCATTTCTTTCTGTCTTGGTGAAAATGGCCTCTCTACTGAGAGACTAAAAAGTCGCAGGCAGCTAGGTTTATCAGAGAGGAGACTTGCCTGCATGAACGACTCTGGTCTTTTTCCACATTGTCACTCAGGTTAATGGGCAAATGAGCAGTCTTTCTTCTGGACTTCATGTGTAAAAGTGTGTCTTACCACCTAGAAGACTAAATCAGCGCCTGCCCCCGCCCTTTATCTTTGTAGTAAGTGAGCGGGAAGGACAAGGCAAACCAGAAGAGGGAGAACATGGTGGAGCAGGTAGGGATAGGGAAGCGAGTCCGGAGCAGCTTCTGAGTTCTGAAGTGAAGAGTAAGACTGGGGAGAAGTGAGCAGGGTTCCCACTCTGCAGGAAAGTCCAAGGAGGTGACATCATGCACCAGAGGCAGTGGCCAGACATGCCTCAGACCTGGGTCCACTGTACCCTTGGCAGCACACCAACCAGAGGCAGCGCCCTGAACCTTTGGCATCTGTCCAACAATAACTATTCAGACAGCACCACACAACCCTGTGCCTGCCATCTCCAAGGCCTTAGGATAAGTGACAAGAGGAAGGAAAGGAAAGGAAGTGATCACTGAGGAAGGGGATTTGGGCTCCTCACATTGTGATGTTCGATTTACAGCTGCCTTGATGAATGAACATTTTCTTATATCTGGGGAGGGCTAACTTCTAATCTCTGCTCATGACCAGATGATCTTGTCATTAGCAGCAGACATGCTAAGGACTTTTAAGTGCCCAACCGTTGCCTCCAGAATGAGTAGACATTTTAATTAAAGAGAGTAGAAACATAAATCCTGCCTTCTGACTGGCCCACCAACTGATAGCAATTGGTGCAGAAGGCACTTCTGGAGCGGTTCTAGGAAACAAAAAATTGAATGAAGATATGTAGATAGTAGCAAGCAAAGCAAGAGAGCTTATTAAGAAAGGGTATCTTTTGGGGCAGGCGAGTTGTCAGTGGAGCACTTAGCATGCAAGCTTGCTAGACAGCCAGAGTTGATTCCAGGAAGAAAACCGCCCTAAGAGGTGTATTCTGATCTCCATACTCGTGCGAGGGCCTGTGTGTGCCCAGACTCACACACAGACTAGTAATAAATAATAAATAAACAAATACATTCCTTTCAAAAAAAGAAAGGATATACTCTAAGGAGGAAGCTGGTTGCAGCAGGCTCAGATAGCCCTGCTATGCAGTTGGACTTATCTAAGCCTGGGCTTTTGTAGCTTGTTTGCTGACCACAAGCTTTTCTGCACATATGCTGTTACATGTAATTCTACATACAGCTTCATGCACTACATGTTTCATCAACATCTTAAATCTGCACACAGGGTCGTGCATTTTAGTATTATAATGAGCCCTTGGTTACGAGATCTCAGATACTTTGGAGAACCTCTGATTGCCAGTGGCGCCAGTCAGTGAATCCCAGGCATCATCTGGGATTCCAGTCTTCTTTGCCAACTTATTTTTTATATGTGCTGATTTTTTATGGCTTTGCATAAGTCTGGCTGGCTGGAATTTTTTGGGATGCAGGGTCTCACTATGTAGTCCTAGCTGGCCTGGAACTTGATACTGCCTATGTAGACTAGGCTGGCTTTGAATTCACAAAGGACTTGCCTCCTTCTGTCTTCTAAGTGCTGGGAATAAAAGTGTATACCACCATATCTAGCCACAAGGCTTTCTGAACCTTGCTGTGTGACTGTTCTGTCTCTGATGTCTTGTGAAGATTGTGTATGCTGTCAATACCAACTCTGCAAGCAACTGGGGACCACTCAGGGGTAGCTGTGTTTCAGCAAAACTTTATCCATGGACTCTAAAATTTCATTCTTTCTTGTTTTGTTGGTTTTTGTTGTTTTTGCTGTTTGAGATGGGGTCTTCCTGTAGCACCAGCTGGCTTAGAACTTTTCTGTAGACCAGACTGTCTTCTTTCTCACTGAGGGCCTCTGCTAGAATTCAAGGCACGCACTGCCACACTTGGTGTCATTTGATTCTTAACCAAAGTTTCACAGTGAAGAAGTCATCTTTCACATACTTCATCTGTGTCTTTATCTTTGAAGTGCTGGGGACGCAGCTGAGGACCTCACACATTCTAATCAAATACTTTACCGCTGTGCTGCATCCTCAGTTGTTTTAGCCATTTGAAATGTTCTTGGCTCATGAGCAGCACAGAAACAGACCAAGACTGGAGCACATTTGTGCTCAGACACTGATGTGCCACCCAACTCTAGAAAGGGAGAATGAGGCTTGGGTGCAGATTATAGCCCCTGCCACTTACAACTGTAGTGTTTCCACACAAAGAGCAGTGCTTACTTGTCCTTCATGGATGGGCATTTGGTTAGGCTGACTTGTACTTTCAGGTCTTCAGAGGAGCAGCTGAGCCATGCCTACCGCCTGCTCATGACACAGCTGACCCAGGACCATGCTGAGATCCGCCTCTCAGCCTTCCAGATCATGGACGAGCTCTTCACCAGGTCTCATCAGTTCAGAGTGCTGCTCGTTTCTGACTTCCAGGAGTTTCTGGAACTCACACTGGGCACAGATAATGACCATCCCCTGCCACCACCACGGGAGGCAGCCCAGAGGCTGAGGCAGGCAGCCATGCAGACCGTGGAAGGTTGGAATGAGAAGTTTGGGGAGGCTTATAAGAAGCTAGCCTTGGGCTACCACTTCCTGAAATACACCAAAAAGGTAGGAGAGTCTTGGGCAGCCCTGTCTGCTTCCCTGCAGTGGGTGAGGCAGGTTGGTCAAATGGGGGGCATGGTTCCTTGAGTATAGAGCAGGGTGCACCAACTGGGTGGGAAGGGCTACTGGATCACCACATGATAGGGTGGGGCTGTTTCTTGGGGGATCAGAGCAGTCTTGGGAAAGACGGCTTCACCTGGCACCTCCCTGTGGGTGGAGCTGAATCTCCAGAGTCACTGGTGTCCCTGGTATCCCTCCTGCTCTAGGATGGATTCCACCTTCTGAGACCTACCCTACCTTTGCTAGTAAGACCTACTGGGTCTTGCCATGGTCTCTGGCTATGCTAGACTTGACGAAACACCAAGCTCTGTTATGTCTTCCAGCCCTTCTGTAACTGCCCCACTTCTGCCATGCATCTGTCAGTAGCACAAGCAGATGGCTGGTCCTTTTTGTAGAGTTGGTGGTTCCTGCATGATGTTCATCCCTGTGTCGTGTGTTGTCATCCCGTGTCCCCCCCCCCCGTTCTCTCTTGGATGGTGTTCAGCCTCCAGGTCTAGCTGGCAGTTAGAAGAGCATGCTGCTTCCTACCTGTGTTGTACTTGGAGCTAGAAGTTTTCCCTCTTCCAGCTAGAGTGGCAGGTATGCCAGGATAAGGCAGCCTTGTTTGAAAATGTCGTGGACTAACAACCATGGAGACCCTGGCCTTGTGCAGATGGCAGTGTGTCTTTTTTACTTAGGATGTGTGTTTGTCCTAGTCAGTCCTAACCTTCTCAATTTCTCAGGTGGATTTTCAGGATGTGACTGTCAGGACTGTGGCAGAAAGGAAGCGAGAAGAGGAGAAGCAGAAGCACTTGGATAAAATCCACAGAGAAAGGGCTGAACGGGCTGAAAAAGAAATGGAAGGCAAGTTCCTGAGCTGAGTCCTTGCAGCCTCTTGTGCCTAATCCTCAGCTGTCTGCAACCCAGCCTGAGATCCAGGCAGGCATGTCTGCAAAGCAGAATGGTTCATGTTTGGGTTGGACTTTCACAAGCCACCTACAGCTTTTGTGCCTCCCGTTGCTTAGATTCTCCTGTGGCTACCTGCTGTGAGACTCCCTGGGCAGAGGCTCGTTATAAGTGTCAACCCAGGAAGGAGTCTACATTTGGTCCCTAGCTGGAGGCCTTCTTGCACAGTCATCTCATAGACCCCATTTGTTATTGTGAGTTTCTTTCTCTAAATCCTTACCATATCCTTCCTGGGAGCCAGGAAGCCTTGTTGTGAGATGGGCTATCTGTCTTCTGTTCTCACATGGAAATCTGGAATTCTTTCTCTGTCTGTAGCCTCCTAACTTCACCTGTCCTGGGTGTGAGCCTCAGAAGCCCAGGCCTTCAGGAGGGCTTAAGGCAGACAGCTGTGCTGTGGGTGGTTCAGAGGCTGCCAAGAAAGGGTGTACGTTGAAGGTGTGTGGTGGTGGTAGCAGCATTTCCTGCTCTGGCAGGAAGTGCAACCTCGCTGGGACCATCATCCTGAGTGGAAGGTTGACCTGTGGTATAGGCTCCTGTGAGCTGCCACACAACCATAATCAGAAGGACCTTGCAGACTGAGCTGATGTGCTGGGTGGTTTTGTTATTTTTTTTAAATATTAAAAAAATTTTATATGTATGAGTGTTTTGCCTGTGTGTATGTCCCACAGATGTGCAATGCCCTCAGTGATTAGAAGGGTACATTAGAACCCCTGAAAGTGAAATTATAGATAGTTGTGAGCTGCCATATGGGTGCTGGGAACTGAACCTGGGTCCTCTGCAAGACCCGTAAGTGCTGTTAACTGCTGAGCTATCTCTCCAGCCCCTGGGTCAATTATTAAGCAGTTGAAAATGTTGTGGTATGTGTGCCAAGGCATTGGGTTCACTTGGAGGAGTCATGACTCTCCCCTTGGTACCTTGGGGAGCAAGTTTGGCTGCCTAGTGCTCTTTGGCTCAAAGTAAGCAGGTATATCAATCTCTGCAGAAATGTATGATGAAATTGGATGCTGCCTGACAGAAGTGGAGAACTGCTTTAGACTGCTGGTGCCTTTGGACTTTGGCCCATATCCCAAGGCCAAATTCCTTGGCAAGGTACCTGGTACAACAGAGGGCTGTGCCCCTTGCTCCTTGAGCCCAGACCTGGCAGCTCCTCATAAGTCTGATCCCCCTGGGCCACAAGATGAAGAGCAGCCATGCTGCAGCAAGGACCTGGCTACTTCTGCATACCATGTAGGACCTATCACTGGGTTGGACATACTGACCCAGACAGCCACACAAGACCTCTCGGGGGATGAGAATGAGGACAGCGACCCAGATGAGTTCCTCCGGAGCCATGGACTGGGTTCCCACAAGTACACTCTGGACCTTGAATTCTCCTCAGGTAACTGGCTGCTGGTGCTGCTCAGTGCCTCTCTGAACTCTCAGACCTGGCAGATCTGTACCTCCCTCACTGGTACCGAGTTGCTCCAGGTGAACCTTGGGGGCAGCAGCTCCTTGGGTTTGGCTATGTGAGAAGCTCCATCAAGCTTATCCTTCCTATATGGCTGTGTTCTGGGCTTCTGCCATCTTACCAAGTCTCTGTCACCATGAGCCAGCTACAGAGTTCTTGGGCTTCTCTGCCATCATAGTCCTACCCCAGTGAGGCTCTGAGGAGGGCACAGAACCCCTTTCAGGCTGTGTGGGCATCACACCTGGGCAGAGGCCTGACAAGGCACCTTGCCTAGGAGGAAAATGTGACCAATGAATGGTGTTTTAGTGAGTTTATAATGACAGAGATGTGACCCAGAGTTTTGTTTGGCCCCAGCCTTCCAGCCTTGGGGGTGGGATACAGAGGAACTTTCTTTCTTGTCTACCTGCCTGCTTCTTGGACTAGGTGTCCTTATAGGTGCCATGTGCTCACCATGTGGGATATAGTTGGAAGGGATGGGGATCTTAAATGTACCTCTAGGGAGAGTCCCTTTTGAAAGTGAATGTAGTAAGTTTCCTTTCCCCAGGATTGGCATCCAGATTATGTGACTGTGGGGAGGCCTTGGACACCAAAACTCAGTCAACTCTGAATGCTGAGGGCTTTAGGAGGCCCCTGAAGGAACCTCAGGAACAAAGCAGCAGAAGCCCCTCGGCTGTCCATGCAGTTACTGTACCTTACCTTTTAAGCACAGATACTAGTTTGTTTTATAGTGGGGGCCCTGCCCAGCAGAGGGTGTAAAGGAAAGGAAGTGCCTGTTGGGGAAAGGCAGAATGTTAGGGATCACTGAGATCCTGGGACCAGGAGGCAGGGACAGTCGTGTGAGCAAAGGGAGAAAAATGTAGCTCTTGACAGTTTGGGTAGGGAGCCACAGCCGAGGCAAGGGATCTTCAGGAAGTAGAGTTGTGTGAGGGGCAGCCTCAGTGCAGAGCTAGAATGGTTGGTGTATTAGTTACTTTTTGTTGTTATGATAAAACATCATGACCAAAGGTGACTCATGGAAGAAAGGGTTTATTTGGCTTATGGTACTAAAGGAAGAGTCCCTAATGGGCATGGCAGCAGGTGGCCAGAGCAGGAAGCTGAGGGTCATGTCAACCACAAACAAAGCAATGGTAAGAGTAGGGAACTGGAAATGGTATGAGGCTATGAACTCTCACAGCCCGGTAATATGCTTCTTCCAGCAAGGTGACACTTCCTAAAGAGGCTATAACCTCCGCAAACAGTGCCACAAACTGGGGATGTTCAAATACCTGAGCCTATGGATGTTTTCTCATTCAAACCACCACAGTTAGTATTGCCCAAAACTTTTCCAGAATGCATGTTTTCTTCTGAGTTGATCAGGGTCTAAGACCAGCTAGGAGTCACATTTTCCTATGACCTGATTACCTCTTGTACATGGCTAGCTTCAGCATCCCTCAGTGACTCCCTTTGCCTTGTTCTAGATGGTCCAAAGGTACAGGAGAATGAGGACAACCTCTCTGTCCTCCATGCTGCCCGAGACTCACTCAAACTCATCCAGAACAAGTTCCTTCCAGCTGTGTGCTCCTGGGTCCAGGTGAGGCAAGGCACCTGTTGTTTAGTGGTGAACTTGTCAGAGTAAAAGCCAAGGGAGAGTGAGGATGTAGAAGGTGGGAAGAGTGACCTGGGTTGGAATGAGCACCCCTTCCCATAAGACGGAACCAGGCCATGGGTGTCCTAGTCAGGCCAAGCTTCCTGGGGAGTGCCTAGGGCTCTTGTGAGTAATCTCTTGTTTTACAGCGGTTTACCCGAGCAGGGATCTATGGTGGACACTTAAAACGAGCCATTGACCTGAAAACAGAATTAGAACTCACTCTGAAGAAGTATGAGGAGCTGGACATCGAGCCCGAGAAAGGACAGAGAAGTAGGGTGAGTGCAGTAGCTCGGGGTACAGAGGTCCTAGAAATCTGCCCTTAGCCATTTGAGCAGGAAGGAGTCACAAGTGTCAGAAGATTCTGGCTCCTTCCTCCCCATAGCTAACTTACCGTGATAGGATCCTCAGATCAGCCTTTCCCAGTCGGGGATCCATCTGTTCTTGACTTGGGGTTCTAGCAATGACCTGTCCATGAGCAGAGCCTCCATGAGCTCATTCATGTCATGGTGGCTACTTTACTATTGTTAGGCACTGTTTGCTCATCCTTTGTTGTAGCCAAGGATATGTTACAAGGTATTCAAAACCTGTGTGTCAAGGTCCCCTGAGAACTAAAAGAACCAGGTTATGCCCAGCCTAGTGAAGTGGGTGAGGACTTTCTGTGGAAGTGCAAGCAAATAGAGAAGCCCTTCCCTTTCCTCCCCTCCCCAGCACCATGATTGGCCAGAATGAGAACTATAGAATACAATGGAGAAGCCAGAAGTGAGCATGGACACTGTGCCCTTTGAGATATAAACCTGAGGGTCACCTGTCTGCCTGACTGTTTGCTGCCTCAGGCCTGGAAGAGCCATGTTGTTTGGGAGCAGGAACTGGGTTCTCTAGCGATTTAGGATGTTCTACATCTCCATGAGGAACTGATGTTAAGGTAGAGCAGGGGCACCTGGATGCCCTAGATGGAGCTAGAGATTTGGGCACCTTGGCATGGCCAGAGAGAGTTGCAGGGTATGTGTTCTGGGTGCCTGATAGTGGGCAATGATACAGTCCTGAAATGACCCAGTAGGGCCATCAGTGCAGGTGCATTGGAGCTGTCTGGAAGGGTTAGGGCATTGCTGTGTGACACCCTGAAGGAGGCAGTGCCTTGGAGTAGGAATGTAGACTCTGTGCTGAGGGCTACATGGAACTGAGGTTCTGTACAACAGGCCATGAGGCCTCTGACTTGGAGTTTGTGGCTGTGATTAAAAGACACAACACTGTTACAGCCCAGGTTCCATCATTCTCCTATCCTCCCAGCTTCCATGTGTGGAGGTCAAGTCTTTCCTTGCACCATGTGGGTTCTGGAGATGAAATCAGATCCTCAGCAAGTGCTTTCTTACTGCTGAGCCACCTTTCCAGCTCCTCTTAGGTGGTTTCTGAAAAACAGAAAACAGAGACCAAATCTGCCACCTCCCCATTGAATCCAAGCCTGAACCCAAATCCCAAACTTGGACCCCTAAGCCTAGTCCTTAGTGGACTTAGACCCTTGAGCTCATCGTTAGTGGACCGTAGGCCAGCTGTCCTGGCCAGTCTGACCTGTAAATTCTGTTTTGGAAGATAGCTTGGCCGTAGAAACAATGCTGTCTTTACTGAGGGAAAGATCAAGTTCAGAGCTACTTGCTATTCCAGCTTAGAACCAGGAGTGGATGACACTCCATTCCCAGCACTTAGTGATGCTACTGCTCTTTTTCTGGCAGCCAGTTCGGTTGTAGAAGGTGCTGTGTACTGAGTGTTAGAGCCAGAGGAGAAAAGAAGGAATCTCCTAACTGCTGTGCAGCTGCCATCTGATCCCTACTTTGCAGAGGGTATGTGTAACATGGGCCAGCAGAGGGCAGCCTTGCTTCTCCTTCATTGTGCCAGGCCTTGAATTTATGGCAGTCACTTGGGACACAGTGGTACAATTGAGTCTATCTGGCTGTGTTTGGTAGTCACTGTTCGTATCTTATGAGAGTTGCATTTTGCTATATCATGTATCTAAGTCAGTTTTGTGAATTTTGAGCCACATATGTTTACAGTATAGAACATTTCTCTGGCTATGCTGCAACAGTCAGGAAGTTCGTTCTGAATCTATATATTTAGTGTACAATGTCATCAGAGCAGCAGGCTTGACCAGGACTGAATGGACCCCTTTCAGGGTGACCTAAAGACGAGCCTGTGAAATGGAGGCCCCCTCACTGTTCTGCTGTGTACCCCAAACCCTCCCAGAATGACTCAGCCAAGCCCAACTCCTACAGTCTGTGAGCAGTCATGTTGCTGATGGGCCTTTGCAGTTCAGGGACATCCTCAGAGAGCTGGTGCTCAGGGGAGTGGCCACAGCTTTAAGGGCTTTCGGGTAGCACAGATTGGTCTCCACAGGCTTGGTTACTACCAGCCTGCAGTCCTTAGTGGGGCTGGCAGGATTCCATGCCCAGAAGGTCTTAGCAGCCTAGCCACTCTCTTTGTCAGCTAGACTGTCTGGGTGCTGCCTCAGCCTCATCTCTTAGCTCCACACTTCCTGACTGCTGAGTGACTGTCTGGTGGAGACCTAGGTAGTCTTCTGGCCTGCTGACCACTTGGCTTTTGTAGATGATGAAGATATGTGGTCTGCAGACATTAGGGCTCTACATTGAGCTCAGCCAACTTTAGGTGCTGCAACTCACATTCCCAGAGCTCAGAGGAGCGCCATTTCTGTGTGGTGGCTTGTGTCTATGCCTCTGTTATCCCTGTGATAATGGTCATGCATTCAAGGAGACTGAGTAAAAGCTGGGTCTGGTGGTGCAGGCCTGTCGTCTCAACTATTCGGGAGACTGAGGCAGGAGGATCATTGTTTCAAGGCCAGCCTGGGTTACAGAATGAGTTTAAGGACTGCCTGGGCAACTTTAGTGAGGCCTTGTCTCAAAATAAACAGTGAAAAGAAGCCTGGGAATGTAGCGCAGTGGTAGAGTGCTTGCCTAGCATGTTTGAGGCATAGAGTCAATCCCTAGTACTACAGTAAAAGAGACTGAGTGGAGTTCTCAGCTCAGCCTGGCCATATGTCACCCTCCTCATGCCCAACCTTCCCTAGCTCCTGCTAACTGCTCTAACCCAGCTGCAGTCCTCGTGTCCTATTGCGGGCCTGCATGTAGTAGGTGCTGGACTCACAGTGGGCAATCACAAGTTAAGGTCTGGCTGTGTCTGTGCTTTGTCAAGAGTGAGGGCAATTCCATTGGCTACTTCCCAACTCCTGTAAGACACAGACATGGCGATCTCAGCCCCAACACCATAGAGCTATGAGCACAGCCTCCCTGAGGTACAAGGTGACAGTCTCAGGCTGATGTAGTGCCCAGGGCCTGCATTGTCCCCACTGTCTAGCCCTTGTTGATCAGGTAGTTGCTGACCTGATCTTACAGCTAGTATCTGTGTCTTCACATAGCTCAGCAGGTGGATGTGACCCTCTTGGCGAGGTCTGACTTCTTTCACTTGTGCCTGCTGGACCTGCTGTAGACAGCAGGTCCCTCGGGGTGCACTATGATTCTCCTGAATCTTCTGGCCACACAGGTCAGTGGACTGACCCAAGCCATCCCATGGGTGCATTGGGCTGATGGTACTCTAGCTTCAATAGGGAAGGCAGATATTGCTCTGCTCTTCTCTTGGTTGAATGGATGCTTCCTAGACCTGTCTCCAAAAACTGATTTTAACAAAAGGTACTGCTCTGAAGTCCTTGGAGATTTTGTTCACCGAAGCTGGAGAATGAGTGAGGCGCTGCTTGTAGATGAAGTGATTGGAGACTCCCAGACTGTGAGTGGCAGCACCCGGGCTCAGATGAGCACTGCTTCCCAGAATAGGTGCTGTGGCTGCCTGTCTGCCCATCTTCCCTTCCTGCAGCTGGTGGGCAGCTCCGTGCTGGCTGCTGCATTGAGGTGTCTGGTGGGGGAGGGGCTAGGAAAGAGCTAATGAACGTCCATGTTAATTAGAGCTGTTTTAATTAGAAGTCATGATGAGGTGTTCACTAATTTCCAAATAAAATTTACGGAGGGTTTAAATCATTTCCAGTGTTTCCCCATTTAGCACGGGATCGGCATCGTTAACTCTGCATGTAGAACAGGCTGAGCAGGGAACACTAATTCAATAATGCATGATTTAAACATTTTGGAACTTCTAACAAATGTCTGAGACTGGAACAAATACGATGCTACCAGTCATAAACAGCAGCTTAGCCCCTTGACAGGTCCTGGTCATCCTTAAAAGATTGGGCTAATGCAGACTGTGGTAGTTGCTCCCTTTTTCCTTGGGTGATGGTAGAATCCAACCCAGTTCCTGAGCTCCCATTTGTCTGTTGCCGTTGGTTTCTGCATAGTACTGTTTTCCTTTTGACATAGACGTTCTGTCTTCAAAAATACTTAAGCCAGTTTAAACATGTCTAAGCATTTGCTTTACAGAGTTTGTCTGTTTCAGCTCTGTTTGGAGGGAGGCTAGGGATAAATCTTGACTCAATCAATGTGGAAGGCCATTTGGTAGAGTTAGTTTCCACCTGCTCTGTTACAGAAGAGCTGTAATAATCCTCAGCAACCTCATTCATTAAACTGATAAAAATCCTTTGAAAACTTTTTAATTGCCTGCCTTTTCATTATGTAGCTGTGATTATGATTACTTCCTATTGTATAATTAACAAAATTTGAATTCCCACCAACTGGTGGTCAGCACAGTGATTTGGGAGAATCATCCTGTGTGACTTGTCAACAGCCAGTCTCTCCTTCCTGGACTGTCCGGCTACTTACTCACATGCTTATAATGGGTCTTTGTGTTATCTAGTCTTGTGGGCCTGTGGCAGCCACGCTGATGCACTATGGACTCATCTTCACCTTCTCACTGCAGCAGAAATCAGTCTGTTTGGCATATATTGTGTAGCTTGCTTGCTTCTCTGCATTGGGTACTCACCAACCTGCCTTTTAGACCAGCCTCAACATCAGGCCTGTGTGTGCTGTCCTGAGAGCTCTCCCAGGCCCAGCTCCCCTCCTGCTAAGTGAGAAGAAAGCTTCTTGGGCTGTGCAGGATTTACTTCTTGTAGGTGAAAAGGACAGAAGCAGAAAACCCAGGGAATGAAATGTTGAACCGTCAGGCACACACAGGGGAAGGCAAGAAAACTAAATCAGCCTTACAGGACCTTGTGCAGCAGCAGGGCCCGTAAACAGCCTTCTCAGTGCTATGCTCCCTCCATCACATTGAAGGCCATGCACGCACCTGGGGGCAGAGAGTGGGGAGGGGTGTTGGGCACACAGTTCTCACAAGGTCTGCTCACAAGGATAGGAGAACAGCAGCTCAGGCTGCCTGCCTCCTCCTCACCAGCCCATACCTTCCCACACCCTATAGCATAGATTTAGTCTTGGGCTTCCCTGGCTCTAAGTATCCAGCCCAGGCAGATGTCTTTCCAGAATGAGCCACCTTTCAATACCTTCCCTCACTTAGCTCCAGGAGTACTCCCTATCAGATTATTTTATTTCCCCCTTTTTACAGATGAGGAAAACTGTCCGGAGGAATTTCTCTGAGCCTTGGCCTAATTGCTGAGACCCAGCTGCCCAGTGGAAGAACTGCCTGAATATGGCATCACCAAACACCTGTGGTGACAGGCCACATAGCAGAGAGGGCCTTGGGCTCTCAGAGACGGGCCTCTTGATCTTACTTGGGATGACACCCAAGGTACAGGGCCCTGTTCCATGCCTGAGAGGAAACTGTTAGCTGTGGACCCAAGGATATACTTCTCCCATGCATGGTTGGCTTTCTCTGCACACTCCTGGGAAGAATAATTAGTGATTTCATGCTTCATTAGATGTTGATGTGTGGAGTTCACATGATCTCATGATAACTCACCCAGCCTCTGCACCACTCACACTGCCTCATCAATGAGAGCACATGTAGGTGGGGTCCCAGAACCAGCTGGCCCGAGTCTGTCCATTGACAGCACCCAGGTTATCTGTCCTGTTGTGTGCCTGGGCCACCAGCTCTCAATTTAGCTGACAATATATGTAATGCTTTACCCATCTGGTAACTGCTTGCCTAAACTTAGTAGGGATTTTTGGCTTTAGTTTGCTCTGGAAATGAACTTCTAGGCACCTGTGACTCAAGGTTTCTTATCTTTCTCACACTTGGAAACAGACTGGGCTCAGCTCTTAGGTCCCTACCTCAGGAACCCCCAAGGCCCTAAGATCGCTTTTCACAGTAGAACCTCAAAGGCAGGTTTGTGTGGACTGCACTGGTTTGGATCAGGGAAGAGGGGCAATGCCTTCCATTGTGTATTCTGCAGTGCTGTTGTGAGATCTTTTGGTGTGTATAGTCTTTGTGGTGTCAGTCATTCCAGAAAATGTTTTCTTCCAGCATAATTTTTGAACTGGAGCACATGTTCTTGGTACTCTGCCTGTATCTAGGCAGGTTTAACTCAGTGCTGGCACTGCTGTCTTCCAGGGGCCTGTTCCGTGTGATCACGTGGTCAGCGCACTGCACCCTCTGTCCTCTGAAGGTGCGTCCCTGGCAGCCGGAGATGCACATGAGATATTGGCCTGGCCGGGCAATTTGCACGGCCTTCCAGGGAGGGCATTAGCATATAAATAGCAGATGCAATGACGGCCATCACAGCTGAGCACGTTTAATTTTTAGTTTATAAGATAGAATGGGTTTTTAAATGCATAGCCATCAAGCCGCTGAAAGACAAATGCAGTTTGGAACTCACTTGTCTGACGAGGCCTTACATCATTTTTTTTTTAAAAGGGAAATAGACACACATAAAACTGAACAAAAGTGATTTCTTGGGTGAAAAGTAATTGAGATTGCGTACCAAGTTAATTAGATCGTACAAAATTTATTTAATGGTCCCAGCTGTATCTCTAGACCGTGGGCTTGGTGGCCACCCGCTTTCTGGACATCAGGATGCTCCTCTCATTCCTTCTCAGATAATTAGTACTCACTACCCCACTTCTGTAAACTGATTGTGTTGTATATTTTAGCCATTTTATTGCTTGTTTAATTATCATCATGATGACTCATTTTTCTAAATCCTTTTAACTGTGGATGAGAATCAATTTGTATAAAACCAGCAGTGCCCCCCATCATGGCAACAGTAGTGGGTAGAAGCTTGTGTCTGTCCTGTGGGTGGATGAGTTGGCCCTGTGTGGGGGTTTGTAGTTCCTACCTGGGGGCCAGCTTGGGAGGAGGCTTCCTTCTGATTGGCTGGCAGGGCTCTGACCACCTGCCCTATTTTTCAAAGGTACCAAGAACTTCACAGGTCGGAAAACAGAATATGATGCCCAGACTGTGCTGGTGTGTGACTCTGGTGCAGCTATCATGGAGGGATGTCCCTCCCCCTGGTTTCACAGGGTTCGCTTTGTGTTGTGTCATCACAGTAGAAAACTGGCCCACCACATGGGTTAAAGGCTCTTGAGAATAGTTCAAAAGTTTGACCTAATTTGGAAGACATCCCCAATCCTGAAACTTTTTTACTAGATGTGAGCTCTTTCTCAGGATCCTAAGGCATCCAACCACCTTGTGTATACTCCTCAGGATGCTGGCCTCTGTGTGACTTACTCTGTGACCTTGAGGGCAGGTCATTACCACAGTGATCATAACCTCTTGATTGTTTAGCTTTCATTGGTGATTGGAAGCTGACTATCTGAGTTTGAGGACCTTCCCAAGAAATCTGTAAACCTCCCCTCCTTAGGCTGTGTTACCTTTCCCACAAGGGTAATTGCCAATTGTGACCTTAGTGTTGTTGCTGAACAGGCTTCTAGTCAGATTCCTAAACAGGTCACAGGAATGTCTCAACAGCCACGGCTTAGAACTTTCTCTTCCGTTTTCCACATCAGAATGTCATTTCCCATCTTTTGGGTATAGTTCATGTCTCAGCTGCCCTTGGTAACTTTGCCACCAAGAATTTGCCATTTACCAGATATGAATTAAAACCTGAATGACTCAAAAACTGAAAACTTCAAGCTTCACTTTAGTGGTAACAGTGAAGTCTCTATATTCTTGTTGCTGCTGTTTGAGTGGCTCTTCCATCATGAAGAGTTTCAAAGTATAGTATAGTAATACCTGTCAGAGCTTTCTGTGGCCCCAGAGAAAGCCTGGGTCTTTTTAGAGGCAAAGACCTGAGGACGAAGAACAGATAGTCCAAGGCCTTATTGGTGCTAATTTAAGAAGAGGGAAGAACCCAGGGCTTCAAATTTAATAATGGAAATAAATGATTTTGGTTGGGGAGGAGAGTATAATTCTAATAGTTACTTAAGCAGTTGAATATTTTTTAGGGAATGAAAATTTGATAAAAGTCCCCAGCAAAATTCAAGGGTGTGAGCAATAAGCATAATATTTTATGAAAATGACCCCCATATTTAAAACCTGGCACTATATGTTATGCATTGTAGCACCCAGTCCACATCTACCTTTTAGAAAATTAAAACACATAAATTCTGTTTAGTGTTTGATACGCACTGCACTAGCGGAGCCCGTAATGCCCTAAAACCTTGGGCTGCTTTCCACCTTTCATAAATTCCTGGGTAGATTCTATACAAAAATAATTTTCAGGTCCGTGGCTCATTGTTATTCAAACGTGATTGATCGTCATCATTTGCTCAGCTTGGGAGTTAAGTGCCCCTGTCATTTCCAAAGAGTATAATTGGGACGTTTCACAGGTCAGCGGTGGAGACAGGCTTCCCTTTTGATCAGTGTT
Source organism: Eospalax fontanierii (assembly GCA_035773235.1). Taxonomy (NCBI): domain Eukaryota; kingdom Metazoa; phylum Chordata; class Mammalia; order Rodentia; family Spalacidae; genus Eospalax; species Eospalax fontanierii. Next base: position 85,289,127 of record CM069533.1, on the reverse strand, counting down.
AGACTGATAACAAAAATTACAGTTTCCGATGATTAATGTCTCTTGTGCTTTCCAGAAGCACTACTGTGGGCTGCACCAAAACAAAGTGCATTTGCATCTGATTATGCTCTCTCGGGCAGCAGTCTCCCTAACAGGGGCATCAGGCCAGCAGGCATGGCCAGATGTGACTGCTGATGGCTCCAGTGACCCCACAATGGGGCCCAGCACTACCTGGGTGGGCAATGTGCTGAGCTGGGGCATGAGTAGGTAACACTGCAGGTCCTTTCCATGGCGCCTCCGATTTGTTTGACTTGACTCCAGGTGCACAGTGGCACCTGCCCTGGGGTGGTGCTCTGTAGGTCTCCTCCCTTTCAGGAAACAGAACCATGAGGACCATGTGTGAATTCAAGGTGTTGCTTTAGGGAATTATTTTTCAAATGAATGTTTAAGTTTTTCAGAGTTTTTTCTAACACTGTGAGGGCCCCTACTGGTTGGCATTCACTTGACAGGGACCTTCCTTATAGGAAGTTTCCCTTACTTCTGTCCTGGAGCTTTGGAAGTGACAGAGGCATTGAAACCCTAGGTGTTACCACAGTCCCAGGGACATCACACTTAGGAGCATCTAGGACCAGAGACAGCACAACCCCAGGGGCCTAGCTTCCTCCTATGGCAGGTGGGCAGCAGAGTAGATCTCAGGAAGGCTGGGTTACTGGCATCCTGTCCTGATTGTGGAGGGCTCTGGAAGGGTGTAAGGTCAGCTGGAAATAGGATAGGAGGGGCCTCATCAGAAGATGTTTCTGTAGTGAGCTTGGAGGAGCAGTGGGGTCTAAGGCATGGCACTAGCCTGCAGATAGACTAGTGCCTGTGACCCTGGTGGCTCACTTGAGCTTGGCAGTACTGCAGGTGTGACAGTTAACAGTATTGGTTCAGGTTGTGCTTCATGCTTAATGCAGATGAGCCAGCTCTCCATGTCTTCAGTGATGCCACTGCCAAGTAACAGTTGAAGCTAGGGAATGGTCCCAAGTGGGGGCCAAGTAGAGATGCTGTGATTTAGGAACAAGAATAGCCTTAAAGACATCTTAAGACTAATCACAGCTGATGCTGATCCTGAACTGCAGAGAAGACCCTGAAGAAAGCAGCACCTGTGCACAGTCTGTGGCCTTCTGCTCTTGGGTGGAGCTGGTGTCCTTATTTGCACTTGGGCGTGTTTCCACAGACAGAAGCACTGGACGACAGTGAGGATGAGGATGAGGACTTCGTGGAAGTCCCGGAGAAGGAAGGGTATGAGCCTTGCATCTCTGACCACCTACGGACTGAGTACGGTGAGCTATGGGCCCAAGATGGAAGGATCAGGAATCAAGGGCATCTGGGGAGGCAGGGCCTGACGTTGGGCATTGCCTCCCTATCATGATGTCAGCCTGGGGATCCGGGCCTTGGATTTGTCTTGCACAACTAGTGTGCCAGTAATTGTTACTTTTATTTAAATTGTGAAGTTTATCTTTATTCCCCAAGTCTTCCTGTGGCCAGCACAAGGCAGGCCTCTGTCTCACAGAATCTTCTGGGCCCTTTTGATGCCCTGGCAGTGTGGTAAGGGTACAATCTGATGGGGATGTCTGTGCCTATGGAGGGCCTTTCCATGTCTGTGAGGTCACAGTCATGACCCTACCTGTGGGTGACTGTACCTCACAGCAAGAAGTAGCTTTTCACTACTTAGTACTTCTCACTACTGGAGGTAGGCATGTCCCCACCAGTGTAGTAGGCATGTCCCTCCATTGTGGCAAGCATGTCCCCACCAGTGTGGTAGGCATGTCCCTCCAGGGTTTTGCTCTTTTCCAGGAAAACCCTAAGAGCCATACTGCACCCTAGACTTGTGCAAAAAGAACAATAAAAACAAATTCCCTGGCTTCTGTGGGGAAAAAACAAATGGGTTTGAACTGGTGTCTGTGAGGTGGAATATGAATTGGGTAAAAGAATTTAGATGTTGGGACTGGAGAGGTGACTCAGTGATTAAGAGCCCTGGCTCTAGCCAGAGCTAGAGGACCTGGGTTAAGTTCTCAGTATCCACATGGCAGCTAACAACCATTTGTAACTCCAGTTCCAGGGGATCTGACACCCTCTTCTGACCTCTGCAAGCACTGCATGACACAGTTGCACTTACATGCATGCAGGCATAATGTTCATAGCATAAAATAAATTAAAAAAATAATTTAGATGATTAGATGACCCATGTGTGAAGAAATTACCCATTAGGGGTGTTATACCCAGTTAGCCCAGGCAGACTCACCAGGTCCCTGCTCCCTCAGCCCCATGCCCAGTGCCATCTTCTGTAGAGGCTGGGTGCTTGGGAGTCAGTGAGAGCATGAGAGTCAGGAACTTCCGGTGCCTAGGGGCTGCTGTAGACCCTTTGACTGAGCATGATCTGGTTTAGCCCACTCTGCAGGAGTCCCAGCAAAGACTGGAATTCTCCATGAGGAACTCATTTCCCTACAGAGCTGTCCTCTGATACCTGCTTACCTTACCTCTCCTTGGGCAGCCTGCCTTACTGAGTCATACCCCTGTTCAGGGTTTCAGTCTCACTGTGTCTTCATGGAGCTCCTCAGCCTGTGAGCCCCGGGATCTACCAACCTCTCCCACCCATGTACTATACTCTTCTCCAAGTGCCCATCTCCACCTGAAATATGTTCTTCCATCTTCCAGGTTACCTTTCTATTTGTGGGGATGGGGGGTGTCCGCATGACCAAAGCCTCACCCAAGCTGGTCATACCCCAAGGCTACACCTAACATCTGGGAAACTGGGAGGTGCTTCAGATATACCATGGGATGCCATGGCCATCCTCCTATGCCCAGGACGGCGGTCTTTGCCTCCCTGTTTCCTATTACCCTCAGCTGGACTAGGCCTTGGCCCCAGGTTTAGCAAGATGCTGATATAACTATGGCTGAATCTGAGACTATTAGGTTCAAGAACAGTGTGCAGTAGGGACAGTTGAGGCAGGGACCCTTCTCAAGGTCCAGGCAGTGTAGACAGTACCTACCTATATACCTGTTTCACCTGGGTGTCTGCCTAGATGACCTCCTACACTCCTGGGCAGCCTTGTTTTCCTCTCTAAGCTAGAGGCTGACTCTGACTTCTAGATCTTCAGAGGAGCCTGGGAGCTAGCATTGTTGGAGGGTCATGATTGCACCAGAATTTTCTGACCTGGGCCTCTGCTTTGTGTTCCGGTATTTCCACACCCTTCCAGTAGGGGTGGTAAGTCCGACCTGGCATAAGCTGAGAGTGGCTCAGGGTCACATGAGCAAGGCAGCAGTGACATGCCAGCAGCCAGAGAACTATGTAGCTTCCATCCCAGGAGAGGAAGTCTCTGCCTGTGGCTTGGTAGTGGCTATGGTAGTGCCAGTGAGGACAACAGCCTTTGTTCATGATGCATATTCCTGGTCTCCTCAGCTTTACCTCTGGAGGGTAGTACTCCAACAGTGAAACCCTTGTGAGCCACCAGTGGAAAGTGATAGGGCCAGAGCAAATTCTTTGGCACTCCTAATTAGAATGGTCCTGTGTCTCATATCTGGGTGACTTGTGATTATTGGCCAGGTGAATCCAACAGAAGGGATTGATTGTAAAAAGACCCTGGAAAGGCTTTGGGCATCTGTTTTAAAACTGGAAAGCAGCAGTGACTAGTGCAGTCTGGAACAGGTGCTGTTGCTTTGTGTTTTCAAAATGGCATCAAGTGGAGAACATGGGAGAGGGTGGGTGGGCTGGCAGGGTGGTGGGCAGGCCTACTGCAGCCACACTGCATACATTTTGACCGTCAGTGCCTCCCTTGGTCTGAGGGCCACAGGAGCCAAACAGGGGTTGTTGGGCCCTTGGTTTCAGGGCCACATCCACATGCCTAACATGGTTGATGATGCCTGGAGCCATTCATAGTGAGCCTGGGGCAGGGAAGGCACCAGTCCCATGGACAGGACCCCTGGCAGGGATGGAATGTAGGGAACCTCCATCATAACATCAGGTGGAAATGCCCATAAAAGCTCTGGAAAATAAACCTGCAACCCAGGCCAAGTGGCTGGACAGACAGACAGACAATGTATGGTGAGCTCAGTTCATAATACTAGTTTATATTCCGTCTCTGTTTTTCCAATTAAACACAGGCGAATCTGAGGTGTTAGATTCAGTCTAAATCCACACGGCTGAGGAAATCAGGCTCTTTTTTCTTTCTCATTTCTTTCTCTGAATTTTCACTGAGGGGCTTTTATCTTCCCCTTAATCCTACCATTTCTGTCAGGACATAATCTCTTTCTCAAATTTACATTTTAATTACAAGGCCAGCTGAACTAGGTAAAATCAATAATGTCAGCTCGTAGCAGCCTAACTTTGTGTGGAGCCCCAGCCTCTCCATTTCCTCCTATCGATCCATCTCTCCCACACTGTCTGCTTTAGTGCTTCAGGCAAATAGGTGCCACTTGGCCAATTTAAACAAAAAAAGGAGATTTGGACATTTTTATGATTCTTTCTAAAAGCAAGGAAATTTGGGCCAAGGGACTAAGAGTTAGCCCTATGGGTAGCAGGGCCACAGTGTGGTCTGCTGGTAGAGTGGTGTCTCACCCTTTTAGGGTTGCAAGTCCTCTGACCTGAGAAGCATCTTCTGCATTTTGGCAGGGAGGGGGAGGCGTTAACTTTGAAAGTATGTCAGTAAGATTGATTTTCTACGATGGTGTGCAAACAGTGGTATGTTCAGTGCCCTGAGTGTTTACCGTGTTCTAACACGCTTACCCATCTTCTTAATGGTTTAAAACAACAAATCAATGAAAAATATATTTCATTCTTGTAACTCTTAGGAATTCTCATATTGATCTTTTTACTGCGATTGTATCTAACTAAGTGTCACATTGTTCACTTACCAGCCTTGTCTCTGCTGTGTGTGTGGGCATGCACATGCCTGCATGCGGGACCGGGCTGACTGCTGGCCTCCACATTGGTCAGTAACATTGTGGTGGGAAACACTGAGGATCGTGTGGAAGTGCTTGGCAGCCAAACCTGGAAAATTGTTTTGAAGGCTGGCGCAGAGCAGGGCTGCTTGGCATCTTCTGACACACAGTGTGCCCAAATCTTAGGTCCTCGGAGCTCTAAAGGCTTGGAGGTAGCCAACTATGATTCTGCTACCCTTTCAGAGTGGCTCTGCCCAAGTCTCTTGCTCTCTACCCATCAGAGTCCAAGAAATAGGAGCCTGGGCCCTTACCTGTGCATAGGGTATACCAGAGAAGAGGTGGCAATTGCTTTTCATAAAGGGCCACAGAATGAATATTTTGGCTTTCTGGACCACATTGGTTCTCTGTGACCGTTCTTCTACTCTGAAAGCCACAGACAGAATATAAGCAAATTACCCTAGCTAGAATCAGTATAACTTTGTTACAAAAATAGGCATTGAGGCAGATTTGATCCATAGCTTACAAGCCCCTGTGAAGTCCTAAAGAGCACGTGGTTGTTTCTTTGCCATATTGGGCTGACCTCTGCTACAGCTAGCCCTTGGTGAGCTTTGCCCTCCCAAGGGCCTTGGGCAGAGTATATTGGTCCTCCTTGTTGATAAACTTCTCTTTGTGTGCTTGGACTTTGTTTGCTTGGTTTTGGAAACGGTCTTACTGTCTAGCCCAGAGAGCTTTCAAACTCAAAATCCTCCTGTTGCAGGCCTCCTGAGTGCTGGAATTATAGACCTGTATCACGTGCCTGACTGAAACATTCACTGACTTTGGGTCTAGAAATCAGTTTCGCAGACTTAACTTAGCATTTTCTTTCTTTTTTTAAATGTTTTTTGTTTTTCTCTTGAGATACAGTCTTATGATGTAACCCAGGCTAGCCTTGGCCTTGTGATCCTCCTGTTTCAGCTACTCAAGTTTTGGACAAGTGTCGCTCAGCTTGTACTTTGACTATTTGGTGCGTGTCCATGTTATCACACCATCACGTACTCTGTCTTTTGTGCTGTATTTAAACTTACCACCGAGCTTTCCTGTTGCCCTGTGGGCTCAGCCATCTCTCAGTTCTTGTTTGTATAGTAACCATTTTTCATCTCTTTATTTCAGTCTTTCAAAACCATTTATTAGCTAACATATTTAACCTGGCCAGACTGACTGCTTGTGGATTTAGTTCATTTGACCAATGGTCATGTCTCTTCAGACACCAGCAGTTAGCTCCTCACATGCTGCTGGCGCCATACTTTCTCTTGCTTTGCTGCACCTGTTTTTATTTGGCTTTCTTTTTCCCACCTTTTTGAGATCTGTCTGTCTGGGTTTTTTTGAGACAGGGTCTCCCTGAAGCCCCAGCTGACTTGAAACTCACTAGGTAGACCAGGCTGGCCTCACACCATCTGCCTGCCTCTGCCTCCTGAGTGCTGGGAGGCACATTCAACTTTTTCCTACCATTTTTGCAGAACAAGTTTTCCCCTGCTGGTTTAAAAACTGTGTCTTTGTAGTCTTTTGATCGCACTCTTTTAACTTTTAAAAGAGTCACATGAATTTTTATCATTCAAAACTTCGGTTTTGTGATTCTGGGAATAGAACCCAGAGCCTTACATGTGCCAAGCATTTGCTCTACCACCAGGCCAGCTCCCAAGCCCCCTCACTTACTCATTTTGTTTATGGTTTCTTGGTTTCTGTACTGTCCCTTGCATAAGACAAATGACTGAATACCCTCTTATCCTGCCTTCATGACACTGGGCCATCCTGGTACCCACTGATTTCTGAGTTCTGGTTTTTATGGTTCTGAGGAGAGTTGGCAGAAAACTTTACAAAAGTAATTTGCTCATTATTATTTTGTCCTGTATCCTCAATTTAGTTTTTTTTTTTCTTTAAGGTTTAATATATATATATATGTGTGTGTGTGTGTGTGTGTGTGTGTGTGTGTGTGTGTGAGAGAGAGAGAGAGAGAGAGAGAGAGAGAGAGAGAGAGAGAGAATGTATGTTGTGTAAATGCATCAGATCCCCTAGAGTTTCAGGCAATTGTAAAGCACTTGACATGGATGCTGGGAACTGAACTCAGGTCCTCTGCAAGACCAGCAAGTGCTCTAAACTGCTAAGCCATCTCTCCAGCCCCTTAGGTTTTTTTTTCTTGATGGATCACGTAAACTAAGAGTGTTCTCAAAGGATCTTCAAGCGGTGGTCCTGTAAGGTCTTGTGTTCACAAGATCCTCATCCTGTACATGATAGCTCAGCTACATATTCAGCTGTGAGCCTATCTTCTGCATACTCCCCCCCCCCCTTTCTTTCTTGTATTGGGGATGGGACCCAGAGCTTCACACATTTTAGGCAAGCACTCTACTACAGACCACATTCCATCCCTTCCCTACACACCCCTTGGAATGGCTTTCCGAGACCTCCGTTCACTGCTGCTGCTAAAAGTGCTGCTACCAGTGAGATTTTAAGTTTTTCAGCTTCTCTGCTGCTGCTGTTCTTAAGCTTCCTCTTCCAGCTCTAGTTTCCTCTTTGCCTCTGACATTCAGCAGGCCCTGTGACTCCAAGAAAACCAGCTCATTTCTTCAGCTGTTTCCATACTCCAGTTCTGTTTTCTTTTCTCTGAAATCACAGAAACAAAGACCAGTACATGCATATCTACCCTTCATACCATGAGCTGTAAGAGTCTGCTCCTGTGCACTACCACTGGGCCCTCTGCCCTTCTACCACTGAACAAGTGATTATTCCCTTGCATTTTTTCATGCTTGTCATCTTTGACAGAGGATGTCTTTATGTCCCTTCCTCTTCTGACTGCTAGAACGTTGCTCTGCTGCCTCCAAGTCTCAGCTCATGTTTCCTTCTTGTCCCTCTGACCTGTGGCTTTTACCTGGTCTAAGACATGCTGCTTCATGTGTTCTCTCTCTTTAGTAGCAGGGTTACTCAGAAATTCAGTTTTGCTGCCAGTGGAAATTTCTGGCAGCAGAGCTCGAATCCAGCTGTGATTGCTCTTGAGCTGAAGTGGAAGAGGCAGGTGGGCAGTGCCTCTTGAGTCCCAGTTGAGACTGTACCCTACTGAAATGTGCCAGCAAGGATCAGAGTTGGCCCTACAGTTCAGTGGCTGAGAGCCAAACCTAAGTGTGGCCAGGAGGGGGAGCAGGGTGGCAGGATTCAAGTGTCCTTTTGCTGCTGTTGGGGACATGCAAATGGGTGCTGGGCTACAGATCAAGGTCATGTGCCATGTTCTGTAGAGGTTTTGATAAAGTGTCAACATCACAGCCTCCTCTAGCTGGTGGGAGCACAGAGGCTCTGGCACCCTGTAGTCAGGAGCTTGGTATCTGTTCTAAAGCCACAGAGCAGGTATTGTAGCCATAGGGTGTGGACTGGGCTCTGCCTTTGTCTGTGGCTTTTAGAGTTTTTACAAGTTGGTAGCAATCCTGGGTGGTTTTCCTGAGAATAGCACTGGGGAAAAGAGGCATCATTGAATTTGGGCTGGATCATGTGTCACCCTCCTGCAGTGGCTGGGTTTCTCTGCATGTTGGGAGCTCAGTGAAGGGAGACCAACTGGGTGGGTCAGGGGAGCTGTGTAGTTACACTGTGTAGGTCTCCTTTCTCTGGCATGACAGGGTTTGGATGTGTAGGTCCCTGCCTTCTCAGTGTGGGAAGCTTTGGGCAGAAGTGACAGTATTGTCAGTTTGTGTTGTGGTGAACCTGGGTGGGTTCCAGCTGACAATACTTATGGACCAGGACTATCTGGGTTCCTGCCCCATGTCTACTGTGTAAGAGCATGGCCCCTGGGGCTGGAGAGATGGCTCATTAGTTAAGAGCACTGGCTGGACCTAAGTTCAGTTCCCAGCACCCACATGATTTCTTAGAACCACCTGTAACTCCAGTTCCAGATGATCCAGTGTTCCCTTTTGGCCTCTGGGTAATGGACACATGGTACACATGCATGCACGAAGGCAAACACATTTTATGTTTTAAAAATCTTTAAGGGAGTGTGGTCCCTCTCTGAGGAATTGAGGGGCCAGGCACCTCCTGTGCTGAAGGAGGAATGATTGCTGTGTTGTGTAGGTGCATCTCGCTGCCCAGCACTGAGGCCCCATCTCATCGTGCTCCCCTGATCTGCCCTAGGTTGTAGGGCAATGTTGGGAGTGGATGTATGTCATTTTAGGGCTGGAACCAAAGGCCCCACTGAAGACTCTGGAGAACAGCACAGTTGTATGCAACTTAGAGGTGAGGGCAAGGAAGAGAAAAGATGAGGAGGCATCAGACCCCACCTCTGCTGCTGCCCAGCTATTGCGGCTCCGGGATCGCCTGCCCCCTACCTCATCCTCTTCTACCAGGTGACTCCAGATGCCTTGTGTTGTTGTGCCCACTGTCTGGTGCTACCACCACCTGCCTAGAGCACTGGCTGGCCTGAATAGGGTGCTTCAGGACCCTAGCTTATGGGTAGCCCTGCCAGGTAGTACCTGCTGGAGCATGGTACCCAGCTGGGCCTGCAGCAGTCCCCTGAAGCCCCAAGGCCAGGACTTGAAGGAGATGTCACATCACTGCCAGTCAGGTTCATATCACGGACCAGAGCCAGTACTCAGCGGGGCCAGCTTGTTTGCTGGACCTTGGTGGCCACTCTGAAGCCCAAATCCAGCATGGTTGAGACTGTTTCCCATTCACACCGACCCCAGGCCTCTGGTCTGCACTGAGTTATGAAACGGAAAGATGAATGGCCACACCAGGAGTAGCAGTCCACATTTGCTCATCTGTTTTAGGGTCTCTCTGGAGTTAGAGGAGACCCAAAAGCTGATGGCAGAACGAGCCCGAGCACCCGTTGTACCCTTCGGAGTGGACCTCTGCTACTGGGGGCAGGAGCAGATAACAACTGGAAAGATCCTCAAGTGAGTCCAGGGTGTTTGGTTCCCAGGGCTTATGACAGGGCCTGACTTTGTGGAAGCTGTCCCCAGGCCAGTGGGACACTGGAATTTGACTCTTGCTGTTGCTGCTTTGGGAGGTCCCTGTGAAGGTTAACCATTACTGAGTGTGAAGGGATAGCCAAAGAGAGTGCCATGAGGAGCAGGCGCAGCTCTGAGATACTCCTAACCAGTGTAACTCCTCAGAGTACAGGAGGCCTGTGAGCACAGTGTTAACTGGGTCAGAAGCTAGACTCCTGCAGGTCCCAGGCTGGCAAACATCCAGGGCTTAGAAGTGGTGAGGCAGACATATCTGGGTAGACAGGTGAAATATCAGGGAGGGGCTAGAAGTTACATTTGCTGGCACTGTACCATAGGACCAGAGCTTAGAGTCTAAGTCCAGCAAATCCCATGATTGAACATTTGGCTGGGCTGCCTAGGTGCAGAGCTGACATGGCAGGGACCATGGGGAAAGAAAGCCAGGGCCACATGAGGGTCCTGTTGCAGGACTTTGCCCCAAGGTTCCATGAGTTTAAACACTGGTGTGATTAGGCTTGTTGAGAGAACAGAGCCAGCTCCTGGGTGTTGCTGCTGTCCTCACAGTGCCCTCCTAGTTAGATGTTGCTTCATGAAACAGTGGATGATCTCTAACCTTCACTTATCCAGACACACTGTAGTAAGCAGGGACAACTTGAGTCACAGTGTGATCATGAGAGCAGTGTGGTAATGCAGGAACCCATGCTAGGACTGAGCAGTAAGTGGCAACAGGTAATAACTAGTACTGGCCATTTTGTCTCCCCAGCAGCCAGAGTACATTTGGGCTGCTGAGAATAGGTGCTCCTCTTAGATTGGCCCCTACTCTTGTCACATTTCCTCGCCAAATGGACTGGGCAGTGGGCCCAATGACTCAGAGCCAGCTCCTGGGGAGCACAGGTTCAGGTTAGAACAGTGGGGCTGCATCTTGCAGCTGCAAGAACAGCTCTTTCTTCCATGGCCTCTTTGATGAGGCAACAGCCTCTTTGGGGATTACTTGACTGCCCGCTGGGAATGAGCTGGCTGGTTCACAGAGGTTGTCACTTGCCATGATGGGGCACAATGGCTGTTCTGCTGCCAAGGCCTTGACCCCTGAGTGATCCCACCAAGTATTCCCTAACTTCACATGAAACAATGTGGCTATACCATCAGGACCCTCCCTGCTTTGGCTAACTCTACTTATGGAGAGGCCAATGGAGAAGAGCCTCCTAGGTTAGACCCTCCTGCCCACCACCTGCCTCAGATTCCTGAAGTATAGAACTGCCTCACTTTAGGGCTCTGTAGTATGGGACCTCCTTGTCTTCAACCAAGCTGCAGGCAAAGAGGAAAGTCAGGATGGCCTCAGAGCCTTATGCTAATCCCAGCAGGAGACCCTCGCTTGCTACCTGTGCTTCTGTCTATAAGCTGAGGGCAGAATAGAGTATGTCTGGCTTTGCTCCTCTGGAGCCTTCTGGGCAGAGACAGCAATCTGTGGGCCTCAGGACAGACCTGGGAACTTCTAACAGCTGTGTTACAAGTTAGTTAAGCCCAGTCAGGATCCTAGGCCCCATCACTCCTCTATCCCCACTTGTCCAACTATCCCTAAGCATACACAGAGGTGCCAACCCTTGGGGCAGCTGGCATCTATGTGCAGAACTTGCAGAACTCTGCTTTGTGTCCAGAGGAGCAGAGTGGCAGAGCCCTTTGACATGCACATACCTGCCTCTTCCTTTGGCATTCAGAGAAAAGTGTCTTTAACAAGGTTTAGTGTTGGCCTCAGTGGGAGACCTGTCGGGGGAGGGGGAATGGGAATAAGATTTAGTGACAACAAAGCATGTCAATATGATGCAGGCCCCTTAGCACATAGGCTACATATGAATTGGTGCATGTTCCTTCCTCTCGAGCCAGTGTCATAGGTGTTACTGTCACAGCCTGCTTTCAATGTCTCAAGGTAAAGCAGGCCTTGACATGTTACTTTACTTTCACGGTGATGGCCACTGCTGTCCCTGCCCTGTGAGGAAAATCCAGCTGGAGTGATAGCAGTCTCCAGCCCAGGGACGCCTCCAGGCCACTAGGGACCAATACTCAAAGAGGGTGATTGGAGTGCATTGGGATTTGGCCACACCCCTTCTTTTGGATCCAGAGTGACCATTTTGAAGATTTCTGGTGTACTTTGCAGATCTGACTCTCAACACCGCTTCTGGAAGCCCAGTGAGGTAGAGGAGGAGGTGGATAGTGCTCACGTCTCTGAGATGCTTCATAGTCGGCACATTACCTTTGCAGGGAAGTTTGAACCTGTACAGCACCAGTGCCGGGCTCCAAAGCATGATGGCAGGCTCTGCCAGCGCCAGGACCGAGTGAAGGTGAGGCCATAGGCAAAGATGTGGACATGAGGCTACAGCTGCCCAGGGTGAGGCTGGGCCAGAACTGGTGGCCTGGGAGGTTGCTGACCCTTTTTGCTTCTGTTCCAGACCAGGGACACTGGGAGTGCTGAGGAGCCCTGTGGGCAGGACTTGTCCATAGTGGTATAAACTGCTAAGCTACTGGCCATCAAACAATTGTGCCTGTGATTTTCTGCCCTAAGCCCTGATGTTGACTTTCGGATGACCATCCATAGTACCTAGACCCCTGATATGTAGCTAGAGCCCTGTGTGGACTCGGTCCTCAGGTTCGGGAGGTATTTGGATGCAGGAGAGAGCAGAGTGGAAAGAGGTTGCTCTGGACAAACTGATTCAGTTCCCAGACTCCAACTGTTATCTCTCCTAGGACCTCCCCCCACCTTGAGGTGGTGCACATGATTACAGGGCTTGACTATGCCATCCTCCCCTAGAGCTGTTTGTGCCGAAGGAGCTGTCATGCCACCTCCTGGCCAGCAGCAGCTTTGTGCTTGTTGTATAGTGCCCATTCCATGGGAAGATCATCCCTAGAGATGACAGGGGCCAACCCCTCAATCCGGAAGACAGAGCTCGTGAACAGAGACAGCGGCTGCAGCAGCATCAAACATACCCAGGTAGGTGTGTGTGGGCAGCAGAGGGCGGCAAGCAAAACTCTGTAACCTAAGGCCCAAGTGGTCACCAAGTTGCAAGCTCCATTTGTAACTGAGAAGTAGATTGGGGGCTCTTGGGGCGTGGTTGGGTACCATGGCTAGTGAGGTTTATGTTCAAGGCTCATAACAGGTATATGGGCACTCCTGACTGTAGAATGTTTGACACACCACCACATCATTGTCTGCACAGAGGAACTCAGCCCAGAGTCATTCATGTGCTAGATAGGTGCTCCACCACTGAGTTGTGTTCCCTACAGGTTCTGGTGCTCACTCCTGCTTCTTGCACAGATGAAAGAGTCGCAGCAGTCTGCTTCTCCTCATGTAGCTATCCATTCTAATTCTTGCACCTGGGCAGTGCCTTGTCCCATAGAGGAGTGTGTCACCACTGTTTTCAGAGAATATTCTGTGCCTGGAGGCAGAAGTTGTCAGGTGCCCTGTGCTGCCTCCAGGATCCAGAGGCCCCCGAGCAGCAAGACCTGATCAGTCTGCCTGCTCTGCTTCACCCTGGGAAGTTCCAGTTCACTTCACTGTCTACATGGTTGGTCAAGTTGATATTTATACCTGTCTTGGAGGCTATGGCCAGCTCTGGAGGACTCCTCTGTGAAGGGGACATGTAAACAGGCACCTTTGTGACTTTTTGCACTGCAGTCATAAGACACAAATGCTGGTTTCAGCCTGGTGCCCAGAGACATGCCTGGGTTGTATCACAGAGGGGAGGGCATGACCTGTTCATCTGAGGGCGAAGCCTTCCCCGGTGGCTCACACTAGGGAGCAAATTAAGTGCCTATTTTTGTGTCAACCCTGAAGAGTATCTGGTTTTCCAGCCTTAGTAGCTTGTTAACAAACAGGTATCAGGCCACGGGCCAAGCCGGTGCTGGCCAGTCAGATGTGAAATAGCGTCTCTTTACTAACTGCAGTATTGATTCCACCTCCCTCGCACACAGGGCAATTTTCTTTTCCCTGGCGCTAACCTTGGTGACAATGCACATGGTGCTCCAGGGCCCGTCAGAGCCCAGGAAGGCCGCATGGCCGCAGCGTCTATTGATTTTCTTCAAAGGCTTTTAAATTGCTCCTTCATTTTCCTGAGGTGCTCATTCCATCTCCACTGGATGCCGGCATTTTTTCGTTGTGTTTAAACAATTGCTCCATTCACCGGGTTCCTAAACTGTGACGCCTTCTTATTACTGGGAGATAAACTGTTTAGACAGTTTTCCTTAATCTTGGATTAATCGTCCCTGTATCTGAATTGTGCAGTCCGGAGTTCCTTCACTTCAAAAAATCAGATTGGGGAGGCTGTGCCATCAGTCTGTCTGGGGTGCTTGCTTCTCCCTCGATTGAAGTACCCCTCTCACAGTCTGACCTCACTACCACCCTATTCCTAAGCATTGCTCCCTGGTGCCTCTGCTGAGCTCATGGGGCCTCTTTGGCATTTGGGTGCCATAGATCTGGACAAGTTGAGTCAGCTTTACCTTCATCTCCTAAATCTTGCTGATTCTCCCAAGATCGGCTGTACCAGTGTTGTGTCCTATGGAGCTCAGGGCAGCCTGAGGAACCAGCAGAGACTGAGCAGGGAGCTGCTCCTCTGAGCCTCTGACCCGAGGATAGGCCAGGTGCTATTTTACATAGTCACCATTCTCAACAGCTCTGCACATGAACAGTGCCCTCACTATGGGTCTGGCTTAGCACTGATGAGGCTGTTCAGTGGGTTGGGTGATGATCAGTGCCCTTCACTGCCCACAGACTCTTTTGGCCTCAACAGATAGTGCTCACATCACAGGAAGGGCAGCCCTGTGCACTCAGGCATATGACCAGGTTTCTTGTGGACCAGGAAATCCATCTTTGGCCTGTCATACTCCTCAACTCTGGCTACCCATACCTACATGTCTGTTAGCCAGCAGTTATGTCTGAAAGCACTACAGTTGACTTGGTGAGCCACAGTCCAGCCTGTAGGCCAGAAAGTAGCCTGCAGACACTCTGACTCCACAACCACTGGCCTTGACTACTGTCCTGCCTGAGTGGTCAGGAGTGACTGTTGTGCCTGCCTGGATCCTCTCAGCCTATGCAAGTTGTGAAGTTCCTTCGGTACTTGGGAGCCAATGTTGGAAGCAAGACAGTGGGAACGAGGAATGTTTCTGTGTTGATCTCATCTCCAAGGTGTGACTCAGCACAGATCCTCTCAGACTGTGGTGACAAGGCATGCAACAAGCAGGTCCCAGCCCTCCATCAAAATGAAACCCACAAAGGTCCCCCCACTGGTTGGTGACAGTCATGTTTTGAAATCCTTGGGCTTTGTTCAGATTGGCAGGACACTGAGTTTATGAAGGACGTGGAGGCAGCCACAGGGGTGGACCTTGGCTCATCCAGGTTCAGAGGGAAGGGCAAAGGGAAGAAGAGGAAGCACCCCAACCTCACTGACCTGCGGGATCGTGCCAACACCAGTCGGGCCCGCCTTGAGAAGAAGGTCTTCGCCAAGTAAGAGCTGTTCACTGGCCCCAAGCCTCAGGCACTGGTCTGGGATAGGTTAGGGAGCTGCCTAAGCTGCGGGGAACTTCTGGTGACCTCCAACCCAGACTAGTTACAGACCATGCCAGGAGCTGACTGAGAACGCTGCAGCTGGGTGCCTTAAGCATTCTTCCTAGGAGGCTGCAGCTACTTCCCTTCCTGTAAATGTGGCTGGCTATAGCATAATGGTCCTTCATCCCTTCTCTAGCCAGATACTGGCCTTGTTGTGCCCTGCTCAGTATCTTGCTGTCTGCAGCTGTGACCTCAGGGAGGACAGTCACTGCAAAAGCAGTGACCTCAGGGAAGAGTCCCTGCAGAAGCTGGTAGATGGAAATTGTTGCACACATTGGCCCCACAGAACTAGGCACCAGCTGCCCTGAAGCCTTTGCTTGTATCTTTCTGTATTAGTGTGCCCTGCTGCCAGAAGCTACTTGGAATGTTGTTAGAAAGTCCTGCAAGGCATCCCTCCTCCTGTGGCTAATGCTGGACCTTGAGGTGTCGTCAGCCTGGCAGTATAACAAGGCAGCTGTAGCCAGGTCCTGAGGCTTCTTGATGGGTGTCAGTCACAGGTGAGGTAGCCTCCTACCCTCATGGGCATTGTATGTACCTGACCAGAGTGGGGTGGGCAAGAGGATGACTCCCATGGCCCTTGATTAAATGACCTGCTGGCAAGTGTGCAGGAGCTGTTTAGGGCTGTGGCACCTGGTGCTGGGTCAAGGCATAAATTAAGCGTGTGTGATCCCTTAGACTTAGGTGTAAGTCTGATTTCCCATGCCTAGAGGTAAAGGGTACACTGTGGCCTTCTTCCGGGAGTAGTAATAGCCAAAAGGGTTTCTGCCCAGCATCTTCCATGTTTTGGGGACTTTGATGCCCAAACACTGCCTACTCATAGCAGTGGTGTGGCCTAGAGTCTTCCACCGAAAAGACCTTGAGTTCCTCGAAGGAAGGCCACCCCTTAACAATGACAGTCCCAAGAGGCCTCATCATGGCCTCAGACACTTAAAATCTCAGTGCTAGGGCTGGTCAGGAAGCTATTTGATCTGTCTTGGGTAGGGTAGGCAGCTGTGGCCATATAGGCCTCCTGCCTTCTCCTACAGTTTTTCTTGATTTCTCTCAACCTCTGGATGTACATCCCCTGTGCCACTGTGCAGGCCTAGGGGCTATTCCTTAGGTGGTAAGTGACTTAAGTTGTGCCTTCACCCTGGAGTACAGCCTTGGACTAGCAAGAGTGGGATTCCTGCAGCTGCTTTCAGGTCCAAGAGACACAGCCTAGGTCCATGGTGGGTTCTAGTTCAGACAGTGAGCCCTGCTTTGTCTGAGCTTTGCCTTACAGAAGTCTGATACCCCCTAGAAGTCTACACGAGTTCTAAAGGTAGTAGGTTACCCCAAGACCAGTGCCTGACTGCAGTAAAGTTTGTATCAGGAGCCCAGGGTCATCAGGCTCTTAGACACATCTTGCTTTGCTCTCTCCACAGGGCAGCTGTGCAGAGAGTGGTTGTTGCCATGAACCAGATGGACCAGAAGAAACATGAGAAGTTTGCAAACCAGTTTAACTATGCATTGAATTAAAAGAATGTGGGCTGGATGGGCTGTGGTCTCCTTTGATGATCAGGTTTTCTCCCTTCACCAGCATACTAGCATGGGAGAATGATCAGAACCATGTCGTGTTATATAACAACAGGAAATGATGCATTAAAGTACCCTGCAGGAGGCTGGGAAGGTAGCTACGGCCAGGGTTTGATTCCCAGGAATTCTAACCAGGCATCTGGCATACACCCCTAATCCCAGCACTTGGGAGATGGACATAGGACTGTGAGTTCTAGGCCAGTGTTGGCCACAGAGCAAGACTGTCCCAATAACAGCAAAAGGCTATGTGAGAATATATACCTGTAGTCCCAGCACTTGGGAGGCAAAGGCAGAAGTGTCACCGAAGTTCAAAGCCAGACTAGTCTATATATACATTCCAGGCCAGCCAGGACTACATAGCAAGATTGTATTTTTTAAAAAGTACAAGTGAAAGTGAAAAAGAAAGTAGCCACAGAGATATTGCCTCCCTGTGGTATATGGGGGACAGGCACCCCATCTGGTTGCAGGTCTGGCCTTGGAGCCCAAGAGTATAGACAAAGGCAGTATGTACTTTATGCTACTTTCAGAACTGAGAGCTACATTCAATAGTCCACTAGCAGATGATGACTCAGAGTGGCTCCAAGAAACCCACCCTTTTACACATGTTGCTGAGAGGTTTTTAATTCTTTTTAAAATTAAAATGTATTTTATGTGTATGAGTGTTTGGCCTGCATGTATGTAAGTACACCATGTGTGCAGTGCCCACAGAGGCCAGAAGAGAACGTTGGCTCCTCTGAAATGAGTTAAATATGGTTGTCAGCCACCATGTGGGTGCTGGGAACCAAATCCAGGTCCTCTGGAAGAACAACAAGTACTCTTCACTGCTGAGCCATCCCTCTTTTTTTTTTTTTTTTTTTTTTTTTTTTTTTAAATGTTACCTATCTTAGTGACTGGAAAGGGTTATCTCCTGGTTTTGATTTGCATTTTTCTAAGAACGAATGGCAGTGAACATCTCTGGGTATGCTCCTTGGCCACTTGTATCTGCTCAGATCCCACAGAGAACACCCTGCCTCTGCCTCAGTGCTCGATTAAAGGTGTATGCCATTGTGCTCAGCCCTCAAAAGTTGGCTTTAATGAAGTCCATTTAAAAATTTATTTTTGTTGGATATACTTTTGTGTCATCTCTTAAAAAGCATTGCCCAATTTCAAGTCACAAATATTTACTCCTAGGTTTTCTTCTGAGAGTTTGGTAGCTTCATCTTTTATATGTAGAGCTTTGATCTATTTGGAGTCAAATTTGTATATGTGTGAGGTCAGGCATGTTTTTTTGTTTGGTTGGTTGGTTGGTTTTGTTTTTTTTTTTTTTTTATGTGGAGGTCTAGTTGTCCTTCAACTTTTTGTTGAGAAGATTATCTTTTCTTCCCTTTGAATTACCTTGGCTTTGTTGAGTACTGTAATCATTGGCAAATTACTGGATGTGGGCCTTGGCTTTGTTTCTGTTCCTATCCCATTGATGCTTGATTACAGTAGTTGGATGGTAAGCCTTAAGTGGGATGAGTATGAGCATTCCAGATCTCCTCTCTGTAAAGATATGACTGTTCTATCCTTTGTGTTTCCATATGAACTTTAGGATCACTATGTCAGTTCTTGCCCCACCCTCCAAAAAGTAGACTTTTTAAAATAATTGCATTCAATTTGAGATCACTTTTGGAAATATTGCCTCCTAATATTAATTTCAGGTTCATGAGCTTCTGATAGCCTTCCATTAATTGAGTTGTCTTTTATTCATCTCAAGTGTTTTACAGTTTTTTATATAAGACATTTATCTTTTTTAAATACCTAAGATTTTGTTTTTGATGATTTTGTGATTGTTCCCATTTCCATTTTTAGATTATTTGTTGTTAATGAATAAAAGCACAACTGATTTTTCGGTTGATCTTGTACCTAACACTTTGTGGATCTCATCTGTTCTAATAGTTGTTTCTTAGAATTTTCTGAACACAATCAGCATCTATCAACAAAAATGTGTACTTTTTCCTTTGCAGACAAAATTTCTTTTATCCTTTTATTTCTTCTTGCCTAATTGCTCTGGTTAGCACCTCCAGTCCAGTGTTAAATAGATGAAGAAAGGGAATTGGGGGGAGGAAGGGTTTGGATGAGCACTCTTGGTTTTTCATTGGGTGTGATACAAGCTGTGGGTTTCATGTCCCTCATTCAGTTCCTTTGTGGATTTTAATAAAGACCATTTTTTCCTTTTGTTACTTGTTTTTAATGTCATTTTCTGTTGTTGCTGGTTTATTTGTTTGTTTTTATTTTTGAGATGGTCTCCCTGTCTGACCAGCTGACCAGCTATGTAGACCAGGCTGACCTTGAACTCACAGAGATCTGCCTGCCTCTGCCTCCCAGGTGCTGGGATTAAAGGTGTGTGCCACCATGCCCAGCTTTAGGGGTCATTTTAAAGAAACCGTTGCCTAACTTCAAGCCACAAAAATAATACTCCCAAGCTTTCTTCTGAGAGTTTTTGTTGTTGTTTTATAGGGTCTTGCTATGTAGCCCTGGCTGGCCTAGAACTCAGAGATTCACCTGCCTCTGCCTCCTAAGTGCTGGGATTAAAGGCATGTGCCACCATACCTGACCTGAAAGTTTTACAGTTGTAGCCCTTATGTGCAGAGAGCTTTGATCTGTTTTGAGTCAGCTTTTGTGTCATGTGTTGTTGAGTATTTTGTCTTGAAAGGTTGGATTTTGTCAGATGCTTTTCGTTCTGTTCTGTGGATACGGTGTATTGTATGCTGTGCTTTGAGCTGTTGGTCTACCCTTGTACATGGGTAAGCTTTGTCTTCAGTGCCTGGTCCTTCTCATCTGCACACCCATTTGCTGACATTTCCTATCTTTCTCTAGCTTGCTTCTGCTTCCATTTCCTGACTTTGGAATCAAGGTGCCTCTGGCCTCATGGATTGAGTTGAAATGTGTTCCTCTCTCTATTTGATAAGAGTTAGTATTAATTACTAAACATTGAGAGGGCCTCAATAGTGAGACAGACTGTCTGGTCTTGGACTTTTCTTTGCTCGGGACATTTTATTGTCAGTTCAGCATCTTTGCTGGTTATGTCTGTTCTGTTTATAGTCTCAGACTGTTTTCTGTCCTGATGTGCCTCTTTCTAGGACTATGTCCATCTTGTCTTGTCATTGGTTGAACTACAATGGTTGCTTCTGCTGACCCGTATTTTTCCACCTTATATTTCATTGATCTCCACTCTGACTTTTATTACTTCCTCTGGGTTGTTTTCGAGTCAGTTTTTTTCTTCCTTTTCTTGTTTCTTAAGTTAGAATATTAGCTTATTGATTTGAAATCCTTAATTTTAGTAAAGGTATTTGTAGCTCTAGGTTTTTACTTACATATTGTTCAGCCTTCATCCTGTAAGTTTTTCATGTTTTTGACTTTGTAAAATTTTTTAATTATTTTGTTTTGTTTTGTTTTGTTTTGTCTTTTGAGACAGAGTCTCGTGAAACTCAGGTTGGCCTTGAACTTGTGATCCTCCTGCCTTCATCTCTCTAGTTCTGGGATTCTAAGCATGTTCTCCCACACTTAGCTTTTTTAAATCCCGAAGTATTTTCTAATTTCTCTGTTATCTTTTCTCCATTATCAGAGTCTGTGCTTCATTTCCATACTCTCATGACCTTCCTTATGTCAATGACTTCTTACTGTGCTCTGTTGTGACTGGAGTGTGCTTTGTATGATGTCAGTCTTTCTGAGTGTGTTGGCCTATCTGCCAGGGAGCCACCCACTCTTGCTGCTGCAGGGAGTCTTTGATGTCTGTTTAGGCTTTCCTTGCTTTTTTCCTTTGAATTATGCTGTTGAAGGCTCCAGTTGTTGGAAGAGTTGTCTCTGTACAGTTTTTGATTCCTGTATTTTGAGTAAACTCTTGGCATTCATATTTGTCATTTCTTCCTTATGAATAGACCCTTGTCCTTGGTCCTGAGTCACCCTCCTCTGGCAGCGGTATAGCGACTCTGCTCTGTCCATGTCTGCCTGCCTGGTGTGTCTTTTTCTACCTTTCTCCTTCATTGTGTCTCTGAATGCAACTCATGTTTCCTGTCAACTCTGTAGACTTTGACAGTGTTATAATCTCTCCCTCATTTTCTGCAGCTTGAGAGGGATCTTTAATCTGATCACATTCAACAGCATTGCTGATAAGTATGGACTTCTGCCTGCCATTTTCTTTGCTGTCTCTATTTCTCTGTGTGTTAAATGAATATTTAATTCCTTGTAACCATCTCTCTTGGTTGTAAACAGAAGTTTACTTCTCTCATAAGTCAAAACAGTCCAGAGTATGTGTGGCAGTAATGCCCCTCCAAGACCCTCACTTTCAGACCCCACCTAGTGCTTATTTCCACCGTCTCCAGCCACAGGCTCCTGCTGTAGAGCCACCGCCGCTCTTGGAGGAACTACCTTGGAAAGGACCTACAGTACATCAGTTTCCGGTGCCCTCAGTCCTGTGATCAACACCTAGTTCCTTGGAAAAGTGTGTTTTGTGCGGGCAGCTGTGTGCTGAGTAACCTGCTGGAGGCTTTCACCTGCTAAGCACATGGGCACACTGTGGGCACCTTTCTTTACTTCTCTGCTGGAGTTCAGGTTTACAGAAAAGATAGTAGAAACACCAATGCCAGAGACCAAGCACACATGGGAATCAGACAAGAGGGACTTGGGATTGGTTTTGTTTCTGGATTTTTTTTTTTTTTTTTGAAACAGGGTCTTTTTAAGAAGACATTCAGTGGGCTAGAGAGATGGCTCAGAGGTTAAGAGCACTGGCTGCTTTTGCAGAGGACCAGGATTTGATCCCAGCACCCACATGGTGGCTGACAACCATCTGCAGATGCTCTTAACCACTGAGCCATCCCTCTAGCCCCTCTTTAAAGTTTTTTTCAGTGGTAATTCAGTTTTTTCAGTATGGTAATTCACAAAGTATTTGCAATTAACATCAACTTAATTCAGTACTGTACAGAACATTTGCCTCAGAACTACTGTCTTCCTGCCTAGTGGCCCTATGCCAGCTGGGCATACGCAGCCCCTGTGTAGATTCAAACCTGTCAGCATAGCTCTATAGCTATGGCTTGATCCTTTTTGGTCAGATAAGAAAAGGGATTGAGGAGTAGAGGTATATTCTCGCTGCCTTCTGCCTAACTCTGTGCTGGCCATTTCTAGCATACTGCTCCTTGTATGGACCCCAGCTAGATGTTCATGGGAACCTCAGGGCATCATGCAGAGCAGGTCTGCCAGCAGCAAAGTCACTCCACATTTGTCTGCCTTGCATGTCTTAGTTCTCTTGTGAAGAGTTTGCTAAAGAAAGAGTTGTTGGTCTTGCATCAGCGCTGAGAGACCACAGTTGTTCCCACAGAAGATCCTTGCACACAGCCACTTTACTTTCTCCGGAGATCCTCTGCCTTTGGCCTGTCAGTTTGACTGTGATGTTTCCAGTTAGAGAACCTGCTTGGAATCTCTTGTGTGTCTGGACTGTAAAGACTAATGTTCATTGAGTCTGGATAGTTTGGGCCGTAATTTCTTCTGTATTCCTCCCACCCCTCTTTGTGCCCTCCTGGGTGCCCACTATGTGTGCTGCCTACTAACTAGTTAGCCTAGTGTTTTTGTGGACTTTAAATTTTTATTTTTATTGTATGTGTATGAGTGTTTTGCTTGCATGTATATAGCTATACCCATGCCATGCAATTCCCAGAGAGGACAGAAGAGGGCATCAGATCCCCTGGAACTGGAGTTACAGATGGTTATTAGCTACCATGTGGGTGCTGGGAACTGAACCTGGGTCCTCTGCAAGAGTAGCCAGTGCTCCTTACCACTGAGCCATCTCTCCAGCCCCCCAGTGCTTCTTGTGTCCTTTCAGTGGACCCCTGTAACTTATCAAGACAGACCTACGTTGCCAGGTTGGGGCACGACAGGGTCTGCAACAAGCAGGGGAAGGCTGAGCAGTGCCTCTTAGCTGGGCCCTGTCCACAGCGTTCCCTTGATCCCCAGTGCCCCCTTTCTCTGTATGTGCTGCCATCCAGGCCCTGAGTTAGGAGGAGCAGGACAGAGCCGCCTGGGCCCAAGGGGGGCCAGGGTCTGCACTTAGAAGAGTGGCAGCCTGGATTTAGTGGCTTCTCCATCTGCCCAAGGCGGTGTGTCCTGGGACTGGGTGGCACAGAAGTGAGGGGGCCAGAGCAGTAAGCTTTTGGGAAGGTAGCCATCTGCAGGCTCCACAGACAATCTATGAGGGCTGTGAGTGGGGCTGATGGGATCCAGCCCCCAAGGGCCAGACTGAGTTCTGGGTCCTATCCTAGGAGCAGCCATAGGGTTGTCCCTGGCAGAGGACAGCACTGCAGGAGCTGGGGCTGGGCCAGAGCCAGAGGCAGCAGAGTAAACAGACACAGAAACCAGTGTCATCCTAAATATCAGTGGGTTGTAAACAGGGATAGATGTGTTTCTGTCAGGTCAGGGCTCTGATGAGTAAGCCGCGTGGCACCATTGAGATCTCTTTCCAGTGTGTGAAACTACAGGCTTTATCTTCAGGGTCTACTTCCTAGCCCAAGGGAACTACTGGGCTCTGGCTATCACATGATTTACAAAAGGAAGGACGGGTACATCTGCTCACTGAAACTTTCCATGAATCACCTTCCTGGGACCCCATCAGCATGCCGTGTGCATACACATACATACATACTTGAGGCATGTGCCCAAGAAGCAAAAATTAGTTAAGCTTTTTTGGCAGGATCAGGTACAACTAAGGATGACCTTGAACTTAATGTCTATCCTCCACCTCTTGGGTGCTGGGATTACAGGCTTGCACTATTACAGTAAGTTTATGTGATGCTGGAGATCGAACCCAGGCCCTCACATATAGTAGGCACGGTGCTTGATCCCGTGTCATGCAGTGCCTGTAGAGGTCAGAAGTGGGCATCAGATCCCCTGGGTGGCAGGACAGGCCTCAGCTCTGCCTTCTTCCTCATGGGGAAGGACTGCCTGGTGTCCTCCTTTAATCATCTTTCCATGCTGTCTGCTCATGCAGTATGCTGTGTCCAGTTTCCTCACCTCCAAATGTTATCCTTGCTCCTAGGGATGGGGAGGGTCCCTCTGTCCCACCCAACCCTAAGGTGACCCAGGATGGAACTGGGGAACTTGTCATGGGTTCTGGGCACAGCTAGCTAGAAATGACTAATCAGGAATGAGGGAGCACAGGGAAGACAGAGGGGATCCATCAAATTACTGGGGACATGGGCAGCTTGTGTCATGTGTCAGCAGGGCTGGGCTCCAGGTGGCATAGTTGGAGTAGCTATGGAACATCAGAGGTTGGTGGTGAGGGCAGTAAAGACCACTGGCCACTGGAGACACCTTGAGTAGAAGCTGGATTCCATAGCCTCCCTTTACAAGAAGGCAGGTAGGGTAAAAACCCCTGGGAAGAACTTTTGAGGAAGTTCTACTAAAGGGCACCATGCAGGGGAGGAAGAGAAGAAATATGAATAAGGTGCAGGCAAGAGTGAGGAGTCTTGTGAGGACAACACTGGAGGAAGACACATAGGAAAGGGAGGACAAGGCAACTGGCTTGGCCAAAACTATGGACTTAAGGTGCAGGCCTTTGGCCTGGAACCAGAGCAGACAGTAGGAAACCTCACCTGTCTCACTGGACCTGATCCTGGAAAAGGTGCCATTTCCCAGCCTCCTGCAGTGGCCATAGGGCTAAGCTCTGGCCAGTGAGGTACAAGCAGTAGTGTTGCCTGGGTTTCCTGGGAAGTATTTTGTTAAGGGAAGGGGTACCCTTCCTTGCTTGCTGTCTGCTGTTGGGAATGAGGACGTGGTGGTTGGAGCCTGTGCTTCTCACCTGGGCTTATGATGATGAAGACCCAGCCTAAGAATGGTGCAGCAGGGAGCTTGGTGGAGCTGGGCCTCAGAGACTATAAAGTTGTGTCTTCCTAGTACTGCCACTGGCTGGCCAGAATTCTCTTATGAGAAAATAGTCTTTTTTCAACTTCTTTTCATCTGAGTTTGCTCTCACATGCCAACAAGCTCAACCCACACCACAAGGGACAGCAGAGCACAGGGCTAAGGGCCAGAGGCCAGGGCAAGGGTGCTTTCACTGGGAGCTTGCTCGGTGTCTGGGTTCAGGGGTCCTGGTGCAGGAGGTTAGGTGGAGGGCCTTCCCTATTCCCGTGCACCCACCCTGTCTGGCTCTGCCTTCAGGGCTTGCCTTATTGAAATGCATTTGCCAGTAGACTCTTTGATCTGTGGAAGCCAAGTCTTGGATATCGTGGTGCACACCTGTGTTCCCAGGACTTTTGTGACAGAGCAGGAATATCACTTCAAGTTTGAGGTCACCCTGGGCTACATAATGAGACCTTGTATCAAAGAGGAGAGAGAGAATATGAATGAATATAGGCATGTTCTGGGTAGTAGGAACTGCCCACAGCAGGGTTGGTCTTAAGTCCTAGGAGGAGGAACGCTCACCATCCTGGAGGTCTGGGACACTTCTCAGCCACCAACACCAAAGGGGTGGTTAGAGGCCAGCAAGGCAACAAATGAGCTGGCCTCCAGCCTAATCAGGTACCTAAGCCCTAGATTAAGAACTGGGCAAGCAGAGGTAGTCCCCCTAAGCCTCTCCAAAACATGGTGGTAGGGCCAACTGGAGGGCTCCCCAGAAGCAAGCTAGATGAACCTCAGAGCCCCTGACAAACACTTTCCACCCTGTTTCGCAGCCTGGGGTGTCCCTAAATTCCCCAGATGCATGGACTCCAGAAAACCAATTGAGAAGTCAAGGCAAGATAGACAAGCTTCACCCACCCCTTCCAGAGCCCCGCACCTAGCAGCTCCCTACTGGAACTGTTCCTACTGTTATAGGTAGATGGCCACAGCGCTGTCCCAGGTATAGTGCTCAATACAGAATAAGAGTCTAGCAAGAAAGGCCACAGGGTCCAAGGAATGCCAGGAAGCAATCCTTAAGCCACACTATGGGACGTGGCCATGACACCAGTGCAGGGCTAGCAGGGAATCCAGAGGTGAGGTGAGGTGCCGTCTGCTGTGGGGTCAATGCTTCCAGCCTCATAGCCTTTGACAAACACTCTCCACCCTGTTCCACAACCTGGGTAGATGTTGGAGGCTCCAGGAGGGTAAGTAGCCATGATGGGGAGCCATCAGGGCCAAGCCTCAGAAGATGAGTTGACCACCACCATCCCCACATGGATGTTGAAAGTCCAGCTAAAGCCCAGCATTACATGGCTGAGTAGCCAGGCTCCAGGTAGATACCTGTGCTTCCTGTCATCTCCATGCCTGTGCTCTAGTATCCTGGGTTGTCTTAGCAGGTCCTGGTTGAGCTCAGCAAGGTTGGCATAGGGAAACAGGGCTGGAAGGGGACATTGGATCTTTTCTCAGGACCAGATGCTGACCCCCAACCTCCTGTATAGGGATCTGTGAGCCCAGACACTGAGGGAGCTCCCAGTGAGGTTACCTCCGACCAGCCAACCCTCCTGCCCAGTGCACAACTCTGTGTTCTGTGTGGCTCCTGCCATGTGAGCCAATGCCTAAGTATGTTGTCATGTAAGAGGAACACTTCCTGAGCTGTAGTCATCCTCAGTGGTCTGGAGTGGCAGGCTGTGGTTTTCAGCTGGGCAGCCTGAGTGTAGGCCAAGCCTGCAATACTTTGATTTCATTTGAAGCCAAAAGTCTGGAATCTTCTGGAAACTTGTAAGGCTTCCTTGTCAGCTATCTATGTCTTGGAGGCCCAGGACTCAGCAGCAAGGCCAGGACTGTCCCCAGCCCACTACCCCTCAGTCACACACATCTTTCTACAGGCAGTTCTCTCACTCCTGACCAGCAGAAACAGGAGTGCTGCAGTCCAGCTGAGCTGGAAAGTTGACTCTGCTGCCCACCCATGTGCTGGGAAATACCAGGTCAGGGCAGAAAGTTCCAGGGCCAGCAGACCTGGAAACGGAAAATGAGGTATCAGGTCTCTGCCTATGAGTGGGGGAAGCTAGAGACACTCGGCTTGGGGGTGTCTGCAATGAGCAGGGTGACTCCCTCCACCCTGTCATCTGCCCAATGGGTCCTGCTGCTCCTTGGCTGCCCTACCCTGTGCTGACCTGACCATGAAACCAATTCAGAGCACTTACCATTGATGCCAGTCACTGAACCCATTTCCACACTCGCTCCCAATGGTGGTGACTGGCTGGCCAACCTATAGACAAGACTCCTCTGAGAGTTTACTGTGCTCATGAAAACAGAGGATGCCTGGAGAAAACCTGTAGAGCACCAACCTAAGTGGATCCACAGCCAGTTCCTTCCAAGGCTTTACAGGCCTGGAGCAGGGACTGGAGGAGAGCTGCCTGGATCCATCCCATCCCCACCCCCCAGGCCTCTGGAGACTCAGAGACCAGGATATGCCAGCTCATAAGTGCCATGTGTCTCCCATTGCAAATGGTTCCAAGTTCACAATGGCGCAGCCACAGAGCTGGGCTCAGGGCACACTCGCGACCCCTGGAACTCCTTGAGCTCGTGCCAAATGCCGTGGGTATAAGGACCTTGTCCACAATTATTCCAGAATTGTTTGTAGGAAGAGGGTCACTGACCTCCTAGTGTGGCTTTAAGAGCTCGCTGGCAGGTAGTTTAACCCCAAATTATAGCCCTGCTTCCTTCTCTGGGAAGCCAGCTGCTCTCCTTCCTGGACACAAGAAGCCATCACGCGGGCTGTGGGGGCTGCCCGAGGGAAGTGGGTGGGACCAGAATGTGTGAGACAGTGTGAAGCAGCCCAAACAACTCCACCTCGCAACCTATGGCGCCAAGCTGCAAGGAGAGGGAACGGGCAGGCTACCAGAGACTCTGTCCCAACGCTGGACCAGCTCCCAGGGCAAACCCCAAGTAAGAAGGGTGCCTGGGCTCAAGCTGCCGGGGTTAGAGCTGGCCCGGTGGATACTAGCTGACAGGGAAATCAATTGGGAGAGCTCTGAAGTCTCCAGGTGAGGAGACACACAGGTGGGCGGAAACCTGAGCCCGCAGAAGGCCAGGCGGGTGTCCAGGGGCACCAGAGCCTGAGGAAACCCAGGCGCGGCATCCAGCGGTTTATTAAGAGTTCTGCAAAGTGCCTGGAGCAGGCCACGGGACCCTCCCGTCTGGCCCCAGCGCACACTCGTTTATAAATTTAAAACTTCTGTAGGAACCGGCTATATACAAGGCCAACGACTGAAACCTTAGAAAAGAGCCTGCCACGCTCGCCTTAGGTCGTCGGGCCGCGAGGCCGCGCGTGCTGCAGTTCCCACCCGCGTCCTCATCCGCGGCTCAGAGATGGGGCGCGTAGAAGGCGGGCGCGCCGTAGGTCTGCGAGCCCAGCACGAAGGGCGAGAGCACCGCGGGGCTCGACAGGAAGGGCAGCTGCGCCGCGCACACCAGTCCTCCCGGGCCGTGCGCTGGGTACCCCGCGGGACCGTGCATGGCTAGCGGCGCGCCCATGGGCGGCGAGGGGCTGAGTGGACTGAGGCCACCCGGCAGCCCTGCGCCGGGCCCTGCGCCGGGCCCCGGGCCCCCGCCGCCGCCAGTCGGCGCGCTGGTGTCGGCGCCTGGGTTTTGCTTCTTCCACTTGGTTCGGCGGTTCTGGAACCAGATCTTCACCTGCGTCTCGGTTAGGCTCAGCGACAGTGCCAGGTTGAGGCGCTCGCACACCGACAGGTAGCGAGTCGCCTTAAACTTGTTCTCAAGCGCCACGAGCTGCTCGTAGGTGAAGGCAGTGCGCGCGCGCCGAGGCTTCCCCGACTTGGAGTCGGAGCCCGTGCGCTTCCGCTTGGGCTTGGTGGCCACGGCCGCGCCCTGCGGAGTGGTCCCAGCGCCCCCGGCTCCAGCGGTAGCTCCAGGGAGGCCCGAACCTCCGGGCGAGTTCCCACCGGGTCCCGGGGCTGCTGCCTCGTCTACTGGGGGCGCCTGGGCCTCGGCCGCTCCGGGGCAGCCCGACCCGCGGGCCCCCGGGCCGCTGCCGCCTCCTCGTGCCTCCTCCGCCACGCGCGCCTCCTGCGCCTCGGGCGCCTGGTCTTCCTCTTCGTCTTCTGGCGCTTCATCCTCAGTGTCGGCATTCGGGCTCCGGCCGCCTCCGCTGCTGTAGCCATTGGCATCGGCCTCGTCCGCCTTGTAAGGGTCCCCGGTACCTGCAGGCGGAAGGACGCCAGAAGGCAGAGGGTCAGGCCCACACCCTGTCGCTACCCGCTCCCTCCCTGAAAGATTCGCCTTTTCCTCCTTGGCCTCCTTCCTTTCCAAAGATTTCCCTTTCCTCTCTCTTCCCCACCGTTCCTCCTAGATAGCTCTCATTTCCTCTCTGCCTTCCATCGAAAGGACCCTCTCCGGGTGCTCTTGCCGCCGGGTGAACAGTCCGCGCCTCGGCTCAGGGCGCGCGTTCGTGGGCCAGGCCCGGGGCTGCGGTGTGTACAGCAGAAAGAAAGAGCTCGGATCGATTCACGGGGCAGATACAAACTTAATTAAACTCATTTTGTGTAACGTACATACTAGTTAAAGGCTATTTAATTTATTCCGGCGTATATTACCCTCCAATTACAGCGGGCGCGGGGCCAGCCAGTTACTGCGCACTTAATATCGGGAGGGTCCAGAGGTCTAGGGTGGGGTCCACTGGCTATGCGGAGGCGGCTTCTGGGGGCCAAAATGAGTAGCCTTGAAGCTGTCCCTACCTCAGGCTTCAGGCCCTGAAAGCTAGGCGTCGGGCTAGTGTGCTCCCTCCGTTTCCAGACTGCCTCTGGGGCCCATTTCCCGGCTCCCCCACTTTCACTGTCTTGATCCCATCCTTCCTTGCCCTGGAGCAGGAGGTCGGATTTGGAAACTCAAGTGGGTATTGAGGCCCTCTACGCGGAAGCCTGGAAAGGGAATTTGACACCAACCCCACAATCACCTAGGGAGAAGCTGCCGCTGTGACAGTATGTTGTCTCTGAAATTTGGAAGCAAGCTTCTGTCCTGCACAGGGCTGTGAGGGCCGTATATGCCCTTCACCCCACAGGTGGTCTTTACACCAGAGGAACCCTTCGCGGTGCTTGGCAACCCAGTGCCTAGGCTCTGTTTCCAGGCCAGGTTAGGACCGAAATCCTGGGGCTTAAATGATAAATTCGTTCCCTGCAAATTCCACCAGGGCAAATGGCTCAGGTCCCTTGAAGGCTGAAGGTGTCCCGGTTCTTAACTCGAAGGTCTAGCAGGGCAACTGTTCCCTCAGGCGACCCTTAGCCACCCAAGCCGCAGCTCTGCCCAGCTGCCCTCTGTGATCATGCGGTGCCTGCTCCCTCCCCGCACAGCCCCGGCAGGCAGCCCCAGGTTCCCGGCCCGAATAGCCCTTTGGCGGAGAGTCGATAGGGTCTGTCTGCGGTGCCGTGGGACTTCCTCTTCCTCCATCTAAGAACAGAAGCCCACGGCAAAAGCGCTGACAGAACTCGCGGCCTCTGTCCAGTCTGCCCTGCGCGCTGGGTCCGTGAGAGGCTCAGGGGCCAGGAAGTTAGAGAGAGGAGTGGGGGGGGGGGACAAAAAGCAATCAGGAGCTAGTCGAATGCAATTCGCGATCAATAGCGGCCCCTAATAAGTGTAATAGGTTTTAATCGAGTAATTATCCGAATTTTGACCCTATAATTTAGATGTTCGGGGGGAGTTTGCAAGGTGCTTGAAAGAGATATGCATGCGCCGTAATGGGATATCGACCGCATAGGGGGCGCGGGCCGCCCCATTACCAGCCGCTTTCCGCCGCTAAGCACATTTCCCTTTAACTGTAATCGAAGGGATTTAATTGTTTTTCCAGAGATAACCAGCGTTTTATCACAATTAGTCTGATTTGTCCAAAAAAAAAAAAAAAGGTGGGGGGAGGCTGGGTCGGCCACCTTGGGGGCGGGGAGGTCACAAGCCAGCCAGCGCAAGTCCCCTGGCCTCCCGCGCCAACTACCCTCCCAGGCTAGAGACTGCCTAGGCGAAGCCGGGATCGTCCTGTCCTCGCAGCCCCAAAGCCCAGGCCTGGGCCGGCAGAGCCTTCCCGGAGGCGCCAGCCAGTGCGGGCTCTGGAGTCCGGGTCGGACGGAGGCCGAGGATGGGCCTGGCGCGGACCCCGCACTCTGCGAACTTTCCACGGAGCCCCAGTCCCCGGGTCAGGCCCAGCTCGCCGCGGGGCCTCGGGAGCATAAGCGCGCCGGAGCGGCCAGTACCCTGCCCTGGCGTCTCGAGGTGCGCCCCTTATACTCACTCGGAGGCTCCGCTCCCGCGTCGGCTGCGACTCCCGGGCGGGCGCACAGGGCTCGGCGCTCCAGCTCGTCCGCGCGCGGGGAGCGTCCGGAGGTGGCCGGCACCGAGGCGCACGTAGCAGGCACCACAGGGCTCAGCAGCACGCACCGGCGTCTCTTACTGTTGAACTTGTTGGGGTCTAGGATGTCCAGCACCGAGAAGGAGGTGGGGCGCGGGGGCGCGGCGGGCCGGGCCGCTCCAGCCCCCTCTGGCACCGCGGGGACAGTGTCGCTGGCCGCGAGCGGCGGGGCTCCGGCCCGGGGGAAGATGGGCAGCTCAGCACGTCCGTCCATAGCGTCCCGAGCAGGGGCGGCAGGAACGGGCGGTGCGGGCCCCGAGCCGGGCCCGGGCGGTGGCGGCGGCAGCGCGGAGAGGTCCCCAGGTGCCGCCGGGCCGCTGGCACTCATGCCGGCCTCGGGCCCCGCCACCTACTGGGCTCCCATCCGGGCGCCTGGTGCCGGCAGCCGCAGCCCCGCTCGGCCGGTGCCGCCCGGCCTTGCCTCCGCCACCGCCTCAGGCGCCCGGCGCGCCCGGCCCGCACATTTATGGCGGCCCTGCCGGAGGCGCCCACGCGCCCACACGCGGCACACACGTGCGCCCGCAGGCGGCCGCGGGACTCCGCCGTCCTCGTTAGCGCGCACGCCTAATTGGCTGCGAACGGTCCCCGGCAGAGGAGGCGGGCCCCGCGCGGGACACACGGACGGAGCCGCGGAGCCGGACGGACGGACGCGCTGCCGGGAGCCGGAGCGGGAGCGCGGTCCGCTGGGGGCTGTGGCGGCCAGCACCGCGTCGCTGCGCCTCCGCTGGTCTGGAACCTGCGCGCCCGCCTCCTCGGTGAAGGGGGAGGAGACAGCCCGGCTTTTAAATAATTGCGGGATCGGTCAGAGAGGCCCCGGGCGCGTGAACCCGCGAGCCTGAGTTGCGTCTTCCTCGGGGTACCGCGCGCGGCCCGAGTCTCTCCCGCTGCCGCGGCCCGGAGTCCTGGGCTCGCGCGGCGCCCTCCGTAGCTTGGGACCCCAGTTTTCGCAGGTTCTTCAGCCCCCTGCAGCGTGTTCCCAGGTCTGGGTCCCGCAGCCGTCGGTAGCTCTTTTGGTGTCTGGAGCTCTCTCGTCAGGGTCTCTGCCCCTCCGTCCCGGCCAGCACTGACGCCCGCCCTCTTGGCGCAGGCAGATTAGGGCCGGCTAGAAGTCCTCGCAAGGGGCGGGGCTCGCGGCTGCGGTTGTCACTCATAGAAGTGGAATCGAAACCAGGAAGGCTGGACGGCCCTCAGGCCCCGATCCCCTCCCAAAGGGGGACTGCAAATCCACACAAATAGCAAGTGGCCTACATAGAGATCGATACTCTTCAAAGAGGGGAAAATATGTGGGTTTTTTTTTTTCCTGAAATAATGAGGAAAATGCCCCTTCCCACGACCAGTGAAATCGGAGTTCGCGCGAGGCCTGAGATTTGCGCACGTCTGATCTACCAACTGGATGTTTTCGGGACCGGTTCTGCGGCTTCGGAAGGTCAAGCCTGGCTTTGGAGACCACGGGGCGGTGTAGTCGATGTTTCCGAGCATCAAGAGTTTCCCCCTTTCTCCCATGCAGGCCAGCGAGCTGACTCGCCTCTCATGGACCCAGGTGGGACCCGGCTGTGGAGCACGCGCGTGCCCAGGGTGTGAGTGTGTGCGCGGACGTGTGCTCCAGCGGGTATGCTCTCCTCCTCCCACTACGGTCCCGGGAGCCTGCTGCGCTCACAAGGACGGTCCTTTGCAATTACCGCGGGCAATGATCCTTCGGAAGCAGAAATTAAAAGTTGGGAGAAATAATGGGGGACCGATCGCCTGTAATTTGGGCCAAGCTCGGACATGCTGAGCCTCAGGGAGGCTGAGACGGGAGGTGGGAGAAGGGGGGCAGGCCTACCCTCCCCTCTCTTCCTTCCCTGCCCCACTCCCGCCCTCCCCGAGTGCTGGTCCATCCTGAGATTCTAATCAAACCCACAACACTGTGTCCTTCCTTGCCAGGACTTGATTATTCTTTATCTTTAAATTATAAATCACCTCTGGGGAAGGAGGGTGGATAATCTCTCATCGCAGTGAGGTAATTATCTTCTTCCCGCCCCCACCTTGGTCTTCACTCCCTCGCCCCTCCTCAGCCCCATTCTCTCTCTCTCTCCCTCTCTCTCTCTCTCTCTCTCTCTCACACACACACACACACACTCATCATTCACAAGCGATCAACACACACAAGCAACATTCATTCATGAACACCCGCACAGTCAAAGGAGGTCCACAACTACAGTGCACTCCACCTCTACCTGCCCCGCCCGCCCCGCCCCGCCTGCCCCTTGTGGTCTCTTTTAAGTCCTTGGTGAGGAAGACACACAGGCCCTCTGCCAGGCCAGGTCCCCATCTTCCCCTCTCTTTCTCTGGGAGGCCAAGCCACTGGGTGGAGGAGGGATCATTCCTAGGCCAGGGAGGTAGGGCAGCTCTTGTGTGCAGACCTTGGAGCTGGCTCTGACTGGTGGAGATTCAGTGTGGTACTTCTTGCAAGCACAGACTCCAAGCCAAAAGCATCTGTCACCAGCACAAATCATCAATGAAGTGAATGTGACCACATGTTTGACAGCAACCACAACCCACACACTTCAGGGAAACTGGCAAGGGCGTGGTCTCAGACATCACACATACCAGACACCTGCTCCTGAGGAAATACAAGGGCCCACTCAGGCTTCGCAGTGCAGCTTTACCTTAGGACAAGTCAGCACATGCAAAGTAGTGTTTCATGTAATGCAGGTGTAGATTGCTGGTAATACAACACATTAATAGGCATGTAATAAGCATGGCAGAATAATGTGTTATAGAAAAATACACAGCTGTAGTGTTTTGGTTCCCCAGATATGCACACCTGCCACTGTCTGCTTTCCCTGCTGAGGGCTGGGTAGGGGCTACTCAGAGTTGAGTGCTGTGCAAGAAAGCATGTCTGGAAGTTTGTAGGTCCTCAGGTTCACCTTCCTGCTCCTCTCTTCCTGTCCCTCAACATTCTGATGGGAGCTGTAGCAGGCAGACTAATGAACTGCCTAGCCTACATCCAGGTGCAGAAGAGCAGGACAGGCCTGAGGGATGGGGTACCTCCCCTCTCCTTCCCTTATATGGGGGCAATGCTGTGTGGACATGGCTCACGGAGGGAATGGAGGCAGTTTTTAACCAATTTTTCCACCCTTTCTCAAGGAACAGCCCAGAGAGATGCTTGGTACCCCTCCCCCTCTCTCATATCTCCAAACACCTACCCCTCCCTGGTCTCAATTCAGGTGGTCTAGGGCTATAAGGACATCCTTTAACTCCTAATCACAATTGATTGTCAATTAGACCCTCATTTGTGCAGTCTCTGCCCATCTGCCATCTCAGTTATCTCCAAGCCACCAGCTTCACTTGTAGGGCCCCAGGTGGGCAGTGACAGGTTAAATCCCACCCACCCTAGGGTGGGTATGACTCTGCCTGCCCAATGAACAGGAAACATCCCTTTGCTGCTCAGCCCTACCACTGTAGGTCAATCAGAGTGACAGGTCATGTCTGACTGGGGTATCAAGGCAGGGACAGGCATGTTAAGGATGGGAATTTGAAGGAAAGATTGGTGACAAAAGATCTGAGAAATGACCTTGGTAAAGAAAAGGCAGGCAAAATTTTCCAGCATCTTTCCCCCAGCATTATGTATCTTAAAGTTTTGGAAGAAAAGAGCAAGAGGAAGAACCCCTGGCCTTCACTGCTGGCCCACTTTGAGCTAATGACCCCTCTTTGTTGTGGGGTTGGATCCCTCATGATGTCTAAGATTCTTTTAGCCTCCCCTTGTGGATCTGGGGACTCCAATCACAGCCATTTATACAGGGTGTAAAGGAATGGTGGGTAGTGGACTCACCCTTCTTAATATGCCCCTGCGGGGGTTATATGGACAGGATGCAAGTGATCTCTAGTGTTAGAGTATGCACGGATAGCCTCTACTTTGTCTGGTGTTTGCCTCATACACTATGAACCCGACCCCTCCTCCCCAAGCACCAGGGCTCCTATGACCTTGATAGAAACGTGTGGAGACAGGAACTTGTTTTCTGGCTCCCTGAGTGTGGACTGAGGGCCTTTGACATCCTGGTTCCTCCGAGCAGGCTGCTTCCTTGTGGAAGGATGCAGGAAGTGAAGCACACAGAGAGAGACTCCCACGTCCCTTCCTCACCTTCCGCCCCTTGCTATATAGTTCACCCTGATGCTCACCAGTCTGCTCATTCAGAATGGTCACAGCACACGCAGAATGTCAGAGAATGGAAGAAGGGAGACAGTACTGGCAGCTGACCTCCCTATGGTCCCACACATCAGAGGACAGGCCTGTGCCATCAGCACGGCATACAACGCCCAAGCAGCTGACTGGAGGTCAGCACCGCGGACAGATCTCAGAACCACGGACAGCGACCCACCGGGTGCCTGGTCAGCACTGAGGACAGAGCCCACACCACAGCCTCGGAGCCAGCCAGCAGCCTCTCCTTAAATCCCGCCTTTCCCTCCCTCTCTCCCGCCTCCAGCCCCAGGAGGCCAGCCTGAAACACAGTCGGAACTCGGTCCCATGATGCATGCTGGCACGTTTCTGCTTTCCAGTCAGGCATTCTCCACAGTTTCTGACAAGTCTGGTCACCCCAGAGCATGCAGCTGTGTGTGGAGAGAAATGCAGTGTCTGGACACCCTGTATGTTATACACTCAGATCAGACGCCAACCAGTTCACCTCACACCAAAAGGCTGGAGAGTTTCATAAGGTCCGTGGCTGTTGGGTTTGCACCTTCCTGTTCAAAAGCTTCAAGATTCGGACAAGGAATGCACATAGGGCAGAGCCTGGGACTTGGAGATGGAAAAGGTGAGGTTCAAAGCCTTTAAACCTAAAATCAAAATCAACAAGTAGAGGCCATGAGTGGCTCCAGGGCTGAGGGAATGGTGAGCACTGGGTATGAAAGGAAAACTGTACAGGCAGTGGCCTGTTGGTTCCCTCTCTTGGGCACTTAGAAGGGTTTAGAAACCACAAGACAGTGTGTGGTAAACTGAGGCCAAAGAGGACTCATGATGTGGTCAAGGTTTTCAGTCACCAGGTGGTGAGGTTTTGATGTGAACACACATTCTCCAGACCCAGTGTTTTAAAGCGAAAAGTCACAAATAATCAGCTTCCAGGTGCCAGAGGGAAGGTGGTTCATGCAGGGTGCCCATAGGAGTCTTTCCCTTGCAGGCTCTGTCCCTGCCCTGTCTGGCCTCTTTGTTGCCACTGGCTTACTTGGAAGGGCCAGCAGGAAGTCCAGGTGGGAGCCTGTCCAAAGTGCCACCTGTCCTCACTTCTCCATCTCCTGACAGCACACAGGGCTGCAAGCTCAGACATCTTACTGTCAGAGGCTGTGAGTCCTGTGGGGGTGCACGTGAGCTTTCCCCTAAGGGGTGATCATGCCATCCTGTGTAAAGGCATGTGGCCAGGAGCACCCTTGAACAGGGAAGCTGGGGATGCCTTGGCACTGTGCCTCACCACTCACTGCCTGTCCAAAGCCTGTCACCTCCATTTCTTTTCCATTCTTCTTAAGTGCAAACTGTGCTACAATTCTCCCTTCTAACAGTTTGGCAAGGTCTAAGGATCATGACTAGGCTGTGCAGTCTGTTTGTGGGGCCTTCTGCATTCTCCTGCATGTTCCTGTACCTGAAGCCCATACCCTCGGCTCCTGTTTGTGTCCAGTGGCCAAGCCCGGGTACTGCCCTCAGCTAGCTGTCCATATATAGTATACCTGTTCAGCTTAGCAGCAGCACTAGCTAGAAACTCACCAGTTTCCTCACAGTGAAACTGCCATTATTGCCTTCTGTCTCACCTTGACACACTCAATGACCTTTATCTGTTCACGTGGGGCTCTGGACAGACGGTGGGCTCTCAGACACTGTGTGTGTCACCTTTGTCTGTGTCTCTTATCAAGGTAGAGGTGGGATGCAAAAAGGGTTAGTCATGTTTACACAAACAAGGAACAGCAGGTTGGAGCTGAGCAAGGGTTTCTGCCCAGGCATTGTAGCTCTGTCCCTGTAGTGGTCTGTCTAGCTCCTGTGGTCAGGAAATTGCCCTAGCAAGCTTGGCTGTGCCCTGCATTCTGCTTTACCCTGTTTTCAACGTGGTCTAGTACACTGCTTCCTGATCTGTGAATGCAGGTGGTACATTGCCCAGATTCAGGTATAGTGGTGCCTGCTCATCTTGGCTATTGTCACTATGAGCTGGCATAGATGCTGTTTTCAGAGACAACTGGGGGCACAGCCCTCTTTCTCCAGAGGTAGGGAAATTGGTGGGATTCATACCCCAGAACCCTCCAGTCAGGTCACATGGAACTTCAAAGAGAGGTATCCTTTCATGTTTATTACCCTTCCTCTTGGATTCGAATCCTTGCCTCAAGCTGTGGTTCAGCTTCCCCAGGGGCTGTCATGAGGATGATGGAGACAGAGACCCAGGAATTCACCTGCACAAGAGTAGAATGGTCCCCTTGCTGGGCCACAGGACTTGACTCACAGCTTGAGATTCACAATGCACTTCACAATTATGATGCTTTTTGTCCCTCATCCCTAGTGGGCATGGGCCTCATTCATGGGCATCCTTACAGTCAGTGTGACTCAGGTGACTTCCAGGGATCCTTCATCTTCATCCTATGGGGGCTTTTCCACCTTGTTCGTTCACAGCTGCCCAGCTTTCCTGTGACAAGATGGGTCTGGAGACAGGGGTTAGACAGACGAGCCTGTGTTGCAGAGGGGGCTCTGGTGTCCCTAATACCAAGAGCAGCCATCTCATTTCCTGGTTTTATAGGAGGCTCAGGAACCTGGGAAAGGAACCTTAAGAGATGGTGGCTCTGGGTTGGAGTGGAGAATCTTAGAAGTTGGGACCATGGAGAGTATGAAGAGCACTCTGGGGCCCTAGAGCAGGGAAGAAGGGTCTGGAGATTGGAACCCTCGGTAGAAGGAGCAGAGGGCAAGGGGAGAGAGCTGAGGCCGGGTACAAAGAAGGTGCTCAAGAAATGTGCTCAACAAAATCTTTCCTGCCTGGCACACACATGCACACCTATGTGCCTGCAGGGCCACTCCAGGTCAGGAGGACATGTGGGGAGAGGTGGGTCATCCAACAATGAGCTTAATTGAGGTTAATGCCTTGAGCACAGCCCTTGATTATAAAATTATTACCACTCGCATGAATCATAATTAGAAGGTAAAGAATTACCACGCCAGGAGGGGAGAGGGGATGTGTGTGGGGGATGGGAGTGTCCCCCGGGTGGGGGTATCCTCGGGAAGGGGAGTGCATCTTTGAGGAGGACTTCAGGGAAAGGGCGAGTTCTTGGGATGGGTGTCTTGAGGAGGGGGCATGTCGTTGGAATACGAGGAGTGTCCTGGAGTGGGAAAGTGTCAGAAAGGGGCAAGGTTGGGTATGTCATGGGGTGAGGGGAGCTGGCGCGGAGCGGGGATGTCCTGGGGGAGGCGGCAGCGAGGCAAGCCGGTAGGGGTGCTCCGCCCAGGGCATGGCCCCCGCAGAGTCCCTGCCGCCCTAGGCCTACCCCCTGCGGACGCGGCCGGGAACTGCAGCAGCTCCCGCTCCCAGAGGAGGGGAGAGGGGGGTGGGCACCACTCCGGGAGAAGGAGAAGGCCGGAAAGGAGCAGCGGGGCTCAGGAGGAGCAGCGGGGCAGGTCCAGCGGCTGGGGGCAGTGGGGACTGCAGTCCGGGTGCCTCTGGCCTGCACGGGTCCAACCGCACTCTGCGCCTGCGTTCCAAGCGCGCGCGCCGCTCGACTGGACGGACCTTTGCCGCTGGGGCCCCTGTCTTTGGACTCCCCAGTACAGCTGCTGAGCTCTGCAGGGAGAACTCCAGGAAAGACCTGGCGCAGAGGCAGGAAAAAGCCCTTCATCCTGCGCTCGCCCTGGGCGCGGGCCGCCCCTCGCTCTCCGTCCTCCCCCTTCCACCTCTCTATTTATTTCCCTCTCTGTTGCTGAAACATATTGAAGGGGAGAAAAAGGAAACATTAAGA
This sequence comes from Eospalax fontanierii, assembly GCA_035773235.1. Lineage (NCBI taxonomy): Eukaryota > Metazoa > Chordata > Mammalia > Rodentia > Spalacidae > Eospalax > Eospalax fontanierii. Next base: position 85,249,868 of record CM069533.1, on the reverse strand, counting down.
TTGGCTGTGAGCCGCGCGGCGGTTTAACGATTTCAAATGAGCCCGGCCCGGATGAGGCCTGACAATCCCGTCAGGATGGCAGATGACGGCTAAAATTACCCGGAATCAATATTCCCACCGGGTGTCCCGGGCTGATAAGCTCCGCCAAGACAATGTTGACTATTAAAGTCGACAGCTTGAGATATTACACTATTAGTTATGCTATTTTTAATAATCTATAATATTTGGGCGATAATTAATTAATTATACGGGTCAGATAATATCTAGGGCTGGAATGAGGTCTGAAGGACCCATTAAAACAGTAATGAGAAAGGAGAATCTAATCTGGGGCAGGTGCTGCGGTCCTGGCGCTGTGGCCTGGGGCCAGATGTGTCTGGTGCCTGGCCCTGCCACCAGTGTGGGCCTGGGCCAAACCTGGCCCCCGGGAGCCCAGGTCAGCAGATCAGACAGCTGAAGTAAGGCATGCCTCTGCTCTCTGGGGCTGGCCGGACTGAGCGCTCAGAGCTCCAGCCTGGCCAGGCCAGGGACTGGTCCCTGGCTGTCTTTTCTGGCTTGAGCCTGCTTCCTGTCCTTCTCTGAGCTGAAAGCCTAGACAGGGGCAGGAGTCCAGCCATCTCATCCACCTCCAGCAACATCTCAACAGGAGAATAAGGTTCAAGCTCTTGCCTCACTCCAGAGCAGCTCCTACTACGTCCTCCTCTCCCACGCTTTCTTGCCAGTAGGCTTTCCTGCTGCTGGTGAATGGGCCAAACTCACTCCTACCCCAGGACCTTTGCAATGAATGCTCCTTGCTCCAGAGTGTTCCTCTTTCCTCCACATTACCCTGGGCAGACTGATCTCAATACTACCACTGCCCAAAGGGCCTTATGGAGTACTCCCCCAGTTCTGCTGCTCCCCGGCAGTATATTTTTCAGCAAGCACAGTCATCTTATGCCTAAGATCAGGATGTAAACAGCCGTCTGGAGCAAGGGTTGGTCACAGAGGCGACCACCTGTTTGGAGATATTAGCGCTGTAGGCAGCTCTGGAAAGTGCGCTCTTTCCCCTGGTTCTTCTTCTTGCTGCAAGGAGCTGGGCTTCTGGTTTTCTGTGGTTTTCCAGCCTTTTACCTTTGGGTGTCTAGGACAGAGAGATCTGAGGTAGGGCCCATCTGTGGCTGTGAGCGGTGGCCCTGCCTAGGGGCCCTGGACCTCAGAGGGGCTACCTTCTGGGGTCTGGAACCCTGACTGTGGGAACTGCCCGGCAGGCCACAAGCCGTCTGCAGGGCTGTGACTTCAGCTCTCCTGCTAGACCAGCTTCCTGGGCTTTACATGCCCCAGGAAATGGGCTGTGTGCTCCAGAGGGAATTTAAAAACAATACTTAAATACTTAAAAACAATACTGGGTGATCAGGCTGTTAGCTTCCCACCATCCCACACTCTGATTACAAGTGCCCCTGATAAAACTCCTTACTGAAGAAATGCTTTAATCTAGGTTCTGAATACTGGCTTAGAGCACTGGTTGCTGGTACAGGAGACCTGGGTTGGAATCCCAGCACCTACATGGAGGCTAACAACTGTCCATAATTACAGTTCTAGGGGATCTGACAGTCTCTTCTGACCTCCGAGGGCATTGCACAACAAGGGTGCACTTACATACATACAGGCATAACACTCATACACATAAAAATTAAATAAGAGTTTATATGTATGAGTACAATGTATATTATATACACATATATGTAATATGCATAGAAACTTCAGATTGCCACATAGAACCCAGGTGGCCTCCGTCTTGCAATCTTCCTGCCTCAGCCTCCTGATTACTGGAATGACAGGCATGCTTCATGATGCCTGGCCAAGCCCGTTTCTTCTGGTGCTGGGTGTGCTGGGTCAGTACTGACTCGATAAGGCTGTCACCTGACAGGGACAAGGCTGAGGCATCCTTGCAAACCCTGTTCTACTTTTACAGCTTTATATGGATCAAAAATAATTCCCAAGAGAAGATATCCTGAGATATATTACCATATAAACATACCTTCTTCCTGTTTTGCATTTTGATAGTTTTAAATTGATAATATAGCAATTCAGTAGAAGGGAATTTCATTGTTGGTTACAGGTGATGGTTTTGCTGATGTTCTCCTGTGATCTAATCCTCAAGATGGTTCCTGGTGACCACCTGGCCAGTGCAGATGCCAGATTGGTGTCCTCCAGCCTTTCTCCTCCCATCGCTGTGCTGAGTGTCCATGCAGTACCTCTTGTGACCCAGGCTCAAGGGCAAGTCCTCCCAGCTGTAATGGGGTCTGTGTGGGCTTCCCGCTGACCTGGACTTAGACTGATCACCTTTTCTGGTGATCAAAGTAACAAATAGTTAAGAAAAAGTGCAAAGGGATGAAGCCTCTCCCACATGTGTAGAACAGCCACAGTACCCTGTAAATCTACTTTCTGTGTTTGAAACAATTGGTGCTGCGCTGTAACCTAGCTGCTCTTTCTGATCCTGTCCTGTGGTGGGTACTTCTCCTTGGCATAAGAAATTGGATTCTGTGAGCCTTAGAGGTCAACACAGGCACAAAACTTCTGTCTGATCCAGGTTAGCCTGGTGGCTCTGGCCCTCAGGTGCCTTGGATGCTGCTATATAGAGGCTGCTTTGGATGCTTCTCCCTCTTCAGGAAAAAGGAGAAATGGTTTGTGGTTAAGAGGAAGGTGTTTTCCATGGCTGGGTGTCTCCAGCAACATAGCATCACTGAGCTGCTGTTTCTCTGATGCTGGCAAATGCACAACCCACGTGTTGCTAGCACTTCTGCAGGAACTGAGGGGATATACTCTCTTGGCTGAACATCATGTCCTTTCCTAATTGATCAGCTTTGTGGGTTGCTTTGTTATAATGGGGTGAAATCCTATCATCAAATGCAATATTTCAAGAGTATAAAAAAATTAAGAGAAAAATAAAATCAGTTCCCTCAGATACATCATTCGGATTCAGTAAGTCTCAACATGCTTCCAGTATGGTTTTGTCCCTTTGCCCTGTTTTTTTTTTCTGGAACACTTTAAAGCATATTTTTATATGTCCTTAACTTCACCTGTAATATTTTAGGCAAGGAAGAGGAATAAAGTATATACATATTGGAAAGGAAAAATTAAAGCCACAAGAAACAATGCAAAGCAGGTCAGATTTCTGTGTGAGTGACCAACACTGGAGACTGAAATCTAAGAAGGCAAAATTGACAGCAGCTTCAGGCTAAGGAAGTTTCTGGTTTTCTGAGATTTTTTTAAAGATTTATTTTTACTTATGTATGTGTATGCATGTTTGTGTGAATATGTACCTTGTGTTTTCAGGTATCCATGGAGACCAGAAGAGAGCATCAATCTCCTGGAGCTGGAGTTAAAGGTGATTGATTGTAAGCTACCTGATGTAGGTGCTAGGAACCAAACTTGGGTCTTCTGGAAGAGCACCAAGAACTCTTAACTACTAAGCTACCTCTGCGGCCCCTTCCGAGAATTTTAAAAATCATAGATAGATGTTACATTTTATCAGATATGTTTTCTGCATCTATCCATGGAACATGCAATTTTCTTTCCCCTTGTATTGCTATAGGGGGCATGGAAGGCCCACATCTGTCCTTGTTCTTTTATAAGTTGTTGGATTCCATGTGCTGGCACCTTGTAGGTAATTTCTGCATATACATTCTGAGAGGTACTGTCCTTTCTTTGTCTGGTCTGAGTAATAAATAGGTAATGTGGGCCTCATCAAATGAGCTGGAAACTATCACTTCCTTTTCTGTTGTCTTTGAGGGTATGGTATAGAATGGGAGCTATTTTTATCATCAGTTCAACTGCCTGGACCTTGAGTTTTTGTTCCTTTCTGGAAAATCATCAGCTGCAAATTCCACTACATTGGTAGCTGCAGGACTGCTCAGGTTATTAGTTCTCAGGGGAGCTTGGTGTTTGTGAGTTGACTTACCTGTTGAATTGTGTGTATGAAGCACCCCCAGGATGTTTATGGGTTCTGTAGTGATGGCTCCTTTCTTGTTTCTGTGACTAGTAACAGATATCTTACTTGTGGAATGCCCATGTTGGTTTCTGCATTATCCTGTGTATGTGTGTGCATGTGTGTGCATGTATGTGCATGCAAGCACTTGCCCATGTGCATGCATGTGGAAGCCAGAGGTCAACATCAGGTGCTTTCCTCTCTCATGCTCCACCTTACTTTTTGAAACAGGGTCTCAGGGAACCTGAAGTTTCCCATTTTGCCTAGACTGGCTGACCGGCCAGCCCCCATATCTGTCTGTCTGGTTTTATTTTGAGACAGAGTCTCTTTGGAATTAAAACTAGTCTCAGACTTGAGCAATCTTCCCGCTTCTGCCTCCTAAGTACTGGAATCCTGCCATCTTCTAATGAGTTCTGTATCTTCTAGCCTACTGTAATTGATCTATGGTTGACACTGTATCTTCAGTTTGTTAGTCTATTTTCTGTTGCTGGGTAATTTTATAAAGGAAAGAGGTCTTGGCTCATGGTTCTGGTCCAAGGTTGAAGGTCCACATCTGATGACAGCCTTCTTGACGGGCATCATGTGCAGAGTCAGGGAATGCCCATGGGTGTGTGTGTGTCTCATGGATTTTCTTCCTTAGAAGTAACTAGGGCTAGCCATGGGGTTCTACCCTTATGACCTATCTAACTCTAACCCTCCACAAGGCCCACTCTTTGACTACCACACAGTGGAGGTGAAATTTCAATACATGATATTATAAATAAGTTTATTTCTCAGAGTTTTGAAAGGGCCTAGACCTGTTGAGGGACTGCTGGATGTGTCATCCAAAAGCAAGATGAACAGAGACAGCCTGAGGGGACCACACCCACTTTTTTGAGGAGGGGTTTTTGTCATCTGGGATGGGGTCTCACGATGTAGCTCAGGTTGGTTTGAAAATTCCAGTCTTCTTGAAGCCTTCCAAGTGCTGGGATTACAGGCCAGACTCACTTTTAGACAAGCCCATTACCATCAGTCCTGGGGTTGAATTTCTAGCAGGAGAACTTTGGATCTGTACCTGCCATGCGGCTGCTATGTGCGTGCCACGCACTACCACGTGCATGTTCTCTAGTAACACACGTGGACGTTGCTCAACATTGTGTCTCTGAGTTGCTGCTCTTTGTTAATTTTTAATTTATATATATGAGTTGTTTGCCTGATGAAGGTAAGTACACCATGAGCATAGACTACCCCTGGAGGCCAGAAGAGGGCACTAGATCCCTTGGAACTGGAGTTACAGACAGTTGTTAGCTGCAATGTGGGCATTGAGAATTGAACCCAGGTCTTCTGCAAGAGTGGTCAGTGCTCTTAACTGCTTAGCCATCGCTCCAGCATCTTTTTTTCCCTAGACTTTGATATTTGTTCTAGAAGTTCAGTTGGTGATTTACATTTCCTATAGGGCACAGGTGAAGGTACATTGGGGCTGTAGAAGAGTAATAGAAAATTGATGGAAAACCTCTTGGTGCCTGGGAATGGGAAAGGTCCAGCATTGAGTCCTGGATGTACACAACCACGTTTGGAGTCAAGACCTCAGCTGGCCATCAAGGGAGGTGGGAAGTCCATTTCTGAGAATCAGTCTTCCCAAGACCGAATTCTGAAAATGATAGAAACGTCCCCTGACCCCAGCATAATCCCAACACAGAGGCAAAGTCTCTACAATGCACAACCTGGGATCAGTGGGGCGGAGGGGTTTGGAGAATAGTCACTCAGAGAAGGCAGAAACTACTGCCCAACATCAGGAAGTCCTCCATCCTCCAACCTGTTCCACCATTAGCCCACCACCAGAGGAATGTGGAACTGTGGCTTACTGTAGGGTACCACAGTTCGAGGCTCATGGGAGGGGATTACAACTCTGGGTTTAAATGAGAAGACCATAACTCCAACTTACTGGAGGGGACACAGCCTCAGTTCACAGGAGGGGACCAGAGATCCAGCTCAGGGGCTGGGTCCTCAGCTCCAGGTCTACAGGACAACATCACAGTTCTAACTCAGGGGAGAATACCATAACTCCCTTACCCCACTCTTTTCTTTAAAAACTGGGTCTCATGTAGCCTAGGATGGCCCTGAACTTGCTGTGTAGCTGAGGATGATTCTGAACTCCCAGTCCTCCTGCCTCTACCTCCTGAGTGCTGGGCTTATAGGCATACATTGTCCCTCTGGGTTATGTGCTGAGATTGCACCCAGGGTTTTGTGTACGCTAGGCAGTAACTCTACCAAATGAGACCCAACCTCAGCCTTCTGTTCATTTTCTCTGTGTGTATATATGTGTGTGGTATATGTGTGTGGTGTATGCATACATGTGTGTGTAGTTGTATATATACATACGTATCTGCAGAGGCCAGAGGACACATTAGGTGTCCTCTCTGTCTTATTGCCTTGATTCAGAGTCTCTCACTGAGCCTGGAGTTAGGCTAGTGGCCAGTGAGCTCCAGAGATCCTCCTGCCCGCCCCCTAACCCCCATAGCCCTTGGGATTGCAGGCATGGGCAGCAAACCCAGCTTTTCACAAGGATTCTGGAATCTAAACTCAGATCCTCATGTTTGCACAGCAAGGAGCTCTCTTAGTGCTGAGCTGTCCCCCAAGTCCCCTCTCCTTGTTTTCATTTTATTTATTTACTTTTAGATTTTTTGTTTTATGTGTATGAATGTATTTGCCTTCATGTATGTAGGTGCACCCTGTAGTGCAAGGGTCCGAGGAGGGTGTCAGATCCACTGGTACTGGAGTGATGGATGACTGTTAGTTGACATGCAGGGGCTGGGAATAGAACACGGGTCCTCTGCAAGAGCAGCCAATGCTCTTAACCACTGAGCCATTTCTCCAGCCCCCCTCCCTGCTCATTTTTAAAAAATCATTTTTCCTCTCTGTTATTTAGATAAGCTCAGTTGTTCTATCCGAGCCTTTGCAAGTTTCCCCTTGTCAACCCTCTTCCTTTGGACCCATCCAGTGAATTTTAAATTTTGTTTATATATTTTTTTCTGTTCTAAAATTTACTATTGAAGGGCTGGAGAGATGGCTTAGTGGTTAGGAACACTGGCTGCTCTTGTAGAGGATCTGGGTTTGGTCCCCAGCAACCACAAGGCACAGCTAACCACCATCCTTAACTCCAGTCCCAGGGGATCCTCTTCTGGCCCCCACAGGTATAGTACAACACAGGTGCACTAACATGCAGGCAAAACACTCATACACATAAAATAAATTTTAAAAAAATTTAATTTTCCATTGACTCCTTTTTTTTTTCTTTAAAAAAGATAGCTTCTCTTTCTTTTCGGAGTCTTGCAATCTTTCTATTTCTTTCAGAGTATTTTCCTTTACCTTTTGGAACATGATTATACTTGGATTTTAAATCTGCTTTCTAACACCTGGCTCACCTTTGAGTTAACACCTCCTTGGTCAAGCCTCCATGATTCCCGGCATGTTGGGTAATTTTTAATTTTGCCTGGCCATTTGGGCACTGATGTATGTGACCCTGGGTCTTGAATTCCTTGGTGGCACCTGTGTTGATGTACACCAGCCCAAGCAGCTTCATGCCTTCAACCACCAGTCAGTATGGTGAGCCTGTCTCGGTCTATGCTCATGTGGGTCCCACATCCATCTGGCTTCACTTTTTCCTGATTTTTCTGCATAAGACAAAGCTTTAAGCTAACCCTGCACTTGTCCCAGCCCTACCCAGAAGCAGCCTTTTTTTCTCAGAGCTGGTTTCTGCTGGTGGGAATGGCAGCCAGAGGTGAGGCATGGCCTGCAGGAGCTTCAGGCAGACCTGTGGGTCCCAGGTCTCTGCTGCTGGATAACCAAGAAACCTGTTTCCAAAAAAAAAAAAAAAAAGAATTATAGTATTTCCAATTTAAATAGACTATAGGATTTTAATGTTTTTACTTTTTATTTATTTTCATTTTATGTGTATGAGCATTTTTTGCCTACATGTGTTTAAGTGCATCATGTGAGTGCAATGCATGGGAAGTCAGAAGAGGGTGTTGGATCCCCTGTAACTAGAGTTGTTAGCCATCATGTGGGTACTGAAACCTGAGCCTGGGTCTTTCTTAACTGATAAGCCATATCTCCAGTCCTGTTTTAAATTTTATTTTATATTTTATTTCACTTTTTTTTGAAACGAGACCTCATGATGTAGTCCAGGGTGGTCTCAAACTTATAATTCTCCTGCTTCGGCCTCCCAAGTACAGGAATTATAGGCCTGAACCACCAGACCCAGCTTAGAATATTTTTTAAAGCATAGCTTTATCAACTTCTAATTCGTATACCATAAAACTCACCCATTTAAGGTCACAGTTAGAGGGGGTGGAAAGAATTTAAGAGCTGGAGGATGGGGAGGAGGCTGTGAAATGCGGCTTTCCAGACACGACCTGGCCTTTGCATCATGAACTCACTGTGGCTGTAGTCACAAGACCAGTCAGCATTGCAGAAGGCTGCACTAATTGGATGTAAGAGGGAGAGAGGACATGCAAGTGGGAAGATGGATGTGCTGGGGCGTGTCTGGGGGAGTGGGAGGGGATAGTTGGGGGTCAATAGGAACAAGATGTATTGTATTAAATAGATATATGAACTTGTCAAAAAATGACGAAACTGCATATACAAAAACCCCACAAAATAAGTGTACAGTTAATGAACTTTAGTGTATTCACAGATGTGAATAACTGCTTGTCGGACTCTTCATTGCTGGGCCAAACGCCTGAGAAGAATTTAAAGGAGGAAAGATTTATTTTGGCTCAGTTTCCAACATTCCAGGCTGTGTTAATTACTTTTCTTACTGTTATGATAAAATACTTGACCAAGCCAACTTAAGGAAGGGTGGGTGGACTTAGGCTGAGTGCACTGGGACAAGGAAGGCATGAGGGCAGGAAGTGAAGCCTCTGGTCACAGGAATCTGCAGTCTGGAAGCAGAGAGCAGTGAAGGCTGGTGCTCAGCTTGTTTTCTCCTGTTCGTGCAGCCTGCAGCCCCAGCCCTTGAATGGAGCTGCCACGTTACCGGTGACCTTCCCACCTTAGTTAAATTAACTTAATATAGAAAATTCCTCACAGACGTGCCCAGAGATTTGTCTGCAAGATGGTTTTAGATCCTGTGAAGTTGACACTATTATCTATCACACAGCCTGTGGTCACTGGCTTCAGGGATGCGTGCCTGAGGTTAGACAGAGCATCATGGGGTCACCAGAGTGGCAAGACAGAGGTGCTTACCTTGTGGCCAGGAAGCAGAGGGTAAGACAAGAGGGGCCACAGACAAACTAAACTGTCGGGCCTCTCGCCGGCGCCGCCGAGGCTCTGGCCTGCTCTTTTAGGGCGGGCCTGCAGTTCCCCGTGGGCCGCGCGCACCGGCTCCTGCGGCAGGGCAACTACTGGAGCGCAACAGGGCTGGCACGCCAGTGTACCTGGCCGTGGTGCTGAAGTACCTGCCGCCGAGATCAGCGCCCCCGGCTGCCCCAGCTCCACGCTCCAGCTGCTCGCATCTTCCGGCTCAGGTAGCGGGGCGGCAGCGCGATGCGTCTGCGGTGCGCCGCGGCCACCAGGCAAGAGTAGTGGCCGCTGTCCAGTGCGCAGGCCGCGGCATAGCTCGGCAGCTCCAGGCAGGGTAGGACGCCGGCCAGCCCCGCTACGGGCCTCTCACAGGCCGCGGGGGGCCGGGCACGGTGGCGCACACCTATAGCCCCAGCTACTTGGAAGGCTGAGGCAGGAGGATCGCCCGAGTCCAGGAGTTCTGGGCTGTAGCGCGCTGTGTCGATCGGGTGTCCGCACACGACCCACTGGGAACTGCAGGCCCCCCCGGGACCAGCGTGGGCCTTGCCTCCCTGCTTGCCACGGCCAGATTTCTCACCAACCGTTACAACCCACTTCTAACCAACCGTTTCAAATGCAGCTGTCTGAGCCTCACCTGAGTCTTGTGGCCTGTCAAAATGGCCTCTGCCTGGCTGCAGCCTATGTGACAAAAAACGATTGGTCTTTCACTCCCTTCAGCCCCACCCCTACCTTATATAAGACATCCTGTAAGCTGCAATAAACGAGATCCTGCTTCGACAGTCTCCCAGCTCGGTGTGGTTTTTTCTCCGGAGTGGAGAGGGTCCGGGCCGTCGACAGTCACCATCCCGCTCAGCCCCTGGAGGAGGCCGGCTGGACCAGCTTCTCCACCGCCCTACCTGCCTGCGATCCTGGCACTAAACTTCCTGGCCCCACCCCAGTGGCTTAATTCCTGCAGCTAGGCTGCACACCATCTCCTTGGCACCTTCCACCCCTCAACAATACCATCAGGTTAGGAATCCATCAAAGAATGATTCCATTAATTAGATGAGCGTCATCACAAGTCATCTTTCAGTAATTATATCCACCAGCAGGGGACCAAGCCTTCAACATACAAGCCTTTGGGGGACACTTCAAACCCAAACCATAACAACAGCCATCATTGTAATGGGCTTTTCACCACCTCAGAAAGAAACCTGGTACCCTACAGCCCACCTTCAGCAGCCAGTGGTCTACTTTGTGTCCCTATGTCCCTGTAGAGTCTCCCGTCTGACACATCGCAGGAGTCCAGCTTCTCATGCCACATCCAAGCCTCAGGCATGCTGTCCTGGGAAGTGAGCACGTCAACCCTTCTTGCACCCCAGGATGTAGACACACTGCTTTTTGGTTTTCCATTTACCTGGTAAGCCTTTTGGATGCTTCGATCTTTTGGATACCTGGTTAATGTTTCTGCAAACATATTTTACACATTTCTGAGTGGACGTGTGGTTTACCTCTCCTGGGTATATGTCTGGAAGTGGAGAGCTGGGTCACGAGGCCATTTTGTGTTTAATTGTTCTACAGAACTTCCATGCTGATTTTAATTTGCCTGTCCTCAGGGTCTGGGCTGTCACCATCCCTGCAGCATTTATGAGCATCTGACCTTCTGACCTTCTGACCCTAACCATCCCAGGGGTGTGACTAATGTCTCACCAAAGTTTAACTGGCACTTCTCTGAGGACTGAGGGTATTGAGTATCTTCCCACAGCTATGTCTGTTCCAATCATTTCCCCATTCTGTGTATTTTATTTTTTGACACATTTTCTTAATTTATTGTGGGTGTGTGTGTACCACAGCCTACACATGGAAGTTAGAAGACAACTTCCAGGAATCAGTTCTCTCCTTCCACCATGTGGGTTCTGGGGATCCAAGTCAAGTTGGCAGGCTTGGTGGCAAGTGCTTTACTCCCTAGCCTTCCATTTTATTTATTTTTAAATATTCGGGTGGAGCTCAGGGATTTCTGCATACTATACCAGTGCTTACTACTGACGTATGCCTCAGACCAGTTTCTCATTTTAAAAGTGGGTATTTGGTCTTTTTCTTACTGAATTGTAAGAGTTAGTTCCCTATTCTAAATAAAAATTCTGTATCAGATATAGTCTTTGAAAGTGTCTTCCCCTGTCCTCTGTCATATATTCTCATCCCCTCACCTCTCTCCTCTCTCCTTGTGGTACTAGACATTGAACTTGTGTCTTGCACAAGTTGAGCCATGCAACATGTGCCTTGCACTTGAGCCATGCCCCAGCCACTCTTCATTTCTTTTTGCAGATTTACTTTAATAATGTGACTGGCTGAGTGTCTGTGTGTATGTGTGTGAGCATAAGCGCAGGTGCCCTCAGAGGCCAAACAAGCGTATCAGGTCCCCTTGAGACCTGGGTGCTGGCAACTGAACTCAGGTTCTCTGCAAAAGCAACTGGTAAGTACCAGGGGCTGGAGAGACAGCTTAACAGCCAGAGTGCTGGCTGCTCTTGCAGAGAACTGGGGTTCAGCTCTCAACATCCACATGGCAACACACACCTGCCTGTAACTTCAGTTCCAGGGGATCAGATGCCCTCTTCTGGCCTCCGTGGGCATTGCGTGCACATGCTGCACGGATATGCACGCAGGCAAGCACTCACACACACTAAGAAGGAGCAACATGTGCTGTATGACCAAGCTACACCCCAGCAGACTTAACTTTCTTGATCACACCATATGAAGACAATGTTTGCTAACATCAGAGGAACCAATTTCTTTGTCACTGCCATAGTCAAGTCTGAGACCACGGCGGTTTATGTCTATGCTCTCTTCTGAGAACTTCATAATGTTGGCTCTTGCAAGATTTTTGTTGTTGCTGTTGTTTTTTGTTTTGGTTTTTTTTGAGGTAAGGTCTCCTGGTATCCCTAGGTGGTCTGGAACCCACCATGTAGACCAAGCTAGACTCAGTCTTACAGAGATCCGCCTACCTCCACCTCTCAGGTGCGGAGATTAAAGGAGTACACCATCACTAGCTCACAGGACTTCTAATCATTTAAAGTTCTGTGTATGGTGTAAGGGTTCAGTCTCTTTTCTGTGCATGAGGATACCATTTTCCCAGAACCATTTGTTAAAAAGATGCTTCATTGACTACTGAATGGTCTTAATGCCCTTGTCAAAAGCAAGTGGACTCTGGTCCATTGCGCTACATGTCTTTTTTTCTGGTGCTGGACATCTAATCCAGGGCCTAGTACTCACTCAAAAAGTACTCTACTACTAAGCTACACCTCCAGCCCTATTGGTCTATGTGTTTATCTGCTATAGCTTGAGTCTTGAATGTTTCCCAAAGATCATATGATGGAGGTGGAAACCTTAGGCAGTGTGATAGGGCTCTGGTCCCTTCTTATCTCTGTATTGCTTCTTGGAAACTATTAATTACATATTAGTTACTTTTCTATTGCAGTGATAAAAACACTGACCAAAGCAACTTATAGAAGGAAGAGTTTCTTTGAGCTTTTGGTTCCAGAGGAATCAGAGTCCATCATGGAGGGGAGGCAAGGCCGCAAGAGGTGGCCAGAGCAGAAAGAGAAACCACTCACATCTTCAAGCACAGGAAGCAGAGCTCAGCTGGAAATCTGACAAGTCTTAAGAACTCTCTAAGCGTGTCCCCAGAGATACTTCCTCCAGCAAGGCTACTCCTAAAACCTCCCAGAACTGTGCCCCAATACTTGGAGCCTGTGGAGGGCATTCTCATTCAAACCACCACAAGTTACTTTTCTGTCGTTGTGATAAAACACCACAACCAAACACAAGACACAAGTTACAGAGGAAGGGTTTGTTTGGACTTGTGGTTACAGAGGGAGACTCTGTAATGGTGTGTTGGGGGGAGGAGGCATGGGAGCCAGAGTGGCAAACAGAGTAGCTGGAAGTGGGTGAGGCTGTGAACCCTCAAAGCCCGCCCCAGTGACACACTTCCTTCAGCAAGGCTCCACCTCTTAAAGGTTCCACAACCTCCCCAAACTGCACCACCAACTTGGGACCAGGTATTCAGATACCTGAGCCTATGGGAGATGTTTCTTATTCAAACTCCACAACCACCATGAGGTGAAAGGCCCCCTCTCCCCAGCACTCCCTGCCATAATGTGCTGCCTCCCCAAAGCCCTAAGAAACCAGACCAAGCCACCATGATTCAAAGAAAACGTGTCTTCCTTTTCAGGTGTCTTGGATATTTTGTCCCAGTGACAGAAAAGTAAAAAGAACCTAATTTTATTTTAAATTGTGTATGTGTGCACGTGCATGTGTTTGTCTGCATGTGTTTGTCTCAGCAGTCAAAAGAGAGTGTCAGATCCCCTAGAGCCAGAGTTACAATTGGTTGTGAGTCATTTAACATGTGTGCTGGAACCAAGCTCAGGTCCTCTGTAAGAGCAGCAAACACTATTAAGCACTGTGCTGTCTCTCCAGCCCCAGGGCCACACTGTCTTGATTCTGTAGCTCTGTACTGAGGCTGGACTAGGAAGGGCGAGTCCTCTACTCTGTCCTTTCTTGGCATTGGTTTAGTTATTCTGGGTCCCATACAGACCAAGCTGTCAACCTGGATCCTAAAGGACTCTGAATTTGAAGATCAGCGTGGGGTGCTGCCATCCTAACATGGTGATCATCCTAACAGGATCCCACTGCTCCCTTGATTTGCGAACTCAAGATGTCTGCCCCTTCTTCAGGTCCTCTTCACTTCCCTTTGAAAGATTATGTGGTTTTCAGTGTGAGTTTTAGTGCCAGCCATTGAATTTATTCCTACTGTATTTTATTCCTGTTGATGCTATGGTAAATAGAATTATTTCCTTAATTTCATTTTCAGATGGTTTATTAACGTACAGAGTTTAAACTTCATTTCTATGATTTGCAATTTCATCTTTTTTCTCTTATGCTAAAATTCTTGGTTCCTAATGATACCAGCATAATTATGTGTGTGCTTCATCCTGCAGTGTACCTGCAATAATTTCAAATAACAGCCCGACGTTTCCATTAGCTGTAGGATCATCAAGCGCAGGATTTCTGTGTGCAGTTTGTTCTTAGAACATCCTGTATGGCATGCACACAAAGATACCTGGAGGTAATTATTTCTGTGTGGTTTAGCCCATTAGTTCCAGTTTGCGGTAAAATTTCGTGGCTTGATTTCCTTTTTTGTCCAAGTGATTGGGCTCTTCCTCTGCCTCCCCCTCTGTGAGAAGGGAGATAGCTGTGGTGTCAGGGGGAGCCTCTTGGCTCTGTCTGTGGTTCTGGGGCGCATGTGGAGGGTAACCTCAGATGTGAAACCCAGGGCAAGATGCTCTGGGAGATGACCAGTAGACCACTCCCCAAGGCCTGGGCTGGGCTCCTTCTACACAGGACTTCATGCATATCCTGGTGCTCCTGGTCAGCAGTACAAAGGAAAGTTATGTGAGCATCTCTCAGTTAGTCAAGAAATGCTCATGGGGCACAAAGACACAGCAGGAGCAAGTTTGAAGGTTCCGGTCCACATGCTCAACTTCAAGAGGAAACACACCCACAGGGTTTCTATAGGCCCTATACAGAGGTGGGGTAGGGTAAAGGGGCAAGAAATATGACTCTGCATGATTGTGAGGACAGCAGGGTATCCTGCAGCAGGAGAAAGTGGCCAAGCTGCTCCCAGAAACAAAGGCAGGCTGGAGCACAGGGTGGGGTCCTGAGGGCTGAGCCAGACCCCAGTCTGCAGGTGCATTGTTGGGACTAAGCTGTGGAATGCAGCCCCCACCACCTCACCTCCCAGCGCCGTATCAGGTTTCAGGTTTTGTGTGAGCCAGGTGAGGTGACCAGGTGAGAGAAGTTCTAGAGGAGGCATCATTCCTGGTAAAGGGGAGAGGCCAGGAGCCCTAGATCCACTGTGACATTTGTCACTTTGAGTGTCTTCTCTTGCCATCCTCATGGCCTCACTTCAAGCAGACAGTGAGATTTCAGGATCTATCTGTAACCTGACTGAAGGTCTAAACTGAGGGTATAAGTTGTAGCCATTTGCAGAGGCGTGTTATGTGGGGCCAACCATGAGCTTATTGGACAGCCAGGGGACATGCATCATCAAAGGGTTGGTCTGAGCTCCGCTATACAGTGTGAGATAGAGGCCACATTCCCTTTCATCATTAGGGACCCCATTCGCTCTCAACAACAGAGGCCTCATCCCATCTCAGCAGTAGAGGCCCAGTCCACATTCAGTAGTAGAGGCCCAGTCCCCCTCAGTGATAGAGGCCCCATCCTCTCAGCCATTGGCTCAGTGGTCTACCCTGCAACTCAGTCTCTCCATGACCATCCTCCCTCAGAGCCTCTCTGCTTTTCTAAAACAAATGCCAGAGTTGTAGGGTTGAGACCAGAGCTAAGTGTCTTCAGGCTACCCCTTGTTCTTAGGAGCCAGTGGTCACCTGGCCACGGTAAGGCCTTGGCCCAGGTGTTGGGTCTCTTTCCTGGTGCTCACGGGAGGTGCTCTATGCATGTGGTTCACATTTACTGTCAGCTAGTAATGGAGGTGACCCTTAATCCCATGGACCTGTAGAAAAAAACAGGCTCCCTGAGGGAAAAATAATATCCAGGCCACAGTGTCAGACCTGCTGAACATCCAGCAGACCATTTACCCACCCTCAGGATCTCAAACGTGCCAGACAAGATCACAGCCTCAAGAGCTGCTTCTGTAAAACACATGGAGAATACTGCCCAGGGCTGGAGGTTGCCCCAAAGGGTACAGTGTCCTCCTGGAACCTGACATCCTCCATAGAAGGGAAGTCGTCAGAGCCCTGAGGACCCCACTTGACTTCCTGTGACATCTCAGGGCCTTTGCTCCTGGTCAGTTGCTGCGGGGATTGTCACTACTGGGCTCCAAGTCAGAATCTTGTGAGTGTTTCCTGGGGGCGCAGAGCTCAGGAGCAGGTGGCCCTTATGAAGGACGTGCAGTAGAGGAAGGGTGACAGCAAGAGGCCTGAGTATACATCAATGCTGAACACAGTCGTTTTGATTTTGCAGTTACAGAAAGGACGATAAGAGGGACTGGAGAAGCAGAGCATCGGCTCTAATTGATGGATACACTTCCAGGAGTCGATTCTGATCCATCAATTCCCTGCAGCAAGAGCCTGGGCCCTGTGGACACTTCAAGTTTATTGCCTCTTGTAGCAAAGAAGAGGCTCAGTATCAAAGCCAAGGTCAAGCCTGGATCAGGACAGGCTGTAAGGTATGCATGCAGATGGGCATGCCCAGATACATGCTCGGGTGAGCATGCACACATGGGCACGCACACTCGTACACACACACACACACACATTCAGGTGAGCTTGCACAGATACACATGGGGTAGTGTGCTCAGGTGAGTACACCTCACTCAGTGGAGCCTGGGCACTCAGATAAACACACCAGAACAGAATCACAAACAGAGACAATCCCATGCACTCAAACTCAGACACACTGACCCAGGTCAGATCTGGGGGCTCATTTTCCCCTCTTACAGGCTAGCTAGATGAACGGTGGTAGGCACGGGCACTTGGGCAGCCCGTGATGCTGTGGCTCTAGGTCACTGTGGATGCAGCCCTGGGTTGGGCTCCTGAAGGACTAGGGGCTCCAGCTTGTAGCCTCTTCCCTCTTGGCCTCCATGTGGGTTTTTCATGCCCGCCTACAGACATGCCCTCCTCTTTTGTGGCAACTGTGATCTCTCTTCCTCCTTGTGCCCTAAGCCCAGAATCCCCAACAAGCCGTCTTGGCTCATCTGCACATTACCCTGTAGACAGGCCCTCCCTTCTTCCTGGAGAGCTGGGTCCTCCCAAAGTTTCTCCCCACACCTGGGTACCATCACCCAGAATTTGCCTCCAGGAGTCCCGCCTCTTGCCTCCTTTATGACTGGCTCTGGTTCCATGAAGTAGATGCCATCTATCACCTGTCAGTGACCTTGGTCTCCCCTGTCTCAGCCACCCTCTTCTGTCATCCCCAAATGTCCTAACGGATGCTGCATCCTCTTTATCTCTGGGCCAAATGGAGTGTTCCAGCTCTGGGGTCTGTCCCACAGCACACTTTACAGAAGCTGGCCTTACAGAGAGTGGAACAGGTCTGGCTGGAGCCAGAACCCCACACAAGGACCAATGCTCACTGCACAGCACACAGACTGCTGAGTGGGTGCTGGGCCATTCTGTTTTCTTGCCTGTTTTGGGAGAATCTCAATGCCTTGTCTTGCCTAGTTCTGGGAATTACAGGGTTTGGGGAGACAGTCCCACCTCTGTGGATGTACAGGGACAGCTCCACACCCTGTCACTGCTGTTCTACAACTGCTGCTTGGTATGTGTGGCTGAGATGCTTAGGCAGCTGGTTCCCAGGAACTCTTGGCTGGAACTTGGGCCTGTTGCCAGGATGTGATGACACGTCTACTGGGGTGGAGTCCTGCTTATACTGCACTGAAGCACAGTGTGCTGGCAGAGGTGCCTCCTTACAATGCTGGCTACAGGGGCCGGCCTTGTCCCAGGTCCAACCCAGGCTACAGGGGCCGGCCTTGTCCCAGGTCCAACCCAGGCTACAGGGGCCGGCCTTGTCCCAGGTCCAACCCAGGCTACAGGGGCCGGCCTTGTCCCAGGTCCAACCCAGGCTACAGGGGCCGGCCTTGTCCCAGGTCCAACCCAGGCTACAGGGGCCGGCCTTGTCCCAGGTCCAACCCAGGCTACAGGGGCTGGCCTTATTCCAGGTTCAGATCCAGCAGGCAGGCTTCATGCAGCCTGACCTCTGGTGGGCAGGAACCAGAAGTTGCTGGATGTGGGACTGCATTTACCCTCTGTCCCATACAACAGAGCTTAGGAAATAGTCTAGTACACAGGTTCTTAAACTGTGGGGTGCAAAACTGAATGTGGGGGGAGTCATAGAATATTCAGTGACAGTGAAATATCACTGAATGTGCAACGGTCGAAACTTAATGAAAACTCAGAGCCCTAACAGATCCACAGTGTTTCCTGCAGCCGTATCCATGTTGCAGCCCTGATTATGAACATATACAATGTACACTTTGCAACACCATTTAAAGGGCTCAAAATACCTTGCCTCACATCTAAGACTACTGTACGTTATAAATCGCAGGTTTGGACATTCAAACTTTTCTGTTCTTCTAGAAAGATGAGTGTTTATGGAAGACAAATGATATTTTGTATTGTCATTCCTAAGCATGTAAGTATGAAATTAGTATAGCTTTGGGGTCTGGAGAGGTGACTCAGCAGTTAAGAGCACTTGTTACTCTTTCAGAAGAGTTCAAATCCCAATACCTGTGTTGGGCAGCTCCATGGGATCTAGTACCTTCTTCTGGCCTCTGTGGGCACCTATACACACATGCACACATATGTATGCAAACACAAAAATAATAAAAATTTCTGTGAGACTGAGGCCAGCCTGGTCCACATAGTGAGTTCCAGGCCAGCTGGGGCTACAAGTAGACCCTGTCTCAAAAAACAAAAGTAATTATTTTCTCTTTGAATTATATTGCATTAGAATCCTTTTTAAAAAAATATTCTATTTCATTATTTTTATTTTATTTTATGTGTATGGCTATATTGCTTGCATGCAATGTAAGTGCACCTGTGTCATGCAATGCCCACAGAGGACAGAAGAGGGCATTGGATCCCCTGGAATTGGAATTATGAATGATTGTTAGCTGCCATATGAGTGCTGGAATCGAACCCAGGTCCTCTGCAAGAGTAGATAGTGCTCTTATCCACTGAGATATCTCTCTAATCTCCACATTAGAATTCTTGATTTTAAAAAATATTTATTTTTAAATTATGCGTGTGTGTGTGTGGCATGCATGCGTGTGCAGGTGAATAAAGGTTCCCTTAGAATCCATGGGATTCAAATCCCTTAAAACTGGAGTTATAGGCAGTTGTGGGCTGCCAGGTGGGTGCTGGAATCAAACCCAAGTCCTCTGCAAGAGCAGCCAGTGCTCTTACCAGTCCCAGAATGTTTGATTTTTAAAATGATCATTTGTGAGGGCTGGAGAGATGGCTCAGTGGTTAAAAGCACTGACTGCTCTTGCAGAGGATCTGAATTCAGTTCCCAGTATCCACATGGTGGCTAACAACTATCTGTAACTCCTGGAACAGGGGATCGAACACCCTCTTCTGATCTCTGCAAGCTCTGAATGACATGGATGCACTTCCACACATACAGGCAATATACTCATGCACATAAAATTTTTTTTCAATTGCAATTTGTGTTTCTGACTTGAGTTTCTTGGCTTGGAATTAGGACAGAATTCCCAACAACTTCTTAAATGGCCCTAAATATACTCTGTCATTTTGTACTACATATTTATGAAAAGTGACGTTCTCACCATTGATGATTTTACAATCAAAATATTGATCAACTCTGAAAAACCTTGAAGATGCTGTACACCCAGTAGTTTAAAGCATTCAGCCAAGAATGTGCAAATATTTCTTATGTAAACAAGCACATCCATCACATTAGTATACAAATTTGCTTTTGCCTTTAACAAATGGTAAAATTAGGGGGCTGGGGAGATGGCTCGGCAGGTAAAGCACTTCCCATGTAAGTGGTGAGGACCTGAGTCTGGATCCCCAGAACCCACATAAAAAGCTGGACACAGTGAATGTATCTGTAGTAGCAGAGGGAGCACGGGGGGAGGGGGAAGCACTAAGGAGGTCAGCAAATGTGCTCCGCTCCCTCAAAGTTTTTTCTTTTGTTTTGTGCCATGAATGAGGAGGAGGCCAAAGACCCCTGTGTATGAGTTTGCTGGGCAAGCCTGCTAGAGTGGGAGTCTGCCTGGCCTAAGGGAGGTCTGCTGGGGTTGGGGTTGGGAGCTAAGCCTGTGACCAAAGAAGCCCTGAGTGTAGCCAGTTCCCTTCTGCCCTGGCAGATTTGCTAGTTAGGCTGCAGCCCCGGCCTACAGTCGTAAAGAGCTGCGACTGGGTGGTGGAATGGCAGGGATCTCCGCTGGAGTGAGCCGTAGACACCTACGAATCAGTGGGGGTAGGGTCACACTCAGAGACCTACATTGGATCCACTTATCTAGATCCTCAGGTCCAGCTGTGGGAATGGAGGACCTGTGTCTGTGGACACGGGGAGGAAGAAGTCCCTTCTCCACCACAGGGTGGCCGTGAGAACCAGAAGGCAGGGGTGGAAAATGGGGCCACAGAAATTAGAATCCACTGCCTCCCCCCAGAAGAGGAGACTGAGGACAGAAGTCTGCACGGACATGGGGCTCCCATGGTGTGGGGGGACCTTGTAGAGTGGACTGAGCCCCTGAATCTCATTCCATCACATACTGGGAGGAACCCAAAAGCAAGGCTGCTCACAGAGATGCTCTGGAGTCTGAGGTAATGCCACAGGGACACTCCCTGAGGACGTCAAGACGAAGGAAAGATTCTGTCATAGAAAGTAGGAGTGTTGGCCTGCTGGATTGGGACTAGGTGGGGAAAAGTAGCTTCAGTGAAGAGAGGGGAGACGAGAGAGGCAGAGGCAGAGACATGGGTGTGAGGGAAGACGGAGAGTCGACAGACAGAGATGGAGACGTGAGGACAGGGCGGGGAAAGCCAGGGTGAGATCCCCTGAGCCAGCCCTCCTTTATTGACAGTGACAGTCAGTTGAATTCATGCCCCTGAACCCACAATTCTGCCTTATAGTGACTCAGCTTCCCTGTGTGGCCTTCAATCTTGAGGTATTTCTAGAAGCGTCTTGGGTCCCATAAGTCATCCTTGGAAGACAAGACCAGATCTGAGCTAAGTCTCTGGCTTGGGAACCCCATGAAACTGACTTCTCTGGATATCTCAAATTCTCTTTGAAAGGTCAGACCTGTGACAACCCTGGGTGTGGGCCAGTGTGTCCTCTCTCAGGCCACATCTTGCCCAAGCTGTAGGTAGTCCTGCATCTCATGGTGGACTTCTGATTACTGACCATCTAGTTTGGCACTGGGGACGGGATGGAATTGTATGGGCTCCTAACAGGCCCTGGGGACTGGCATGATTTGGGAGATGTCCTGGTTAGGAACTGGAGCTTGGAGCCTGGGTGATGTGGGTTCAAAGCCTGCATGAGCCTCCTCTCACTTGCCCATACGTCCTCATCTGAAAAGGGCAACCACCACCCCAAACTCCCCATCAGAGCTTAGTGCAGGAAGAAAGTGTTTCCTCTCTGAGAGTAGCTTCCAGTGATGTCAGCTGAACAACAGGCCCCTCACCCTTACCTGGCATGCAGGAAGAGCTAAGATAAGCATCCACTGTGGAGGCCAGCAGCTGCCTCACTGTATAGATAGGCTGGCCTAGTCCCATGTGCCTCCTTCCTCCTCTGGCTGGGGCTGGAACCTCTAACTGACTTGGCAGCCTCAAAGCACTGGGTTTCAGAACCAGGACCTGAAAACTGGGTTTACCAGTTCCCAACTCTGGGCCTCCTTCTGAGTCTCAGTCTCCCTGTAACACTCCTTAAAGTTTTCTTGTGAGGATGCGGTGTGAACAGTGTGCTTGATGACCAAGGGCTGCCCCGCTCTTGCCGTGCTTCACTGAAGAGCCTGAGACTGGATGTAGCTCCCATGTATTTGTTGAATGATTGAGTGTCAAATTACTAGTTCAGTATAAATGGCCCTAAACCAAAGAGTGCACTTTTTGGCATTAACTGGCTCATATTCAGCCCCTGTCTTCAGCTGCACTGGCTTGTCCAGCACCAGACTGCCTCATCTTGAGAGCTCCTGCTTGGGGCCTGTTTGGCTGGGGTTTATGTGCCTTGCCTCGCTCTGTGGGCTCCTCCAGTTGGCCCATGACTGATGGTTGAGTTCTGGGAGGTTGGCACCACTCCTGTGCTCCAGCTGCCACCTGTGGAAAGTGGTCCAGGGCCTCGTGTTCTCCCATCAGCGTAGCTGCGTGTCCTGGCTGAACCCCAAAGTTTTGACATGTCCCTGGCACACTTCAGGACCCATTACCTGGAGAAGGATCCTGGAATTTGAGGGTACCCAGGGGATATACCCCTCAGCATCTGAGGCACTGGAAAGACAAAGTATACTGCCTGCCACACTTTTTTAAGAGAAAAAATACTTCTTTCTTTATTGTGTATGTATATGTGTGTGAAGGTGGGTATTGCAAATGTGGTCAGATGACAGCTTTCAGGAATCAGTTCTGACTTTCTGCTCTGTCGAGTCAGGGTTTCTTGTTGCTCTGCTACAGTCCTGCCTACCCCAGGCTGGCTGTTCTGGGAGCTTCTGAGCAAGTCTCCTGTCTTCACCTCCCATCTGGGACTACAGATGCCCGCCACATCAGGCTTTCTACCTGAGCTCCAGGGATCAAACACTGGCTGTTAACTTGTGTGACTAACGTTACTCACTGCTGCACCGTGTCCTCAGCTCAAAAGCAGCTTCTCGTGTGGACATCTTTAGGCAGAAGCAGGGCTGCAGGGCCCGCATGTGATGCTGTTACAGGTCCACATGCTTCAGCGGATGAAGTTTTATTCTATGTCCGTCTCTCGCCCACTGTTTGTACTACCACCACCATCATCCTACTCTAGCTTGCTCTGTGGTGAACAGCTGTGATAAACACCATGACCAAAAGCAACTCAGGGAGGAAAGGGTGTGTTTCTGCTCATGCTTCCAGGTCGCAGTCCATCTCTGAGGGAAGTCAGGACTGGAGGAAGGCTGTTTGCTGGCTTGCTCATTCTGACTCACACTCAACCAATGTTCTAATATAACTCAGAACCACCTGCCCATGGGTGCACTGTCTATAGTGGACTGAGCCTTCTCACATCAATCAACAATCAGGACAATTTGCCACAGACATAGCCACAGGTCCCTTTGATCTGGAAATTCCTAAATTGAGCTTCTCCCTTCCCAGGTGACTCTTGGTCATGTCAAGTTAACTAACCAATACCATCATAATCACCACCATCATATTCATAACCATCATAACTACCACCATCATTATCATCACCATCATCATCACCACCATCATCATCATCATCACCATCATAGTCACCACCATCATCATCATCACCATCATCATCACCACCGTCATCATCATCATCACCATCATAGTCACCACCATCATCATCACCACCATCATCATCATCATCACCATCATAGTCACCACCATCATCATCATCACCATCATCATCACCACCGTCATCATCATCATCACCATCATAGTCACCACCATCATCATCATCACTATCATCATCACCACCGTCATCATCATCATCACCATCATAGTCACCACCATCATCATCATCACCATCATCATCACCACCGTCATCATCATCATCACCATCATAGTCACCACCATCATCATCATCACCATCATCATCACCACCGTCATCATCATCATCACCATCATAGTCACCACCATCATCATCATCACCATCATCATCACCACCGTCATCATCATCATCACCATCATAGTCACCACCATCATCATCATCACCATCATCATCACCACCGTCATCATCATCATCACCATCATAGTCACCACCATCATCATCATCACCATCATCATCACCACCGTCATCATCATCATCACCATCATAGTCACCACCATCATCATCATCACCATCATCATCACCACCGTCATCATCACCACCATTATCCTCACCATCATAATCGTCACCATCACCAGCATTATCACTATCTCTCCGTTTTGATGGTGATATCAGTACCTGATCAAAGATCGTGTGTCTGGTGCACACTGGGTGCTCTGTGCCTCACCATAGCACAGCCCAGGAAGATGCAGAAAAACTACTGAAGGCAATGTGCTTTTCAGTGGAGGAACAGGGATGCCAGAGTCTTCATCCTTGAACAAAGGACAGGACTCACCCTGGAAAGTGTCTAGGAGCTCTCCCTTCCCACATTCCCACAGCTGTCAGCATAGGTGGTGGCCTATCCAGCTTGTCCTCACTAGACTATGGAGTTTGAAGTGGGGGACACCAGTCTGGAGGGCATCAGGAAACATGAGGATCTTTGTGTGCCCAAACAGAGGTGAGTAACCTCCTAGAGACCGAGAAGGCGATCAGGAAACCTCACCTCTGCTCTGGATTATCTTGGCAGGTCAGATGTGAGTTGTCATGGGTCTGTGGGCACTGTTAGCCAGTAGTTGGTCATGGCTCGAAGGCCACATATATGCTGGGTACTCCCTTCCCAGTCTGCGGCAAAGCTGCTGACCATCCGCTCTGAACTCATACACAGCTCTCTCCTCTCTCCAGTCACACTGGCCTGCTCTTGCTCTTCTCCGTGCCACTAGTGATGGAGAGTAGGTGGCTCCCCTGTCCTCTACCATCTGCTCACTGCTTTTCCACACTCAGATGAAGCCAGAGGTTTCTCTGTTGTCCTTGGGGTTGACTGAGGCTAGCTATGCCAGGGAATCTGGAAATATCTGTGAGATACCTAGAAGGTGTTGTTTGGGCACTTTTTGCTGAAGGACACAGAAACTATCCCTCCATTGTCTAAGTGTGCTGCACAGTCTCCTATGCAGGTGGCTTTCCACTGGGCAAGTGGCTCAACATTGCTTTTCTTTCTTTTTGTCCAGTGCCTGAGTCTTCAAGCTTCAATTATCAGTGCTAATTGGCTTCTATCAAATTTCTTCTAGGCAATGATGTATTCTTTCTTTTTAAAAATATGTGTATGTGTACACTGTGTTGAGGCCTTACTCAGTTACACTCTATCTTGCTTTTGAGACAGGATCCCTCACTGAATCTGGACCTCACCAAATGTGGCTAGACTAGGTGGCCAGCAAGTCCCTAACCTGCCTGTACCCCTCTCAGCTACACATGCATGTGCATAATTTTTAAAAATTTTAAACTAAGGGCTGGAGAGATAATTCAGTATTGGCTGCTCTTACAGAGGACCCACGTTTGATTCCTGGCATCCACATGGAGACTAGCAACCACAAGTAAGTTCCAGGACATTTGATGCCCTCTTCTGGCCTCCACAGGTATTGCATGACATAAGAGCACTTACATACAGATAGACAAAACTCTCTCTCTCTCTCTCTCTCCCTCTCTCTCTCATGTACCATACACACATACACACACATACACACACACACACACACACACATAAATGCCCCCATCCACAAATAAACCCACCACAATTTTTAAATTTAAAACTAAAACAATCCTCTGAAATTTTATATTGTATGTTTTTAATCCCATTCTCAGGACAGATTTACAGATAAAACGTCCTCCATGATCCATGAGGGTATGTATGTTGGTCTTCTCCCCGCTTCACACTCAGTTTCTCAGAGCCAGAAGCTATGTCTAGCCTGTTCTGGGCAAGCTCAATTCCTCAGGCCATCTCCAGGGTAGCTCTCGTCGGACACACAAGACAGGGGCGTTACTCCTGAGATTCGTCAGCCCACTTGCCATGTTTTTCCTGTTGTCTTTCTTTCTTGAGATTTTAGATTTTTCTTTTAAGCTCTTGATTTATGAAGGACATTTTAGCTGTAAATCCATTGTTGTTGTTTTTTAAATGACAACTGCTTTATTATCAAAAGTTACTAAATTGCGTAAAGCACTCAGCATAACCTATATTCAACTGACAAAAGTTTTATACATGTGTTTAAAATATGTTACAGAGATTTGTCTGTCTTAGCATTTATATTTTGTTTTAAAAGTAGTTACTTGAGCTGTAGAGATGGCTCAGTTGGTCAAGTACTTGCCTTGCAAGCACAAGGACCGGAATTCAACTCCTAACCCATGTGGAAGTGCTGCTCCGGTGGTGCTGTGTGCTTGTGGTCCCAGCACTGGGGAGGCAGACACAGGTGGATTGTCGAGAGGTGCTGGTCAAGCTCCAGGCTAGTGAGAGGCGTCACAAAGGAGTGGATGGCATTCCTGAAGATAATACCTGAGGTTGTCCTCTGGCCTCCACATGCATGAATACACCCCCACCCACACATGTGCCTCCCCCATGAGAACACACACACATACACACGCTCGTAAAAATGTAGTTGCTATATCTACTTTTGCAATTTGAATACATGAGCAATGAAAATTATCCAGTCCTAGGCATGACCCTTCCTTCCTATTCATGTGCAGAATTTGTATTTCTCCGGAGAGAGAGAAATTTGGCACCCACGAAAGTGAACAGATCCACCTGAAGCTGAGCAGTTAGACCTTTCTGGACTGCTAGAT
Source organism: Eospalax fontanierii (assembly GCA_035773235.1). Classification (NCBI taxonomy): domain Eukaryota; kingdom Metazoa; phylum Chordata; class Mammalia; order Rodentia; family Spalacidae; genus Eospalax; species Eospalax fontanierii. The sequence goes on along the minus strand of CM069533.1, from coordinate 85,223,500 downwards.
AATCAACCGAGTACTGCATTTCCATAATTATTGCACCCTGAGCCAGACAACCAATTTGCATTCCTAGAAATGATGACCTAAGAAGAGGCTTGTAGCTTTGAGACATGTGGTGAAATCTACAAAGTTCCTTAACAGTCTTGTTTCAGGAAATCGGACAACTTAAGTCACACAGTAAGGCCAAGTGCAGTAGGAAGTTCAATCATTCTGGATATGATGACACACACCTTTTTATCTCAGAATTTGGAAGGCAGAGGCAGATGGATCTCCGTGGTCTCTAAGCCAGCCTGATCTACATAGTGAGTTCCAGGCTAGCCAGCACTACACCATGAGACTATATCTCAAAAAAAAAAAAGAAAAAAGAAAAAAAAAAAGAAAGTCCAATCATGCTTTGTCAGTAAGAAAGCAGCTTTAAATCACACCAGTCTAATTTCTTTCTGGCAAGTTCCTTTTTAAGGACTGGTATAAGGCTTGTGCCTGAGAATGGGCCAGCTCAACAGGAAGAGGGCCATGGATTGGCAGCTGTCACTCAGGACTTGGGGTGAATCCCGGCAGCTCGTCTCTGTCCGTCTTATTCTCTCTCTCGCCCTATTTTACTTGGACAATGCTCACCAACAGCTCTGTGGGGGGCAGGGCGCTGCGGCCACCTCTGTACCTGTTCCACTTCTTCCCACCCCTCACACAACGTGCAGCAGTCTGCTCCAAGGCCTTTGACTTTTGGGTACAGGAGAGCTTCCCTGGCTCCAACCTTTTCCGATCCTGGATCTCATCTCAGTTTCCACTCAAACCCTTTCTGTGGCTTGGTTTCTGGACACAGCTCAGCTCCCGCTAGCCTCCTCACCATGTGGAAGTCTGCTGCTCCTTTCTTCTGTGTCACTGTTGCCATGCAACAGCAGCATCAGGCAGCAGGGACTCACTACTGAGTCCCTGGTCTAGCTGAGCTCTTGGGACAGGAACTCTACTCCATCACTGTGGACCTCAGTCTTTTGACAGTTTCCTGTGGACCTGGCATGTTGATAGCAACTGAATTACAAGGAGTGGCCATATCCACGTATGGTGAGAAGTGGTCCATGGACCAGCCTGAGAAGGTCCAGGACATGTTACCTTACGGCCCTAGTGTCTCTTCTTTCATGACACCATGTCCCCCGGGCTCCACACACACCACAGCCTCATGGCAGCTTCTGTTGTGGATTCCAGGGAGGAAGCGAAAACAGTGTGTCACTCACAATGAGTCTGTGGTTTGTGTTCTGGAGGGTCGAGGAGAGAAGCCTCTGCCTCGTCCAGCCTCTAGCTGCTGCCCAAATGCCCTGGTGTAGAATGCTTCATCTCTCTTCGACACAGTGATCTCTGCCCCATCGTCATATTCCTTCCCATGGGATCGTGTGTATGCTCATGGTACACACATGGTGCTGGTACTGGGCAGACAGAGCCATGGAGAAGAGGCACCTCACCCACCACATTGCTAGGCAGAAGCAAACACATCCTGATCTCTGGCTGCTGAGAAGACATCTTTTACATGGCTAAGAGGATCCAGAGGAAACTAGAAACATTTTGCTGTTCCTAGAGACAGTGTTGCTGGGTGTGAACTCTCCACTGCTCTGGAGATTTCTCTCACAGCCTCATGTTTGCCCAGGTCCTGGCCCTCACCTTCCTGGTCTGTGAGGGAGGTCTACACCACACAGTCTCAGCAATCACTTCACATAGTGGACGTCTCAGGGTGTGAGGACAGTGCTCTCTGTGAAGCTGAGGAGCTGAGACTCAGGCCTGGGTTGGGACATCACAGCAGAGATGGGGTAACTATATTCTGAGAAAGAGACCTTGCGTCCTACCCTTCCCTGGACCAAGCAGGGCACCAAAAGGACAATTTGTGGATGGACAGTGGTATCAAGGGCAAAGCAGATAGACACTCTACTTCTGGGGAACATTTGAGAGCCTCAGGACCCAAGAACACTCACAGAAGGGTGGGACTAGGTCCTCAGGGTCTTTGACTGGGCACTGGGCAGAGGGTGACCCACCTCCAAGGCCAGACAGGAATGGAGCCTCAAGTGGGCCTCAGCAGCAAGCAGGGCCCCACACAGGTGCCCTCTGACCTCTGACCTCTGTGTGGCACCCCTCTCAGGCCTCAGTGCCCAGGGACAGCTCTGAGCTGCTGGGAATCGCCTTTCTGTGCGACAGGCCACAGGCTAAGTCACGGGCCTCCCTCAGCGGAGAACCTCCTCTCTGGTCCCACTCCCGAAGGTCCATTCTCCTGCTGCCCCCCGACCCTCCTGACCCCAGTCCGAGCGGTCGCCCATGTCCTCAGCTCCTGTTGGTTTCAGATAGCACGTGGGGCTCTTCGTCCCCCACACTCCCTGCCACTGCCCTGAATCAGGGAGGTGCACAGTCGAGAGACTTTGCTGCCAGGTTCAAGCACAGCAATATGGGAGCTCCCAGAGAGCGAGAGGGGTTTGGAGGGTGGTGCCAGAGGAGGTTCCTCTCCTACTGGCCCTGACAGAATGCCCCAGATGATCAGATGTTTCTTGTCCTTGGAATGGGACTAGGTAATTTCTCTTGGCAGGGCTTAGGGTGGGGAGTGATGTGTACGACCCACTCCACAGGGAGCACCCTTGCTCGAGCTTCCAGAGGCATTCCTACAGGGCCTGGAGGCTGCTGGGTCCTCTGTGTCTTCATCCTGCGGTAGTGGGGGGGTGAAGTGGGTAGGAACAGTCAAGGAGTACAGGAGCTTGTGCTTCGGGAAGTCTCAGTGTGCCAAGGGGAACTGCCTGCTGGCAGGGGTGGAAGTGGAGTGAGCACTGCCCCCATCTGCAGGGTTAGGGAGACGTGGGGCCCCCACAGGACATCCAGAGCTCTCAGAGCTGTCAGAGAGAGTGGGCCTGGTACCACCCTGGGGAGCCCACCTCCCACTCTCATAACTATTGTTAATTAAGACTGTCTCCATTATAGGGCTAATTAACAATTAGCATAAACATAATTAGCCGGCACTGACATTTAACTCATTACATTGTTTAAATAATTTTCAGAAATTGCCCCGAGCTTTATTCTGTCAGCTTGCAATAATGGCACCACTTTGTCATGTAAATTAAATGACATTTGTGTTGTTGCTGTCCCACACTGTAGGAGATAGTCACTTGCAAGGCTTGCCTCCTTCCTTCACCTGGCAGCCAGGCCTCCACAACCCAAGAACCCTCCCACCAGACATGTGGTGCAAGGGGGAGAGTCAGGCAGCCCAGACTCTATGGGTAGTTTTGGCACCAAGCCCTGGGACCTGAGGAGACCTTAGAACTTCCTGAGGACGATGAACTATAGCCTAGGCCTGAAGAAACCCTGCCCTGAAACCTCCAGAAAGCTCTGGATTCCAGGTGAACATAAACCCCAAATCTAAGTCTCTTGTGCAGAGTGCCTTCAAGGATGCCCTCCACAGGGATAAGTCTTTCACAGCATGGGGAAATGTACCAGGGTCATGACTGAGGAGCCTCCTGGCAGCCAAGACTGCCCACCTCGTCAGCACCTTGTCATCAGGAGACCCTCCTGGTACCAGGCAAATGGCTGTCCTGTTGGGACTTGGAGGCCTTGGCTGGACAGGGCAGGGCTTTCAGATCTAGGGGGCTTCTCCCTCAGCCACCTGCTGAACCTGACCTCAGAGTTGACCCAGGATGCTAAATGACTATCACATCGGAAAGTCTGCTGGGGGTCACTGCTGCCTTCTTGGGAACATGGTCAGCATGGGATCCTGATGGTCAGGCAAGGTGTCCTAGCCCTGGCTCTTGGCAATGCTTCCCTCCCACACACACCTGGCCACCTCCCCTTGCCCTGGCCTCATCACATTATGTCCCTGGCTTGAGTCCAGTTACCCAGTCCTGGAGTCCCTGGCTGCTCTTAGAGGAAGAGTGATCCTCCACTCAGCCAGCACTGGGCACAGAGTCATCCAGGATGTGGCCAACCAACTTTTGGACCTCAAGGGCTTCAGTCAAGTCAGCCTTCAAACCACTGGCTATCCCTCAGTCCTGCCCCCCTGTCATCTGCTCTCTGAGCCACAACTGTCTCCCTACAACTTGGGAGACTTAACACTGCAAGCCCCTCTCACTGGTCCTGGTATGGAGGCTACTGGCCTCTGGTAACTGGCATGGGCTCTCCTGTTCATCATCTGCTCAGTTCCTCCCTCCTTCCCTCCCTCCCTCTCTCCCTCCCTCCCTCCCTCCCTTCCTTCCTTCCTTCCTTCCTTCCTTCCTCTCTTGCTTGATTTGCTTGCTCAGGCTCCCCACCACGCCATTCTTAAGTCATGCAATGGGCAGTCTTACCTCCCTGGAGGGCCCAGGGCTCCCTCCCTGGCCCTGCCCACCCTTGGGGACCACCTGCATGGCTGGTTAAGGTACTGACTTCTGCAGGCATGTACTCAGATGCTCCCACTTAGCATCTGAACTAGGGTAATCAGGCCTATCTCGTCTGCCTGCCTGGTGTTTGGCCTCTGTTATGGCTCTGGGTTGTCTCCCTTCTAACTGGGCTGGGTGAGCTCCCTGAGTGGTCCTAAAGGGTGAGTAGCAGGCAATTTTCCCTCCAAAGGCAAGTGCCACTGAGGTCCTGAGGCCCCCTGGAGGCCAAAGCTCTGAAAGCAGTCCAGAGCCAGTCGTGCTATTCCTACTCTGGAGTGTTCCTCGTTTCAGAAGGGCAAGAACAGCTGAAACACAAAGTCCACAGCTCCAAGAAGTGACTGGCTGCCCACCAGCTCGGTTTGCAAGGCAGACAGTGGACCACAGTGTCCGATGGCTAAATCAAATGGCCCTGAGAGTTGTTGGGAACCGGTTCTGGCTGTTAAGTACTTGTCAGCGTCCACAGACCTCTCACGACTCTATAAAATCCTCGAGAATTATAGGAGCGCAGGGTCACATAATTCATCGCACAGTAGATTTAACCTGGCGGCCAGTAATTCATATTTGTGGCGATAATATTGTTTTCCACTTTCTGAGAGTTATCGCCGTGTCTCCCTTCCAGGTCACTATGGATATCAAAAATCAATTTGGAAAGATGGATACTGTCAGAGAATAAAGCATGAAGGCGAGGCTCCCCCTCTGGCCGCCGCTGCACCCGCTCCTGAACCTTAGCGGGGGCTCTGATTGCTTGCCGGACTACTCGACTCGACTCGGGAAGTCACACCGACATGTTCGCTGGCGGGGGTTAGCCTCTTTGACAGCTGGCCTCTCCCCCTCCCTCCTGCTTGTGTGTCTGTATGCTGGGAAGCCGTCACCTTCCCAGCCTTCTGGGTCCTGCTCTGCTGGGACACACTTGGGTAGCCTAGCTCTGGTTTGTGCCCAGGAGGTTCTAGGGCATGTTTGAGAGGCTGATCCCCTGACTTCTGCTGGAGAAGATGCTGATTCTCAGGACCCCAGTGACTGCCTGCTGGAGCCGCTCTTAGCTCTCTCAGGAGGCCTCCCCAGCATCACTTGAGTCTCCAGGGGAGGGGAGCTCCTCAGGGCCCTGGTGCATACTGTAGGCAGTAGCAGAGGCCCCCACTGGGCCCTTCAGGGACAATTTGTGCACATTGTGCTCCAGCTCCACTGCAGCACTGGCCCGCAGTGAGAAGATTTCTTGTGCCCATGACCTCTGCTGGTTCCATAGTTCCCAGAGCCCAGCTCCACTGGGGCATCCAAACCCACTCCTCCCTGGAGGAGCCCCCAAAGCCCAGCTCCAGGGGGTGGGGAGCAAAAGGCCTACTCACTCCAGGGGGAGCTATCCTGAGGACTATACCTAGTCTGGCCTTGGGACCAAGCAGCCAATGTCAAAATAGGCCGTTGTTTTAGGCTTGGGTCCAGCCCCAAGTATGCTCTAAGGGGTGGCCTGGTATGTGGGAAGCCTCTTGTGTGGGGTCCATAGTTGATGTTCTGAGCAGGGGGAGAGGTCAGAGAAGGACCCCAACCAGAGACTCCAAACAGGGCTGAGGTAACATTTTGATGAAATGTGAGAATTATCTTTCTGATTTCCCATAAGCCACTATGTTGGAGTTTCTTCCTCCATGGCTGAAGTCAGGGAATTGAGCCACAAACTCAGTCTCCACCTGAAACTTCCCTAGAGTTTGGTGTCCAGGCAAGATTTCTAGAGTGTTCCTGCCCTTCAGAGGCTCACCTTATCACCTGAGGACACCCCACTTGCATGAACCAGTGCAAAAATGCATGTGTGCAGCAGAACACATGCACCAAAAGGTTGGTGTGGCTAAGTGTGAACTAGAAGGTGTATGTGCGTGCATGTATGTCTAGACATGCTGGGTGCTGGGAAAGCCCCAGGTATGTTAGAGGGGCAGCTCCACACTTGAGGTCCATACTTGCTTGCATGTGGGACCCAGGAGGCAGCTGGATCCTGTGACAGTGGGCACTAGCAAGGACCTGAGAGCATCCTGCAGGGTCCCCTGGGTCATGTGGGCCTGGGCTGTTCATGCTTCCTGACCTTAGAGGGGCCAGAGGTTCCTGAGATCTATTCATTGAGATGTCCCTATCTCAGCCCCTCCCGCCTGACCTACCACTGCCCCAGAGCCTTTGCACAAACTCCGGTCAGCAACTCCATATTACCTCTTCAGGAGCCCCACCCAGCACCAATTCTCCTCCCTCTTCTTAGGTCCCTCTCTCTTCTGATTCCAGAGGGTGAGAATGTGGCCCAATGTGGTGCCCATAAAGTTTTGTGGAAAGAACAAAGGGGCAGGACTGGGGTCCCTGGCTCCTTCTGGGCCTGGGCTCAAATCTAGATGGTCTTTGCTGAAGGAAGTTTCTGGAACCCTAAGGGACAGTTAATGCATGACTGATTGTATTGTTGTTGGCCTTAGGACTCTTTCCTACAGCACAGCAAGTGTGGTCCTGGTAGAGAAGTGGGCCCTGTACAAGGGTAGCCAGGTGGGCTGGACTGAGGTCACTCCTCCAACATCCTCCTCCAGTCATTCCCAACTTCCCAGGCCCTTCCCAGGCGCCCCTGAGCAGTCCCTTAGCCTCTCTCTCTCTCAGGGCTCCCATTCCTGATATGACCCCTCATGGGATTAGGTGTTCGCTGAACCCAGGCATTCTCCCAGTTGACTCAAGCTTGGTTGCCTTGGTACCAGAGAACACAAGAAAGAGGGTGGAGATGAAAGGTTTCTGACTCTGAGAAGTTGGAGGAGAGGAAGGGCTGGGGTGGGAGTGGCCGCCCTGGGGACTGGCCCAGCAGGTCCTGTGACCTGAGCTTTGGAAGACATCACAGCCCTACCTGCTCCCTTCTTGGTGTCTGCACAGGGCAGGATGAGTGGACAGTTAATTAAAAAGCGGCTAATGACTGCTGGGAGGTCAGCCACAGGGACTCTGGGGATATTGGCCCATGGATCACTGTCCTTCTCCACCTACCCAGCCCAGACAGGAAGTGGTATCCCTGAGGTTGGTGAGTACTGTTCTTGCCCCCACCCAGAAAGCAATTTAACTTAGGTTGCATTTAATTAAGAAAAGATCACACAGCCAGAGTGCAGACTCAGAACAAAATTAGACTCTCTCCTGGTCTCCAGCAAGTCACATAGGTTGTGAATATTCTGGGGCCTTAGGACATCCTTAGGTAGGGTGGTTAAAGGCCAAGGGTTGGGTCCAGATCTGTGGTGAATTTGCTGTTGAGCAGAGCAGAGAGATTGTTTTAGTCCATAGGGGACTCCTGTGCCCACAGCTTACCTAACTTGCCCTTTGGCAGTTGGGACAGTCCCCAGAGGGGTCTTAGGGAAGTCTAGCTGGGACTGGTTAGAGTTGGGCACATTGCCTCCCCTAGCATCAGATGCCTGATGTTCAGGGATCCACAGATCTCCTGTCTTGCTCTCCTTTGCCCCAAGTGGAGATGCCACCCAGTGGAGACATTGAGGACCAGCTCTGTGGCAAGAGAAAAGCTGGGAAGAGTCACCCAGTCCCTATCCTTGCACTGCTCAATGGAACTGCCCCATGGACTGACAGAACCACCTGGGCCACCTTCCATCTACAAACACAGAGGTACCTCTGGTGGCAGGCCCCCCACGGCTGAGGCCCCCACAAGGATGAGACCCTCCAGCCCAGCGTTCATGCTGAATGGCCTCAAGCCACTGCAGGCACTCAACACTGTCTTGTATTGAGTGTAGACAGAAAGGCTGACTGGCTGACCATCCTCCCAGAGACGACCCCTCACAATATTTCTCACTTGACTTCAAGGTGCTACAGCTGCTGCTGAGGGCAGGGGAAATAGATTATTCTTTGGGCTACTGTTGGTCACTCTTCAGGACCAGAACCCTGCAGAAAAGGCTGATGAGAGCCGGGGTAAAGGCACGGGGGTGGGCCAGGGACCCTTGCTGCAGTGACTACCCCAATGGCTGCTGATGTTGACTGTCTTCCAGAGTTTACATATGGGGTCTCCTGTGTCTGACTGTCCGTCCACCAAGTGGGCAGAGCTCCAGCACCAGGCTCCAGGAGTCTCACTACAACCAAATCATAAACAGCAAGCACATGATAGTACCCTAGAGCCAGCCAGACCTGAAAGCATCCCAGGACCAGAAATAGGCTATAGACAACACAGAATCAGCTCCTACCCAAGCCACAAGCATTCTAAACCCACCCCTAGCCTGGGAGGTGACTACATTTTCTGGGAGACTGCAGCATGCAGGATTAACTGGTGGTGAAAAGAGACCTGTCACGCCCACTCTGCTACAGTAAATGTCTCATTTCCGCCCAGTCCAAGGAACCTAATTGCTCCAAGGCTAAACCAGGGAGTAATGTCCACTGACATTCTAAATGTAGCCATAGGAAGCTGAAGCAGGGAATTCAGTGACACCTGGGCCAGGAGGTGCTGTCCCTGATGGCCATCATCAAGAACAGAAGAAAGGGTAGGGAGCGGGAGACTCCCCACTCACCACGTGGGGATCCATGGCTAATTAGTATTGGAAAGTAAGACCGTGAATTCGGGAAGGTTGGGAGTGTGGGAGTCCACATGCACAAGTATGTGCGTGCGTACCCGTGTGTGTGATCCTGGGTTAACACACAAGCTCACTCTCCTGAGCTTAACAGTGCAGACAACTGGAATGTTCAACTGCCCTCTGCACCTGGCATCCCAACCCCACATCTCCCACTGCACCCCAGTGAGCAGCTTCCCTCTGCCCATGTACTCTAAGCCACCACCTCAGTGACATACATACACTGACTTTGCCTTTAATCCAGTTCCAGAATTCCAACCCTCCAACTCCTTGCCCTCTAGGGCCAGTCTGTGCCTTATGCTACAGCCTCTCAATGGTCCTCCCTGCTCCCAAGCTCACGCCAGCCTTCTTTCATGTGGAGCAGCAACCCTTATTTGTTTCACATGAGGCAGGTTAGCTTTTCTTCCCCCTTGTGAGCTCCAGAAAGCAGGGTCCCCAGAGCCCAGGGCAGACTCTGGCATGTGAGGGGCACTGGGTGTCTGTCTGATGAGAGGACCCAGTGTATGAATCCCAGTGGCCATCTCAACACCAGGGACAAGGCTGTGGAGGCTAGGAGGGTACATGGGAAGGGTAGGTAAGTTAGGAGGAGACACGGTTCCCCAGCCTGTGGGGACGATGGCTCAAGATATAACCATAGGCCCAACTGTCTGGAATCTATACCCTCTTACCTTTGGGAATGCAGCTGAAAGTCCCTGGTCCTGGGAAGGTCTCTGCAAGGCTGCCACCAACCAGAAAAGGCCTACAGAGAGCAGCTCTTCCAGACGCCTGGCAGGGAGTTCATTTGCTTGTCTTTCACCTGGCAGCCCCAAGCACTGAGCCTTGATGAGGCCATGGAGGGCTGTGAGGAAGACCCTATTGATTTTAATTACCCAGAAACAGCCCACAGGGACAAAGGACTTTGGCTGTTTATTTAGCAGGGCCGTGCTGCGCTATTGTGCAAGGAGAGATCAAATCAGCTGCCTCATTATTACTATAATAATAAGGCCAAAACGCTGCTCCGGGCTGAGGGCATTTTTTAAAGCAATAACCTCCCCGCTCCGCCCCCTCACACCCCTCCTCAGCAGGCTTGAGCAACAAGGAGCAATTACATGCTGTCGATATTAATTCAATTAAATCCAGGTTATTTATTGGGTATTATGAAAAAGGATTCTCTGGCCTTACAGAGATGGGGCATGACTTGGGAGTGAGAGGATCAGGAGCTGCAAGCAAAATTGATTGTGGGCATCAGCCAGAAAATCAGCAGGTCTGCAGGGGGAGGGGAACTGGGGCTGCTTAGGGGGCACTTCCGGGGCAAGGCTGGAAGTCAGGTCCGAACAGACTAAACTTCCACCTTCTCTTGAGGTCATCTTCTTCAGTGACCTAATGACTGCTCACCATGTCTCACCTCCTAGTACCCAATACTCTAGGGACTGAGACCTCAAGACATGGGCTGATGGAGGGTACCCATCCAAATTATACCAGTTATCATAGTGGCAATGGCTGAATATAGACAATGATAATGGTGGTGGTGACAATGGTTGTGATGGTGGTGAGGTGATGGGGTGATGATGGTGGTGGTGGTGACGGTGGTGATTATGAAGGAGATGATGATGATGATGATTGTGATGGTGATGATAGTGGTGGCTGATGGTGACTGATTATTATGGTAGTGATGGTGATGGGGTGATGGTGATGGTGGTGATGCCGATGATGGTTGTCATGGTAGTGATGGTGATGATGATGGTGATGATGGTGGGGGTGATGATGGGGGTGATGGTAAAGAAGGTGGTGGCGATCGTTGCCGTACTGCTGGTGGTATTGGTGGTAGTGATGTATTGATTTTGGTGATAGTGATGGTGATGGTAGTACTGTTGCTAATAGAGATGGCACTGGAAATGATGGTGATATTGGTGGTGATGGTGGTACTTAGGGTGGTGCTGGTGATGATGGTACTGGTGTCAGCAGTGATGATGGTGTTGGTGGTGATGATGGTATTGGTGATAATGGGGATGGTGTTGGTGGTGATGACGGTATTGGTGATAATGGGGATGGTGTTGGTGGTGATGATGGTGTTGGTGATAATGGGGATGGTGTTGGTGGTGATGACGGTATTGGTGATAATGGGGATGGTGTTGGTGGTGATGATGATGTTGGTTGTGATGGGGTGGCATTGGCATTGCTGGTTGAATAAGGTAATTATGATGGGGATAAAGATGGGAATGTATCTGTCTTGCTGATCTTGTTGCCATAAGTTTAAGTGGGTCCTAGGTTTTTAATAGTGAAACAAAAGGACAAGAGGCTATAAATTAACTGAGAGCCCCTGGTTGGAAGACCATAGGTATATCTATACAGGAAAATAAGAAATGTCCCAGTGAAAGGTCCAGCTTCAGGGAGAGGGTAGGCCACTTATGCTGGTAACATCTTGTGCCATGCTATACTGAGGGCATAACATCCAAGAAGGCCCCAGGTGGCTGCCAATCCTAGGGACAGACAGCAGTGTTTTGAGGTGGGAACTAAGGGGCGTGGAGCTTTGCTTGAACCCTTCATCTAGTCCTCTTAGGACAGGGACAGAGAAGACCAGACACTTGGTTCACTTGGTTTCTGGCTACAGTTGCTAAGCAGGTGTTTTGGGCACATGCCTTCTTCTACTCTTTATGTAGTGGGTATCTGGGCCACCTCAACTATGCTATAGAGCCTACCAACTGCACAAACGCAGGCACTGAAATGCCCAGAGCCAAGACTGGAAAGCCAGCTCTGCCGATGGCTTTGTGCCCTTTTCCTGAGCTCACACTCAGAGGTAATAATATAGGGTATAGGGCTTGAGAGCCTGTCAGCTGGTAGGGCTCTATGGAGCCTGGTTACCAGGTACTGTGGCATTCCTGGCATGGAGGTAGAGGCTAGAGGCTGGTCCCTGTTTGGTGAGTGACTGGGAGGGATTCATGTGAGCAGAAGGAAGTGGCTGTGCTGGGTGACAGGGCCCCAGAGGGTCATAGAGGAGTAGGGGCCTCAGGATAAGGAGTGGTGGGAAGGGTACAGAAGCTCTGGGCCTAGGGAGTAACCCAGAATTTTACCTTATTCCGGGCATATTAGTGTCCATAAATGGCCAGAATAAAGTATCACAACCTTGCAAACTGGGGGCCTAAAATCACTGAAATTGCTTCTCCCACAGGCTAGTGCGTAGAAGTCTCAGATTGGCTATTGTTAGCATTAGGCTCACTCAGAAGGTTCCAGAGGCTTCTTCCTGCCTCTTTGAGCTCCTACTGTGGTCACCAGCCCTGGCGTCTCTTGACTTGTGGCACTGCAATGTCTGTCTCTGCTTCTACCTACCCTACCCTCCTGCATAGCTCTGCATTTCACTCTTTGCTCCCAGGGGCACCAGTTACTAAGGACCCTGCTCCAGTGTGGCCTCATCGTAACTGATAACATCTGTAAAGACTCCATGTCCAAATATGTCTCATTCATGGATTCCAGTAGACATGGAATTTGGAGGGACACACTTCAACTCAGTAAACTGGGATATACAGGCCTGGACCGGAAGGACCAGAGTGCTAACTGCCGGAGCTGTGAGTGGCCTGGTGATCAGTTGCTGGTTCTTTTCCCAAGGTCACAGCCCTTCTGTGTGCACTGTACTTTAAGATGATCTCTTACTTGGTCTTGAACCCAGTGTCATGGCAGGGGCCGGAGGTTGTGGTAGTGGTGGACCACTGTGACCCTGTCAGTTGTGTGTGCTGCTGGCTCGTGAGGTGGGGCTGCATGTAGCCTCATGCTGGACACCGTGTCTAACCGGCCAAGATTGACCTGTTTGGGACTTCTCTCTGCAGCCGAGTGATTTGATCCAGACAGCAGTCAGGGCAGTAATTGGATGTCATGAGATCGGAGGGCCACTCTCTGAGGAGGGGGCAACTCAGTGGCCGCGGGCAGCAGGGATGGGACTGCAGCTGGCAGGTGGAGGTGGAGCTGCCCCTGTCCAAGGGAGATAAGGCCCTCATCCCCAGCCCTAATCTCCTGCTGGGGTCACAGACAGAGCCCAAGGCGAGATGGAAGGAGGGAGACCATCGTCCGGCTACTGCCTGGCCTAGCTGCCCCAGGGCGCCATGCAATTAGTTTTAAATATCAATTTCATGGCTGCTCCGAGAGGAAAGTAGCAGACAGGCCTCACCTGCTTGCTGCAAACTTGAGTGTTTCTTGCTGGCTTCAACTTCACATGAGAATGTAGAGGCTTCCAGCAAGGCTTCCAGCCAAGTGGCTATCCGTTGACCTTACAAGATGGTCCCACTCTCAGTGTTCTCCTACTCCGTCTCCTCCTCTTGACCCCAGTGCTGGTGAACCACTCCTTGCACCTTTGTTTACCCTCCCTGATCCTCATCAGACCCCAGAACACTTACTTTGGGGGGCATTGAGGATGGAGAGGGTCCCAAAGACAGGGCAAGGAAGTGAAGGTCACCGGAGATGGCATAGATGTCAGAGAGTGAACAGGTCCCCATGAGCAGGGACCCAAAGGTATGGCGAGGCCCCCAGCAGAGCTAGTCACTGTGTCTTTCCTGTAGGTCTCCGATTCCATGTGCCTGGCATCCCCTCCCACCTGTCCCAGCCTGGCCAACTGAGTTACCCTGGACTGCACAGTGGGATCCTGGACTTTGCTACCTGGACCTGGAAGGCTGAGTAAGCATCACTTTGGGCCTGTCCACCACCTCCAGTGCCCAATCTCCAGCCACATCCTAGAGTGCTCAGGAAAGCCTGTTGGGTGAAAGAATCCACAGGAGCCTAGGGGTCTGCAGGTGTCCACCAGGTGTCTACATGTCCACATGGAAAGCACTCTTCACTCACAGTGCATGGAGACACTGTGGGCTGTGATCACGGTGGAATGAGGAGGAGAATGGGAAGGAGCCTGCACTGGGGTCTTAGGGTTCCAGCATCTGGCTGGCTGGCTGGGTGGGCTCTCTAGAGCTGACAGCACAGGCTCCCACTCTGCACTTTCTGGGAGCCTCTGGGTGGGGGTCTACCCCTGCCTAGGCTGACCAAATGTCACCGGACATCACTGCAGGGACTGCTGGCCAGAGGGGCCGACCCCGTGTCTATGACGGCCTGTGCCGCTCTCACCCAGTGGTGAGCTACAGCTGCAGGCGATTTATCTCCGTCTCGCTGCTCTTAAAACACTTTTATCAAAATTGGCGGTCACGCTGCGCTGAACCGCGGTGGCCTCAATCTTAACCACTGTGCTGCAGATTTTAATTTGGGGAAGATTAACGCGCTGCCAGCATTGCACCTCCTGTTACCGCCCTGATGGCCGTCAGCATCCCACCACACCCTGTCCCCACGTTCTCTGTCCACTGGATCTGCTGGAGGAGGGCGTGGCTGTCACGGCGGGGTGCGTGGCTCTCCTGTCGGTTGGAAAGGCTTTGCTATACTAAGGTGCTGGCCTGCGTAGGGCAGAATGGCAGGCACACTCCCATGCGCCCAGGACCAGACTGCCCTGCTGCCATCTCTCCCTCCCGCACCCACACCCAGGACCTCACACCACTTGGAGCTCAGGACATGGAATATGCACGATCTCCTGTCCTGCCCCTCCACCCTGATCACTTCCCAGCACAACTCTGGGCACTCCTGCGCACCTCCCCAGGTTGAGGGGACATGCTGTACCTGCTTTTGCTGGGCCCCAACAGCCTCCTTACCCTGGAGGATTTGCTTGGCGCCCCCACCTGCTGGCAGCAGCCTCCCCGCTTACCTCTGTTACCTTGCCTTCCTCACATCTCTTCCCTCTGTCCTCTTGCCAGGATGGTGACAGCAGCCTGCTACAACCTCACCCTCCTTTTACCCTTGACCCCACATGCCCCTCTGCATAGAAGTCCAGATCTGAACAGCTGTGCCCTAGCCCCCAGATGTCTGCACAGACCCTGTCCTTAGTTATAACCTCATGCTCCTTCCTTCCCTTGTTCTGCTCTTTAATCCCTCTGATAGCATGTCTGGTGTGTGCCTGGGTCCCACAGGTCCTGACCCACGATATATTTTCCAGGAGTCCACAGCTCCCTCCCTTTCAGGTCCTTCCTCCCTATGACCTGGGTGACTCAGCCTCTCTTGACCCCTCTATTTAAGCTTGTGACCCTTACTGTTCCCTCTTCTGCCTGCATTTGTGCATTGCAGCTGCAGGCATTCCCCCAAACATTTATCATTCTGCAGCTGCTAGACCCTTATGCAGAAAGGCCCCTGTTGTTCCAGCCGCTGCTGATCCAGCACGAGGCCAGTGGGTACAGGGCAGGTGCTTAGCAAGGCCCACTCCTGATGCATTACCTGGAATGACTGACCATGGACAGGGGTTGGAGCAGTTATTCCAGGGCTGGATGTCAGGCCAAGGAGAGGCACATAGGAGATGAGGGGTCTAGTGGACAGCTGTCCTGGTGGAGGGCTGAGTAAGGGTGAGGGAGGACTGGGGGCAAAGGATGGTGCTACTCCAGGGGTCTTATTCTGCTTCTTCCACCATTCTGTGCTTGTTCCTTCCTCTAGGCTCCTGGGAAGTGACAAGATCCACACTACCCTTGTCAAGTGACACAGAACACCAGCCCTGTCCTTCAAGGGCCAGCATTTCACTGGGCAGTCAGAAGGCTCTAGGACTAGGCTTTCCTAGTTTTTCTGAGGGATTCAGGAAGCCTGGCCCAGCGGCTGTCTTTGTGAGATGTATGATATGTAGACAAATGTCCTAGTGATCCTGGTGGCCCTCCAGAGTCACTCACCTACACCAAGCCTTTTCTTCAGGTTCCCATGGCCACAGTCTGCCCATCAAAGGGACATTTAAGACGGGGGGAATGGGATGACTGGGGGCCTAGTAAAGCTTGAAAGAGTGGCCAAGACCAACATAGCTCAGGGTGCCCCTCCATCCAACCTCTCATCCAACTCTAGACTCTGAGTAGTACCTGGATGCCCCTGGGAGGAGTCTATCCCATGGTTGGTCACAGGGCCACCATCAGGCCCTCTAGGGTCATCTAGGGCTCAGGGTGGTAGGGTAGGCATTTTCTGTCTATTGTGGTTTCAATGTTTCCTTTAGAGTTTGGTGTCTTTTTACCATGTTACCATCCTTGGGGAAGAAGTTTCAAGAACTGAGGTCTATATCTCCCACCTGCTCCAGGTTGGTCAAAAACCCTGTCCCCTTTGCCATCACTTGCCTAAGGATACTCTCTGCCATTCTTCTGGGACACTGTCTCTGGTCTCAAGGGGTCACTCTCAAGTACTGTGTGCTGCTCTATGGAGGCCCACGTGTCCCTGGATCCCATGAGCCTCTGCTGCCTGGTTTCTTCCCTACTGAGGGAGAACCCCAGTCAAAGAACTGGGTCATGATCTGTTCCTGCAGCCTCCAAGAGCCCACAGAATCGGGGTCACACCTAAGGCAGAAACACTTGTCTTAGGGACCTGGGTCTGTTTCAGGTCTCAGACATCCTGAAACAGTATCTAAGGACTTTTCAGCCTGTGCCTTGAGTCTCAGGTTCTGCCTCCTGGCCTTCAGAAGGGAGACCTTGCCTGACCTCCACCTTACCACAGAAGGTCACCATGCTGGGGGAATGTTCCTAGTAAGAGCCATGAACTTGATTTGGTGAGAAAGCCCATTTACATGTCCAAAAGTTATTCATGAAATTCCTGCTTACAATGTGGGACTTAATAACTCATTAGTGGTACAATAAATAAGTCTCAGTGAGGGTCCCTGAGGCCTCAGCTACCAGAGCTGAGGTGCTGGGGCAGAGACTGGCTGCCCCTCATCAGAGGGTGAGGCTGCCACAAAGTGGGGTCACCAAGTGTGGCAGAGCCAGGCTCAGGGAAATGAATTCAGCATCTTTCAAGGAGCAAAATCATTGAGCTTACAGACTAAATTTAACAGCCTAATAGAAATATGCAGGTGAAGGTACAATTAATTTTAATTACTAGACTATACATTGTTGGGTGCACAGCCATGAGTAAAATTAAAATGGCAATCACAATTAGAAAATTGCAACCTCATTGTGCAACAAATTAGTCACAAATTAGAAGCTTGGGCAGCACTATGCCTTTCCTTTAGTGCTTGATGGGCATTCCTGTGTGGGGTGGCCTTTGTCTCCCCCAGGCTGCTCACACCTTGAGAACTAACCTCGGCTGAGACTGCTGGCTCTGTCCCAGGAGGATTCGAGCAAAGCACGGGTGACCCCCAGAAGAGGTCAGGCCATAAGTGTCGCTACAGCGGCGGCTGGGCCTTTCAAGGTGAAATGGACTGGAATGCCAGGCAGGTATCAGGTCCGGGAGGACCGCCTGTGGAGCCCCCACCACACCTGCCTTTGCCTTATAGGGTGAATAAAGGTTCCTGACTCTTCCATGACCCTTAAGTCCTCCTCATTGCCTCCCAGGGTCCCCATGTCCTTGAGACTCTGGGACATCTCAGTTCACTCATCTTCCCCTGTCCAGGCTGGACTCAGACATCTGTAGGATAGAGACTGGACCCAGCTTCTCTCCTGCTCCGAGTTTTCCGTGGTGTCCTGGCCAGCCCAGTGCACCCAACTTGTTCTGAGTCCCCCTTTCCAGGCCTGGTTCTCAGCTTCCACCAGCGTGTTTGTTCACTCTGTCTCCTCCAAGATGTTCTTTCTTCTTGAGTTTCAGGTGGGTCCCCTGCCCAGTAATTCTCCTTGCTTTGTGGGGTCCTGCCTGTGTGATCCACATTGATCTGTGCAGAGAACTGACCTATATGAGCCTTGTTCCTGTGTCACTGGGTCCCCACTGCTGAGGCTGGGCACCTGGATTAGGGGAAGGCTGGTGGGAGCAGGATCAGAGGGTAGGGAATGCAGCATCAGGTGGGCCCTTGAGCATGGGGGCCAACGCAGTGGCAGGAGCCACATGGACAGGTTGAGTGCACAGGTGATGACCCACTTCAGTAGCTGCCTGGGATTCTCTCACTCCTCTCCCACCCTCTCTATTCTCCCCTTTCTTGCTAGTTGTCATCTCCAGCTCACCCTAAGATCTACTAAAGTGCCCAGCCCTGAGAGCCCAGCCTTCAGGACAGTAGAGGTGACACGACCACACATGTGTACATAGCAGTAAGAGTGCTGCTGCACAGGGGATCGCATGGCGGACACGGGCAGGATGAGGAGTCTACATGCGGGCCTAGGTAGGATCCACATGCAAGTGCAAGAGGAGAGATGAGCAAAATCCATCTGCATGGGCCTAGACAGGCACTAACCCTTCCCCAGAGCCAGGCCAGCATTGCTAGGATTAAGTTGGAGGGGTCGGTGTCATGGCCCAGCCCATTCTTGAGGTGCCCATCCCTGAGGCGGGTTGTGAGAGGAGACTCAGAACGGGAGTCTTGCTGGAGAGTGGTGCTGTCTAGCCCACTCTGGAGGCCTCGTGCCCAACGTCCATGCTGACACCAGGCCCTACTCTGGCTGCCCTCACTGTGGAAATGCAGGTTTGGTTGGTGCATGACCACTCTTATGACTCGTTCTATTAGACACATGCCTGGGCTCCCGACCGGTCATGTGCACACATGACAGCAGTCCTAGGGGAGCCAACACACTGCAGACAGCAAGTCTCCCAGATCCTATCAGCCACAGTTGATTGTTCCAGTAGGGAACTACTGGTATCTTCCATGTGCTGGTGTGCTTTGGAGCCCCAGTAGCAAGTAAATGAGCACAATCCACATCCTTCCCAAAATGCCAGTTGCTAACTGGAAGCCACTGGACCAGATTTCTCCTGTGGGTGGGGGCAGCACTGGGGTGGTAGAAATGTCCTTGATGGATGGCTTTCCTGTATGAGCTTGGGCCCTGCAGATTCTCCTCCCAGTGATGAGTTTCCTTTTCCTATCATACTCCTCACAGCTCAGGAGATCATGAAATCCGAGGGCAAAGTACCAACAGATCTGGTGTCTGGCAAGGACTATTCTCTGCCTCCAAGATGGCAGAGACAGCTTGTCACTGTAACTTCTTGTAGCAGCAGCCAAGAGCAGCCCTCTTTCAAGCCCTTTTATAAGGCATTAATCCCAGCTGTGAAGGCTCTGCCCTCCTGAATAATCACCCTTAAAGACCCACCTCTCAACATTATTTCAACACATGAATTTGGGGCACACATCCATCCCATACCACTTGTTTCACCAGCTATGCTGCTCTCCCCGACTGGGAACCTCTCACAGTCTTATTCTGGATGGACACAGACAGGCCCAACTCAGGTGCTTGTGCAGTCAAGATCCAGCAGGAAGCATCTGGTCTGGTCCAGTGCATGACCAGGGGCTTGCAGATTGTGAGGTCAAGGCATGGGCAGAATTGTGGGGAAAGCTGCGAGGGATAGCAAGGTCCAGGGCCAGCCACAGGGAGTCAGGGAGCTGTCGTCAGGGCCAGGAGATTATACAGGAAAGCTGTCCAGGAGGAAAGCCTTTGTTCCATTTCCTGCCATTCAGTAGAGGAGGTTAGGACGTAAACACACAGTCTACTACATAGAATTGCCAATGGGTGCACCAAAGTCCTGACCCCACCTCACCAAGATGACTTCCCTGGTTGCCATAGCTTCATAATAGTACTTGACGTCAGCCAGTATGAGACTACCCACTTCATTCTTCTCATACAGAGTTGTTAGACTATTCTAGATTCTTTGAGCCAGTTTATTAATTTCTACCAAAAAACAAATGAGCTGAGATTTTTTTTCATTTCAATGCAACTATAAGTGAATTAAAGAAAAATTGACAGCTTAACAACATTGAGTCTTTTACTCCATGAATACGGTATGTCTACCCATTTATTAATATTTAGTTTTTCTAAGTACTGTTCTGTGGTTTTCAGAGTACAAGTCTTTTATGTTACCTGATTTATTTTTGTTTTATATTTTAAAAATATTATTTGTTCTGTCCACATGTGTATAAGTGCACCCATGCCATGCGATGCCCACAGAGTCAGAAGAGGGCATTGGATTCCCCTGGAACTGGAGTTATAGATGGTTGTTAGCTACCTTGTGGGTGCTAGTACTCGAACCCAAGTCCCCTAGGGCAGCTGTGATCTTAACTGCTGAGCCATCTCTTCAGCCTCTTGTTTTATATTTTTTATGACATTGTAAATAATACGTGAAATGTAATTGCAGATGTTTGTGGCTACTTGTTACGGTCTGAATATGAAAAATCTCCCTAGCAAACAGAGCTTAATGGATCACCCCAGTGAGAGCTCAGAAGACCAGAATACTTGGAGGACTGTGGAGATCAAGCAAAGTACATGTGCAGTCTCAGGTGGAAAGGGATTATGGAGCTAGACACCTGGCCACTCCTGTTATATTTTGACAAAGAACTTGTCTACATTTTGTCCCTGCCCTGATTCTTTGTTGAAGACTAGGTTTAAAAGTGATAGATTCGTTGTTCTTTTCAAGAAAGTCCAGCATTCAAGCCTTGGCATGGTATGGCTAGGTGCTTTGGCCAAGTTTACAAGGAGAATTAGGAACAAAAAGTAGATCAGAAATATCTGAAACACTTTCAAAAAGCTTGTGTAAAGTTGAGATTACAAAAAGCCTGCTGTCTGAAGAAATCAGCACCATTAAAAACAGGCCCTTTAGGGCATCTCAGGAATTGGCTAGACCCCATTTGTTGCAAGATCAAGAGTATGAAAGTATAAAAATATTTGAAAGACTGTCTCTTGAGAAAGGCATGTCTCAGTGTGTTCAGATAATACCACCTGAAAAGATGCTCTTCCCAGGACTTGCAAGGCAGAGGCAGGCCAATCTTTGTGAGTTCAAGGCCTGCCTGGTCTACATAGTGAGTTCCAGACCAGCTGGCACTACAGGAAGACCCTATGTCAAAAGGACCAAAAAGTAAAAATTTCAGAATTCATTTCTCTGTGCTCAGCTGCCCAGGCACCCAGAGACCATTGCAGCCACGATCCAAGGGGATTCATGGGCTTTGCACAGAAGGTCACCATGCTGGGGAAACGGTTCTCAGTAAGAACCATGACCTTGATTTGGTGAGAAAGCCCACTTACATGTCCAAAAGTTATTCATGAAATCCATGTTTACTGTGTGGGGACTTAATAACTCATTAGTGGCACAATAAATAAGTCTCAGTGAGAGTCCCTGAGGCCTCAGCTCCCTCAGCTACCAGAGCTTCTGGGGCAGAGATGGGCTGCCCCTCATCAGAGGGCAAGGCTGCCTTCTCGGCAAAGCTTGAAACTGTGAGGGTGGAGCTGAAGATGAAATAGAAACCTCAGGAACCAGGAGTGTCTGCTCAGGAAAATCACTGACATCAAAATGAACCAGCCCAAGAGCACGGTCATGTGAGCTACAATGTCAAGGCTGTACATATGGGCCTGCCTCAAGAGTAGGGCTGCCTACGCCCATTACCACCCACATCATATAGATGCTCTGGTTGCCAGACATAGAGCTACAAGAATGAATATTTTCTGCTTTGGTCTGATCCCTTCTTGATATTTTCCTACTCCTCCTTTTTGGATTAAGAATATTGACTCCGTGCCACTGTATCCAGCAAGTATGCAGTTTTCATCTTTATTTTACAGGGGCTCACAGCTGTGATTTGTCTTGGGTCTCAGAGCAGTCTTAGAACTTGGGCTTTTGAATAATAGTACTGCTGAGACTTTGAGGACTCTGAGATGGACAAAACACATTTTGTGTTATGAGATAACCCTGAGCTTTTAGAAGAGTTATGCTTTGAATATGGAATATCCTCCTTAAGCTTGCATGTTGACACTTGGTTCCAGCACGATTTTGGGAGGTGGTGGAGATTCAAGAGATAGGGCCTAGTTGGAGGAAGCAAGTCACTGGAGCACACTTCTGAAGGTTACATCTGGTTTCCAGTTCCTTCCTTGCTCTCAACTTCCTGTCTGCCATGAGGTTAAGAGCCTCCATGTTCCTGCCATCACAATGCTCTTCCTCCCGATGGTTGACATCAATGGGGCCAAGTGATTATGGCTAAAATATCTGAACTGGAAGCCAAAATCAGTCCTTCTTCTTGCTGGTAAGGTGTATTGTCACAACAAAGAGAAAGCTAGCTATGTATAAAAATATATAGCTATATATAGAAAAATATGCTTGATTTTTGCATACTGATTTTATGTTCCAGAGCCTTGCAAAAAACTGTTTTAATTACTACGTCTACTAGCTATTTGAAGATCCCCTAAGATTCCCAATTATTTTTTGTACTAATTTTGTGATATCTATTAGTTCTTCTCCAAATCTTGGTGCTTTTTATTTTTGTCTTATTGTATCCATTAGAAATCCCAGTACAATGCTGGATGAACCGAGTGTGATCCACATTCACGTGGTGGAAGGAGAGAGCCATCTCCTGCAAGTTGTCCTCTAACTTACATGCCCCTTTGGATGTGAGAAGAATTGCCTTCTGAGGTCGCTCCTGTCCGTTTCTCCCCTGCTGCTCCACGGCTACCACCTTTGCCAAAGGTGCAGGTCTCTGGGTTCATAATGCAGTGATCAGCTCTCTGCCCTGGCAGCTCCTCCCCGACCTGCCATGCTTTCCTCAGTGGTTCCAAAGGACTCATTCCCCTCACAGCCTTCACCTCTGCCACTCCTGACTCCTAGGCTGGGTCTCTTGATTCCCTAACCCAGTGCACCCCTCAGGGTGAAGTCTCAGCCTTCCTGGTCTCTGTCGCTCCCTGTGTGTGGAGCCCTGGGCAGCATCCATGCATGATGTGCCCTGCTTCAGCCTTCAACCCCGCCTGCTCCCCGGAGGTCCATCGCAAACACAGTGGCTACGGCCATCTCCACGTGATCCCCCGATGGACAGCTGACTTGCCAAGTTGGAGCCAAGCTCTGACAGCCCTTTCGGGAGGGAAGCCTCTGCCTTCCGTGGCACCGATCAGAACAGTGAACTTATTTTTGAGCTGTCTCAAAAATAAGAGTTCACACCCCTGTACTCAGGCTAGGGTAGACTAACCCCAGAGTCTACTTCAGAGCAGGCCCTGAGCCTGGCCCACCCTATCAAGTGGCCCCAGGCCTCCTTGTCCTTGCATGGCATTCAGTGGTGCTTGGGAAATGTTTGCTGAGTGACAGGAAAGTTGGGGGAATGGAGAGCTTAGCTGTCACTACCCGAATCTGCTCCAGGGGACAGGAGACCAAATAGAAGTGGGTTTCTGACTCAGATTATCTCACATGTCTTCCTGTAGCCACGTGTGGCCAGAAACCTAAGGCCACCACTCATGAATCACTAGGAAAGAAAGAGGAGACTCGAAGGAACAGATGGCAACACCCTGGGGTGAGTTGCCCCACACATCTGTTCCCAAGGTGGCTGGACCATGGGCTTTTCCTGCTGTGCCAACCTCTGGACTCACAGCTGACACCAAGACCACCCTATGCAGCCGCCTCAGCTCCTCCATCAGTGCCTTTGAATGGAGGCCAAGTCTTGGGCATGGGCAGGTCCAAGACCGTTTCCTGTGAGAACAGTGGGGCCCTGTGGAGCCTAAGGTACTGGCTACCCATCCACATCCTTAACTGAATGGGCAAACAGACACAGCCTGGAGAGTGGGACACTGTCCATGCTGAGGACTGTGGGCTCCAGGTACAGCATGAATGGCTGTGCCTCCGGGGATGGAGGACACAGGGTCACAAGGACTTGGGATCTTGCTGGTCACAGTGCTGGTGGGGTCTTGGGGCCTGAGATGAGTTGGGCGCCTCCCTTGGGTCGTGCTCGTCATTGGAACAGCATCTGAAGCTTCACTGGTAGAAGGAGAGCAGATCAAGAGATTGGGTGAGAGAGGAGGCTGGACAGTACCACTGTCACTCTGTTCCATGTCCACTTTGTCCCAATATATCTGAGACATGCCCATGGAAACAGGACAAAGACATGACCTCCTGGCTGTGCTAGAGCAACTGAGCCTCCTTGGTGAGCCAGCTGCCCAAGGCTGCACCCTGGAACTGGCATGGCAATGTGAGGTGGGGAATCCAGCATCCAGTTGTGCTCACCGAGGAAGTGAGGCCAGTGGGGCAGACCATGACCCAGCTCCTGACAGAGCCATTGACAGTCTCCAGGGCCTTGGGCAAGGCACAGCCAGGTCCCACTGGAAGGACACAGTGGGACCACACTTCAGGATGGGCTTAGGGCAGTAGCCCCCTTTGCAAGCTCAGCATGAGCCCCACTCTCAGTCACACTCGCCCAGAGGCCCACCTAGCTAGAAATGGGCAGAACTTGCAGAGGGGCTTTGGCCAAGAGGTTAGCTCTGGGGTCCCACACTGGTATATATAGCCACAGTCTCACAGGCCCCAGTTTCTGGGTCTGTGGAGTTTGTCACAAAAGGGTTCTCATATGGGAAGCCAAAAGGCCACGGAGGGGAGGCCCCTGACCATTCAGCCCAGGCCACCTGCATCTTTGATGTACTGCACACCCCCGCTGTGTTGCTTGTGGATGAGAAACCCCTGCAATTGTGGTACTGGTAAGGGGTGCGGCCAAGCCGGCTAGGCCTCCTCCTGGGATGGCCCTCCGCCTCCCTAGCCTCGGCCCCCACCCCAACACACACAACTATTTAATTTTGCTCTGGCAAGGAATAATAGAGCCCTGTGTATCTATTACAGATGCGGGTGAGATTGGACCTCAACGGCTGCGCGGCACATTCAGAGGCCTAACAAAGCTAGCTGCAATCGACGGGCCTGCCATTACCCATTCAGCGCGTGTAATAAATGAGCCGGGCGCAGCCTGCCATATACCACCCGGCCCAGATAACGGCTGAAAGGAGAAAATTAAATTTTGCTTTTGTTGAAACATTATGATTTATGTATTTGTAATATAGGCTGCGGTGGGCAATTGGGGAAAAAAAAGATTGCTGAATATCCTTCAGGGTTACTGATGGCCCCGCCGGCCACTCAGCAGTGAGCTCAGCCCACTCCTGCCAGGGCAGGGATAATAGCAAACAACGAGTTCCCATTAACCTGCGCTTCCATGGGAGGGAGTGAGGGGCTGGCCTGGCTGCTGTGGCACCCACCTCATGAAGCCTGGGGCTGGGTCCTCCTGAAACGGGGAGCAAGGGGCGGTGCCTGTGTGACCAGGATCTAGAATGGGGCGTTCTGATCGCCTGTGCCCTCTCTGGACCCATAAAAATAATTAACTTCTCCCGCTGGCCCTGGAGAGACAGGCTCTTGAGCTCGTCCTGTAATTTATAACCTTGCAGTCCTGCCTCTAATGCAGCAATCAGAGGGCTTATCGCGTTGGAGGAGGTAATGAACTTACAGCAGTCTGGAGAGCGACTTCCCTCAGAGGACCCTCAGCAGTGTGCAAGGCTGGCTGGAGCCTTCCTGCCACCAGACCACTAAGAAGCAGCACCCTTAAAGGGCAGCACCCAGAATCTGGCTTGGTGGGATCAGAGTGAGCCATCTTGGCTACAGGGAGGCTAGGTCCTGGCCAGGCAGGGCACAAGGAGCCAAGGCATCAGGCCTGGGCTTTGAGGGACAGGATGAGTGATGTGGAAAGTTTCTCCTGCCCAGGACCACCACAGTACACCTGAGGGTCTGTGTCAACGCATGGCTGGCCACCACCACTTTACCTGCTCCTCCAGAGCACATGAGTCACCACATTACTCTGGACACAGCACGCCACTCACAGAGGAAAACTATGATCAGGGAAGCAGAGGGGCTGGAAGACCCTGGGGGTACACAGCCACACCCTGTATAGGACCATCCTCTCAGGACCACCCCAGGGATGGTGGCCACACTAACTTGTCCATGGGTGCCAGATACAGAGATTCAGTCATGTCACTATTGTGGTCTCTTCCAGGGGAACAAGTTCATCTCAGCTGCCATCTGTGCGAAGACTCGGCGTGACCCTGATGAACTCTTCCTGCGTTCCACTTTCCTTCGGAGCTCATCCCAGTTCCCTGCAACTTAACCTTTCCACCTCTGGCCCTGAGTCACCCTCCATCATCACTTTGAGATGCTAGATCACACCTTGCCTGAAGCATTGGTCCAACTGGCTGATTGAACAGGGGCTTGCTTTTACAAATCTGTGAGTTGGAGTCTTGTTAGCTGATGGATGAGACTGATGGTGGTGTCCTGTCTCTCTCTGGACAAGAGCCTCCTCTCACTGATGCTGGCCATTCAGTCTCCACCTATGCACACTGGGTTCCTGGCTCAAGGCCCTGACCCTATCTGCCCCAGCTCCAGAGCTGCCTACCTCTCAGGTGGGAGAAGTAGAGAAGAACAGGAACGAGATGGGCCCTGCTTGGCCACTCACCTGCCTGAATCAAGAGGGCAACTCCCATGCCAGGCAGTGTCACTGTCCCTGTTTTCCAGCTGGATGATTTGGGCCAACAGGTGACATCACAGACGAGTCCTGTTGGAGCCGGTGTCTAAGCTCATCTCTTCCTCTGCTTCCTCTGCTTCCCTCTATATGCCCCCTTGTCCGTGTCACTGTCAGCCCTCCTCAGCCTGTCCCAGCACCGCAGTCCAGTCATCAGGCAGATGCATAGCCACCTGGCAGGACAAGCCAGCACGCAGACAGGCCTTGCCCCATGTCATACAGCATTTGCCTTGGGCAGATTTCTTTGGTCCATACATAATGGCTGATGACAGTCATGTTCCTTGAGACCATGTGTCTGGTGTTCTGCTTGCCTGGCTGTTCCACATAGACCTTGGTTTACCAAGTGCTGTGAGACACCTTATTCTCTATGCTGTGAGTGTCTCACTGGAGATGGTAGTTTTAAGAGATTTATTCTGTGTCATGAGCTGCTTCCTCCAGTGTGGCCACATACTGCTTCCCGTTGGCAGATCAGTTGTGGCAAGACCTTTTGCCAGCAGAGTCCCACTCTGTCCTTTGCATTTGGAGCAGTAGATCCCTACTCTGGGCTTGTGCCCCAGGCAACCTCGCCAGCAGACTCACTCCTGGGGTCCTCTACTGCCCCTAGGCCAGGCCTGTGGGGAGCTCTGGAACCTTGGAGCCACAACATCACTGAGGAACACCCAGGGGCCTGCAGGGGGCATGACCTGTGACTCTTGACACCCTCCATTCTGCAGGGTGGTGAGGCTGACCAGGTGGAGAGGTGCTCCATGCTTCTGTCACAATGGGACAGGTCTTTCCGACCTGGCAAGATAGAACCCTGTGGCAGACTCTGGTAGACTTCTCCAAAAGGCTGGGGTTCTGCAGAAGAACCTACTGGGTTCAAGGCTAGCCTCTGCCCTCATGCTGCTTCCTGTCTCCCAGAGGACTAAGTGTGGGTGGGGCCACCCTGTGCGCTCAGGCTGCCTCCTAGCCCCCTGGGGCCTCAGGGTAGGCTTGCTGTGTGCTGACTGACCAGAATCAAAGTCATCATCTATGGTGCTGGGTTGCCTAAAAGGTAGTCAGGGATATCTTGTCTTGGGGGATCTGTAGGCATGAGACCTCAGAGAATGGGAAGCTAGTGAGAATACCCTGCCTCAGCTTCCAGCATCAGGGACCTCCCAACCTCACTGTACACTGCTCAGAATCCCAAGTCAAACACAGGAAAAATGTGAAGTACTGGGGTGCCCTAGAAACCCCCCATGCCATGAGGATGGCAATATAAGGGGAGCCGAGGGCCTCAGCTGGGCCCCGCATGGTGTGAAAGTCTCTAGATCTGATCACTTGCCTCCTCAGTGGAGCGCCCTCAGAATGGGAGAGAGGCCAAGGCTGGGTCCTGGACAAGGGCCCTGCTTGGAAACCACAGCCATGCAGAGACCTAAGGATGAGCCCACGGAGCCACTGGTACCTGGTGGCATGACTTGGGTTTAGAGGTGGCTGTAGTCTCTATGCCTGTACCCCCTCTCTTATGGTGAGGACCCCCATCCCACTGGGTAAGGCACACTCTGGCTCACTCATTCTTCCTCAGTCACCTCTCCCAACAATCCATTCTTAGGTGGGTTGGGGTGAGGGTCAACATGTAAATTTAAGAGTCTCAGTGCAGTTCCACAGGGGAACCTGGAGCAGCTGAAGGTCAAGTCACCAGTGGGGGCAGAGCTGCCATCTGATCCAGACCCCATGGTGCCAGGGTCTGTGACCACTGCACAGTCTACAGTCCTGTCTCCTGGGAACATCCTGCCAGCCCCACATCAAGAGCCAGTATTCCTGCAGAGGATGTTTGATGCCATCTTGGGGCCCCTTGAGGGCTCTTTGGCAGTCACTGCCTCCAGGTAGAGGGAATATAACCTGGAGTACCCACAGTCACCCTCCAATTTTTACAAGCTGTCCCTCTGTCCATCAAGACTGAGTAGAACCTGGCATGGTGGTATACCCCTATAAGCTAGCATTTTAGAGACAAATGCAGGAGGATTACAAGGATGAGGCTAGCCTGGGTTGCATAGCAAGTTCTAGGTCAGCCTGGGCTACAGTGAGACCTGGTTTCAAAAATGAAAATAGAAAGGAGTGACTGAGTTTGGGCTGGAGATGTGGCCCAGTGGCAGGGTGCTTGCCTGACAGGCATGAGAACCAGGTTCCATGCCCAGCACTGTGAAGAGCAGCTGAGTTTAAGTATCAAGTTGCAGGACCTCCTGGGCATGAGTGTGCACTGATTATTGATCACATGGAGCCCAGTGGAGCTCCCTGGGTCCCCCTTGGCCCAGGGTCCCCATTGTCTTGTCCCCAGATGTTCTGGGCATGATCTGGAAATTCCATCTCTGCCAATCTAGTAGGTTTGAAGTACCATTTGGTTTGGTATCTTGATTACCAAGGAATTTAGCTTCTCACCTATAACAAATTACCCACAGATCTATAACCCAGGGGACTTGTCTTCCCCGCACACATGGAGCCCTACAAGGCCCCACACAGCTCAAGGACTTAACTCTGCATCTTCCTGCTGGAGTTTATTCCTGGACCTTTCCACTCAAGTGTCATTCATGGAGAAGCCTCCTGAGCTCCCTAATGTCCCCAGGGTCCCACTTGCATATGGCCCCCCAGCACAGTCCTGGCATCATATGGAAGTCTGGGACTCCACAGTCCTCAAACTCTCAGGTTTAGAGAGCAACTGTCAGAAGAGTACCTCAACTGGGGAAGGCCCTGTCCACTGTGAAGGCCAGTCTGTCCGCAAAGGCCTTCAGGCCCGCTCAAGAGCATCTTACCTGCAGCCTGTTTGCTCCTCACATAGCCTCCTCAGGGATCCTGTTAGAGGGAAAGTGAGGGAGATGGGACAGGGCATGGGACTGTGTGTGGTGTGACGGGTTGAAAACTGAGGGAGTGGTGTCAGATCCCCATACCCAGACAGTAGACCCCCATAATGGCCCAATGCCTCCCTCCCAGATCCCCCACAGCCCCTCCTCCAGGTCTGTCTGCCTCCACTGTGGGAGTACAGCCTGTGGATTTGCCGTCCTGTTTCATCTCTCCGTGAGCAGAGACATATAAATAATGAGTGTGATAAGATGGAGATGTTGAAAGTTTCTAGCAAGAGCGTGTACTGGGAGGTTTTCGAGTTTCAGGTGATGGGCGGCGGGTGGCAAGCGCATCTGGAAGGCTGACGGAGCAGCTGGGAGAGCCCCAAGCAGACAAATGTCACTTTGAAGAGCATGAAATTTATACAGAGCACATTCTCTCCCTGTCCCTCGGGGTTCCTCCTGCATTTCAAGGTCAGAGGCTCTGAGCCAGGGTGATCACAGGGATGGTGCCTAGAGCTCCAAGTGGTTATGGGTTGAGACAGAGTATGATGACTGAGAAAACAGGTCACCCCAGCCTCTGCTTCACTCCAGCCCACCTTCTGGATCAAGGCTGCAACAGAACACAGGGGTATGGTGGGCCCAAATGGTCCCCACACTGAAGTTGCCTCTTCCTGTGAAGACAGTGACCCAGGGGCTGGCCCGTAGCCTGTATGCCTGAGATCTGGTCATACAGACGGAAGGGGCTGCCAGGAGGCACGCTTGAGCAGGTGGGGTCTGTCTGCCACATAAGGGTCAGGCAATGGAGGCACCTGCCTCACAAGGACAGGATGAAGGAACTGCTCCCATCTTGTGGGGAAGATGAACACTATTCCTTGCTATGGCCACATCACCCATCCAGAGAGTCTGTTTTCATTTATCCATCACGGATGGGAACACTAGGTCTGTCTATCCTGCATGGCTGAGGAAGATGTAGGCAACTCTGGTAGGCAGCAGACCGTCCAGCTGCCCCCACCTGAGCTGTGACATCCAGGAACACCTCTCCCCTTGAACTGAGCTCACTTCTCACAGCCACCCTCCTCCTCCCACTGGGGTGCCAATATCTGGTGGCTAGCTGGTCCTGTTCAGAGAGGAGCCACATACTAAGTAATTATGTATGCCCGTCTTTCCCGGCCTGCCACCTCCTGTGTCCATGTCAGGAATCTTATGACAACGTCCCTGTTGATCAGTAAAGCCTGACCTGCCATGAGACACTGCATCTCTGCGGGTCCAGCAGCAGCCAGCCTGGGCCCAAGCCCCACTCATGCCCTCCCACATGGGCTATGGAAGGGAATGCACAGGGAAAAGCATGTATGTACTGTAGCATCCTAGCAGTGGCTACCCCAGCCCTCTGTGACCAGTCACTGGGACAGGGGGCCATGGGGCAGCCCATTCCTGTGTACATTTTTCCCACCTTTCTTTTAGAGTCTGGTGCCTGGCTCAGAAAGACTGAGAAGCCTGCATGAGAGCTACTCCAGAGCACAGGCTACCCTGCATCTACTCCCCACATCCCATGGGCCACCTCAACAAAATTCAGGCTGGGCTTTTGAAGGTGGTTGGGATGAATCCAGTTCCTACTTGCCTCCACACATACCAGCCCTGTGGAGAGGAACAGGGTGAGGCCTTGGAAGGGCTGGTAAATAGAGAATGGAGAGGGGCCCAGTCAGACCCAGTCACCACCCAGCCACCAACCCTTCTTGCCAGTGTGCTGACTCTAGGCCTATGGCACACTGCTGACGGCAGCATGCATTCTTCCCCAGACCAGGCTCTTGGGAGAAGCCAAAGGCAGGGACAAGCAGGGTCTCCAGGGTGAGAGAAATAATAGCAACCCCAAAGCAGCGCTGGACACTGACGGTGGGGTGTGGGTCACCTGTGGTGGCCACTTGCTAGGATCCCTCTCCATGAGCACTTTCCGTTCTGTAGATGCACAGGGCCCACATCCTTTTGTGGGTCTGGCTTCTGTCTCCCAGCTTTGGTTTCTCTGGGGAGGTCTCCAAGGCCCCTACTGCAGTAGGGAGCTAGTTACTGTGCTGAGCCCGACGAACTGGGGCCGTCTGCCGAAGCTGAAGTTGCAGCCTCCCCACCAAAGAGGATAGGCCCTGCCTTGTGCCACCCTCCCGATGTGGCACAGGCAGTTCCCCAGGAAGAGAGGCCAAGGGCTGCTTGTCATCTGGGGGAGGGGCGTCGTGAGGCCCCGAAAGCTGCATTTGGCACTACTGTGACGGCTGTCCCCAAGACGGTCAAGGGTGACCGCATGGCAGCGGGCAATTATGTGATTTCCCGGCGAATCATTCTAGGCTGGGGCTGCTGCTGCCTCACATGCTAACCTAGTGATGGAGGCGTGCGGGAGGGGCCACTGACATTTCCCAGTCCACAGACGATAATTGAGGTCCCAACATCTGAGCTGCTGTCACTGTCCTGGCCTGATGCGTCTCACGGGCTTGGGCTCCAGAGACATCCCCCATTGTGAGGACTTTAATCCTTCCCTCAAGTAGGGTAGGCAAAGAAACTGAGGCCTGGCTGAGAGGGAGGGCATTCGTGGCATCACTCCCTCCTAAAAGTGGCACCAACCTCCACTCTAGGGCACACTGAGACTCTGGACAGTGCGGCAGATGGGCCTCAGGACTGAACATCCTGAGCAAGGTTCTAGAGAGGCTACCCCCACCTCTGCCTCAGCACATCTGGACCCCACATCCTCTGCCTACACCCTCTGCCTCTGGGCCTCCTGTGAAGAGAAGTGGTCCATTCTGCAGCCCCCTAACCTGTACCCTGATTCCTAGGTCACAATAATCTGGTCAGGCCAACTCAGGTGATCCAACTCCTCAGCCTCTGACTACAGGAGACTGCCTGGCTGGCCACACCCTCTACCTGGGACCTGGCTCTCCTCCAGGAGGACACTCCTCCTCATCTGTCTTGCCGGGTTCCTCACACCCGGGATCCTTCAGCGCTGGCCTTGGTCTCCCTCGTTCTCCTACGGTGTCTTGGTTCCATCTGCCGACTTCACTGCAGTCCCAACTCACAAAGACCCCAACTTCATCACCAGATCCCTGCCAGCTGGTCTGGGCATCCATACGCACTCTGTGTATTGTGCATTTGCCTATGTGTCTGTGTTCACCTATGTCTGCATCTATGCGTGTGCATACATGCCTTTGAATTCACAGTGTACCTATACAGGTGTGCATGTGCATGTGTGCCTAGTCTCTGTGCATGCATGTGCAGCTGGGCCTGGGACTGTTCCCTCTGCTACCACCTCAGACCCACTGGTAAGTCCCAGAGACCCTGCCCCAGCCACAGGACAAGGACTGGCTTGATGGTGGCCTACTCTTCCCTGCCACCTCCTCCTACCCTGGAGAAATCGTTCATTGAGGTCCAGCCTGTGCTCGTGTCCAGAGCTACAGGATAACCATGTAGTCTAGAGGCATAAACTGAGATCCACTGATCAGGGGCCACGAAAAACAAACAGGCAGGCACTCTGGGAGGTCCTCAAGCATGGGACAGGAACAAAGGGGCTTTGGCTGAGGGGTGAAAGGCCCTGAACAGGAGCAAGGTGGAGGGGCCTTTGGAGACCTAGAAACATATTGCTGACTGGTGTGGGGATGACTCTATCCAAGCACGTGAGGTTGCTGTGGGTCACCTGCCCAACTGCCACCAACATTTATCAGCTGTCACAGAAAATGGGAGTAGAAATATTGGTCAGTGTGCCAGGAAGGACCCATTTTTCTGATGGCATACCCTTTGGCATCCTGTAGAATGATGGTTTCTCCAAGAGAAAAGATTGGAGGGTGCTGGCCTTGAGGTCTACCTGCCCTCGACAGCCTATGTAAGGTGTGGGGTGCTAGGAACAAATCCTTCAAGCACGGAGATGCATCCTAGCAAGAACTGGACCCTTCTACAGGACAAGGAGGATGAGATTCCCAGGCAGGTAGAATAGCACAGGCCTCTAGGGGCCTCCCTGGGGTCAGGGTCCCAAGTGGCCTTTGTGGCCAGGGAAGAGTTGGAGAATTTCCAGACTGTCCCCTAACACCCTGCCCTGCTGTCGAGGGCACAGTGAGATGGTTCGTGGACAGGATAAGCACAAAATACTAGGTCACTGACCCCAGATCTCTCGGCCTTATCCAGAGCCCCTGTGAGCCAGAGGCCAGGCCAGGTTACCTTGGGAAGGGGGTATGTTGAAACATACCACTTCATGTCTAGACCCTTCAAGACACCAGGGCTTCCTAGGCATAGTCACCCAGCTCAAAAGATTGTGTTGACTGAGTGGGGTTCTACTCCAGACTTATCGCCCTCAAGCCCTGTGCCCCACATTCTAGGGTCCTGTCCTTCAACTGGAGTCACTCTCAAGATACCTTGAGAGCTATAGGGCAGGATCTCCCTGACTGTTTTGAACCAAGTACCCAGACCTTCAGCAGGTACCAGCCTTCAGTCTCCCAGGACCTGGGTGGGCCCCTAGAGGTTGGGCTATGGAAGCAGCAGCTGGCCCAAGGAAAAGGTTGAGTTGGGGGCTTCAGGGCGCCTTAGGAGCTGATAGATGGGCTCAGCTTTAGGAGTGCTGTGACTTCTGACTTTGTCCTTCCTGCCCAGGACTAGGTGAATCAGAGGGCTCTAGAGGCAGTCCCCCACAACTACCTCCGCCAATTCTGTTCAATCTCCCAGGCCCTCCTCTCTGAAATACAGCTGATGGGGGAGGGGCCTCCCCAGTTGGGTGGCCATGGACACCCCCAGCTCAATGCCTCTGAACAGCTCCTGGCAGGCACTGCAGTTCCAGAGGCGTCTCTGCCCCCTGGGAGCCCGCTGGGGCTGGGGCCGCGGCAGACGGGCCGGGCGCTCTGCAGCACGGAGAAGGCTATTTAAATGCTCCATTGGAGAGGGATTAAAGTTTACGCAAGGTCACTGAGGGTGTGATAATTATAATCACAGGTTTTTGGCTCCACAATGACAGCCATTTGTTATTTCCGCTCGGGCGGCTCCCGCGGCCCAGAGCTGGTGACAGGCGTGGACTGATTTAGTGGCCCCAACCCGCGCCCCTCCCCTCCCACCACAGTCCTCACAGCCCCCACTGCTGGGGCCGCCATGGGGTTCCAACCCCAGGGGACAGCCAGGTTATTATGGGATGTGAGGGTGCATGGCTGGTGGCAACTGGGAGATGAAGGAGAAGCAGGAGGGATCGGGGCAGGACTGGGGTTGAGTGACCTGGGTTCTCAAATTGGCAGGGGAGGGCTGCTGAAGTACTGGCTTGGGCTTCGATAATAGCCTCTAGCCCCTCTGCCTGTTTCTCCAACTACAGAGGAGGGCCTGCAGCGGCCTGAGGATCCTTGCTCCACTATGGCCGTCTTGACCGATTTTTCTTCACTGGTCAATGTTAATTCGTGTGGGGGCCGATGGCCAGAAAGGGAGAACTGTGTTCACTACATGAATTTCAATGTCACCCTAGGGTTGGGTTTATGTCTCCTGGAGGATGTCTGCCTGGGTCCACCCAGCTCTGTTGTGGTTGTACCTCAGTCTCCCCAGTTGTAACATGGAAGCCATAGCCCTGGGTCCCTGGGAAGGAGAACTGGGGCCCAGTCATCTTCTTGCTATGCTGTGCTCTGTAGGTAGTGGGTAGAGTCCCTGAGTCCTAGTCCCAAGCCCTCATGGGTCTCAGAAAATGTACCAAGTGGGTCACGGGGCTAAGGCAGATGTGCTAGGACACCAGCGTCTTCCTAGACTCCTGTGCCTCAGTTTCTTCTATGTTAGACATGAGCTTATAGGGTACAGGCTGAGGAGGTGGACTGCCACAAGCATGCCCCTTATACCCAGGATGGCCCAGGCTGAATGAGGGGGTTATCATCCCCTGGGAGCAGGCCTCAGGAAAGAGGGGAACCCAAAGCATCTCACCTGTGTCCTGTCTGTTGCAGCCTATGATTGATGCCACATTTTTGTTTGTTTTCTCAGTCAGAGGTAAGAACACTTTAATATATATTAAATGGTGATAAATGGGGGTCCTGGCGGCCAGCCTGACGCGGCATTTGTCTTGGAGGGAACAGCATAAAAAATGGAGGCAAAGCCTGAGTGGGGAGCCTGCAGTCCCAGAATGCTCCTGACTGGGCAGCATCTGGAGGAGAGGCCACCCTGAGGCACACCCATCATTCAGGTACCACAGTGGCCAGCAAGTCTTCCAACCGGTCAAGGATTTGAGCTGGCCAGA
Source organism: Eospalax fontanierii (assembly GCA_035773235.1). Lineage (NCBI taxonomy): Eukaryota > Metazoa > Chordata > Mammalia > Rodentia > Spalacidae > Eospalax > Eospalax fontanierii. Next base: position 85,188,353 of record CM069533.1, on the reverse strand, counting down.
CCAAGGGCCATAGCCTATGGCCCTAGAGCCCTGAGTCAGTTGCCAGTCCACCTTCCCCGCCTGTCACCCCTCAGATGGCTATCTAAGTTGTTCCTCCTCCTCCCACAGGTCTGAGAAGAACCTGCCAACCTTCCATAGATTGATGTCCCTCTAAGGGCAGGGGACTCTTAGAACTGACTCCAGCCCCTCAAGTTGCTTCACACAGTCCACACTGTCCTCGGACTCCCCCAGGTGCTTCATCTGACCAACAGGCTGGCTCACCCTCTAAGAAGCTACCCAGATGGGCCTAAACAGCCATGGTGTGATGGGGGCACAGACTACTGGGCAACAGACAGTCTCTAGGAGCCTCACACTGCTGGCCAGCACCACTCCCACACTGTGGCTGGTTGGGTGGCTGAGGTCACAGATACTCAGCCAATCCTTAGTTGGGGCTGTGCCCAACCACTGATTTGGACCTTCAGGTAAGTGAGGCAGGGGACAGGCAGTCTCATTACACTGGAGAAACAAGACCCCAGCTTGATGGTGAAGATATCGTGTGAGCCAAGCTATGTTTATGAGGACAGCAGAAAGGATCAGGCCTGCCTATTGATGCTGGGGCCTGAACCCAGGCTTGTAGCTGGAAACCCAGATGTATGCAAACTTGAGTGCTGGGGACATGGACAGACACTGGAGGGAATATTTGGGTGGGCTCTGGGCTGTATAAAACACTCTGGGGTGGGCATAGGGCCATTAGTCAGTCTCCAGGTAGACACCGAGGTATGCTACATACACCTGGAGATTCAGCTAAAGGCAGGTTGTAGTCTGTGATCCGATTCAGGCTTTACCAGGTAAATAGATCAGGGGCCATCGAGGCCTGGGTGGGCTGAGTCCCACAGGGTGGGGCGAGGAGATGGATCTGAGCATTCACACCCTGCCATGGAAAATAGAAGGGATGTCTTTCTTTCTTTCTTTCTTTTTTTGGTCATTTTGAAATGAGGTTTCCCTGTAGCCCCAACTGGCCTGGCACTCACTATGTAGACTAGGCTGGCCTCAATCTCAGAGACCTCATACCTGGAGCTGTGGTCCCCTCCTGTGAGCTGGAGCTCTGGTCCCCTACAGCCAACCACACAGTTCCACAGTCCCCTAAGGACCCAGGCTGTGCATGGCAGTGGCTTTGCTTCCATGCTGGGCTTATGCTGGGGACAGGGGAGGTCTCTGTTATTTGCAGATTCTGGTCTTGGGAAGACTGATCCTCTAGAATGGACCCACCCTGAGGACCAGGGAGGTCTTGACCACACAGGTGGTCCTGAGCATCCTGGCCTTGATGTTGGACCTCTCCCGTTCCCGGGCCCCAAGAGGCTTTCCGTTATTTTTCTACTAGTCTTCTACAGCCCCAGTGTGCTTTCACCTGTGCCCCACAGAAAATGTCCAACACCTAATTGAACTTCTAGAGATAAAAATCACAGTCTAGAAAGTTAAGAATAAAAAAAAGAAGGAAAAAGAAAGTACTATAATACTAAGTTGATATTCTCAAACTAAAAATATATATTTTAGAATGTAAATTTGCAATTCTATATGTCTACTACAATGTCTGAATATTGTTTACTGACAGGCTATACTGCCAAGCTTCAACAGTCATGTAAAATTGTCACTGTTGCTATATGAGTTTGCCATTCACTACTGTTCCACATTCTCCAGCCTATACAAAGTTTTTCAGTGTAATCATGCTATTCTTATAAAAATGTTAAAATAAAATAAATCTTTAAAATGTTAGTTTTAACAACAGCCTGTTAAGGTAGACCGCTCCTAGGGAAGGAAATTTGAGATTGACCTCTAGTCCCCACACACATGCACACATGCACACATGCACACAAGAGGAGAGAGACAGAGACACAGATAGCAAACACACAGAGAAATGCTGGCTTTGTAACCAGGCATGGTGGCACACACCTAGACTTCCAATACTCTGGAGGCTGAGGGAGGAGGATCAAAAGTTTAAAGCCAGCTCAGCGTTTAGGAGGCAAAGGCAAGCAGATCTCTGTGAGATCAGGGCTGTATAGCAAGTTCCAGGTCAGTTGGGACTACAGGAAGACTGTTTCTAAATAAATAAATTAAATAAATAGATAAATAATAAAAAGTTGGAGAGATGACTCAGCTGCTAAGAGTGTGTGCTGCTACTTACATGACTAGAGTTTGGTTCCCAAACCGACATGGGGGGACAGTGCTCATAACCCACCCTAAGCTGCTTACAAACCACCTGTAACTCCAACTCCATGGGACCCAATGCCATCTTCTGGTCTTCATGGTCACCTGAACATGTGTGCACATACATTTCCAGACATACACACCCAGACACAATGCACAAATAAAAAATCTAAAAAAAATAGAGAAAGAAAAATATCTTGAAACATGTTACATTATCAGTCTCCCGCAGCATGTCTGTCATTGGGAGCTTGGTCCCCTCTGAGAATCTGAGAACAGGAGCTCACAGTGTACATTGCTCTTGTCTAAAGCATGGAGGTGCCAGGTGGTATCTGGCAACTTTCTACCTTTGGCCTGTTCAGAAAGACCATGTGCAGTGTCCTGACTCCTGTGTTCACGTAGCTCCTCGCTCTGTGCTCCGGGTTGGTCTGTCCCGGTGGCCTTGGTACTGCACCAGCTTCTACCCCCACCCCTCACCCCGAGGCTGTCCAGCGAGCACTTAGGAATTCTATGCCAGTGATGTAGTCTTGAACTCACCTAAGTCGGTCTGACTTCCAGGGCCATGTCCCTCGGTGTTTTCTCAGCTCCCCCATCCCTTGCTGGCTCCTCACAGCTTAACTGCAGTCATTCTTAAGTACTTAGCTTTTTGTTTCTCTCTGGGCATTGCTGGCTTCATGCTGTACCCAACTTTCAGGCTCAAGCGTTACCACCACAGGTGTTTTCAGCGTGTTCTCAGACGGTCTAGGTGTGCCATGTGCAAAAACACAGAACAAAACAAAACACCAAGTCATTTTTCCTCTGCATCTCAGAGCTGACACTAGAACAGAGGACACAACTGGCTTAGCCCGCAGGGCTGACTTCCTTGCCGTTCAGGGCTGGACTCCCTGTGGCCTCTTCCCTGGGCTTACAGACAGTGTGCCTGACCTGTCATAAGCAACCAGGGCCCACCCTGGTCACCTCTTTAGAGACTCATCTCCAGCTGCATCATACACAAGTTTGGGGGACACAGTTCATCCCTTCACTGTGTAATATGTGAAGCATGGAGACTTTGAGAAGCTTGTGTAACCAGCCCAGACCCTTCGGGTTGCCACAATCTTCAGCTTAAAGTAACTTGGAGGGAGTTTAGGCTCTCTGGAAGGAGCAATTATAAGGAGCCCAGGAATAACTTTGTAGGCCACCCCACCTTGGCTAGGTTTTGCCCTCTTGCTGTCTATCAAAGTCAGGGAAGCAGCCTGAACCACACCATGTTTGTGGCTAGCACCCTGGCCCCAGCAAAAGGCACTATATAAATGTAAATGTCCCTCCCAGCCCCTCCCTCCCTCACTCAACAAGCTATCAGCACAGCTCTGTCACTCTGATTTTTCACACTTTGTGTCTCTCTTCTCTGGGGCACTCTTGCCTCCCTGGGCCGTGGCGGGCTGGCAGGTTCCAGACTGTGGCTTGAGATGCAGGCGGGACAGTGGGCAGCAGGGCAGAATGACTCGGGGAAGTGCCTAGCATGACCTTATGGTAGGCTTAGGGTTGGGCAGTCACCGTGGACTAGGAAGACAGCTGCTGCCTCCGGATGCATGTGGGGTCCTGTTTAACTGAGGCCAAGGAGGGCAGGACAAGCACACAAGGGCTCCAAGCAGAGCTAGGGCTAAAAACCAGCCGGGGACAGGGTCCCCTGGCATGTTGAAGGAGGTCACAGGTAATGCCCTAGAGCAGACAGTGGCAGAGTGCGATCACACTGGAGCCTGAGCTCTATCCCAAAGCCAACACAGATGACTTGACATTCCTGGCCTTCAAGCCATTGGCTCCCAGCCAGGCTCTACCACCTGGCTTTCTTCCTGACTTTCCCAGACCTTACTGTCCACACCATGCTCCCTTATCTTGGTTCCTGCTCTTCCTACAGCTTCCTAGCACCAGGAGGAACAAGCAGAACCAAGGCCTTCTGAGGGCTGGAAGTGTTTCCTGGGAAAGGCAAAGGGTAGAACCCAGGCTTCTCCTCCCCTAGAACCCCCTGAAGGACACAGGCAGTGATATAAAGCAGGGCAGCCTCAGGTTGACTTCAGTTTTTTAAGTGTCCCTCTCCAGTTAGGTGAGGTGGGCCATGCCTGTCATCCTCACATCCTAGAGGTGGGGCAGGAGAATCTTGGGTTTCAAACTAGCCTGGGCTACATAGTGAGACTGTCTCAGAAAAGGAAAAACCTAGTTTTACATAAGCACAATTGACAGGCAACTAACTCCCATCTTCATAGCATTTGGCTTTGAGGTGATCGATGAGAACATCTTGGGATCTGAAGAGGATCCCATCAGCTAGAAGTCCCCCCGCCTCATCCTGCCCTAGGTCACAGCAGTTCCCCGTGTACCTTGGGGTCAAGTCTTTTGTCTGTTTTTTTCTTTTTTAGTTTATTTTACGTGTATGAGTGTAATTGCCTGCATGTAGGTGGATGCACCCATGTCGTGCAATGCCCACAGAGGTCAGAAGAGGACTGGATGCCCTGGAGTTACAGATGGTTGTTAGTTGCCCTGTGGGTGCTGGAAGTTGAACCCAGGTCCTCTGCAAGAACAGCCAGGCCTTTTAACCACCGAGTCACCTCTCCAGCCCCCGATCTGGCTTCTCATACAGACTTTGCCAGCTGGCTTCTCTCACTCAGCTTAGTGGTTTTGATGTGCATCCCGTTGCGATGTTCCAGCGCAGCGTAGTCTGGTAACCCCCACCAATCATCACATCCCCTGATGACGGACATTCTCAGAACTTTCAGTCTGGGTTCTTACAGGATAGTAAGTGAATGACAAGTCCAGATCTTTGTGAAGACACATACCTTCCCTCCCCAGAGGGGAATGCTGAATCATGCATAACTTTTGAAGAAATAGTCAAGCCATTTTCTAAACTGTGCCCCCAAAACTGCACATCTGCCTGCATGTGAGCACCTGGGGCCTCTCCTTCTGCTGTTCCAGTGGCTATGGTGGCATCGACCTCAAGTTTTCCTGATGATGTATGCTGTCATGTGTCTTCTCAGTCACTTGTTCGATGGCATTCATCATTGTCATCTGTGGCAAAGATATCTGTTCAAAGGGCTAGAGATGGCTTTGCCTCGGTGAGAGTTGCCCTCCACGTGTGAGGCTGTACTTCCGTCCCCAACAACATACACAAAAAGTCTGCTCAGTGGAGGCTGGAGAGAGGGCTCAATGGTTAAGAGCACTGGTTGCTGTAGCTGATGATCCAGGTTTGGTTCCCAGCACCTACGTGGCATCTGAGGATCTGACACCCTTTCTGACCTCTGCGGGCACTGCATGACATTGGATGCATTTTACATACATGCAGGCAATACACTCATACACATAAGCTAAAAAAATAAAATTTTTTTGGAAATCTGTTCAAATCTTTTACCTACTTCTAGAAATTGAGTTGTCATTCACAAAACATGAAGTTAACCTTTTGGAAGTGTTCAAGCCTGTGACTTTAAAAAGTATATTCTGGGCGTTTCAATGTCAAAAGCACTTCCAGCAAAGGCTGATGAGCTGAGTTCAGTCCCCAGGACCCGCATGGCAGAAGGAGAAAGTTGACTAGAGCAACTTGTCCTCTGACCTCCACATGTGTACCCACACACGTGTGCATGCATAGACATGTGCACACTCACAAATAATTTTTAAAACATAAAGTATATTCACAAAGTCATACAGCTGTCACCACACCTAGACCTCTTTCCTGTTAAGCAGTCACTGCCAATCTCTGACCCTTCAGTCTCTAGGATTTGCTATACTAAAATCCCATGTGAAGGGAAATCAGGAAGTATGCAAGTCTGCATCTCGCTTCCTTAGTCAGTGTTTTTCTAGAGTGTCAGTCCTGAGGTCCTACATTCCTTTTCATGACTGAGTAATATTCCACAGTACACCTTTTGTTTCTTGTTCACCGGTTAATAGATATGACCTTTCTTTTAAGAAATATTTTATTTATTAAATATTTTCTTTATTATTTCTATTTTATGTGTGTGAGTGTATTGCCTGCATGTGTGTAAGTGCACCCATGTCATGCAATGCCTGTGGAGGTCAGAAGAGGGCATCAGATTCCCCTGGAACTGGAGTTACAGACAGCAGTTAGCTTCCACATGGGTGCTGGGAATCAAATCCAGGTCCTCTGCAAGGGCAGCTAGTGCTCCTAACTGCTGAGCCATCTCTCCAGCACCCAATCTTTCTATATTAGGGAGATTAACCCACACAAGAGTGGACTTGCCACCCCTTCTCCTAGGTTTGACTTCCCCTGGCCAATCTCAGACCTGACCTGCTGGCCTTCCCTGTAGTCACTTGCCTTCCTCAGACACCCAGAAGTCTCTCAAGCTTTATGGCTCACCTGTGCCTGAAGCCCCACAATGAGGCAGGTCCTGCCCTGGTCCTTCCAGGGCAGAGTGGGGTCTTCTGCTGGGACAAGCACTGTCTCTGTGGGCATAGTCTCTGCCCAGGGCAACATCCTAGCCAGGCTCCTACCAGAGCCAGGATTCACCCACCCTCAGGCCTTGATTTATAAGGTGTCTCTTTCTGGGTCATCTGCTTTCTCCGAAGGCTGCAGAAATCTAATTGCTCTTTGGAAAAAAAAAAAAAAAAAAGCCCTAAATAAGGCAGTTAATTGCAAGCAAGCGGTGCCTCTAATGGACAGCAGCACTGGCCTTGAGGTGACCACACGCATGGAATCCTGAGTGTGGCTACTGCCAGTGGGAGGGCCCAGTGGGCACCTAGAAGAACCTGCCAGGTCAGCTGGCACGAGGCCAGCCCAGTCTAGCAGCCAACTCACAGTGACGCAAAGGTTAAGCCTCTCTCCCGAGGCCCTCCTGGCCTGACGGTTAATTGGAATAACGAAGTCAATACGTGTGGCCGCCGAGGGACACAGTCTTCATTTGATCTCTCTCCTGGGCAGATTAATTAAGTGTTATCAATTAATGGCCCTGGTTAAAGGGGACACGTGTTAGTCACTTTTCACAGGCGATGTTAGGCCTGAGGGCCTGATGGGTAGCCAGAAATGCTGTCATCCAGACTGGTTTCCATGGGGAACACTTGGGGATGAGGATGGGGCCTTGGGCTGCTCAGTCATGCATGCCCTCACTCCATACCAGGTGCTCTCCAGCAGGTCACCTTAAGCCTACCAGGGGTCTCAGAACCAATGCAGGTGGATGAGGCAGAGGGAAGGCCAGGAGGCCCTGGCTTCCCAGGGGTCTGCCCAGGTCCAGCCTTCACAGGCAGTCACAGCAGCCCCTGTACAAGATGTGTTCTTCTTGTCCAAGCTGCCACCATTGACCAGAGCAGCAAGGTTCCCTGTTGGGAGCCAGGGCACCAGGTGCCTGAGGGAGCCAGCATGCCTTGCTCTGGCTGGGCCCGTGGGCTAATCCCCAGGGGAGCCTGAGCTGATATAGGGGTCTACTGAGCAAGGCGAGCACCACCTGGTGGCAGGTTGACTCCTAGCACTGTAGACATGGCTCTTGAAGGAGCAGAGCTAGGAGCCAGCCTCGGTACCTGTCCTACTGTGTGCAGCCTTCTGAGAAAGTCCCGGCTCCCCTGAGTCCTCACTCCTGCTTCTCACGCAGTAGCACCATCACCCTGGGAGTCTGGATACTGAACCATAACGGATCCTGTGACATCCACTCCGGCTCCTTCTGGTGACTTAGGAAAAACTCCCAAGTGCCTTGTAGGAGAGCAGAACAGGAAGGCTGAGGGGAAGTGGGGTCTGCTTGAGCAGGTCTCAGGGAAGCAGCTGCAGTGCTCAGTGTGAGGCTGGACAAAGCCAGCCCCGTCCCTCCTCTGTTCTCAGCTGACCCAAGCATGGAGGGCATCCCCTTCCGCTTTATGACTCCCAGAGATGGAGTCAGTTTGCAACTGGAGTTGAAGAGACATTGCCTCAAGCCTTACCTTTGCCATCGGTCAACTGAGGCATCTTGCTTTTCTGGTTATTACAGAGGAAGTATGTAAAGTGCTACAGACCAGAAAGGAATGGAGATAATGACAGTGAAGCTCTGATGATGGTGCTGATGCTGGACATGATGGTGGAAGTGATGATGGTGAGAATGAGGACAATGACAATGATGGTGATGACGACAGCAGTGATGGTGGAGATGATGATGATGGTGATGATGATGGCGCTGCTGCTGGTGCTTGTGATACTGGTGATGATGGTGATGATAACGTGGTCATGATGATGGTAGTGAGGGTGGAGATGATGGTGGTGTTGGTGATATTGATGGTGACTGCTGGTGATGGTGGTGATGATAATGGTGATCATGATGATGGTGGTGGTGATGGTAACATTTTGGGTGTTGGAGATGCTAACAGTTGTTTTGATGGTAAGAAATCACCCAAAATGGTAGTGGCTAGAAACAACAAATATTTATTTTCTCACAGCTGCGCACTCAGTTGTGCAGGCATCGAAAACTGGACCTGGTGCATTCTTTTCCCGGCTACAGCAGGCCATGATGTTCATTGCCTGTTGGTTAGGACCATGTCCTTACCATACTGTGTTTCTCCATATACTGAGTGAACACGACTCAGCAGTTGTCTCCCGTCAGAGTAAGTGGTAAACGGGATCCGGGAGGGAAGAGAGGAAGACCCGGAACACCACCCAGGACAGAGGAGCGAACTCCTTCTGCCATATGACACAGCAATGAGCCCACTGGATGCAGGACTACACAGCAGGTAGCAGCAGGGCCATCTTCACAGCTGCTACAACCGAGGTGTTAAGGACAGGGAAGCGATGATGGATGGTTTCTGGCCTCACCTCCTTGCTTGCCAGAAGAAGAGAATCGGTGCAGCCAGGTTCCACCTCCCTAGGAAATGGAGAAGAGCTTGAGCCATATACCTAGGGCCTGAGCCATCTAAAGTATTCTCTGTGCTGTGGGAGATGCCCCCTTTTCCCTGGGTCATGTGGGTATCATGTCCCCAAGCCCGGGCCTCTCACCTGCTTTTGCAGTCTGCCCTCAGGGCCCCTCCACTGAGGCACCAGCTAGGAGGGAGGAAAGGGACCAGGCACTCAAGGGACATGGGGCACTGGGTGAGGTTGGTGGGAGGCCGAAGCTAGCTGGGAAGGGGACCCAGGCTGATCCCTCAGCCTACAAGCCATCTGTCCTTGGCTGCCTGGAATAAATTCCCCTAACAACCCTGCCCTGCGGTCCCTGAGGGATGAATACAGAGACCCATAATTCTCCAGACGCTGCCCGATGGGACAGTTTGTAATAAAATTGCTTCTAAAAACATATTTGCAAGTTGCCACATTTTTTAAGCAGAACAGTCTCCACTACGACTCTTCGTCTCTGTGATGAAGTAGCTGACTCCCATGCATGTGTTCTGTCTCCGTGTCACTGGTGTCCCACTCCTTACAAAGTGCTGCGATGTGTGACTTACACTGTCTGATGAGTCTGCTCCCCACAGGCGTGACAGGTGCACCCTATATGGCAGGTGCCGGCAGGGTGCCCCTGGGTGCATGGCTAAGCAGCACCTACCAGGAGAGCCAGGCTGGCCTGGCAGGGAATGGCACCTGGGTGACCTGAGGCTCCTAGGGTGTGGGACACAGTCAGGCCTACTGTTCCCAGTGCCCAGTCACCCACTCCCCCATCCTGAGCCTTGTCCCAGCCGAGCCACAGCCTTTCAGGACTTTAGGGAGATCAGCTGGTGCGCTAGAATGTCCCTTAGGCATCAGATAATAGAGATAATACAGTGTTGGAGGTCCAACCTGGGACCCTCAGACCCTTCTGTCTCCTGGCCGGTCCCTCAGAGCTCATCCAGAGTCTCATTCCAGGGCCTGGAATCATACCTTAAATCTTTCCCTTTTGTGAATGTGACATGTCAGCCCATCTTAATGAAACTTCCATTCCTGCCCTGTATTGACTGCACTCTCTCAGAGCGTCCCTCCGCTCTCCACAGAGTGGAACTTCCCCACACAGGAGTGCCCCTCCCCCACATCTTAGTTCCCTCAGAGCCACATGTGCTGAATGGTCAGAATGGTCGGGCCTTGACTCAGTGGGAGTGACAGCAGGCCAACCCCCTGGTGTGACAATGACATACCTGCTTGGACTTACCTGGACTCCTGGGGTGCAGACAGTCAGGTGGGGACACTCAGGTGACCAAGGGTCACATGGACAGATGAACCCCAAGGACACAGTGCTGGGAGACTCATGCATCCCACAGATGCTCACAGTCAGTACAAGCATATCTGTAGGAGAGAGGATGGATGAACAGGTCAGACACAGGACATCTAGTGATACGTACCCCTGAAGCAGGCTGTGGCCATGGTTGTATAACTAGACACGAGGACCCATGGGGTGTAAATGGGGCATGTGAGTCAATCACTGATATGAAAGAAAATAAAATTACCTGGGAGTTACAGGAGTGTTTGGGTGACAAGATGTGCCTCCACCACCTGCCTCTTCTGCAGGCTCCTGCATGCCTGGCTCTGGGCCAGCTCTGCCTCCCTAAAGAGTAGTGACCAGAGCCACCAGACAGCACTACCCGACCTGGGGTTCCCCATGAAGGCCAGGTATTTCCTTACTGGTCCTGCAAGAGCCTGACTTCTGTTGCCAGAGGCATGTGGGTCTTTTCTCCCTGAGAGCAAGGCCAGGTGGGGCAAGAAGGCAGATGGGAAGCCAGGGCCTCTGGGTACACATGAGGCCACAAAGGCAGAAGTGAGCACAGCAATGTTATGGCAGGGTATGCCCTCCCCCAGGCCTGTTGCTGGACTGCTTTGGCATGACTGTCCCAACCTCTGGCTCCCCCACTCCTAAATGCAGTGTGCCCCAAATTCCTTCACCTTCCTGTGCAGTCTCACCTTCTATAGCCTAGGGTAGCTCATGGAGTGAGGGTTAGATCCCATCTCACTGGCAGATAGAGCAAGCACAGTCCCAGGCGGCCGAGGTGGGTGCTTCTGCCCCACAGACCTGCACCTATGTCCCACCAGCCTCTCCCGAGGGTGAGAACAGGTGGAGATATATTAATTATATTTCTCGCCACTAATGGGCTGCTTACTTTATGATGTGAAGACACAAAAGTAAATTTTAAAATCAATTATACAATTACATATGTAGCAATAACAGAGTACATAGCTAATCCCCGTCGGGTCAGAGCAGCAACCTTCCAATAATGCAGGTTTCATTAGGGGAAAGGCTGTTATTGCCAAGAATTACAGAAATAATAGGAGTGGGTGTATTCAGCGCGAAGTAACAAATGAGGCCGCTCTCAAGATAAGACGCAGAGCCGCCTGCTCATGAGCTCCGTGCAGGCCGAGTACATCGGGGGTCACTCACACCAGGAAACGAGAATTAATTTTAGACGCTTCCTGAGGCCCTGAGGGCGGGGTGAGTTGGGGCTTCTGGTGAGCCTGAGGGTGTGAATAGGGGTAGTAGGAGCAGAGCAAGAGCTTCCAGCCACCCTCCTCCCCCGATGATCTCAGGGCTGTTAGCCTCCCTACCACCACCACATAGTGCCCGTACCCCAGTCACTCAGCTCTTGCTGCAGTGTTCACAGTGGGTTTTCATGATCTCAGGGATCATTTCTGGGTGCAGGATAACATGACTTCCATGTGCATGCTGTTCTGGGTTGGAAGCCAAGGCCTGTGAGACCAGCCTGTTCCATCTGGTTCCCAGAGCCCTTGCTACCAGGTCTCTGGTAGAAGAGGCTTTCCCCATAATTGGAGCAGAGACCCCTGGTAAGGCTGGAACCCTTTGTCATAGGGCAGTTGACCAGACCCTGAAGGGTTTCAGCAGCACGGTGACCTACAGCCAAAAGTATGGGCCACATTCCACCTGCCTCAGTCACCCCCCTGGGGTAAAGATGGGATGCTGGAGCTAGCATGCATGCCGGGTAGAGTAGCTAAGGGGACCTCTTCACCCTCTACCAGCCTCATCCTCTACCAGCCTCAGGAGCTGCTGCAGGCATCCCAGTTCACCCAAGTGTCTGTAGGAGCCTGGTGGCTTAGAGACAGGATGTGAAGAACCGCCCAAGTGTGGGAGAGTCCTAAGTGATTACTAGAGGCCACCGGGTTACCATGCATGTAAATGAGGCGGAGACGGCCCATGGATCAGGCCTTTTCTTCCAGGCGCTGGCAAAGAGACTCTGATAAGAGGATCTTTGTAATTACACGGAGCTACACTGGTCAATTCTGACTTTTAAATAGTGTAGGGCCCGAGAAAGAGAAGAAAGCACGAACACATGTTCTCTGGGGCAATTGCTGCGGCTCCTTTTGAATTTGCCGTTTTGCCGCAGAGCCGGCGGCCACGGCCGCCCACCTCCTTTGTGAGCACTATCGCTCCATCACCGCGCGAGATCATTTCCAAATTAAATTTTATGGTCCATTACTTACCGCGCCGACACTGGTCTAATGGAATCTTAAGTGGAACTGACTGGACCTGCGTGGGGCTGGCCTCTCAGTTAAGATGTTATTTAGTTCTAATTATCAGATAATGAACTCGGAAAATTTAATTTTTAATATTTGTATGTCAAAAGTCCATCGAGCTTCGGTTAGACTTTAAATTAGAAGTCAACCTAGGCTCAGCACCAGTCCCAGCACTTTTTGAGAATTGGGGCCCCACGGAACCCCTACCATCATGGGCTGCCTGTTTCCAGACACTGGACCTAACATCCCTGAGAGAGCAGTAGGAGGAGATCCAGGCCTTGACCCTGGCTCTGGCCTGCTGCAGGCAGTATGGCATGAGGAAGACCAGGGCCTTAGGTCTTAGTGCTAGGTACTTGCAGGCACATAAGGAAGAGCCCTTGCCCAAGCCCACAAGTCCCAACAAGTGCCCTGGGGTTGCCCAGGATGATGCTCCCTGTGTCCCTCAGGTAAGAGAGAAGCTGTGTGTCATCTTCATAGATGGCTGGATGGACATCATCTCTGGAGCACAGCACATGGCCCTAGAGCCCTGCCAATCTCTGATTTCATGGGGTCTTAGACACCCTAGGAGCATAGCCACCAGCCTGGGTCCACCCAAGTTTTCCAGGGCAGGCCAAGCTCTGTGCTCCGCCCACATACAGCCTGGATCTGAGGCTGGTTGCTGCAACAGTCCCAAGCTGCTCATCGGTCCTTCCTCTGATCAGTGCCAGTTTCTGAAGCCATAGCAGTCAGGCACACAGAAGCTGAGGAGGAGGTGCTGGGGGTGGCTGGAGGATGGTGGCATCTGGCAGGAGAATCAGGGATGGTGACTGAAGTGAAGGGCCTCCTCTAGGGCAGGTGGCCCAGTTCCTCCAGGCCTATGGTCCCCTGCTGGTCTTGAAGTGGGCTGTTCTCCAGGTGGAGCAGCTGGGCTAGATGGCCGGCAGCCCTCCCCACCCTGGCCAGCAGTGAAAAGCGACCCCCAAGCTCCCTGTCTGCTACGCTTATTAGAACCTACCGTGGCTCTGGGCCTCCCTGAGGGTTTCAAGTCATAAAGCTTTCCAGTACCTGCAGGGCTCAGGAGACAGGGGCTGAGGGAACAGGCCTGAACTCCTCACTGCCTGGGAGGAGCAGCCTGGTCGTGTTAGGATCTTCCATATAAGGTAAGTGTGATGTCAGCTGTCCTAGATCCTCAGGGCTGCCAAGGTGGACTTCCACAGAAAGCCCCCAAGAGATCAGCTCAGAGAGCTAGAGTGTCTTCCTCAGGGTTCCCAAAATTTATCGGGAAAAATATCCATCTGTCATCCACTGCTGCATAGAAACCACTGCACACCTACCAATCTCAAACCAAGATGGCTGTTTTACCCAGGAATTGGCATAGCTGAGTCCTCTTGGCATCATTGAGCTGGCTTGTTACCTGCGCAGGAGTTATTTCTGAGCTCTCAGTGGAACCTGTTCAGGCTGGGCTTCCTCCAACATGGTGGACAGTTCCCCAAAGATCTGGAGCCAGGAGGGAGGCATGAGCAGCGGGACGTGGTCAGGATGGAGGCGGGGTCAGGATGGAGGTAGGGCCTGGAGGAAAGCAGGGTCAGGGCGTGGTCACAGTGGAGGCGGGAACGTGGGCGTGGTGAGGAGGGAGGCGGGGTCATTGGAGCATGGTCAGATGAAGGCAGGACCAGAACGTAGTGGTCAGGATGGAGGCGGTGCCAGGAGAGAGGCAGTGCAGGGGCGTGGCGGAGGGCGGGGTCAAGGTGCAGAGGCTGCATAGCTGTACCGCCCTGCTTTCCTGTGGCTCTGCCTTCCTCGGGGCCCCACCTCTTGTTAGCTCGCAGTCTAGTTCTCTGCGCCAGGACGGGCTTTGACAGAGAAGCATGGGATGTCGTGGACTTGGTATCATGGCTAGGTCAAACTCACTCAGCGTTCCACTCAGGTTCAACCTTGTTGGCTACCTACTTTCCAGCCAGCCAGGCAGAGTCCGGCCCTCCTCCTCCCGCTTCCCGTTGTCTTACCCAGGGTGAGCTACTCTTCCCACTCCCAGGTCCGTGGCTCCACTCCCACACCTGCCTGCGAGCTTGCTGCTGCCTTCCTGAAGGGTTTCTGTTCTTGATTGCCACCGACTTCAGCTGAGGCTTCAAACTCTGAGAGCTCGGCTTTGCACTGGGGAAAGGCTCTGAGTTGGGGGTGGTTCTAGGCTGGGGAGGGGTTCTGAGCATAGAGCTGGACTCTGAGATGGAGGGGTTCTGAGCTAGGGTGTGTCTGGGCTGGGGAGGGGCTCTGAGCTGGGGAGGGGTTCTGAGCTGGGGAGGGGTTCTGAACTGGGGAGGGGTTCTGGGCGGGGGGGGGGTTCTGAGCTGAGGAGGGGCTCTGAGCTGGGGAGGGGTTCTGAGCTGGGGAGGGGTTCTGAGCTGAGGAGGGGCTCTGAGCTGGGGAGGGGCTCTGAGCTGGGGAGGGGTTCTGAGCTGGGGAAGGGCTCTGAGCTGGGGAGGGGTTCTGAGCTGGGGAGGGGTTCTGAGCTGGGGAGGGGCTCTGAGCTGGGGAGGGGCTCTGAGCTGAGGAGGGGCTCTGAGCTGGGGAGGGGTTCTGAGCCGGGGAGGGGTTCTGAGCCGGGGAAGGGCTCTGAGCCGGGGAGGGGGTCGGAGTTGGGGAGGCGGGCTGAGCTGGGGGCGGGCGCTGGGGTGGGGAGGGGTGCGGAGCTGGGGAGGGGCTCTGAGCTGGGGAGGGGTTCTGAGCTGGGGAGGGGTTCTGTGCTGGGGAGGGGTTCTGAGCTGGGGAGGGGCTCTAAGCTGGGGGGATGTTCTGAACTGTCCCACTCTGGCTCTTGCCTCAGTGCTGTTCGGTCTTGCTCTCTGCTGCGCTCTGTAGTTTCTGTTTGGGCTTCCCTAAGGGCCCCACTAGTCACACCTGGTTTTCCATCACCTGCCAGATTGGAAGATGGACATTCTGACTTTAAGCTCGTTTCAGCTGACAATTCAACTTGATCACTGAAGCCAAGAGCAGAGGTTGTCTGCCCTTCCATGCAAGGTGTCCTATAGTTGCTGTCTGTATTACCAGCCTGGATGTCCAGGATAGGGGCCGAGCCCTAGGTGAGAGGCAACTCCATCTTCCCAAGGACCAGGTTTGACTCTCTTTACAGTATTGGTGTGGTATGGAGTTCCATGGTTCCGAGGCATAGAACCATGCACAGCTTCCCTGTGCCCATCTTAAGTGATGTGTGGCTCTTTATTCAGACTGCAGCATGAGAGTGGGAAGGGACCCTCAGACAGAAGACTGAGGGTACCACGGAATTGGTAGCCAATGCTACCATTTGGGATGACCCTTTCCAGTGCTATCTGTGCTTCTTAGGTGAGACTTCTGGGCTAGTCTCAACCCCAGGAAGGGAGTAGTGGTCCCACATGTATCATGCCCGAGACTTCTGTTCTCTGTCTCTGGATGGGACAATCACTGTGGCACACGCATGTGACACTGGATCTCATGTTCATATGTCAAGGTTGATGCTTCAGCAGACTGAAGATGGATCACACCCCAAAGGACTTGGACTCCTGGTATTGTGCATCTCTCCTTTTCCTGTCTGGCAAGATTTTTCCTGTCAATGTGGAAGCACCCCAGAGGCCTGCCACCTGCCCAGCCCACTGTTCCCTGTGACCCCCACACAGCAGCCTGCAGCTAGACTTCCTGCCCCTCTGTACTCTGTGCTTCAGCTCTGGTGACCACCTGCTGAACCTCCCCTCTCAACTGCTGACCCAGTGACCACAGACAGGCCAGCTAAAGCAATGTCCCCTGTCTGAGTATGTATTTCACCACATGGGCCATTTTCAATTGCATAGCTCAGTAATGGTTACATTTGTTACCCATCCTTATCAGAACTCTTCTTTCGTCCTATATTGAAACTAGTTCCATAAGACACTAAGGCCTTGTCTCTCCACACTGCAGGCAGCCCCCCCCCCCATTCTAATCTCTGTCTCTTTGGTGATTTTGTGTGTGTGAATTTTTTTAATTTTTAAAATTTGTTTATTTTTATTTTATGTGTATGAGTGTGTTGCCTGCAGGTATGTAAGTGCAACCATGTCGTGCCCTCAGAGAACAGAAGAGGTGTCAGAGCCCCTGGAACTGGAGTTATGGACAGTTGTTAGCTGCCATGTGGGTGATGAGATTTGAACCCAGGTCTTCTGCAAGAACAGCCAGTGCTCTTAACTGCTGAACTATTTCTCCAGCCCCATGACTTTTTCTTTCTTTCTTTTTCTTTGAGACAGGGACTCACTATGTAGCCTTAGCTGCTCTGGAACTTGCTATGTAGATCAGGCTTGCCTCAAACTCAGAAATAGGCTTGCCTCTGCCTCCCAAGTGCTGGAATTAAAGACATGCACTACCACTCCCAGCAACTCTCTGTCCCTCTGGATGCTGTAACTGTAGGAACCTAGTGGAACAGACTCACACTGAATTTGCCCTTTGTGATTGGCCTATTGTACCCAGCACAGAGTCCTCCCAGTCCACTGTGATGCAGTGTATTGGAGTGTCCTTGAGGTTGAACAACATTCCATTCTAATATGTATATGCTGCATTTCGTCTCTGTTCTTCTGTAGCTCAATGCCTAAGCTGCTCCCACCTCTTGACCAGCTTGATGATATTGGCTGCTGTGGATTCATGCATCCTGCAGTGAAGCATCTGGCCCCTGACTGCAAGGCCCCTTCTGATTTTAGTAAACTGTCCTGTTTTACATTCACATGATTAACAAGGTTGTCCCAATTTCTCCACACTGGATATCTTGGCCATCTTGCTGAAAATCTTCTGTCCACATGAACGAGGACTTTATTCTTAGTCTCTGGTTCTGTCAGCTTCACTGTGTCAGTACCATGCTGTTTTACTGTGCTATATTGTTTGAAAGATTTTTTTTTTAATGTGGAGTGTTTACCTGCATATATGTGTGTGCACCATGTATGTGCAGCGCCCAAGGAGGCTAGAAGAGGCCATTGTATTCCCTGAAACTAGAGTTACAAAAAGGTTTTGAGCTGTCATGTGGGTGCTGGGAACTGAACCCAGGTCCTCTGCCAGGAGCATCCAGTGCTTTTAGCCACAGAACCATCTCTCTACCCTTGAATTGTGATATTATAGTAGATTTTTAAATCATCAAATGTGACTTCTCCAATTTTGTTCTTTTTCAAATTTGTTTTTGACTACTTATGGTTCCCTGAGATCTCATACCACCCTTAGGAAGGATTTTTCTGGTTCTGGGACAAGAACTAAGGGTTTGCTGAATACTGCCTTGAACATTTGGATCTCTCTAAGTAGTACTGTCATCTTAACTAGTAGGTAAAGGTGTTTGCTGCCAAGACTGATGACCTGAGTTCAGTCCCCAGAACTGACATGGTGGAAGGAGAGAACTGACTTCTGCAAGTTGTCCTCTGACCTTGACATGTAGGCCATGGCACACACTACCCACCCCCTCCCCCAAATACATCAATAAATAAAGTCTTCCAGGCCATATTACTATTTTCCTCACATGAGGCTGCTCAGGGGAGGGTTTGTTTCAGCTAGCACTTTCATAACAGGGGAGGCACAGCAGCCAGGGTTCCAAGGGTTGTGAGAATTTGCAGTGGAGTGGTTGTTAAACAATAACCCATAATGCCCCCCAGTGACCCAGTCCTCCAACGAGGCTCTGCCTGCTGAAGATTCCACAGCCTCCCAAAGCAGCACCGTTATCTGGGAACCAAGTGACCAGACACATGAGTCTGTGGGTGATGGTTCACACACACACTGTGGTCCATGAACATATGCCTTTCATTTATTTCAGCAATATTTGGCTTTCTATGCACACGTTTTCTTCCTTGGTTTGGTTTATTCTTAAGAATTTTATGGAGAGATGATACAATGGTTAAGAGCACCTGCTGCTCTTGCAGAGGGCCTGGGTTCAGTTCCCACCACCTATGTCGTGAGACTCACAGCTATCTCTAACCAGCTTTGGGAGATTGATGCCCTCTTCTGGCCTCAGAAGGCACCAGCAATCAACATGCACATACCACCTCCCCCACACAAACACACATATACACATAAGTAAAAATAAAAATAAAATCTTAACAAAAACCCAACATAGAACCATGGAAATGGGCAGCAGGCCCCAGTCTTAGCTGAAGAACTATTGGGCTGCTGATTACTGCTGGGTGAGGAAGAACTGATCTTTAAGGTAGTGACTCTAGATAGGCTCACTAGACCCCAGTGGATGAACCTGCCCTGAGGGACTACTGGGGACACTAACTTGACTCGACAGGCCTTAACATAAATGAGAGAATGCATGAAGTCCAGCAGAGGAAGGGTGTAGTTGGGAAAGTGGATGTAAAGATGTTGTGAATGAAATACACAAAAATTCAGTAAAAAAGTCTTTTTAAAAAATTTTATTCTTCCTCATACTAATGTAAATTGTTTTCTTAATTTACTTTGAGATTGTTCATTATTAAAACATAGAACCATCATGATTTTAAAAATCCTTTTAAAATTTAGCCATGGAGCTGGAGAGTGGCTAAAAGCACTGGCTACTCCTGCAAAAGACTCTGGTTCGATTCCCAGCACCACATTAGCAACTCACAAATGCTTATAATGCGAGTTGAAGGAGATCCGTCTCCTGTCCTCTGCAGGTGCTACACACAGAAACGAGCAAGGCACTCACAAATAAAATAGAAATAGATAAATATTTAAATTTAACCATAACACACATAAGAAAAAGCACATCAAATTAGTGTCTTGCTTCATGAATCTTTACAGAATAAAAGCCACACACAGCCATGGAACGGAACACCTCTGCCCTCTAAAGGTGACATCCCCGCAGTTTCTCACTCCAGAAATTTGGTTAGACTGTTTGGGATGTTTCTCACCTCATGCCTCTGCTGACCCCACCCTGCCCTGTCCCATCCCTCAGTCTTTGTAGTCCCTGCAGGACCCGTGGCCCAAGCTACCCATCAAGAATGGTCTCTGGCATCCTGTGCCCAAGAGATGACTGTCTCCTCCCCTTGGAGAACCACGGCGCAGCCAGAACTGCTTTGGACAGATGAGACAGACAGCTGGCCCACTCCCTCAGCCTCAGGAATCCTACCAGGCAGCTCAGGCTGACCTTCATTACCCAGTAGGCCCCAGTCTCAGCCTGCCTGAGAAGGGCCAGTGGCACTGGGCACAGTGGAGTAGGGGTTGGCCTGGAGAGATAACCCTGCAGATTCCAAGGCCCTGGGGTGCTGGAGATATGTAAGGTAGGGAAAGGTGACCTTTTCATGCTGGAGGAGGGTATTCCATGGGACAATTTGCCCCTGCAACAGAGACGAGGTGATCCCCAATATCCATTTCCCATCTCTTTTTTTTGGCCTGGGCCTCCTCATGCCTCTGTGGGAGCCACTGTACTGTGCAGAGCAGAAGGGCTGAGGCTCCAGAAGAGACCCCAAGAGACAGGTGCCAGGTCTCTGGGCTCAGTATAGGGAGACAGGGAGACAGTAATTGATTTCTGAATAGAACTTTCCCTAAGGGTGTATTAATTTGGCTTTGTCACTGACAGCCAACCCCATCCCAACGGCCATAATACAAGACTCAGACCTGTACGTAGAGCCATTTTCAGGACATTAATGAAGAAATTATGGTGTAGATTTCTGGCCCAAATCAGATTTTTGCAGCTTCAGCCACCAGGACAGCCTGGTCAGCAACATCAGGCCAAGGACCCTTTCACCAGAACCCATGAGGTCTGGCCCCTGCCTGGGTGTGTGAGATGCCAAGACCTCCTAGTTAATCTGTCCACATCACCTAGGGCTCAGGCCATGGATGCATCCTTTCCCTCTTCCCCCACAGGGCTTCAAGATGAGGTAGCGCCTCTCCTCCAGCCCTAACAGGGTCCTGAACCCCTGGGTCCATGCATCCTTCTCCACAGTGACCTTGAATGCTCTCCCCTGCACCTAGGTGCAGCCAGTCAAGTAGCTCAGAAAAATCCATCCTGTTTGTGAGGGTGGACGGAGCCTCCGAAGTCTATCCTCACTATGTCTTTTTGTTGTGCCCAGACCCTGGCTCTAAAGCTCCAACCCTGGATTAGCCTGGGGCAGGTGACAGAGGGACAAGGAGTACAGAGCCAGCTCAGGTGACCTGGGGCAACCTGGGCAATCACACCAATACAGGAGAAGCCAGGATTGAAGCAGCAGCCAGTGCATTCCAGAACATAGGAATATGACATGACTCACACCAACCACTACACACAAGGAACCTGGTTTCCAGAGATCCTGGCCATCAGTGCCCACCATGTGGCCCAGCGCATTTGATCCACCTCACAAGGTGGCCAGTCCCATCTCCCCAGGACCTGCCAGTCTCTCATTGTGGGGCTCTGTCCAGCCCCAACCATCTAGCCAAACCATAGTTTTCACCAAGAACTGTGCCAATCCTGGGACCCCTTTTGGGCTCCACTTTGTTCCCCAACGCCCTGTCCCCTGACATCCCACATGCAATGCTCTTACCTTGGCTTCTGAGACCCTGGCTCTAGCCTCCCTGGTCACATGATGTCAGAGGCCAACAGGAAAAGCCCATTGTGTTTCCCAAGGAAGGACACATTTCTGGAGGACCTGGACAGGAGTCTGTCATCCACTAAGGAAGCTCTATCTGGAGAGGCAGGGCAGTGACTGAGTAACCTGGACATTAAGGCCTTGAGGCATGTCCCTGGGGCTCAGACAGACCTCCACCCCAAGACCATTGGCCTGTGGGTCACAGTATGGGCAGGTGGCAGGAATCAATGAGTGAGTGGGAGCTCATGGGGTCTTTATTGAGGTGTGTATGGGGTGCTTTATTGAGGGCAAGATGGTGTCTCCTCTTAGTAGTTTCAGCAGTGGGCCTTTCCAGACCAGGGTCGGATAAGGCCAGACCCCTACAGGAGGCCCTGGGTCAGCTGTGTGGCTGATCCCACCCAGTCGTACCTTAGCTCAAGTTGGTTCTAAATTACAATCAATACCCAGAAAAGCCATTTGACTCTGATTGTATGTCATGTAGGCCAGAAATAACCAGAGAGGATTATGCAAATTTGGGCTCCAGATCTGGTGGCCCTGAGTTACCCATTGGACACTCTTCCAATTAATAGGCTGGGATGGCCACAACTCCCCTTAAATCACAGCAACTGAGGGGCATCCAGCTCGTGGCCAGCGTAAATCACCTTCCTACAGCCACACAGCCATGGAGATGTCTCATCCGCTCAGATCAGTGTTACCGTCCCCTAATTCAGGTCGCAGTGATTGATGCCACCTTCTCCACACATGCTGAAGCCACCATCTGCTTACGGGAAACATAAACGTTGAATACAGACGTTCTGCTGATTTTAACTGGACTAATTTATGACTCATAAGCAGAAGAGCGGGGTTCGAGGCAAATTTCTCCAGCCACCGGGGAACCTCCAGCCGGCCCTCGTGTCTGTGATGCGAGCTTGATAAGGTCACTGTCAACCACACAGTGAGATGCCACAACAGTCCCCCAAAAGCATGGGGGAAGAGTCAGGTGAAGTGCCCCCCTTGGGGGAATTTATTTCTGAATTAAACACTCCCAGCCCAGAGGAGGCCTATTCATTTTCACAATCAGCTTTCTTCCCAGTTGTAAACAGCCTCTTTCTAAAACTTGTGCATGATTTTAATTACAGATAAGTTTCTCTTAAAGGCCAGGGCATTCATGCCTAGGTTGCTAAGCTGAATTCGATACATCTCTATGTTAGTCGTGTCCAGCAGCCACACAACAGCCATGGGGCTCACCATGCACTTGGCTGGCACCCAGGCAGTTCCAAGCTTTTGGGTGTTCCTTGGTCCAGAGGCACTGGGGGCCTCACTTGCCTTCAACACCTTGATGACATTGAACACTGGGACACAGGAAAAGTCCCCAGTCACCTCTGTGTTCCCTGGGTCATAAGCCAGTGGGTGAGCAATTGTGCTCAGACACTCCAGGATCACCCTCATGCCTGGTCAGCATCCAGCTCTGGGGTCAGGAGCAGCTTTGCTTCTATAGGGGTTTGTACAGGACAAAGAGCCTTTGAACTCTGGGCTGCCACCTCCAAAAATCCTCCTGACTTTTTCTTCACCAGTCCCTCCTGGAGATCTCCACAGCCCGTGGTTGGTGACTGTGTGCTGCCCCCAGATTCATACCTTCAGGAGGCTAAACGAGCTTTTAAAGTCACTTATGTCTCTTGCCCAGCACAGCTTCTGGCGAAGTTGCTCCACCCCAATACCTGAGCAAAGGCCCCTTAGAACCACACTTGTTTTCTTTTATAGAGGTTTTTAAATTTTATTTTATTTTTATTTTATGTGTATGAGTGTTATGCCTGCATGTATGTAAGGCACTCGTGTTATACAGTGCCCACAGAGGACAAAAGAGGGTGCCAGATCCCCTGAAACAGGAGTTACAGACAGTTGTTAGCTGCCATGTAGGTGCTAGGATTTGAATCTGGGTCCTCTGCAAGAGCAGACAGTGCTCTTAACCTCTGAGCTATCTCTCCAGCCCCAAACAAAATATTTTTTAAAAGATTGCAACAGCCAAGCTATACCCAAAGGTCAGCATTTCCATAACACAAATCAGACAGCATGGTTGCCATTTCTGGAAATGCAAGGGACCAGTCCAGCCAGCAATGCATGAGGTAGAGCCTGCCATGGACTACTGCTAAGACAGAAGCTCTAACCCATGATTTTAGAGAGTTAGAGCTCAGACAGCAAGTGTTTATGATAGAAAGCACCAGGTCGACAGGCGTGTGCTATGAGTGCTCGGGTGAGCACAGGGTCAGATGCACAAAGACAAACTCCCACATGTGTTAGGGACCCATGGAGAGGCCAGGAGAGCTCAAGAAGCTGGAAAGCATCCCCAACCCGGGTGTCTGGGCTTTGAAGACCTGTCCTCATGGAATCAGTGTGGAAGCTCACAAGCCGTTCCCTCTCAGCTCTCAGAAGAAAGAAGGCTGACACAGCCTCTTCTGCAAATTTTCACCCAGTGCACTGCTCAGCCTGTGATTTTTCAGTAGCAAATAAAAATGCCAAGACCTTTCTCTGCCTGGCAGTCTCACCCCTCCTAACTTTAAATCCCATTTTGATTGCCTCATTTGACAGTATGCTTTGTCCCTGGGATCAATATGTCAAGAGACTCTGAGACAGTTACCATTTGACCAAAAGCCTGCTGAGATGCTACAGCGTCCACCAGGCCTCTCCTGCCTCCTGGTCATCAGCCCCCAGCATAGTCAGGTGCTGTGAGATGGGGCCAGGTAGCAACTCTGACTAGTTTTTACTAAAAAAAAAAATGTTAGAAAATATGGACTTTTCTCCCATTTTTATGTCCTCAATGGACAGTCATTGGCAGATAATCAGATATCCCCTGATCCCTGTGCTACCCCAGCAGGAAACCTGGCCTCCCTGGATGGAGAGTAGATCCATCAGCATTGGCCCTGAGCTGCGATTTCAGGAGCATGAAGCTATTCTCTGCCCAGCAGGCAGCTAATGCTGAAGGCTGCAAGGAGCACACAGCCACACCACCTGTGGGGTCCTTTAGCTCCCAAGCTCCAAGGAAAGCCACCACAGCCCTTTTTGTTTACAGTTGCTTCAGAAGGATAAAGGAATGTCATACCACACATGTATGTGCCCACACATGCATGGCCATAGGGCATGTGTACTTCTGGGTGCAGCAGGCAGGCTGGCACACTGCAGGGTCTCATCTGCCTGCCTACCTTAGCACACATTCCCACAGGTGTACATGCCCTCTACATGTGTGCTCACATATGCATACACACATCTGTACATGTGTGCTCACTGGCTGACACCCACTCCAAAGGCACAAATGTACCTCAACTGGTGGTCAAGGCTGAACATTAGCAGATATGTACAGCCAGGTGTCTATGCATCTTCACAGAGTTGGATACCTCCATCAGTGCCCCAAACCATGGGGCTGAGGGCCCTAAGCAGGATGGGGATCTAAACAGCCAGAGGCTGCCCTGCATGGGACAGGGCCAAGGCATCCTCTACCAGGGACCTTCCATTGGGCTTGGCCTCATAGAGCTGCCCCCTCTGACCCTACCCCCGTCCAACTCTTCCCAGGCCCTCTTACAAGTCTTTAGCTATAGCTTGGGGGGGGGGGGGGGCAGGGGCTGGGTCATGTGGAAAAGACCTAAGATAGGACTGGACTCACCAGACCTCACAACTCCTCCTGAGGGGTCTGGGCTGACCCAGGAGTCTGAAGATGGGACCTGGAAGAGACAAGCAGTCTTGGCGACAGGGTGAAGAAGGGGACGGGAGGATGGCGTGAGTAAGGGAGGAGTGTGAGTGTGAAGTGGGGTCTCCCAGATGCCCTAGGCCCTGATATGAGGGTGTGACAGAGGAGCCCTGCTCAGGGCTGGGCCTGGAAAGCAGCAGGAGAAGGTTACCCCGGGGGGGAGGCTCAGCCGCCCAGCCTCACCCAGGAGGGTAGGCGCTGCACCGGGAGGCTGACCCGCCTCCCGCCATCTTCAATGATTTGGAAGTGTAGAAAATGGGATTATCCAGGAACAGATGTGCACAAAGGGGGTGAAATGGAAAGTGATGCTGTGGCGCCTGCCTTTGATTACCTCTGACTGCCACGCACCCGCAGCCCCCCTCCGAACTGGGATGGGCTAAATTCAGCCGAGCCCTGCAAGCCGGGCCTCATTGAAATTGAATTGATACTTTGTGAACTTCATTTGCGAATAATGTGATCTGACAGGGACAAATGTGACGGGGAATTGTTTTCAAACCTCCTCCAAATGGAACTTATTATTGGGTAAATACAGATTCCTTTATCTGGGGCCCTCCCTTCCACCCTGGTATCCCGCTGAATATGTATTGGCCCTACAGGTAATTGAATTGGCTGTGGGGGAGGGGGCCGGAGGCCCTCCCCAGGCCCGGGGCAGAGAGTGCTGCAGCCTCAGAGGCCACCCTGCCCACGCACCGGCTGCTGCCCAGTCGCCAGGCCTCAGATGTCCTACACATTAATTTCCCTTTGCAGAACGTGGGCCGGGCGGGAGCTCAAACCCAGTTAGCTGGATTGATGAAGCTAGCGAAAGGGTGGGACGCACGCTGATTCCACCTTTTCAGCTTCGATTAGCTCAGCCCGAAGTTATTCCCCGTCAGAGCTCCATTACCCGGCTGCAGTGGCCGGTGGCAGGCCCTAGGGAAGGCCATGCCCGCGAGGGGCCCAGGAAGGCTTCAGTGCAGGACCATTATCCTAACAGGCTGGTCCCCAAAGAGGGCGGGCTGCAGGCGGGGCTCAGAATCCTGCACCACCTGCCAACCCGCCCGCTGGGCTGCCCTCTGCCACCAAGGCCATGGTGGAGCAGCCTTGCTCTCTGAGCATTCATTCATTCATCATTCATTTGTTCCCACCCTCCCCACCCCTGGGGAGAGAATGGCTGCCAGTAGTCCAGGAGAATCGCTGGATCCTTTGCGAGTGATGAAGGGTCTCTGCTGACTCTGTCAGATCTGAGAGTCCTTTGTCCTTAATTTGACTGCCTAGCAATTTTATACTTGGGGTATTAGGGAAGAATGATGGCAAGGACAGTGACAGTGACCAGCTCCACAGATGGGGATAAGGCCCAGGCATTGCCTCTCCATGAGCTTGTGCCCTTATAGCCCTGTGTGGCAGTCCCAGGTCACCTACCCCACTCCCCCTCATCCTCACCTGTGCATCACCCCGCCCTGCAGACAAGACCTGAAGGCTTCTGTCCTTACCCCAACCTGGAGTGAGGAGACCACAGTGGCCCACACTGGTGGGCCCTGCCTACCACAGTTTCTGGGTCTAACCAGGATTAAAAGATCCATTCAGGTCCCACAGCTCAGAAAATGCCATTGATTTGGAGGCCAAATTTGTGGTCTGTCTCACCAAGGTATCTTCTGTGTTTTCAAAAATACTGAGAGTCCAGCCTCCAGGACACAGGGCATCCGGGTTCACACTGCAGGATCACAGCTTCCCAGCTCCCAAACTCTAGCTGGGAGCTAGGGTAACCACACCCGCTATGCAGGGTTCTCAGTCATCATCTCTCAGGTGTGACAGCCATGTGGGCCTGTAATGGGCAGTCCACAGGGAGTGCTGGGCAAAAGGCCCCAAGTGGACCAGGCGCTCCTCAGGACCTCACAGAGAGCAGAGGGCTGTACCAGGTGCCTTTGGCCTAAAGGAACAAATATAATTAAATGTGTGGCCAACTCTGGCCCCAGGAAGGGCACTGGTCAGTGAGACACAGGACTGTTGGATGTGCCAGGCCCCAGTAGAGGCCCAGACAAGCTTTACCTGAGAACTTGAGATGAGAGCAATGGCTCAAAGAGCTACTGTTGACCTCCAAACCCACATGCATGACGGGACCGTGACCTCCTAATGACCTCTGGGCGTCCCCTCGTCTCTCTGTCCCCTGACTTCCTCCTGCAACAAGTCAGGTTTATCTCTTTTTCTAGCTCTGCTTGACCTGGAACTCATTATGTGGACCAAACTGACCTGCCTCCAACTTACAGAGATCCGCCTATCTGTCCCTCTCAAGTGCTGGGATTAAAGATGTCTGCTACCACACACTGCTGCCATATTTTGATTTTCTTTCCTTTTTGGATATTAAAAATGCTATATTTTATTTAACGTATATGCATGTTATGCTTGCATGTATGCGCCATGTGCATACAGTCCCCACAGAAGCCAAAAGAAGGCACTGGATCCCTTAGAATTAGAGTTACAGATGGTTGTGAGCCACTATGTAGGTGCTGGGACCGAACCTGGGTCCTCTACAAGAGTAGCCAGTCCTCTTAACCACTGAGCCATCTCTCCAGTCCTCACTGACTGCTCTAAAATATTTTTTTAACATTTTATCTACTTTTTAATTTTTTGTGTATGAGTGTATTCCCTGTATGTGTGTAAGTGCACCCATGTCATGTAATGTCTGTGGAGGTCAGAAGAGGGTGTCAGATCCCCTGGAACTGGAGTTAAGACAGTTGCTAGCTGCTGTGTGGGTGCTGGGAATTGAACATGGGTCCTCTGCAAGAGTAGTCAGTCCTCTTAACCATGGAACTATCTCTCCCGCCCTTGTTTTTCTTATTGAAATGAAATTCATGCAGCCTAAAATTAGGCATTTTGGCCTTAACTCTCTGTGATGTTTGGCACACACCAATCTTGACAACCGTTACCAAATCTGACCATGCTTCCTCTTCCACCTAGCAAGCTGCCTGCTTGTAGCTACACTCCCACCCCATACAGGCCTGCACCCACCACCCTTTCTCTCTCTGTAAATTTGTCTTTTCTGGACATCATATATCAATGGAACCATATTACATACAGCCTCTGTGCCTGGTTTGTTTCAGTGTCATGTCCTCCAGGTTCAACCATGTGCTGGCATATGGATTTTCTTCCTTTTAAGGGCTGTGTACTATTTCATTGTATGGGCACAGCACATTCTGTTATAGATCCAAATGTTTGTAGATAACGATCCTTCCCAGCATGTAGATGTGGTGAGGGAATACTCACGTGCAGTTGTAAGACCACCAGTTTTTTACTGCAATTCCTCTCCAGCCTCTGGAGGCCATTCTGTGACCTCTGGCAGTTTCCTATGGATGTAAGAGGCTGTGGCTGAGAGAGTAAAATAGAAGACACACCAGTTTCCCCAGCCTTGGTAGGCCCCTCTACCCTTTACCCAAGGGCCTATCAGGGCCAGCACATCCAACAATCATGACAGCTCACCATAAGGCACTGGAGGTTCCAATGCAGTCATGGGCCCATTCCCTGGCTGATCTCAGAGCCACAGTGTCAACTTGAGTCCTAGAGTGACCCAAGAAGCCCTGGAGCCCTCAACCTGTCACCAGCAAGGAGCATCTATGGACCAGCTAGCCCAGCGCTTGGGGCTTGTGTCATCTTGTACCTGTGTCAACTGATGACCTACTTCACATGGCTTTAGTTTGACTATGGGCTTGTGTCAGACCCTTGAGGGGACAGTGGAGGTAGAACACCCCCCCAATATACCACCCCACAATCCTCTGACAGAGACCATCTCTGGCCAGTAAGACACAATGATGATGGTAACACTCTGACTTTCAGGGCTGTGAGCTCTGCCCTGGTCCTGAGTGGCCTGACCTATACAGACTGAAGGCCACGAACCCCAGGGGAAAGACATGCCGCTGCTGAGTGTCCAAGGCCTGAACGTGTCCTTGTGGGTGAGGGTAGAGCTGAGTTTACAGAAATCACATTCGTGTCTGTGATGTACCAAGAGAAGATAAGCCTCACTCCTGTGGGATTCCTGCCCTGAGGTGGTACTTCACCCCTCTCCTGGTAACCTTCTATACCATTCGCAGTAGTTGAGGTCATTGAGGACAGGGAGCCCAGGACCTCACTCAACCTGGAGACAACTGCACAGCAGAGGGACCCAGAGAAGGAGGACATTAGTTGAAAACTTGAGTCAACTGTGCTCAGTTATCAGCACTGTGAAGAAAAGGATCACAGAACTATGTCACCTGAAGTGTGAACACTCAAGGAAGTGGCTGGCGAATACATGGGGAACCTTTATTCACTTTCTGAAAATGTGTAGTTGAGAGTAGAAAGCTTCTGAAAAAGAATTGACAACAAAAGCCAGCGTGTTGGCGAATACCTGTAACCCCAACATTCAGGAGGCAGTGGCAGGAGGACCCTGAGTCCAAGGGGCCCATCTCCAAAAAGAAAAAGAAAATGGCACCTGTTACAGATGGGTTAACCGCCCCACCAGGATCCATGAATAGGGCCTTGCTGGAAACAGGTTCCTTGTGGAAAACTGAGTTAAAGGGGGTCATTAGGGTGTGTCCTAGTGAGATCTGTATGGTGTCTTTAGAGAAAGTCTGGACATGTATGCACATAAAGGTCACATGTCATGAGGACGTGAAGAGGTCAGGGCAATGTTGCTTCAAGTCAGAGACTGACAACAATAACCAGATCTTCTGGAGGGAGGCCAGGAGCACAGTGCCCAGAAGCCTCAGGAAGAAGCAGCCCCTGACCACTTGATCTCAGTGTCCATCCTTGGCCTCCAGTGTTTCCCAGGCTTTGAGTGTGGAGAACGCCTCATGTCCACAGCATCCTACGATGTAGTTTGTCTTCTTGTTAGAGGAAGGGACTCACCTGCCTGTTTTCCTTCCCTGGGCTGTGTATCCCTGACACTCCCTTGACAGCTACCTTGACACTGCCTTTGTGACCTATACAAATCAGTAGTGGTGATCTGAACCTCATTAGTACCCTCCCAATGTAGGAAACCCTGTCCCCTGACCAGCCTTGAGGCCAAATCCACACGAGTACATAGCTGTGTGAATGTTGCTATTGAAGTCGGGATCAATAGCAGGAGCAGAGTTGTGGGCAGCTTTAGACTCCCACCAAGGCCTACTGAGCTGAAGTCAACCCCACTTTGGTAAAGTCGTCTCTGGGGCCAGGCTTCCTGCCCGTGGTGCTGGCTGAATGTGGCCCTATGGAACCTGTCTGTGGGCACCTGGGGCTCTGAAGGGTGCACAAACACAGGTCAGTCATGTTTCTTGGAAATAGCAGTGTCTGTGACTGGGAACATTACCGGTCTGGGCTGATAGCTGGCGACTTTCTGGTTCATCACTCAGAGCTGGCTTTCATTAGGGAGCCTGAGTTCCCTGAATGATTCTGAGAGCACAGAGCAAATCAAAGGGAAGTGCTCCCTTTCCAGCCCTTTTCCCTTTAACCCCAAACAAGTTTTCCCATGAGTCTTTAATGTCCCAAAGAACAGCTCAGGAGGGGCAGCAACCCTGGGCACTCCAGATACTACTTCTGATGCCCACTCAGAGACCAGCTGCTCCTGGTAATATCTCTGAACGCTGGGCCCAACTGGCTTTGAAATACAGCCCACTTTACTCGGGACAGTGCCCCATAGCAATGGGCAGCTGGTGATGCCACTGGAGAGTCATCTCCATTATCTGAACAGGCGTGAGGGGCTACATTTGCTCTGCCCACTTCTCAGGAAAAGCTCCGTGGCCACCCCCACCCAGGAGTGAGTTCTGAGGTGGGCTGCTGTATACAAACATCAGTAGGTTCACAGATAGCAATCGTGAAATTTAAGATGGTCTAGGGAAGAGTTGGAGAGACGGCTAAGCAGTTAAGAGCATGTACTTGGGCCAGGTGTGGTGGCACGCATCTTTAATCCCAGCACTCAGGAGGCAGAGGCAGGAGGATCTCAGAGTTCCAGGCCAGCTGGGGCTACAGAGAGACCTTATCTCCAAAAGACTAAAAAAAAGCATGTACTGCCCTTGCAAAGGACCTGAATGTTCACAACCATCTGTAACTCCAGCTCCAGGGTATCCAACACCTCTAGCCTCTGTGAGCACCTACATGGGCATACACACATACACCACTTAAAAAAAAATTTTTTTAATTCTAAGGATGGT
This sequence comes from Eospalax fontanierii, assembly GCA_035773235.1. Classification (NCBI taxonomy): domain Eukaryota; kingdom Metazoa; phylum Chordata; class Mammalia; order Rodentia; family Spalacidae; genus Eospalax; species Eospalax fontanierii. The sequence goes on along the minus strand of CM069533.1, from coordinate 85,157,477 downwards.
CTTGGAAGGGGCAGCTACCCTGACAAGCCCATTGGGAGGAGAGCACTATCTCCTTTCTAAAACAAACAGAAAACATGCTGTCAGATACTACGCAGCGGCCAGATTGCCAGGAGCTCATGTAGCTCGAAAGTGCTGAATGCAACGATCTGTATCCTAGTAGCCCCATCAGGTTCAGGCAAACAGAAACAGCTGATCCCCAGATCCAAACTTGGGCCCTTGACTTGCAGGAGGAACTGAGCCCACAGCCCTCGCCCCATGAGGTCAGAATTCATCAGCACCAGTGGGCCCGCAGGGACATTGCAGGCTCCGAAAAGTTGCTCCTGAAGGCATTTCTGGTTTTTCCACTTCTAAAGCAGAGCGAGCTTATAAATCAGAAGAGTATTTATGGGAGACACACAGCCAGCAATAACAGGTTGGAGTGGCCAGTGCGTCTCTGTGACTATTTCATCTTCCACGCTAACTTAAACACAAGAAAAAAAGGCTTTCCAGCCCAGGGCCGCTGCTCGGCCGGGAGATTGAGTGCACTTGTAATAATTCATAGACTTCTTTCATTTTCTGCTGCCCAGGAATTACATTCCACTGTTAAAATGTGCTGTGACCGCGGGCAGCCCTAGCTTGTTCAGACACGGAAGGGAGAGGACCCAGGCTGGCGGGTTGAGGGTGAGGCAGGGGCTCTGTGGCCAGGTGCTCGCCCTCTGCTGGACATGACACACACTGCAACCCGGGCTCTGAGGCTAAGGAGCCATAAATCCAGTCCTAAGGCGCTTCCCCGGTGGCCAGGCTAGAGACCCTGCGGACGCAGTGCTCCTTTTTCAGGGGCTCTAGCTCTCAAGCACACTGTCCTCGGCTGTCGGGGACAGGCTAGTGAGGACTGCACAGCTTTCCTGTGAACTGCCCCTGAGGATCTCTGGAGGTCCTCTGAGAAATAACAAGATGATCCGGGGTATGCACTCGGATGGTGCTTGTAGCCAGACTGGGACTTCCATTACTACAGAAGCCAAAGGTCCCAGGTCTCTGCAGCTGGTGGGGGTTGGGGGGAGTTGTCGACAAAATCTCAACGAGTGCCAAGTCATGATGCAGCAAGCTGGTGGCAGAGCTGGACTTCCTCTCATACTCTGCCATTCCCTTCTCTCCATGTCCTGGAGTTGCTGGTCAGTGGTAGGAGGCAGGAAGAGCTGAGCCAGGATGCATGCATTGTCCCAAGATCCTCAGATCTCCTGCCCAACCTTCAACCCTCACCCATCTGGTCCTCCCTGAGAACTCACCAGGCATGGGGCTAGGGAGACGCTGGCCCTTCATTAGGACCTGGAGGCCCTGTTCCCATGGGTTCCTCCAACAAGAAAGGACGTCTGCTCTTCAGGGATCTTTCTGCCCCTCACCTTCCAGATTCAGAGTCTTGAGATGAAGGAGCTGAACAATGTGAGCCAAACACATGGCCCAGATTTTGGGGGGATGGCACTTGTGCAGCTTCCCTCAGGAAGCCCCCATCTTTCTCAACCAGCAGCAGCTGAGCTGACCACCTCTCCTCTGAGCTCCTCCAGTCCTGGAAGGGGTCAGCCTCAGTCCTTATGATCTTACAACACAGACATTTGAAAGAAATCCCAGCAGCTTTTTAGAAAGTAGTTGCTGAATGAACAGATGAGTGGATCTCACTGCAGAAAGGACTCACTGAAGTGTGCTCCCTGTGTCCATGCTCCCCCTGCCCAAAGTCCCCTTCCAAATCCCTGACCACCCCACAAGAACCAGCAGCCACTCTCATAAGCCCTGAGGAATAGCCCGAGATCTCTCTGGAAGCTCCAGTGAGCTGAGGAAATGGTTGTGAGTGCTAAGGAACGGAGCAGGCTCTGGGCCTCAGACTTTGGTTTTTGCTCTTTGCTTATCACCATTAGCCATTTTGCAGATGGAGACAGAGAAGCCCCAGTTACAGACTACATTAAGTTGCCATCTGAGCAACTGTGTGTGAAGAGGCATCAGACAGCGATCAGGCTGGCTTGGGACAAGCTGGTCCTGAGCTCCCATGAAGAGATGACCCCTGGGGGACTGGGCACCACTGGCCACCCCTTCCAGAAGACAGCTGGCAGCCAGATGGATGCCAAAGAGCAAGAGCAAGGCCAGGCCAGGGAGGCTACCAACTCACAGCACCATAGCCAGTGCAGCCCCGAGAGCCAGGTCAGAGTTCCCTTTTCTGGATAACCAAGCTGGTAGGCAGAAAGGTAGCGTAATTCGAAAGGTGAGACAGAGAGGGACTCCCATCCGTCCTAAGGATGGGACCGTCTTCAGAGCCACCACCTCTCCCAATGTGTTTGGGGAGCATGGGGGCCAAGAAACTCCAAAAGGCAAGTTAGAGTGGACATCAAAGCCAGGGAAGCCTCCTTCTCTGTGCGCATGCCCTACCAGTCATGCCCAGGTCCAGGTGCTCAGGCTCCAGGGTGGTCTGATTTAGCAAAGAGGCTGGAAGATCAAGGGAAGGTGAGAAGGGATGCCATGATCAAGGATGGGGATTAGGTCTTGAAGGAGAGGCTATGGTACCAGCTGAGTAGTGGGCAGGATGGGGAAGTCTGAGCCCTGAGTGGTATTTGAGGCCACAGGTGGTAAGGCAGGGCATAGCTGCAGGACCCAGGAGATAAACCACTCCAGAAATTATGACCTCAGGACACTGCTAGAGTCCTCCAGACTCACTCAGCAGGTGCCCCCAGCAAGCACAGCTCCCCATACCTACAGGTGCCCCCAGCAGAGGGCTCCTATATTAGGGGGACCTTGTGGCACAATGGTAGCACATTTGACTCCAAAGGGTCCCAGCAGATGATCTCCCACACCCATAGGCATCCCCATATGCCATGCAGCACCAACCTGTAGCTGGGGGCTAAGAGGCCCAGGTCCAGTCAGTTGAAGGTCCCACCCAGACCTGAGTCAGAATACAACCCAGCCCTCCTGCCTTAGGCACAACCTGGTCTGCAGTAGAGCTGGGATCAGACCCCAAGCATTTGTTCTGCAGCTGTGGAGTGCTAGATTCAGCAGCCACTGGTCTTATCCTCCTCTTTCCTCTAGGGTGCAGCAGGAGGCTGGTAGGGGGTGGGGGCAGGCAGGGCAGAGTCTGGGAACAGGAGGCCACAACCAAAGTCTAGCTCAGCCTGGGCAATCCAGGCTACTCTCAGTAGGAATATGGTAGAAATAAGGGTAAAGCTTGCTGAGCTTGGGGGTTTGCTGAACTCCTAACTAGGCCACAGGAAATCAGTGGGGCCAAGCGTTCTCTGCAGCCTGCTAGAGTGAAGTCTGGAAAGCTCCTGGCTGGCTGATGGGGAAATCAGGAAAGACAGGGGCCCTCTTGCAAAATGGGCTCAGGGCCCTGCCAGAGGTTCCAGCTCCCTCCCGCCTCTCAAGCCTTGGAGTGCTGCACTGTCAGGAGCTGAGCAAGGCCTTTGGCAGGGTGCAGAAACAAAATGGAAGGCTTACAGACACAAGATGTTCCGTAGTGGGTTGATGCTCCCCCTTCACCTGCCACCCAAGCCAGCTCAGAAACACAATATTCCTAGAGTCTTTTTCATAAAGGTCTTTATGGGTTCGGAAATTTAAACACCGAAGAGCCTGAGTTGAATTGGAAAGCAAAAGTCTCTAAGCTTGTACATCTTAAAGGAAAAAAATTCAATTAAGTGGGATTTTAGCTGTTTCAATAAAATTGGACTCTCCCTTTTCAAGATAAGAGCTCTCCGGCACGGAAGAACCTTTATGAGCCGCAAGTATCCGCTTCTCCTAAACGCGTAATCCGTGCTCAGGACACAATGCCCACAACAGGAAATCAATGTATAGTCGAATCAATTTGAAAATATAAAATAAACTAATATATGAGTGGAAAATTGACTTCCTATGGATTAAAAGCTGCACAAATAGTAGGAAAAATCTAGCTTTTTAGCAAGGGGAAGTGGTTTTGTGGGGCTGGGGGCCCAGAAAAGGGATCTGCTTACAGAACAAGTCTAGGCATTGCGTGCAGGAGGCTGAACTGCCTTAGAAAGGGACAGCAGGCCAAGAGTCCCCAGGAAACACAACCACAGGTACATGTAAATACTGCTGCTGGACCAGGCTGAGTTTTAAAAACTCTCACACTGGGAGCCCCCTAGAGGGTGCCACAGCTGCTCTCCCAAGTGCAGGCAGGTCTAGCTGTGCCCTGGGCAGCCTGCCCAGAGGACTCAGTAGAAACCCCAGGCCCACATCTACTTTTAGATGAAGTTGTTCTCTGTCGTCACCCTACCTGGGATGGGAGGAAAGAAGCTCCTGACTGAAGGGTAGGCCCAGCCAATGGGGAGGACCTACCTGAGGCTCCTTAAGGAGCCCTGACACTGGAGGAAGGTAGGTAGGAGCATGTGTGAGCCCCCTCCCCCATCCCACCCCATGAGTCCAGGAAACAACACAGCATAAGCAGCTGTCAAATGCTCTTGGGTAGGAATGGAACTGTCCCCTGAACCCCAACCCCCAACCACCCTGTGCACGAGCTGCAGCTGTACCCCGGCTTCCACATGTCACACACACACACACACACACACACACACACACACACACCACAGTATAGAACATGTCAAACAATTCAGTTTTTAAAACTTCCCCATAACCACCATGGCCTTAGCAAGGTGTTGGCTGCTCAAAGATCTGGTTCTTAGAACTGAGAGGCCATAAGCACACACAAACTTTTGTGCGAAGGACAGCTGGCCGCAGGCAGTGTGGATGGAGGGTACCCACTCAGAACCCGGTGTTCCCTGGGCTTTCATGGCTGTTGGTGTCCTCTAGGCACTTCCAAGACCCTCTATCTACCCACAGATCAGCTGATATTGAGCAGGAGGGAGCAGATGCCAGCCAGACCACTGCCCTTTCTTCTTTCTTCCTTCCTCTTCACTTTAGTAACCAAGCCTACTGAAGAAAGACCCGTTAAAGTGTACTCATTTGTAAACAGTCCTCTGGCACTCTGCAAGCACCTATTGTCCATTGCCCACTTACAGCCCATTTACATGACATTTGTGGTGGTGCCAACAAAAGCTGGTCTGGTCCAGCACTGTGGCTATGGTCATTATGAAGGACTGAATGGGAGCCAGGGTAAGTTGAGGCTCTGTTGAAAGAGGCCAGGGAGGTCTGTTAAGCTGTCCATCTGCTTATTCTGTATCCCACTCTCCCGGGGACAAGCATGGAGACAGAGACAGATGGCAGAAAAGCGATTTACAATTTGGCCTGTTCTATTTCCAATTAAAGCACAGACATTAGTTAATATGCAGGGCTGGGAATCTCAGGCAGAGATAATGTGCAGATAGCTCCATAAACCTCCTCTAGGAACAAATAATTTTGTGCAAATTTGCAAACAGCAGGGTTTTCGTAAATAACAGTCATCTTTCTACCAGCGTGGCTGCCGATTGTGCGTTTTTCCTCCATGATAATTTAATGATGACCTAATTTACCTATTGTTGTTGAGCTTTGGGTTCAGTCAATGTGATTGTCCAATTCAGTCCCAAATCCATCCTGATGGCGTTAATTCATATTGACCAGTGTTTACAAATCGAGCTTTTCCCTCGTTATGCCTGACAGTTTGCTCTGCTAACAAGCCTGTCTACATGTCCTCCAGAAACAGCCTAGGCCTGCCTGGGAATCTCAGCCACTCACCCCTCCTGAGCCTCCTGCGTAGCAAGGATAGAACCACATGTGAGTGAGAAGGCAGTGCTCTTGGCTGGGCAGGCACCGTGCTTCAGGCAGGGGGCTGAGCAGCCACAGCCATGAAGTGTCGGTGACCATGGAATAAATGAATGCTGGGTTGGATAGGAGGGTCAGCAATGACCAGCTGGCTCAGCTGCTGGGTAGGGACCAGCAGATGGACAGGCAGGTCGAAAAATGATGTTCCCCAAAGGCCCTTGTGCTAGAGGTTTGGTCCCCAGCTTAGCACTGTTGGGGCATGATAGAACCTTTAAGAGGTGGGGCCTGGTGGAAAGTCTTCAGGTCACTGAGGGCACGCCTTCAGAGGGGACTATGAGATCCTGATCTCTTTCTTTTTCTTTTTTTATTCTCCAGCCATGAGGTGAACGTTTTGTCCTGTCCCCACTCCTCAACATGCCGCTGCAGGACCAATTGATCATGCACTAAACCCTCCAAAATTGTGAGTTAAAATAAACCTACACTTTATAAGTTGCTGTCTATTATTGGTAAGTTATAGAAAGCTGACTCACACAGGTGGTTCAAGGAATGAATGGATGGATAAGTGGGTAGATGGCAAGTAGCAGGCTACATGCATGGATGGAACACTGGTGGACAGGTGGATTCGTGGAAAGGCAGAAAGATTGATAAGAGAATTGTGAATGGGAGAGTGAGTGGATGGATGGTTATATGGCAAATGAATGGATAGACAGATGAATAAGTGGGAGGGGTGGATACAAAGGAAAGATGAACAGGCAAGTGGGTGTGGCTAGATAGACAGAAGGGTAGTTAGATACTTAGATGGATAGATGGATGATGGACAAGTGGATGGACGATTAGATGAATGAATATTTAGATGTTTAGATGGACAAATGGATAGGTGGGTGGGTGGTCCATGGCTGATTGACTAGGTGGATGGATGGTTAGATGAATTAATGTTTCAATATTTTAGATGGATAGATGAATGAATATCTGGTTGGCTGCATGGATGAATGGATGGACAGATAAGCAGAGGTATGGTTGTGTGGTATGAATGGATAGATGTTTGGATGGATGGGTGGATGGATGGATACCTGGTTGTTTAGATGATTGGATGGAGGAATAGACAGATGGATGGGTGGATAGGCAAATGCATAGATGTTCAAATGCTTACATGGATGGATCAACAGATGGGTAGATGGCTTGCCACTGGATATTTAGAGGGTTTGATGGATGCTTGGATGGACTGATAGTTAAGTGGATGGATGGTTAGATAGAGAGAAAGGTTGGTTAGAGAAATAGAGAGAGATGAGGAGGATGGATGAGTTAGAGAGCTGGTGAGTGGATATCTAGGCAGCGGGTAGGCAGGAGGATGGAATATTTGTGGGTGGACCAGTCAGAGAGTGGGCATATTTGTGGTGTATTGGACAGGTGGATAAGTGGACATGAAGATTTGGGGAGTGTTCGTATATGGGTTGGTGCACAGATTATCTGCTGTTAGTTGGGTATGAACTAGAGAGTGGGAGACAAGGGGAAAGTCTTTGTGGCCTAGAGGACAGGCGTCTAGAAGGGTAAGTAAGTGCACCACAAGTGGGTTTGTTGGGCGGAAACTTGGGTGCTAGCCAGGGGTCAGCCTTCTGAAGCTGCACCAGATACCCAAGGTATCGACTTAAAAGGAAGGAAATGGTTTCTTTTTGTATGGCGTTTCAAGGTTTCAGTCTATGGATGCTTGACCCTGGTGGTTTGGGCCATGGCACCGTAATGCATCATGGCAAGAGGTATCTGTTCACCTCATGACAGTTAAGAAGCTAGAAAGAAGAGAATGTTCAAACATAGGCCTACACCTTCAGGCCTGATCCCAGTCTAAATCAGGCCACACTTCCCTGAAGCTCCCTCTGGGACAGAATTAAAAAGTCTATGTTGTGACTTGACAGTTCTCAATTTATGGTACCAGCTCCTCTGTGCTCCCAGTTACCTATACCATCCTGAACTAAGTCAGGGGTTGTAAAGCTTATGAAAAGCCAGATCTACCTTTTGTTCTGGCAACTGGTCTGAGACTCCTCAGGTAGATTTGGTCCAGTGGTAAAGTGTTCTCTGAAGAGGCTCCTCTGGCCTCCCTTCTCTTCTCTCTCTCTCTCTCTCTCTCTCTCTCTCTCTCTCTCTCTCTCTCCCTCCCTCTCTCTGTCTCTCTCTCTCTCCTCTGACTCTCCCTATCTCTCTCTCTTATCCTCACTCTTAATGAAGTTCCTTTTCATCCTTTAAAGGGAAGCTTTTCCTTCCCTTTAAGGCCCTATCATGTTTAGATCTGTGTGTGTGATATTCTTGACATCTTGAGGCTCCATCCATTCCATGGTTTTGAAATCCTTTTATTCCAATAACCCTAATTGAAAGGAATTGTGTCAGCTTCCTCTGCAGACTGAACAGCTACCAGTTTTACTTCTATCATACTTAACAGAAAGGAGAAGCCAAGGGTGTCCGTGGTTCCTTCAAGAGTAGCCTGCAATGACCAAACTCCCTGCTGTGAAGCCCCACCTCCTAAAGCTTCTAGCACTTCTCAGTGGTGCCAAGAGGGGGTGGGGCTAAGCCTTTAACACAGGGACCTTTGGGGCCATGTAAGATCTGAACCCTGAGCAGGGTATGGTGATGTAAGCCTTCAATCTCAGCAGAGGCAGCAGGATCTCTGTGAGATCGAAGTCAGCCTGGTCTACAAAGGGAGTTACAGGCCAGCTGTGGCTATAGGGAGACTCTGTCTCAAAAACGACAAACAGCATCAACAAAAGATCTGAATTCTAACAGCAAAGATACTTGCTCACTGGGGCTTCCTTGCCACTCTCTACAGAGATCTGGGACTGGAGACAGTGTGGGGCCTCTGAGGTGCTGAGTCCAAGTTGCCTTAGTGTGTATGGGTTGGGGTTATATGGGGTCTGGACCAGGGAAGAACCTGGGGTAAGAGAACTCCCTCCATTGCTGAAAGAGGAGGTCTTGGAGTTTGGGGACTTTGAGGGGTGAGGTGTCACACACATCATCTTCTAGTCCAAGAGTTTCTAAGAAGGCAGAACTTACAAGGGGGATCCACTGGAGGGCATGTGTTACATCAACAGAGACTAAAGCAAGATGTCAGATGTCTTCCTTTCTCATTCAACACCTTACTGAATGGAGACAGAAGCTAGACCACTTGGCCAATGATGTCTCAGGATCCGCCCATCTCTACTCCATATATGCAGCCCTGTCTAGCTTTTTATGTGGGTGCTGGGAATTGAAACCCAGGTCCTCGTGTTTGAGACCAAGGGCTTCTACCCACTGAACCATCCCCCTAAACCCTACTGGGCAGTTTTTAAAGTTGATTTATGCTTTTTATCCCAGGAGCATTTGCATGAGTAATCAGAATGAGCGAGCGAAGGCACGGGCATGTCAGAAGCCAGGTTCCTGCAGGCTTACACAGACCTCTCCCTCCTGTACGTTCAGGGCAGATGTGACTGAAGACTGGAACTAAGGCATTAAGTTTAGGACTACAGACCACATCAAACACTTGGCCTGGCCATCACTTTTATATGGGGTAAGGAGCAGGTTTTGGTACATCCTGAGACGGGTGGATAGGTTGGTTATTGGAAACCTGGACTGCAAGATCACACCTACTGACCTGGATGCTAGAAACGGCCCTGGTCAGAAGAGACAGGCCTTCCTGGCATGAGGCCTTGTGCCTGGCCCACTCTTTGATTCTGACCTGTAATTACCACCAGGTCTCTATACCTGGAAGAAAGCAAGAGCTGGCGTTCATGGTCCTACTCAGGCCACCGGAGCAGCTCTCCAAGTCCGCTTGGAAACAGTGCTAGCTGAGCTGATTCACCTGGTCCTCCGCAGAGGATGAAGCCCACAGCAGAAGGATGGCCTGAGGACAGGGTGCACAGACTGTGGGGACCAAGATGGGTGCTATAACAAAGGGCATTATTTGGAAGCCACTTGGTTCCACATGGCAACCTGTGTCCTGAATGTACCCTTCCTCCTGCATTGCTGGCTCTGCCGTTTGTCATCTTAGCTCTTGGTGCCACACACAGCAGCACTGCTTTGAAAGCTCTGCTCTGACAGAGGGGCAGATGGGAGCACATCTGCTGCACAGAACCCACTCAGGACCCGCAGGGCAGTGACGGTACAGGAGGGGCCTGTGACCCTCCGTTCCCTGTGCTCTCTCTGTCCTTAGCTGTCTGATTCCCTGAGGCTCAGGCCTGACCCTCAGGTCTCCCAACTTCTGCCCCCCTATGAGAATGGGCCAGTGAGAAGCCCTAGAGCAGCCCAGAGGGGCCCACCAGGACCTGCCTCTCCCATCTGGGTGTGGACCGAGCCTTAGTCTTGGTCGCCACACCCACCCAAGCCCTACCATTATCTCCTTTGTCCCTCCACCCTTGGAAGTGGTTGGGAACTCCTTCAAACCCTGCTCACTCTGTGGAATTAGTTCCTTGGCCACCTCAGACATGTTCCTGCACAACGTGAGCTCCGGCCCACCTGGCTGGGAGGCTAGACAGCTACTCCTTCCCATCCTCCGGCTCTCTCCAGGCTGCACTGATGTTTTAGTTATCTTAGTGACCTCGAATTGTAAACCTGTTGAGTTACTACAGGTAGAATTGCTGTATGTGACTTGACCTGTGTAAACTTAGTAAATCACACAGATCCAGCCACCGCTGAGCTTTGCCCGTACCTTTATTTCTCCTTTGGCAAAAACATGTCCCTACCCCCATGACACTTGCATCTGGTGACAGGAACAATCTAGCATAGGACACTGCTCTTGAGGTGAAAATGATTACTCTGGAGGAGGTGTAGTCAGAAAGGGAGGGGCGGCTGAGATCCAGGACACTGTGGGGTCATGAGGAGCTGTTATAGTATTCTGGGTAAGGTGCAGTGATGAAAGAAAACCCCAAGAAGGAGGAACAGAGATAAGAAGAGTCACTGAAGATGTGGGTCAGGCCTCTGACCCAGGATCAGACCACAAAGGCTCCACTGTGGACCATGGCCAGCCATAGATGGACATCACCACAAAGGTGTAACTGATTGTTGTATGGGAGGCGAGGGCAGTGAGGGAAGGCTGGGAATGGGCCTGCTAGAACCAGTGACATCCTAGCACTGGAGTTGCTGCAGACAAGGGTGCGGGAGAGAAAGTGTGGAGTCCAGGGGGCTGCGTGACCCTAGTACAGGAACAGAAGCCTCAGGAAAGCAGACGGGTGAGTGCTCACCTCTATCTTCAACCATGTTGGTCACAAGCCTCTGGGTGGTCAGGAGGAGTAGAGTGGCCTTTGGATAATCAACCTGGGGTTCAGGAAAGGTTGAGCTAGAGGAATGAATGGAAATGGTCAGCACACACGTAGAGTGAGGCACAAAGAGGCCTGAGAAGGACAGAGAAAGGGTATCAAGAGGAACAGGTGGGGGACTTGGAGGACTGAGCCCCAAGGTCACACCAAGCATGCTTCAGAAAGTAAGAGATATTGGAGCGGCTGTCTGCATGTGGGAGTCTGTGTGTCCCTGTCAGCGTCTCTGAACATGCCCACTCCATGTGTGCTTGTGGGACTCTGTATGGTATAATGTAGCTGTATCTGACTGTGTCTGCTATTGGGATTTGTGCTTTTATCTGGAGTCTCTGTTGAGGATGCTCCCAGACTGGTCCCACACAGCCCCAAGGATGGATGGGCCACATGATCAGGCCAGGGTCAAGGTTGCTTCGTTGCTTCAGAGGAGCGAGAGCACAGGCTAGAGGTCACAGGAATACTCCTGTGCCCCTAAGGGAGGGAGGACTATAACCTGGTTGGGTGGCTCCCAGATCAACCTCTGCCCTCTCCTCACAAGACCAGATCCTTACTATGGCTGTTACTGCCACTGTCATGGCTGAGTATGTGTCCATCCTGATGCCCACAGCTCCAGGCCAGACAGGGCTAGGGTCTGAGGTGGCCGAGGACATGCTGCTGAGCCCCCCACGAGCAAATCCTCGAGTGTCGATTCCACGTGACTAACCCATTGATCGCCTCGCCTGGGTTAATTAATTAATTAGGGCAGCACAGAGGCTGGTGGGCTGGGCCAAGGGAACAGATCCCCCACCGGGAGTTTTATTAGTACATAAAATGAGTGTTTAAAACCCACACGGCCGCAAGTGCGCTGTCTTGGCTTTTCATTAAACAAACCTATAAAATTACTTGCCTCATTATGTATTTTCGCGACTTCCTTTGCCTCTGATGCTCCCTCCCCGCCTGCCTCCCGCTCTAAGTGCCTATTTGAAATCAATTTCTCTAATAATGGGCTTAACGAGCTCATCAATTAGGGCTGCCATAACCGAGTGTCGCCGGCTCCCGTTATCAGTTAAACTCTGGAACTAATTTCCATGCTCCATCTATCACGGGGCGTCCACAACGTCTGGCTGCTGCTCCGGGACGATAGGGAGACCCCAGGCCCTTCCCAACAGCAGGCATCCCAGGGAGGACAATGAGGACAGAGTGGCCCGCCTGGCCCAGGCTTGGACATGAGGTGTGGGCATGCCAGCGTAATTAGCAGTAATGGATGACAGGGCCAGCCCCAGATAAGATGGTGTTCTTCACTGCAAATTGCATCCTACTGTCTCACCCTCCAGCTGGCCACCTCACCCCTCAACCCTCTACCTGACGTCAGTGTCTCCCTACATCCCTAGGCTCCCCAAAGAGAACAGATCCCCTTCTGCTATCCAGGCTGGGACTGGCCCAGGACTGTTGAAAGACTCCAGAGGAGGGCAGGAGTCAGGGAGAGAGCCAGGGGAGTGGAAAGTTCTGGAAGCTGGCCTGGGAGCTCTCTGGAAAGGAAATGTCAAGACAGCCAAGTTAACAATACACTCAGCAGAGGAGGTCCATGGTCTAATAGTGACCATAGCCAGAGCAGGATCCAGACCCACCGTCCAGTGGAGCCCACTGTCCCTGTCTATACCCTAGATCTCGGGACAGACTTACACGTATGTCTTATGCAGTAGAGGCTCAACACAGAGGGCTGGGCAGGACAGCTGCCTCAGCTCTAGCTAGGAGGGTCTCATATGGAAAGCAGGGCCCAGAAAGGAAAAATGGGCATCAGAAATCCCTTACTTGGCACCCCAGAATGCAGGCAGCTGCATAACTCATCCCTGCTTCAAACTGAGGAGCACTGGAGATAAGGACCCCATCCTTCCCCTCTCCTGCAGGCCTGTCCATCCTCTCCAAGCCTTGGGCAGCCCTAGCCTCTGGAATGAACCCTGTGCCCTCAAGTCAAGCCCACCTGTGCCAGAACAACCTAAGTTCAGATACTTCTGGCCTAGGCACATGGTTAGTCACCCCAGGTGACCCTCAGTGACTGTACAGACTCTGTTCTTAATGGAAAGAGGGTAGAGCAGCATTTGAGTGTGGGAGTGGTGAGGGTCTGGGAGATGCTGGATAGGAGGCAGGTGATAAGGCCACCCAGCACCCAGCATCCACCTGAGGCCCATGTCCCAGACAGAGGAATGGGGCATTTTTGTCACCGCTTAGCCTGCTGCTCCTTGCGATTTGTCATAATCAGTCAGCTTTTCTCATTAGCGAAAATCCATTAGCTTGGCTTTATCAGGAGCTGGAGGGATGGTTGACAGGCCTGGCCCTTCCCGAGTACCACCTCAGATCGCACATGGGGCTAGGCTACTGCTTGACCAAGTGGGAAGCCACACCAGCCCTGGGACCAGCTAGGTGCCTTCTGCCCCAACTCTGGGTACCCCTGCCTGGAGCTTGGGATAAACTGAGCTGAGGTTCCAGGGGAAAGGCCTAGGAAAGAGGTGCCTTCTGCAGATCACTACATAGAAATCAATGACACCACCATGTACTGGGCATCAGTCAGGAAGCCAGTTCATGACCAGGGGTCAAGACTAGGCCAAAGATGCAAAGAAAGCTTGTCTGAGCAACATATCACAGAGGAAGACAACTGCAGGAAAGTGAGACAATAAGGCCATAGGTGGGGAGAGACTTGGGGGGTGGGGGGCTAGAAGCAGAAAGACAAGAGCTATAACTGCCCAGTGGCAAGTGTTTTAGAAGAGGGGAGGTACACCCTAACCCTGACACCTGCCACGGGATGTAGCCGTACGGAAATCCACTTGCCAGAGGGGCTCCACGTGGGATGCTTTGGAAGGGAAGACAGGGCTGAGGACAAGGTGAGGGTTTTGGTGGGGGGAAGGGCCAGAAAGTCTATGCTGACACAGTTGCTGGAGAGGTGTGATGGGGGAGAAGAGAGGGCCCTCTGAGGAGTCAGTGGTCTAGGCACAGAACTGAGAAGATCCTGGTAGCTGCAGATACAACCAGCAAGGCTGGAACAGACACCCCCAAAGCACTTCTCACCTGTTTGCATAAGAGACTCCTCCCTACCTCCTTCCTGTCCACAAGGTCCCTCCATGGCCAGCTGGCCTGGGCCCACCCTCTCTAGCTGTTGGCACACCTCTCCATCCCATTCAGGAACGACAGGGAAATTTGTGGGGACCTAAGAAGGCAAAGGAGCCCTCACTCCAGAGTTTGGTTGAAGCCTCTTGAGCCAGCTGGGAATCAAGAATTCTAGCACAATTAACATTTGCTTAAGATTTCTCCCTTCCCAGCTGTAAGCCTGCAGTTTCCTAGGAATCTCACCAGAAATCTAATCTGTAACAAAAGATATGACTTAACACAATCTTAGTGGTTCCTGGTTTTACTTTGTCATAATCCCAACCAAGGCATTTCTGGATCCACCCCATAATCTCATTTATCAAAAGGGGAGTGGATTCTTAGCAACTCTTTGAGAGATGACTATGTCTAACAGCATACATATGACCAACACTAAGACACTTAACTGGGACTCCCATGGAAAAGGCCACACCCATGATCTCTAGTATGTCTTACTTCTCTTCCCAAGCACCTCTTTCTCCTAACCCTCATTCCTAAATTCTATGTTAAAATCTTTTCATAAACTCTAACTCTGCTTTATGATGGCTTGTCCTTAAATTCTTTTCTGAGTCAAGCCAAGGAACTGGTTTTATCTGAGTCAAGAACTAAGGGAAGTTCTCAGGATGCTGCAAGTGACAGCCTAGAACTGATTCCATGCATGTCACTGACAGGGACCAACCTTGGCTGCTCTCTAGGTCATCAGTATATTGGGCCTCATCAGGAAGGAAGACAAAGACAGGCCCCAGAATGCCTGTCTTTCACTGCGGCCCAGCAGGTTCCCACTGGACCCTGAAAGAATGAATGAGAAGACAGAGAACCTGGCCCACAAGACTGCTCACACCTGTTCCTGTGGAGAAAAGCACTCAATTTCAATGGCAGGGACGCAGGCGAGGGAGGCCATGGTTGCCACTAGAGGCTTCTTCAGGCCCTACGCTGTCTGTACCAGCACCCAAACCCTGAACTGCGCGGCCCTCACATGCTTGCTCTGAGTGAACCTTTCCACCCCTCAATCTTCTGTCTCTCTCTCTCTCTCTCTCTCTCTCTCTCTCTCACACACATTCATACACACATATACATACACACGCAGACACGACTTCTACAGCCCATCAGCCCCCAAGAGCAAATATGACCATGAGCATGCAGTGCAGCAGGCCCAACCTTTCCTCCTTGGCCACATGACCCTAGGACAGAAAGGCAACATCCCCATGATGCCTGCCCCAGGACTCTGAAAGGCATCAGCTCACACTGGGCCATTGCTCAAGGGGTCAGGTTTGTCTATGATGGATACAGACTCCTAGGGAAGGTGTCCTTGAAGATGTCAACCAGCCCAGAAAAAGAAAGTGACTTCTCTGTGGGTGCAAGTCCCAGAACCCTAGTGCCAACCCTAGGCAATGGGTTGTCTGTGTCTGAAGGCCCTAGAGTCTCTTGGCCACCACCAGCCCCCTGCAACCAGGTTGTCTGTGACTCAGTTAATGACCCCTTGGCCAGAAATACCCTCCATGGGAAACAAAGCCAGAGGAGGAAGAGGAGCAGGCAGGAGGCAGAATGGGGACTTTTTCTTTCCTTTTTTTTTTGCTTGTTTTTTGAGACAGGATCTAATTCTGTAGCCTAGGCTGACTGCAAACTCAACAGCAATCCTCCTGCTTCCACTTCTCAAGTAGGAGGTGTGAGCTACATCATGCATCAGAGCAAGAGATCCCTAAGGAATAGAGAAGTATACAATCTGTCTGTCCTTGGGGGTACAGTAGAGATAACCAGATAGTTGGGGGATCCACAGGACAGAGAAAGAATCTGGATCCCCTCCTGCCCACCCCCCAGGTTAGGTGAACGGAGGAGCAGGTATGTGAGAAGCATCTTCAAAAGGAAGGTAGGATGCAGGGGAGGAATAGCTCTGGTGAGGAGCTCTGCAGAAGTGGAGTGTCTGCAGAGGACAAAGCCAGGTTGGGCTGCTGTCCACCCTGGATCCCTGAGGAGAGGAGCCCCTTGGATTTTCCCAGGAGTGCGGAGAGATGGGCTCCCCGGATGCAGCGGCCACTGACTATGCACTCCTCCAAGCTATGCCACCCATTCCCAAGCATGGAAAAGAATGGGCTTTTGCATGAACTCAACTCCCAAATTTTACATGAGCACCTTCTTCCTCACACAAGGAGGAGCCACAGACTAGACTATCATATCTCTACCCCGTAGAACCAGTCCTTGCCTCAGTTGCCCTTCTGTAAAGTACAAATACCAACCTGAGGAGAATTCTGTGAGATGACAGACATGCAGTTCCTAGCATCACATCGGAGAGAGAATGGTCATGGGTAGAACTGCATGTGGGGGAGCAGCCTCCTTAGAGGTGAGGGGAAGGGAAAGCAGAAGACAGGAGGGTGTTTGTCTCAGCAGCTGGTAGGTACATCACTCCTCAAGGTCAGGAGCAGAGGGAAACTGGAGAATAGAAAGTCTGGACCAGAGATGGAGCTCCAAGTGGGAGGAGTCTCCAGATGTGGGAAGACTCCAAATGAGAAAGTCTCCAGGAGGAAGAGCCTCCAGGTGCAACAGTCTCTGGGTAGAGGAGTCTTCCAGTTAGAACAGTATCCCGGAGATGGCATCTCTAGTTGGGGGAAGTGGGAAGGGTCTCCATGTGGGGGAGACACAGTATGGGAGTCTCCACCTAGACACAGCTCTAGGTGGGGCTTCTAGCCTAGTTTGTATAAAAGCTAATAAGTCATCCCTTCCTTGTGATTTAGGGACAACCTCCCTGAGGAGACAGTGTAGTCAAGGAACCCTCACTGGACACTTCCATGCCTGTTCTCTGCTCCAGACTCAGGATCTAGCCTTGGCTATGCTCTTCCATGGCCACACTGGGCCATGTTCATGTCCCCAAACTTGGACAGGTCTGTCAATGTATAGCTATTGCATATACTCTGTCCAAGCCCAGCCGCATTTCAGAGACCCTAGGCTGAAGAGTGATGGCAAAGGGGTTCCCTAGAAAAGAGGTCTGCAGGCCTAAGGAGGCTCCAGCTGGCTCAGGGACAAGATTAGCCCTGACACATAAAGGCTTTGCCCACCTCTCTACCAGAGAATGCCTGTGAGCACACAGCCCAGGGCACTGTGGCTCTGCTGAGGAACCACCTCCAAGCTGCTACGTGGGAATTCAGCAGGTCTCATGCTGGTCCTGACCCTGTCCCAACTCTAGATGAATTCTGAGGGATTCCTGGATCTCCCCAACAGTCTCCTCTCAGGGATTGACCCAGATATTCTGAGAGCCCAGATCGAACTAGATTTAGGGGGTGGAAAAGCCACTTGTGATAACGGATCTGGGTTCCCTCTTCCAGGGGTCACCACAGCCAGAGACTCTCAGAGAAGAGCTGCCAGAGGAGTAGCCCAGGCTGGGGGCTGAGAGGAAGGCGACCACCCTTCTCATCCCTTTCCTCTGTGAGGGGCTCTAGAAAAAGCCATTCCCACAGGCTGAGCGGAAGAGCAAGCTGCACATGGCAGGGCAGCTGCTGAGCCCCCGAAGACCTCGGTGCCCCACTCTGTCAGCCCGGTCCTCCGTTTGGGGCTGTTCCTGCCTGTGTGGCAAGCAGGGAGAATGGGCTCACCCCAAACAGCAGCTCGGCAGGGACAGAGTTAAGAGCGTGGTGCCTCCCCCGTTCCTTTGAAATGGCTCCCTGGTTCCGGAATGACTCTGGTTTCCCCTCTTAATCTGTATTTTACGAGTGAGAAGCTTTGCATTATGCAAATCGTTAGATAGGAACAGGTGACATTTCAGCAAAGAACATGAGCGGGCGGCGGGCCGGCCGGGCGGGCTGCTGATTTAGACATTAGTATTTGTCACCGGGGCGGAGGGGCGGCGGGACTCGGCACAGAGGACTCCTTTCACCTTAAGGTGGAAATCTCGGCTGGGGCAGGGCCTGGCCTGTGTCTCTGCGGCCGTCCTCCCGCGGAGATGGTGTCTGTGCACCCCGACCCCAGGGCGACGGCATCTGCTGGAGCTTAGGGCACCTGTGGGCAGGGCCCGCACAGCTCGACTGCGCTGGCGGGAAAGCTGAGGCGGAGCACGGCTGGACCAGCCAGGCAGGGGTCCACCCCGCACAGCCCCATCCTGGCCCCAGCTGTGGCAGTCCGAGCCTCGGCCCGCCCACCCCACCCCTGCCACCTCTCAGCCTCACTGCTGGCCCTGGGTGCTCTCCTGGGCGGGCGTGTGTAGCGGCCATCCATCATCCCGGTGTCGGACGCGCGCACCGTCCGTTTCCCGGGAAGTTGCTTGAGAGGAAATGGGCGAAAAGAGACGCGAGGCCACTGCGCTTCGCAGCTAGTCTTTCAATTTTCTAGCTGCCTGCCGCTGCACTTGCGGCCCTCTCCTTTGCTCCGGCGCACCACCAGGCTCTGATGGGAATTAGAACAAGCACTAGGGACGCACTGCCCGGAGCTACCCAGGCCTGCTGGGCTTCCAGTGCCAGTTATCTGTGACTATCAGGGTGGATTTCCTTCTGAAGACCCTTTCGGCTGGACCACTTCACCCACAGGATGGCAACTTGCTGTCACAGGCAGCACTGTCCTGGGCTTTGCTCTGGGGTCAGCCTGTGAAGGGCCCAGGACTGCAGGTTTCCACCGGTGACTTCGTTCACACGCTGCAGGAAAGTTTGAACCCAGAGCCTAGGTGACCTCTGCTTAATCTATAGGTGACAGTCCCTTCTCTCACTTCAGAGACTGATCTAGATGAGAAAGCCAAGCCCAGAGCCCCTGTCACTTTGCCGGGGGCCCTCCTGAATCTTAGGGGCCCAGCAGTGACTATCTAAATGACAATCAGAGAAATTTGCCACCATTCACAAGTAAATTTGGGAAGTTCAGGGCCCTGCTAGGAAGTGCCTTTGCCTAATCCAAAGTTCGAGTATTGGGGCAGGGTTGGGGACACAATGACACCACAGGTGGCTTGACACCACTGTTTCTGGCTTTAGGGATGGTATTGAAGGTGGGCAAGATCAGAGAGGGATGAAACAGAAAGAGAATGGGTACCTGGAGCCGGCTGTTCACAGGGTGTTATTTGCTTATTTGTTAGACTGATGGGAGTAACTCCATCTTGATTCTGACAACTTCCACAGCAGGGCGGCAGCAGGTCCATGAGGCAGGAGGCTGTGGCTGAGCTGAAGTGGTGACAGCCAGGCAGATGCCCCTAGAGCCTGCAGCCCCACTCCCAGCTTCAGACAGCCTCAGCAGCTGCACTCTTCCTGAAGACAGAGTGAATACACTCAGATCATACCTCATGTAGGTCAAGACCAGGACTCAGGGACAGCACAGCAGCTTTCACCTGCCCCAGAGCCATTCCCACCTAGACCTCAGACAATAATGACCACTTGGGGCCTTCTTCCCTCACCCAGCCAGAAGTTGCTCTGGAGATGAGATCTGATTCCAGTGCAAGGACTCTGCTCTGTGCCTGTTCAGCTTCTGGCACTCAAACTCCAACTCCCCAGGCAGGCCAGATCTTTTTCTCCTGTGGTACAGGGCTCTTGTGGACTACACTATATTCTGGATGTCTGAGTGGGCGTGTCTTTGGGGTGGGCATGTGTAGTTATAGAGCACTTGATCCATGGTTCCCTAGTGTGCTTGGGCACAGCACAGGATAAAAAAAAGCAAGACCTCAAATACCTGCAGGGTGTCACTCAGCCACTCCACAAACATAGGCCCAGATACCAGGAAGGCTAGGCCACTGATGTGGGAGGGGTGTGGGTGACTGACCACCCCCAGAAGCCAGGCCTTGCACTGGGTTTAAGGCACCGGCAAAGGCCAGGGAGGACCAGTTACATGGGGCAGGAGAAGCCTCAGCATACACCTGGCGGCCAGCTGGGTAGGCTCAAGGGCCGGCCTAACCCTACACCGAGTCCCATGTCTTTCCTGTCCCTGGGCCTGCTCCCCCTGTTTCCCTACCACCTGCCCTGGGACCCCGCTTCACCCCAACCACCTTCTATCCCGCCTCTGCCCACCTAGGCCACAGAAAAAACAACCCAAAAGAAAGTGTGATCTCAGTTACTGGTGATGGGCACAGCCTGAAGTCTGCAAGTGCCATAACCTTCCAGGGCACTTGGAAGCTCTCCCAGGAGCACTAGGTTCAGCAGCGACATTTAAGAGGGCAGTACCCAGTAAGGGAGGAGCAGCCTAGGCAGAGTAGGAGACTCCAGTGTAAGGGAGGAACTGGAGAGGGCTTGGGAAAGCCTCTCTAGGTCAGAGAAGTGGGCTGTGGGCTGTGGCCACACAGGAGCTCCTTAGTGCTCCACAACTCCTCAGTCTCTCCAAACCTCCAGCAGAGAGGGTGGGGCTCACTGGGAGGTCTGCAGGCTCCAAAAGCTACCAGT
Organism: Eospalax fontanierii; assembly: GCA_035773235.1. NCBI lineage: Eukaryota > Metazoa > Chordata > Mammalia > Rodentia > Spalacidae > Eospalax > Eospalax fontanierii. The sequence continues at coordinate 85,137,088 of CM069533.1, read as the reverse complement.
TGAACTGCTCTAACCTTTGAGTTCTGAGTTGGGTGGAGGGGAGAGCGGAGCGAGCCTTCCCAGCCTCTCCCCAGTGAGTGGCCCAGGGTACCACCCCTTGCAGTGCTTGCCCCAAGTAGCAGTGTGCACAGTAGGTGCTCCACAAAGACGCAAGGAAGAGAGACTCAGAGCTGGACGTTTAATTGGTTTTCCTTTTGAAACTGGCATGATCGTACAGAGGGTTCCTGCCCCACCTGCCTGGAAGAAGTTGAGACCCCCATCCTAGGGCACCTACAGCCTTAGCTCCCCCTCCTACCCACCTCCCGTCCCCTCCCTCACTCCTCTGTGGGTCTTGGCGGCTCTCTGAGGAGCCAGGCTCAGCAGTGACATTTAAGATGAGAAGAAAAGGGAGCATTCCAGCACCAGCTGTATGGGGCAGGTCTGAATTAGCATAAGAAAGGGGCTGTCCCTCATCACCCAGTCCTGCGGAATGGCCCGCTGGAATGGCCCGCTTCCATCCTCGTCCCTTTGTCTATGGTCAATGTCAGTTACCTTCAAGACCACAAATGACATTCTTTGGGTGTTCATAAACAGCCCATTTCTTTTTAAATTAGAGGGTAGAGGTAGATATTTATGGGTTTCTATTAAGTCCTGAGCCACCTGCACGGTCAAGGGATGGATTGAGGGTGCCTAGTGGGGAATACCAAGGTACACCTTGCAGGGAAACTGCCCCTCTGCACATGCTGAGGGGACTGGACCTCTGCACCCCACTTATGAAATGGACTCATGGAGCCACTGTGTCCCACTGCAGAGAGTGGAAGTACAACTGGGCCCCATCATACAAAGACCCAGGTGCTGGGTCCTCCTAGATGGGAACCCCAGTGCACACTCAGACATTCCAACACACATTCTCACACAGGCTGCAACACAACTCTATACACACTCACAAAAGAATGCTCACACATTTACACACACATCCCAGACACACTTACAAACATGCCCCCCAACAAACCAGAGTCTCCTCAAGAATGTCTTTCACCCCCGGACTCCTACCCAGGCTGCCAGGCCAACTCCATGACCCCCACCTCCCAGTTTCTCCTTCTTCCCCAGCTCCTCCCTCCTCCTCAGTGGCCACACTCTGGGTATAAAGCTTGTCCCTTCAGAGTAACTTTAGACTTACAGAGAAGTCTCAGCTGATGCAGTGTTTGGACCTCCACCCCAGGCCCCTAGCACCTCTTCACTGTGCACAGCTTTCCTCCTCACACTTTACTAAACCCCAGACCTGATGCAGTTTTCCCACTTTGCCAATGATTTCCTTTTTCTGATCCAGGACCCCACACTGTCCCCTGAGGCCCCTGTGCTCTGTGGCTCCTTGACAGCTGTTGAGAGCACCAGTGGTGTCCTGCAGTCCAGTCCCCGCTGTGCTCACCCAGGATTTGTCTGCCAGTCAGACCGTGACTCTTGCTCCCTCCCACCAGGGACAATGGGACATCACAGGTACAGAGTCAATGTCTGCCAGGTGCCTCTTGGGCAGCAGCCACAACCCTCAGTGCTCTGTTGGGGTGCTCACTAAGTGTAGCCAAGGGCATTGAGCCTGTCTCATGAGCACTCAGTGTGTTCCTTGGGTTCTTCTGTGAAGAAGAGGCCCAGGCCAGGGTTCTTTTCCACCAGAGATAAGCTTACTTTCACCTTCTCTGACCCTGCAGTCTCTGGCACCAGGCACATTGTCTAGCAGGGGCCCCCAGCCCAGTCTCTCCCAGAGCCTCCCCTATAGACATGGGCTCTGGGGCTGGGGTGACTAGGCTGCTCTGCTGAGGAGCCAGCAGCGATTGGACAGAACGTGGGTCAGCACACCATGGGCATGAGCTGCTCTGCCCTCTGGCTACAGTGAGACAGCACCGTCGAGACTCCCTCTGCGTCAACACTCTTAGCAGAGAGGTTAAAACTGAGTGATAGGAGCAGGTGACAGGCTGGCTTACCAGAAGAACCAGAGAATCTCCAAAATAACAGCTCAATGGACGTAGGCCAGGAGTGTCTCAGAGAAGTGGTGCTCCTGCTGCTGCAGGCTCCATCACCATGACAAAGGGAACAGTGCAGCCACCCTTGAGCACCATGTGCCAGCTGGCCCTCAGGCCCAAGGAGAGAGCAAAGTCCTGATGGAGGTGCTGGGTACAGGATGCAGGTGTGTGGATTCAGGGTCCACCATACAGAAGATGGTCTGCCTCTTGGGCTCTTTCCTCCATCCCTTCTCATCCTGCCCTGGGTGGGGACTTCACAAGCAGTGCCTGGGGTGGGGTTCTGGCAGGGAATGGGAGCAAAGGCAAATCGGGAGCCATCAGTAGTCCCAACAGTGAGGGTGTCATGAGGAAAATAAGGTGTCTAAGGCATGAGAGGTAGAGAGGGAGAATGAGGGAGAAGGATGAGGAAAGACAGGAGGGTCTCTACAGAGAGAAGTATCAGTCATCAAAGTCCCAGGGTGTTGGATAGGAGACAGCAGTGCACGGTACAAGCCAGAGATCCCACCTGCAGACAAGAGAATAGGGGGTGGGAGAGCTAGAGATGGACCCCACACATAGCCCAGGTAGAGGGTGTCTGTCTGCCCCGGAGTGGGAGCTGAGATGCGCTGGTTTGTCTCCCATTCCACAATCAGCCAGGTGGTCCCCCTTCAGGTCCCAAACGACCAATCGTCCTCTTGGCCAGAGTGTACTAAGAGATGAGGCTTGAGCAAGGTAGCCGTTGAGACCCTAAGGTGCTCAAGGAGAAGGTCAGTCTGTGCGGATGGGAGATTCATGGGGAACGCAGTCCCTTGATGCCCTGCTGTCAAGCTAGCAGTGAACCCCTGGGTGTGGCTGCAGCCTCCCTCCAGGGCCGGGAACCACTGTTGAGGCATCCCACACAGCCAACCCTCAGCTCCACCTTAAATGGGTCTGATCAGCACTGCATCGGTGAGCACATGCTAATATTGGCTCCAATAAAGAGCAAATCAGGACCCAAGTCGACTCGTCTTATCGCATAGTCAGAACTGATGGCTTCAGAAGTCATAAAGATCCCATTTAATCTCGCGCCTATCTATCACACGGCCGCCTTCATCCTCTTTGTGCTGGGGTAATATGTGCTCATTACGAAAGCAAAGCAGATCTGGCGTGAATAAGCGCAGGATGAAGAGCTCACTCGGAACGTGACAGCATGATCAGTGGCGGCAGTAATCGCAGAGAATCGAGGGCTAAATTATTCCATAACTGTGATTTGAGGGGACAGCCTGGAGCACCCCACAGCTGCCCGAGGCGCAGCGACACGTCCTGATAAAACATCCTTCCCAATTTACGGGGCCGCGCTTGACTAATCTGCTGCGGCACGCACGCTGTCTAATCATGCCATCAGCGTGCAGAGGGGTTCAATTGGGACTCAAGTGGAAGGAGGTTGGCGAGCACCCTCAATTGAAATTACATTTGTAAATGAGGCAGAGTTTTCTGTTCAGAGTGTGAACGTTATGGTAAATCTGCTGGAAAAGTCAACCAGGCGGAGGTCCTGGGCTGCTGGGGGACCACAGAGGTGAGGGAGATGCTGCTGGTACCCGGCAGGGCGGGGGGGTACAGCAGAGGGCTAGGGACACTACTTCCAAGAGATGCTAGCATGGTGGCAGCCCTGACAGAGGCCTGAGGAGCTGCGCCTGAACCGGTCTTATGTGAAATTGAGTGCACCCAACGGGAGGCAGCAGCATAGGACCGATGACCACCAGGTTTCTCCCTGCCTTCCTGGGGCAGCCCTGCCAGCCTCCTCCTCACCCTGACCTGGACTACCTCCCTCTAATATTCTATAAGTCAGTGTTCATGTCCCTCTGGTCCTTGTGAATGAGGCAGTATGGTGGGGGCCCATCTATTGCCAGGGCTTGGGTCTAGGTAGCATGCAAAGGCTGGTGGAATTAGAGACAGGAAGCCCCCCAGAGCAGGGCCCAGATCAGTGCAATAGAACTTGTGCCCCAGAATTTTGGCATCAGGTCCAGCCATATACCCTGTATACATTCAGCCAGAGAGAGAGAGAGAGAGAGAGAGAGAAACGCTGGCCTTGGAGATGTCTCCAAGAGAGTGAGGGTCCCAGATTGAGGTGCTCTTGTGCCTAGACCCCCACTCCTCAGATGATCAGCAGAGCTTACGCAGTGGGCGGGGACTCTGTTCATCAGTCAGGGTCTGGGCTGAGGGGCAGACACTGGACTCAGGAGCTTGCTCTGGTGTGTAGCCCCTCCCTACTGTGTCCTCCAGCTCGAAGGCAGTCTAGATCCCCACAGCTAATGGTGGCCTGAATGTGTCCCAGGGACAGGCTCTGGCCATGCCACCATGTGGCCCACAGGAGGCTCCCGCTGCCTTGCCTGACTGCCTTTGAGGCTTGCCGGAGTGGCCCCCCACAGTCAGCGAGGTGAGGTGGCACAGGCCTCCTCACAGGCCTTTATGTAAATCAAGGGCTAATTAGCCCATCCGGCATTGGTGTAGAATATCATTTTTTAATTACTGGCCCTGGGCAGGTTTGGCTGCTGCCTGTTGTGGGGCCAATTACCATAAATCCCCCGGTAACAATTAACAATGCTGGAGCTGGGGCTCGTAGCCAGTGTTATAATTGTGCTCGCTCTTGTTAATTGGCCTATCTGACTCTTTACTTTTTATGCCGCTCATCTGCTCATTACCGCAGCCATTTAATTCAATTAGCACCTTAATTAGAGGAACAGCCTTGTCCAATGTCGGGGCCTTGTCAGGGAGCCGGCCTGATGAGCAGAGACAAACATACACGGTGAGGGGAAGCAGTGCAGGGAACTGGGGGTCTGGAGGCTGCCTGAGGGGTGCAGCCAGCCCTCCCCTTAACAGTACTCTGAGACTGCAGGCTTGTCAGCCATTCCTGCTCCCACTCCCATGAACACTGCTCCTCTTCCCCAGCAGCTCTACCTGCCCAGTAGCTCCTCCTAATTGTGACCTTCTAGCAACCCATAGGTCTGCCCTGCCCCTCAGACACTTTCAGGGCTGTCAGGCCCCTAGACACAGCCCCCCAACCGGCAGGGTCTCCAGTGGTTTTGTTTTGTGCCATTCTGTTGAAGTCACCATCTCCTGCCTATTAATTCTCCTAATTAGAATTAAATGAAGCATGCTAAATTGCTAGATTAACCAATAATTAAGCAGCCAGCACAATAAAACTGCATACCCCGTGTGGCCTGTACCCCTCTGTCTCTCGTGCCAGGGCCATTGGGGTGGGGTCGGGGTGGGGGACCTTCAAAGAGGCAGGCGATGGTCTGAGGGCTGCAGTTTCTGTGAGTATGTGCGTGTACAAGTGTGAATGAGCGTCTGTGGATAAGTGGGGAAGGGAGCCCAGTGCACAAGTCTCACAGGAACATGTGAAGGAGGAGGTGAGGCCCTAGGGCGACGGCCAAGGCCTAGGGACCTGCCTGAGAACACAGGTTCTAGCAACACATTGACAGGGCTCCAGGAAATCGCAGAAGAGGGGTGGTGCTGCAGGGACAGACCAGGGCCCTCTTGCTGCCAGGTCCACTGCCACAGACTTGCCAGGCCCTGGTGGCAGTGCCTGGCCTCGCCCAAAGTGCTCCGGCTCAGACTAGGAAACTCTGTCACAGCAGGGAACTTGCAAGGTCTCGGCACCTAGCTCCCAGAAGGAAGAGGCGGTGGGAGGAGGGCCAGAGGACTGCAACTATGAGCCCACCCAGCCCCCAGGAGGGGCTTTCCTCACAGGGACTCCTCCGCATCCAGATCCTGTACCCCCCACACACAAACCTGTCACCCTGCCCTGCAAGTGCTTATCAAGACTCATCTTCCCACTGTCTTTCCCTAAAAGTCTTCCAGGGCTGCGTCTATGGGGGACCCCTGGTAGCCACTCTGGGCCCTGCTCACAACGTTATAAATGTGCCCTAGGAGACCATCTCGGCATCCAGAGACCATGGTGTGACCTCCATCATCACCCTGTCCCAAAGTGCCACCCTCTAGGGCTCCCTCTGGTGTATCCAAGCCAGTCTCAGGTGAAGGGGTTTGAGCCATAGCCCTTCAGCCAGCGTGGGAGGGCAAAGAACACACAGCTCAGCAGCGTAGAAGATGGTGTCTGTACCCGTCAGCCAGTGGAGAAACACAATTCACACTCAAATCCGGATTCAGTTTTGTCAGCAATGGGACAGCCATGTGACCAGGATGATTACCTAACCTTGCTCTGCCTTAGTTTTCCACATCTTTTAAAGGGCAACATCTCCCAGGGTCGCTGAGAGAATTCTTATGTCTCAGGCGATCCAGCACACCACTTGGCATAGACTAAATGCGCAACACACAAGAACCATCACTATGCATGTCCCCAAGATGTCTCCTGCTGCCACAAACCCTCCCAGTGTCCGCAGCATGAAGGGCATGAAGACATGGAGGGCAGTTCCGAGACGGGGTGGGGGCAGAATGGGGGTGGATCTTGGCGACTCACTCTGTGCCCAGCCCATGGTCCTACTGGCACCCCTGACTAGACATGATCCTAGGGGAATTGGGGGACTACCCAGGGCAGAGCTCAGCCCCCTCCCCTTGTTGCAGGGCCATCCATTCCATGAGCCCATCACATAAGAGCCTCGAGGCTGTAAACTTGCTCATAACAGCTACTCCTGCAGCTGGAAGATATTGACTCTGAGGAGAAACAATGGCACAAATAAAATAAAAATAAAAAAGTTAATTATCCTTTGTGTTTGTAATTTAATTAAAGATGCAGTAAAGTTTTACTGTTTTCCAGGTGGTGATGTTTAGAGCCCCGAAAAGCTATTTGTGCTGGTGAGATTAAAGTGCATTTTAAAATGTTCCTCGAGTACTTTCACATTTGTTGATAGATTTTTAAATTAAACTTTAAATTGTAATCTAAATTACCTCCAACAATTCATGGTCCCTGTAATGAACTCCCACCGTTCCTACTGTCATCCCTCGATGATAGAGTGTGAATGGGGCTCCAGCAGCCTGCGCCTGAGGAGCTGAAGCCAGATCAAACCTGCCAGAGGCCAGACACCAGGCCGGGCCGGAGGGCAGTTGGCAGTCCTGCTATAGCACAGACGTCTGTCATGGGACTGAGAGGATATCTGTCCCTGCTTTGGTGACCAGAGCCCCAGCAGGGACACGTGCACCTACCTAGCTGTAGGCATCAGAAGCCAAAGGCCTCCAGGGGCCATAGAAGGACTGCAGCTCAGCCGGATTCTGAGGCCAGTGGGACAGGGTCGCAGCTAGTGCCCAGAGGGCAGACAGCACTCTTGCCACCCCACCACCTTCATTCAAGGCATCGTCCCAGACCCTGCCCAGACAGGTCGGCACAGCAGTGTTGAGTAGAGTGTAAGAGCCCCGCCCTGCCCCGCTCCTAGGAAATAGCCAAAAGCAATTATAAGTGTTGAATTTTTTTCCAAACATTTTGCCAATTTGTTCTTTTCCCCCCAGTTTGTTGCCCAAGTTTTGTTGCAATCATGCACATGATTATTGTAAAGCAGTCAAGATCACCCAGCAGCGCAGTGTTCAGGGGCCTCTTGAAAGCAGCACAGAGGAAAACAGCTCAACCTCCTCAGCCAGCCAAGAAAGGGAGAAAGATCAGCAAAGAGGCAACTGCATGCTGCCACGTGCCAGCCTTCAGTGTCCATCAGATGCCTGCAGTGGCCTGCACCATGAGCCAGTGCAGCAAGAGAGAATGCATCACCATAGGAAGCCTGCAGCCATCACCTCCCTGAGAGCCTGTGATGTGACATGTGCCCTGCAGGGCTGAGAAACGGTAATTCGCAGAACCCAGTACCACTGCCAAGCTGCAGCCATGCACATTACCACAACTCCAACAGCAGCCAGGAGGAAGAGTTGCCTTCATCACAGACAAGCCAGCCAGCAGGACGGAAGCAGTGTGTGCTGCCCAGATGGTTCCTAAAGTACTTAGCTGTGAAGAATGGAAGCCATGATGACCTGGTGGAGAGCTCTTTTGGAGGCTGGCCTTGGCTCCAGAGAGCCACCTCGCCCACACTTTTCCTACCCAGTTACATCCTATAACAAGCTGATATGGGCTGAAAGGCCATATGCAGTGGAGTCATCCAAGCCAGGCCCTCAGGGCAGCCCAAGGTTTTGCCCAGGTGCCTCCTGGGAGTGGCTATTGGGAATTCCCATCCCACTGCAGAGAGGCTGGGCTATGATTTGGCCACCACACAGGCGGGAGCAAGTCTGCAATGGAAGTGAATTGGGGTGCCACCATTGGTGGGGACAACCTGAACAGGCTGGCCAAACACAGGGAATCCCTAGGGGCTGCCAAAAGGGATGGTACATCTGCACTACCCAAGCAGGCCCACAATGGATGGCCTGGAGACCACGATCCTGTCCAGCTCTGGGTCACATTCAGATGTGGACTGTGGGCTGCAGTCTGGGTGCTGCAGGAAGAGTGGGACCCAGGGTACATTAGTTACTTTTCTCATTGCTGTGATAGAATTCCTGGCAGAAGTAAGACAGGAGGAAGGGTGTATTTTGACTTAACAGTTTCTGGGCTACAGTCCGTCATGACCAGGAAGGCATGGTGATTGGGGTTGGTCTGAGTAGTGAGTTTAAGGCAGTAGCTTCTTACCCTGGGCTGAGCAGGAAACAGAGAGCTCAAATCAGAATCAGAGGAAGATATCACCTTCAAAGCCCATCCCCAGTGACCCATTTCCTCCTGCTAGACTCTGTACCAAAGGTTCCACCCCCCTCACAAAGCAACACCACCAGCTGGGGCCCAAGTGTTCAGACACATGAGCCTATGAAGGACATTTTAGAGCTAAGCATCACATGGTCTGACCCCATCCCAGCCCCAAAGGACCTATACCACTCACTCAGAAAACTACACCCTGAGGAGAGAGACACCCAGACACTTGAAGGACAGATAAACACAGGGTCCAGGTTGACACCAGCCACATATAAGGCAGAAGCAACTGGGGTCCAGGTGGCACACAGGTCTGATTCTGAGCAGGACCTGGGTTCTACCGTCTATCCCTCTGGGACCTTGGCCTTGTAAGACTGTGTGTGGTGACCTTGAGACCCACATGGATGGGCGGGGGGGGGGGGGGCGCTCCTCATCAGGTTAGCTTGGATTGGTGCAGAGGGCAAAGTATTGCCTGCCCCCTACAGGGTGGAGGGAGCAGAGCCACATTCCATTGAGACTGTCCTGCTGGGACTTAAGCAGCTTCCTGCTGATCAGAGGAGACTGAATTAATGGACAGCTGTGGATCCTTCATGGACCACTGTCTCAGCGATGCTGCAGATGGTCAACAGCTGGCCAGTATGGTAAAGTTTCCCAAAGGCTGCAGAGCCACGTCGTCACTCATTAAAGGGTCAGTGTGCAGAGAAAGTAAAAGTCACATTTGATGCCAATCTCTCTCTCTCTCTCTCTCTCTCTCTCTCTCTCTCTCTCTCTCTCTCTCTCTCTCCTTTCTCTTTGTCTCTCTCTTTCTTAAGACAGTCTTACTAGACATCCCTGGCAGGCCTGGAACTCACTGTGTAGACCAGACTTGCCTCAAAGTCAAGTCACAGAGATCTACCTGCCTCTGCCTCCTAAGTAATGAGAATAAAGTTGTGTGCCGCTATGCCCTGATGTCTCTTTTAAGGAGGAGGCATAATGTCAGGAGCCTCTCCAGGCTGAGACAGCAAAGGCCACATTGGGGACAAGGTTCTGTTCTAAGAACCTGACATTAAAGCTGGCCAGCTTCGAGTCGGGGAACAGTAGGCCCAGACCTCTATCGTTTCCGATCCGATGCCTTCAAGGTCATCCCATATTTTTAGAGTGCCTCCCAGTGGGCCCAGAACCAAGTCCTGCCTCTCAGCCAGGTTATCAGCTTCATGGTGATGGAAGACAGAGATTGTAGTAGGACCATCTGGGTCTATGGCTTGGCCTTCTGTAGTACACCCCTGCTAGAAACCAGACCCAACACTGGGGGTGTTACCATCCAGGGAGAGGGATGGACATAGAAATGTGGACAGGGACATAGGCCCACTGCCTATGTCTGTGAGCAGGGATAGCCAGTCTGTCCTCTGTAACAGAACTATCACTTTCCCACCTGCCCCAGATGGCTGCTATTCCCAGCCACGTGAAGGATGCACTATGAGTGAATGTACATTGACCTGGGAGGCCGGAAAACTAGCCTCACCCAGGCCTGGATTAATTGCTACAGATGCCTCCACTCTCTGGTTACTAAACCAGCACTAGGGTCTCAGGAGAGGCTGAGGGACCACTGAAAAGATCAGGGCTTGCTCACCTGAGCACTGAGACACTCTGCAGTAGGCATACTGGTGATCATTCACACTGGACACTATCAACATCTGTGTCTGTTCCAGAAGAGTCCAGCACACTGCTCTTTACCACACTTTCTTATCACCAGTCTTTGAATCCAGTCCAGCCCAAACCCCTGACCATCAGTCTAGCAACTGCCTTGGAGTTGGCGTGGCTCCTTCTGTCCTGCCACTGTGGGCAGAGTGGACACCTCAAAGCACTACCCCCTGATATTCCTTCTCCACGGCCTTCAGGTCAGCCTAGGGGCAGGGAGATGCAGGAAACAGACTGAGGGCAGCAGGTGGGTGTGCAGCATCCAGGGCCAGACCTCAGCCTGCAGCTTCTGATCCAGGAACCAGACTTCATGAGTAGGAGCACTGGACCAGCCACAGGCAAAGACCCAGTGATGGGCAAGCTCTGCTGGGGCAGCTCTCAGAAGCCTGGGCAAAGCTCTGGTCCACATGCCGCAGAAATGAGACCTAGCTGTCTGTCCCTGGAGTAGAAAGGTTGGGGTGTGTGTTCTGTGTGGCCCATGGGGGCCCAGAAGAAGCCTGCAGGGGCATGGATGGTCAGAGACGTGAGGGAAGTGGCGAGTCTGACCATTTGAAGAAGGAAAGGAACAGGAAAGGCAGGGCTGGGGCAGCAGGTAGATAAAGTTTACATGCTTCTTGGTTCTAAGGACATTCTTCAAGGTCAAAGTGACTGGAGCTTGCTGTTGTGCCCAGATACAGCAACATGATAGAAGGGCTCACCTTGTCCTCTCTCACCCAGGCTGTTGCAGATCTCTGAGTAGTCTTCCAAGTTCATGACTGCTCAAGCCTGCTTCTCTTGAACCTGTACAGGACAATGCTGAAGCTCCAGAGACACCAGCCAACTCCACTGTCCCTTTCTGGAACACCAGTGACACCATGCCTACGGGGTGTCTCAGATATTTCCCCAGGCCACAGTCGGTGTGATACACACTGGGATCCCACCTGGCTATGCTCCTGCCTTGCAGCAATTACCTGCAGGCCACTGACCCAGCATCCTTGCTACATCTGCGAGGATTAAATGGATGATGCCAGGGGAGCACTGAGCACACAGCCTGCCCCAGAGCAGGACCCCCTGGAGGTGTGTCGCAGTCGATTACTGCAGACTCTTTAGTGAGCACCTGCAGCTCCACTGTCTGCCACCAGGTGACTCTGCAGAAGGCGTCCTCCTCGACTGGGTGGCATCTCCCCCTGTGACCTGGAACTGCACAGGTAACTAGTTTCCGCTCTTCTGAAAGGTGCAGAGGTGTGTCTCCTTCCCTCAGTTCAGGTCCTCTGACCACTCGAGACATCAAGCAATGCCACGAGGCCTTTGGGGTTCTCCTGGGGAGTTGCTAGTAAATGGCCTTTGCCCATTTTTCTTTTGGAAGCCTTGTCATTCTCAAGGTGATTGGTGGTGGGCTCCTGTGTATTCTATCAATCCGTCGTGAGTTTCAGATGTTGCGAATACCATCTGTTAACCTGCCGCCCATTTGTTAACATGGTCTATTGAATTCTTTATCGAGCAGAATCCTTCATTTTGATACCATCAAATCCATCCATTCTTCACCTTATGATTTGTTCTCTTGGGTCTTGTTTGAGAAATCTTTTCTTCCAAGGTCACAGAGAAATTCTCCAGCACAGTCTCCTTCTATCCTGAGTTTTACTGTTGTAGTCAGGTTTCTGGCCTCTTACATTTGGGCCTTCCTTTGTATATGGCCTGAGGTAGGGATCCTGATTCCCTATGGAGTGAGCCAGTTGTTCCAGTTTCCATGACTTCGTAACACATCATCTCCTCTCCCAAGCATCTTTACCTGCTCACATGTTTGAGCACCAGGACTTCCAGAAGGGCCCAGCCAGGGGGCTCCTCTTCTGGGGAGAGCAACCCCCTTGTGGTGGTAGCCAGAGGTCAGCCCAATAGTCACTGGGCTGGGATACCCAAGTTGATCAGTCAAGTGGCCATGCCCAGTGCTGGCTGATGGTTGGGTGCCTGACTGGAATGTGCCACAAGTCCCTGCTGTGTGGCCACTCTCTGGGCAGGGTGGTCTTGAGTTCCTCAGACTTACTTCAAGCCTTGCTGACCCCAGGTCAGCAGAAGTGTGTGACTGTCGCTGGCTTGGCCTCAGAGTCCTGTGGCATTGCCTGTACTATGTCCTGATGGGAACCAGCAAATCTCTAGGCATGCTCAAGCAGGAGCAGACATGGGTCGAGTAGGACCAGGGTCAAGATACTTGAAGACCTATTCTTTCAGGTTTTTCAATTAATTACTTTTTAGGGATGTTGAGATAGTGCATCAGGAAAAGATGCTTGCTTCTAAGCCTGAGAACTGAGTTCAATCCACAGGACCCACATGGTAGAAGGAGAGTATAACTCCGGCAAGTTGTCCACTGACCTCCACACTCACTCCATGGCACATGTGTGCCCATACATAAACACACATACACACAAAAATAAACAATTTGTAATAAAAATTAAATTAATTGCTTTTTAATTGACTGGGTATTCTGTACCTCTATCATGCAAAATATTTTGGAAGATTGGAATGTGGCTTGGTTGGTAGAGCACTTCCCTAGCATGCCCAAAGCTCTGGGTTCAATCCCACATAAAATGGGGTATATTCATGTTCACATGTACTCCTAGCACTCAAGAGATAGAGCCAGGAGGAAGTTCAAGGTCATCCTCAGCTGCACAGTAAGATTGAAGCTAGCCTCGGATACATGAGGCCCTGTTTCAAAAACAAAACAAAGCCTATTTGAAGCATGTATAGATTGTAAATAACATGCTAATTCCTAATAACATATGTTAGCTGGTCTAGTCACTTTCCTGTCACTATGATAAACACCATGACCAAAAGCAACCTGAGGGAGACAGGGTTTATTTGGCTTACACGTCCTGATCAGAATCTATCTTTGAGGGAAGCCAAAGCAAGAACCGAAGCAGAGGCCATGGAGGAATGCTGCTTACTGGCTTATTCCTCCTGCTTTGTGCTCAGTCTGCTTTCTTATACAAACCAGGGCCACCTGCCCAGGGGTGGCACCACTCACAGTGGGCTGGGCCCTCCCACATTACTCAACAATCAAGATAATGCCTCCTGGCCATTGGCCAATCAGTTAAAGGAAATCCCCCAATGAGGTTCCTCTTCCCAGGTGCGTCAAGTGAACTGGAGCTCACCTCCTATTCTTACCACTGAAAATCCATTCTGCAACTCTACATGAGTGATTGTCACCCTGTTGAACCTAAGCCTCTTGAACTCTCCTCTTCTACCTGAAACCTTGCCAAGCATCTCCTTCACCTTCACCCCCAGCCCCTGGTACCTCTACAGTCTGCATCTCTGAGTTCAGCATTTTCAGATTTCACATGTAAGATCATGAAGCATTCGTCTTTGTACATCTGGTTCTCTCATTTCTCATAGTCATCCACACTGCCTTTTTAAGGGTATGTAATATTCCATTGTGTATGTGCACTATTTATTTAATTCATGAATCTACTAAAGGGCAATTCCATATCCTGGCTGCCGTAAACAGCACTACAGTAAATACAGATGTCTGAGCATCTCTGCCATTCTAATTTCCTTTCCTTTGACATATATCCAGAAGTGGGATCACTGGATCACGTAGTAGTTCTAGTTTTAATTTTCATTAAAATTTAACTTTCATTACAGTTGTTCCAACAGAGAGAGATCATCTTGCTGTTATGACCTGCATTTCCCTGGTGATATTGGACACTTAGACCCTGCTGGCTGTTGATACCTTCTTTTGAAAATGTGGATCTAGGTCCTTTCCACATCTTAAAGTCTTCTTTAGCATTTATTTATTTATTTATTTATCTGTTGTATATATGATGCAAATGGGCATGTGGAGAGGTCAAAGGACAACTTTCTTCTCTCCACCATTTAGGTCCCAGGCATTGAACTCAGATCAACAGGCCCAACAGCAAACACTGAGTCATCATACAAGTTCCCCTTTTACCCACTTCCTTGCTGAGGAGTGGTTTTAATTTTTAAAAACTTTATATGTATGAGTATTTTATCTGCATGTATGTAAGTATACCCCTGTCATACAGTGCCCACAAAGGCCAGAAAAGGATATCACATCCCCTGTAACGGAGGTTAAGGGTGGCTGTTATCTACCACATAGGTCCCAGGAACTGAACCTACGTTCTCTGTAAGAGTAGCCAGTGCTCTTAACCACTGAACCATCTCTCCAGCTCTGGTTTTAATTCTTTATTTACTTTAGATATTAACTTATTATCAGACATATGGCTTACAGATATTTTTCAAATTCCATAAGCCATCCCTTCACACTTTGGATTGTTTTCTGTGCTGTGCTTGATGAAATTTGAACATTTTTGCTTTGGGGCCAGTATTTTGGGATCCTACCCAGGAAAATAATCATCGCCCAGGTCAGTGTCATGAAGATTTTCTCAGAGTTGTTTTTACTTTTTATTTTCAAGGTTTTCAGGGGTGTTGTTGAAAGGCCTCACTTTGTAGCACACCTGGCCTGGAATTCTTGGGTCTCCTGCCTCAACCTCTCCGTTGCGGGAATTGTATGGGTATGCTCCACCTCGCCAGCTTCACAGACCTGCTTTTAGAAAACAGCATGTGTGAGGCTGCAGAGATGGCTCAGAGGTTAAGAGCACTTGTTGCTGTTGCAAAAGACCAAGGCTGGGTTCCAGGAATCCATGTGGCAGCTCACAATTGCCTGAAACTCCAGCTCCAGGAGATCCTAGGCCCTCTTCTAGCCTATGCAGTCACCCACACAGACGGATGGACACACACACACACACACTCACAAAAGGATAATAAATCTTTAAAAAAATTTTTTGATTTAAGGACTGGAGAGATAGCTCAGTGGTAAAGACTACTGACTGCTCTTGCAAATGACCCAGGTTCGACTCCCAGCACCCACAGAGTGGCTAACAACTGTCAGTAACTCCAGTTCCATGGGAATCCAAAACTCACTTCTGACTTCTGTGGGCATTACACAATATGTGTGCATTACATACATGCAGGCAATACACTCATACACATAAATAAAAATAATAAATAAGAGATTTAAATTTTTAAATTTATTTTATATATATAAATGTTTTGCCCATATGTAGGTAAGTGCACTCATGTGTGCAATATCCACAGAAGGCAAAAGAAGGCATCAGATCCCCTGGAACTGGAGTTTCAGATGGTTGTTAGCCACCACATGGATACTGGGAACTAAACCCAGGTCCTCTGAAAGAGTAGCCAGTGCTCTTAACTACTGAGCCATCTCTCCAGTCTCAAAAACAAATAACCTTTTTTAAAAAAAGAAAAGAAAAGAGTGCATGTTTAAAATATCTTCCCTCTCAAAGCTAGCTGTATTATCTTGTCTAGATTTCATTTTGCTGGTTTGTTTTTCATCTGTTCCAGGATCAATACCATACAGTTTTATTGCCCAAGTCTTTCTAGAATGTTTTCTTGACTATAGAGCAATTTCCCTTCTCAGCGTTCTTCTTCTTTGAAATATGGCTAAGACGCCTTTGTAAATCTATCTTCATTTATAATGTAAACTTCAAAGTTGGCTTGTTGAATGTTTCATCTTCTTTTATTTAATTCATCGAGTAGTTCAGGGAGCATGGAGTCCAACACCGAGCACTACGTACATTACCACATAGCTGTCCTCTTTGGTGGAGTTAAACTCTGCATTTCCCATACAAAGGTCCTTATGTGTTCTTTGAAGGTTAATTCCCGGGCTCATCATCATTTCAATAGACTGTGTAAAGATTCCTGATCTACTGGTTATATTTTCCAGCCACACTACTGGTCCAAATAATGCTTAGTGATCTTTGTAAGATTGTCACAAACATGTCTGATACATGACTCTTCCAGGGTCTAACTATGTAGCCCTGGCTGTCTGTCTGGCCCAGAATTCACTATGTAGGCTGGCCTTGAACTCACAGAGATCTGCCCTCTTCTGCCTCCCAAGTGCTGGAATTAAAGGTGTGTGTCACCACCAGCAGCTATATTTGGTCATTTTATAAGAAGAGATTGTGGGAAGCTAGAAGATGGTTTAATGGGAGAGTATACTGCTCTTGCAAAGGCCTAGAGTTCAGTTCCCAGAACCTATGTAAGGTGATCCAACACCCTCTTCTGGCCTCTC
This sequence comes from Eospalax fontanierii, assembly GCA_035773235.1. Taxonomy (NCBI): domain Eukaryota; kingdom Metazoa; phylum Chordata; class Mammalia; order Rodentia; family Spalacidae; genus Eospalax; species Eospalax fontanierii. The sequence continues at coordinate 85,120,701 of CM069533.1, read as the reverse complement.
TAGACACTGCAGATATGTGTGCAAATCCACACATACGCCCCCATACATAATTTTTAAAAATAAAAAATAAATCTTAAAGGCCCTAGGCCCACCTCCTGATCATCCTACCTAAGACCTCTAGACAACCCTGACAAGTACACCTGTACCACTTGTCAAAGAAGTTTCTTTTGCAACAGATGGAAACTATTACAGAGTTCCACAACTGCTCAAACACAGAGAATAAGTGTCTGTGAGCCCATCTTTAAGAGACACATCTACAATGGAACCTCCGCACCTAAGGCTCACAGAACATAGGGGAACAGAGGGTAGAGAGAATACTAATGCATCTCTCAGCTCTCACCAATGAAGCTCACTCATGTAATAGATGATTAATACAGAATGCCACAACTGGCCAAAATGCAAAGAATAAGAGACTGCTGAGTGCATATCCCTAGATAGGACTCCTGTATTAAACCTCACCCACCTAGGGCTCAGGGATCATTGTGGAAGAAGGGGCAGAAAGACTGTAAGAGGTAGGGGCGGTGGATGACCACAAGGAAACAATTTTCCAGGAGGCTGGGAACTTGCTCACATGAACTTACTACAATGGTGATAGCATGCACAAGACCCATGCAAACTCAGACTAGACAAAAACTCTGCACAGAACTGGAGAAATGGGCAAGAAGCCCCAACCTTAGCTGAGGAACTATTGGCGCTGGTCACTGCTGGGTGAGGGAGAGCTGGTGTGTCTTTCTTCCATGCCTTGGCTCTCGGGCTCTCTTTGTGTCCTTCAAAGCACGTCTTCTGGGAGCAGAGCACCTCAGGGGCACAGTGCTCATGCTCACTGCAGTCACTGCCACCACCCTCCGTCTCTGCCTCCCATTCTGTGATTTCTAATTTCTATGCATTCAGTATAGTTTTTTCTTTTTTCCTTTTCTCCCCCAAGGCTGCAAAGATCCCTCTGCTCTGCCCTCTCCAACCCCATAGAGGGGGCTGAGCAGCCTGCTTTGCCACTGTGGCCCCCAGTCGCTGGCCCCCTCAGAGTCTCTGCACTGTAGGATTTTGTATATGCCTAGTCAGGTTCCTGCCCTTACTGGGTGGGAGAAGCACACATGTACCACAACATTCCTGCTGAGGGTGCCACCAAGCTGTGCTGACATCTATAGAATAAGATGGTGCTCAGCCTCCTCCCTTGGCACAGTGCCCATCTCATCTGTGCTGTTGAGCCTGAAGGAAGGAGTGAGTGGGTCCTGTCTGTTGTTTAGCCTAAGACTTTGCCTTACCCACTGCTGCTTAGGTGTGGGCTTAGGATCCCTCTAGGGGCCTGAGGCCTCTTAGGAAGAGTGGAATGCCTCCAGCGGTCGGAGGGCAGCAATGGAAGGAAGCTAGAGTCCAGAGCTGAGGGATTCACCAGGGGGCTTGGAGCCCACCCTGGGCCCCCAATTACAAATGGGGAGCTCCTGATCCCAGAGCCCCACATCCTGGATGCTGGCAAGAGACCAATGGCTTCTACTTCTGGGTGCAGGGCAGAAAGGAAGGAGGGGGACCACAGAGTAGCAGGGAGGCAGACTTAAGCCCAAGCAGCTGGCCAGTCACCCTGGTCCTCAGGCACAGCTCAGCACCATCAGCAGGATGATAAATGGACACTATTTTTAACGAGAGACGCCACGAAGACCATTTCTATTTGTTTCTGTGGTTCAGCGGGGCCGTTGGGCCTGCGTATTAATGCACTCTGAGGGAGATAAACTAGGGAAGCTGAGCTCTGAGTCCACCCGATACCATCAGGCACCATGGGGAAAAATGCCTCGTAATAATCTCGTGAAGGTTTTCTAAATTAAGACCAAACAGATGACCTACGGTGTATCGCCCCATCAGCCGCACCCGCCTCTGTGCTCCCATCCGTCTGCAGATGGAGTGACAGCCACTGGGCAGCAGGGGGGGGGGGGGGGGCCTGCATGTGGAAGTCACGTCACGTGGCTGGGAGGGATTGGCTTCTCTTGAGGTGGTTCTGTAGGCACCCCAAAGATTACTCTGGCTCCCCCAGAGAAACAGGGCCCAACCCAGGATCCTGATCAGTCCTGGACTGAAGGCAGCGAGGAGGGGAACAGACAGGGACTTGCCATGGTCTCCTCCCATCCTCTCAGACGTGTGTCCCCTGAAGGCCATTTAGAAGTCACCAGTATCCACCCCAGTGCCTGCTGCCTCACACCACACTCACCACCTCCTTCAGGGGCCTCCATTCCTCCTCCACTCTGGAGCAGGCCAGAAAGAAGAAAGCCATGAATCCAGGAGGAGATGAATCCAGGGGCCACAGGGTAGGACTACCCTTTGAGAGGAAACAGCCACCCGGAGCCACAGAGTGAACAGTGCCTATCTGCACAGCTTCTAAGCCCTCAGAAAGGAATGGCTGAGGAGAGGCTGAGGCTCAGGGCAGCACCACACTGCCCTCACCCAACTGCTCTTCTCTTCAGGGCCACTGACTCTGTGGTCAGCCCAAATGGCCCCAGGGACAGACCGAGCAGGATGGAGATCATGCTGAGGAGACTCCAGAGGGTCGGGCTCCGGGGTTCCTGGCTTCGCAGGCACCTGGGTCAGCTGCCCTTTGCCTGGTTGAAGCAGCTGTGGGAATTTTCAAGAAGGCTCTTTCTTCCCTGCGCTGCTAGGGTGTGGCACTCACCTCCCATGAGCTTTTCTTTGACTTGGCCCTGAGGAGGAGACTTTGTCCACCTCCTGCCCCAAGGACAACCCTGAGGGAACAGCCCCAGAGTCCTGCATTGGAGTAATTTGCAACCCACCTCTAGAGCAGCCCCAGGCGTGTGCCATCTCATCTGCTCCCGGTAGAAGTGCGGGCCCTGGGCAGCTCTGACTCCAAAGCCTGAAAGGCTAGGCCTCCTCAGCTAGCTGGTCAGTGGGTGCCCACACCAAATAGAAGCTGGCACCTTGGAAGGCCCTGTTGCTTGAGGAAGAGTGGGCACAGGTGTCCCACCGTGAGCAGATGACCTGTCCTGGGTCACAGGTCAGTGACATCTGAGACCTGTCTGCTTGTCAACCACTATTCCCTCAAGTATAAGGCCTTATAGGCCCCTGTCTGCATCCTCTGAGGCCTGAGATCAGTGCAGCCATTCACAGCCCTTCCCGGCAGCCCCAACAGGCCCAGGAAGGGAAGCCCATTGAGGCCCAGTGGCTCAGGGAGGCAGTTGCAGCCAGGCCCAGCAATGACCTGAGGTTGGTCTGGGAGCTCCACCATCCCTCTCAGATGCTCCAAGGTGCAGGGCAAGCTCAGGCCCCAGGGCAGCCCTGGACACCCTGCCCCGTGCGCCCCCCTCAACAGATCAATAGCTTTGGAATCTGAAAGGAACCCAAACAAAGAAGTGGGCTTGTAAGTATCCAGCTTGTATCAGCTGATAAATGGTCCCCTCTTTAAGGGACTTATCTCTTTAGGACTTGCGGGATGAGGGATGGCGTCATTTGTCCTGTTGGCTCGTCTGGACCAGCCGAGCCGGATCTATTTAAAAGATAGTGTGATACTGTCGACAGCAATAGACAGGGTAATTGCAGAGCGACTGCCGGGGTATAAATTACAGGGCTCTAAGTGGTGGAGTGGCCGCGGGAGAGCGGGGAGCCTCCTGACAATTTACTTGTCCCTCTGCCCCACTGCCTGCTTATCACGGGCCAGCAGAAGAAACGCGCTCTGGGTGAAAAAATTAAGTATTGATCAAATTAACAGTTTTTACTGATCTTTTTAAGGGAGAAAAGGAGTGCAACAATTAAATTTAGAACACAAAAGACGTGGTGGGATAACTCTTGACCCCGAGTGGCAAAGTCGGTGACATCAACAAGCAGGAGATACAGCCTGGGTAGGCAGCCGACCTCCAAGACTTACCCTGCAGGCGGCTGTTCTGATATGCGTGCAGGGCCCAGGCTGGTCCCCCAGACCAGCCAATGGTAGCCAAACTCAGCAAGGACATATCCCTTGTAAACTTCCTGGGCAGGCCTCCTCAAGTGCAGGTTGAGTGATAAACAAGGAGCACACAGGCATCAGAGGGCACTGCAGCCCTGGGCCTCCTGGACCCATGCGGAGGTAGGTGGACCTTGGTGGTGAACAAGAGGGGTGCAGCATGTACTGGCTCTGGGTATACTGGGCAGAAGCATACCACTTCTGGCCTCAGTTTCCCTTGTAGACAGCATGGCCTCCCAAGGGTTTTCTGGATGCATGGAGACACTCAGGGCAGAGAAAGTTTATAACTGCCACTGTTATTTGAGGGCCCTCTTCTCTCTACCCTTAGACACCATAATCCTGGGTACAGCAGTCCTAGATGGTGTTTAAGACCCAAAAGTACCCAGAAGTGCTAAAACATGCACTGGACATGAGAAAGGTTCCTGGATCTGAAGACAAGTACCCTATTGCCATAGTCAGCTACCTGAGGCCCTGTACACGACCAGTGAATGAAGCCCTGACCACCTGGTTGTCCTGCCAGGGAGATAAGGCTGCTTCACTGAAGACACTGAGGTTTACTGGGAAATACAGCCAGGGCACAGTGGGATCAGAGGATAGACAGGACACAGGGACTCTTGGGTCCAGAGGGAAGGGAAGATCCCTGCATAAACTGTCCCTCTGACACAGATCTTGTCCTCTCTACAAGGCAAAGCACTGCACAGTGGGAGTCCCAAAGGCTACTTTTTCTCAGGAGGCTCAGACCCACTGGGGAGGAGGGGGTTGCGGAAGAGGCATGCAGGAGCTGGGGGCTATACCCACTGTGTGCCAGTCCTGTCACAGGCAAGTGACAGGCCATCTCACACCTAGAGTCACCCTTCCCAGGCATAGAGGTGCTGAAGCACCCAGGGACCAGGACCGGCTCCGTGACTGCGAAGTATGGCCAGGGTAGGAGCCCTAGGACCCAGCACTATGGAGAGTAGTGACTGTGATGGCAGATAACCTCCGAGCAGATCCCAGCCTGGCTAGAGACATTGGTCCCCCCGTGTGGCTTGAGCTGGGGAGGGAGAAGCAAGCCTGGGGATCAGAGCTCCACCCAGACTCCAAGCTGGGCTTGACTATGGTGGATTTGAGTCCTTTGTTTCCTCTTCTCCCTGGTGTTGCTTGAGGAGAGCCCACCCAGAAGCCAGGCTGTCCCTCTCTGTTGCCTAAATTCTAAGTGGGACCTAGTGGACCAGGTGTGAGGACAAGGCTGTACTCCATGGGGTGTCAGCAGCACTGTATACAGCATGGGACCTCTGGGGCCTGTCCCTGCCATGTGGCAAGTGGGGTCATGCTGGGCTGAAGTGAGTACAATGACTGGATGTAAGCTAGTTCTAAAGGACCAGAGCTATCCTTGGCCACAACCCAGGGACTAACAGAGGCCACAGCTCCAGGTCACGCCGTGAGTGCTGAGCCACAGCCAGCTGGCGGTCAGCCCACTCTGTCAGGACAAGGCTCTGACCCACCCTCTCAACACACTGTCACCATAGGGACCTGATACCTCCACAGTCTGAGCACGAGTCTCCTTGCACACTGCACTAAAAAGAAGCAGTGCCTAGGTGCTAGGAGGTAAAGCCTCACCAGTGCCTGCTCGATGGTAGCTGCAATGTCTGCCTGTCCCCTCTCTTGGTGGCCCACACAGTCCATGGGAAAGGAGTCCAGGGCCCCCTAACACAAACCAGGGAGTCAGACAGTAGCATGGAGGTCCCTAGAAGAGCCCCAAAGTCCACATGTGTTGCCTCATCAAAACCAGCAGGCCCATGTATACGGTGATGGGCATCCCTACAGCAGCCTACTTTCCCTGGCTGCCCGTACACCTCACCCAGATGTGTCTATCACACTTGTCTGGCCTGGGCCAAAGCTGACTCAGGCCCTCAGGGTGTGAGGTGGGGCTGAGGGTGGCTAGGAAATGGTTTCCTAGGTGATCCTGCTATTAGGACTTCTGACATAGCTTCTAATTAAACTTTGCATTTTGAGAAAATTGTAGATTCATGGATGGTTGGGAGAAAAAGTATGGAGATCCAATATGTCCTTTATCCAGTGACACCCTGTAGACACCTGCAGGCCAGCATAGGATGTCACAGTCAGGGCATTGTCACTGTTTGGTCCTGACAGAAGACTCCTGCACCACCAAGACCTGTCAGAGAGCATGAGTCGATCTGTATTGATGTCCTTCTCTTGTTTCAATATATTCTAGGGCAGAGACACAGCTCAGTGGTCAAGTGCTTGCCTAGCAGTGCAAGGGCCCTGGGTTTGAGCTCCAGTACCCCAAATAAGTAAGTGACTAGATAAACATGTTGGGGAAAATATTCTAGCACAAATGACTTTACAGGTGAAGGTGCTTGCTGCCAGGCCTGATGACCTGAGTTTAGTCCTTGAACCCACATGGCTGAAGGAGAGAATTGACTCCCAAAAATTGTCCTTTGAGGGGCCGGAGAGATGGCTCAGTGGTTAAGGGTACTGGCTGCACTTGCAGAAAATCTGGATTCGAATCCCAGCACCCACATGGCGACTAACAACCATCCTAACTCCAGTTCCAGGGGGTCTGACGTCCTCCTCTGACCTCTGTGGGCATTGTTCGACATGTAGTACACTTACATACATGCAGATAATACACTCACACACATAAAAAAAAAGAAGAAAAAAATTGTCCGTTGATCACTGCCCATGTGTCACATACACACACACACACACACACACACACACACAAATAAATAAATGAATGTACAAAAATAAAATTTTTAAAAGGTATTCTAGACAAGAAGTCATGAAAGTCTGGCTTTCTGGTTTCCGTTGCCTGGCATGACTCTCTCCCTTTCTACTGCTGTGTACTATTCCATGATGCCTGCCGTCATCTCTCCCTTTCTACTGGTATGGAAATGTTGGATATCATGTTGGTTTATTTATTCACCAAAGACACATCAGTTGTTTCCAGGTTTTCAACTGTTATCACCTCTAAAATGAGACTATGTTACAAGGGAGACTGAGGGTTGGGAAGGAAGGGAGTGGGTGGGCCCAGGGTCCAGCCAGAGTGGAGTGAGAGGCCTATGTGATATTCGGCTGGGCAGAGGACAACTCCCTGGGGAGTTTGCCCCTTAGTCCCAGTCCCAAGTCCCTGACTTTTGACAATATTTAGCCACAGTCAAACTCCACTAAGGCTGCAATGAGGCCCAGGCCCCTCTTGCTAGAAACACAGCTTCCTGAGCCTCTCTGTGTTCCCTGCACCCTGCCCAGGCCCCAGGTCCAGCTGACTCAGCATATCAGACACAACTGACCTGGGATAGTCAAGCTAAGGATTTCTTGGGTCCCTACTAGGCCCCTGAAGACTCTGTCCCAGCTGCTGAAGCTGCTTCCCCCAGCACTCACCCAGCAACAGCAAGCATCCCCAGGTGGTCCTGAACCTCTGCAGGAAGAAGGCAAACCATCAAACCTTCAGGCCACTGCAGCAGCAGAAGTCCAGTCCAGCCTAAGTGCCCTACTGTTTGATACCTGAGTGGCTTCAGAAGTGATGGGAGAGGTTGATGACACTGTCTCTCAGGCCAGGTCATGGGAAGCCAAGTGCTGAGGGTCACAAAAAGAACCATTTGGGAACCCAACCTCAAGCTTCACCACAGGCACAGTCCATGAAGGGCTCCTGTGACCCCTCCCTCACCCACTACAGGGCACAGGTAAAGACAAATGGGATCAACAACAGGGCAGTGGGATCCCTAGACAGGCTCCCTAACACCCATAGCCCTCAATCTGGTGTTTGCAAGACCAGGCCAGAGGCTAGCTGTAGTGAGCAGGACAAGCAAACACACACAGACACACACACACACACACACACCAGACATACACACACAGACACCCAGGCACACACACACAGACAAACACACACACCAATACACACACACACACACACACACACACACACACACACACACACACAGAGGCACAGTCTTGATAGCTTCCTCACCTAGAGGGGTGCAGACCACAGCTGGCACCCCACTCCTGGCTGGTTGGAATCCATTTCCCCAGACCAAATACTATCAGAAGCAGTGTGACCCACCTCCCAACAAGGAGAGTAAAAATAAAACTTAAAAAAAGAAACAGAAAAAGAGCAAGAGCAAGAATGAGAGGAGAAAGCCCTCAGCGCCAGCATGTCCCTCAGAAGACGATTTTTAAGCATGAAGAATTGCTGTCGCAGAGCCTTCTGGAAGGCCCCTCCTGTATTTGATACCTTTTCTCTGCATAGTAATGTGTCTTTAAAAAAAAAGAAAAAAAAAAAAAAAAAGAGCCACTGATATATGTTACAAGAAGTGTATCTCTTTCACCGAGACAGAACATTTTAATTCCCCGACACCTTTTAGTGATTGCTTCAATTTCCGAAGATTTTGATAAAATCATGCGGTTTAGGAGTCGCGGGATGGAGCCAGTGCAGGCAGAACGTAATGAAATGCTCCTGTTTCACAGCCTTCATTTGACATAGCCCAGCTCGGGGGCTAATAAACGCTGTGTGATGAATGCCTGAGCCACGATTGTAAAAATATACTTGTAATTGGGTTAATATGCCTTAAAATACGGCCCATCAGTTATCTTTCCTTCTCCCTGCAGCATGCGTGTGCAGGGGTGCGTATGGGCCGGCCACCTCTCCTCCTCACCCATTCTTCCTGCTGCCTCCATCTCTCCTGGGTCACCCTTTACCACCCAGGCCAGATACCTCCAAGGCTGGAGCTGAGCAGCTGCAGCAACCCTGCCTGGAACTGGGCAGGAGCAGACAGACAGGACACAAAAGAGTGGATGTCCTTTCATTGTAGGGGTGCTCAAGTGACCCCCAAGGATACTTCAGCTCTGTAGGATCTTGGAAGGGGGCCTGAGGGTAGCCTCCGCTTACTCAGTCTCACCAATGCCCAGTGGGCAACTGTCCCAAGAAGGCAGGAGCCTGGGATGAGAGGGCTTGCCAGGGAGGGTGAGACTCTACCCTGGAGCAATATCAGGGAAGGTAAACTGAGGGCCCCCCAAGGCTGGGCCCCAGTAAACTCAAGGTGAGGCCCTCAGACATAGCCTTGCCCTTGATCTGCTCTCATACCCATGTTGTCACCTGTCCACACATGCAGAAGTGAGTTTCTCCGTAGCAGCTGAGACCCTGGAATAAGCCCTTGTGGAATCTCAGTGCCAAGACCATGGCCTAGTCTCACTGGTGATGTTGATGTTTACAGACATACTACCCTGATGAATGGATGGATGATGGATGGGTGGATGATGGGTGGATGGAAGGATGGATGGATGATGGAAGGATGGATGGGTGAGTGGATGGGTGGGTGGGTGGATGATGGATGGATGGATGGATGGGTGGATGGATGGATGTGTGGATGGATGGATGGATGATGGAAGAATGGATGGATGGGTGGTTGGGTGAACAGGCGAATGGAAGGAAGTTTAGATGTAGATGGATTAGTGGAGTGGGTCAGTAGGTCAATGAGTGGCTATATTGTATGGATGAATGGGTGGGTGAGGGAAATGAATGAACAGATGATGGTTGGATTGATGAGTAGCTGGGTAGATGATAGACAGAGGGATGGATGGGTGGATGAAAGGATGAGTGGGTATATAATGAATGGATGATGAATGGAAGAGTGGGTAAATGAGTGGATGGAAAAGTAGGAGGATAGATGATAGACAGATGGATGGGGTAGATGGAAAGGTAAGTGGATAAATGGTTGGATGAATTGTTGGTTAATAATGGATGGATAGGTAGATAAATGGATGACAGATGGATAATTGAATACTTACTCTGTAGAGCTTAGGATCTATCTCAAGCAAGCAACCTTATTTGAGAGCTTCTATGTGGATACAGAAAGGGCTAGGGCAGCCTTTGATTAATACCAGGAAGTCTCCCATTTCCTCTCGGGTAAAAGCCTTGTCCTCATGGGCTCCTTCTCTCCCTGAGGAGCCTTAGCTAGCCTAGACCCTTGCTGAGTAATATCTGCCTCCATGCAGCCTGGATTCAGTCACTCAGTTCCTCCTCCTCTCCCCTCCAACCTTATGAGGGCTGGGTTCTAGGCTCCGCGCAAGGCTGAGAGTCTCCAGTCTATTAGGAGGTAGACATGTAAAGACTAGACAAGGTAGTACCCAAGAAGAGGTCAGGGCTCTGCAAGGAAGGGTCCCTGGACCAGTGAGGGAAGGGTGAGCCCTGGGAGTCACAAAGGACCAGCTGCACCATACGACAGAGCAGGCCTTCTAACTCTGCACCCTTGGGTGCTATCAGAAATGGAAGCTTCTGGAAGTGCCACCCTACGGAAATGGGGCAGCCAAGCAGGAGCCAACCAGAAAAGGGGCATGATACTTGGCCTCTTCCCTGGACTTGACCAGAAGGACATCCTAAGCACTTAACTGGCCAGATGAGACACAGAGGGGTCAAGCCAATTACCCCAACCCCACAGCCTTGAGCAGAGTGAAGAACAAGGCAGGCCAGGCTGAGGGTATCTAGCCAGGCCAGCTGAACCTGGCCCCTGTTCAGCACATATGGTCTGAAAGATGAAGACTTGTACAAATGGCCCCATGGTTGAAAGAAGAACCCTTCTGCCCTCAGTCTAGGCAATCAGGAGCCTTCCCTCACCTCTGCCTCTGCCTAAACCCTTTGGCCTCTGATAACACACACACACACACCACCATGCAAACACACAAATTCCAAAATCCAGTCCCATCCTTGGGCCTGCCATTTGGTAGGAGGGGTGGGACGCCCTAGACAACCTCCCCCCAGGACCAAATCCAGAACCACCTGGGCAAGAGACCCCTAGATGCCAAGTCAGATACCCTCTGGGCTCTATCAGTGGGAGGTGAGACCCCACCAGGTCCTGCACCAGCCATCAAAGTGCAGCTAAGGGTTGGGCTAAACTGCACTAGAGGGCCTGAGACAGTGGTTCCCAATATGAAGACATAAGGGATGGTGGGCAGAGCAGAGAAGACTCCTAAGAGTCCTCCAGCACTCAGCAACTCTGCTAGCCTGGTCTGAAAGCCATCAGCCCAAAATGCCTGCTAGAGAAAAATGGCTGTCAGGAGTGGTGGACTGGCCTGTGAGAGACTGGGGTGACGGGGGAAGCGTATGGCTCCACCCCAGGGCCACGCCCCCCTCAGGTTGGGGTAGAGGGTAGACCATGGCATCCTGGCCTTGGTGGTTAAGCCCATCCATGCAGGCAATTGTAATTGGATAATTCCACCCTAAGAGGTGGGGACAGGAGGGGCTGCGGAGACTGCAGAGTCTGCACACCCGGCCAGACACGCACGAAGGCCCGATTGGAAGCCTGTTTAGGCAATTGTGGGGCAGGGCATGACCAAATGCTGTCAATTGCAGGCCAGGAAAGAGGCGATGGTGGGGGTGGCGGTGGGAGAGTGGGGGGTGGGTATGGGGAGATGGGGATAAGGAGGGTTGGGGGGGGCCTCTGGCCCGGTGAAGGCTGCGGAGATGAAATGGTATTTGCCTGCTTATGGGAAGAGTGATGGAACTTTGAGTGAACGGCTGACCTTCTGGAATGACAGGTGACCCGCAAGATAGCTGTGGTGGGCAGTGGCAGCCGCCTCGAAAATTGCTGCTGCTGCCCGAAAATAAACAATAAGAGAGCAAATGTGGTTTGAAAAATTGACTTGCTTCAATACTGGGGGAGAAAGTGAATTATCTCAGGCCACCGGTCCGAGTCGTCAGTCTGACCCTCCCCTTGTAACTGCAACAGCAAGGCCAGGCTGAGCAAGAAGACCCCTTGTAGGGCACCATGGCAGTGGATGTGGAGCACCCCAAGGGTCTCAGGTCCATTTTTAGTGGGAGAGGGGACTCCAGAGTCAGCCATGCCCTGGAAGGGGGGGGGGGCAGGAGTAACGTGCAGTAGGCAGTCCACACAGCAACATCAGCACTGAGCTCACAGGACTCCTAAGGACTCCTGCAGGGACCCAGTCTGAACTTACCCCACCCCAAGGTCCAAGCCTACTGGCACAGGGCCCCCAAAAGGATCCCCAGCTACCAGACAGCCATGTGACCAATGCACAACCCTAAAGGCTCCTCCTCAGGACACTGAAGCTGCCTCCTGAGGCCCCACCTCTGCAGGCCCTCCTCTCCCCACCCCGCCTGCTCCTGTAACCTCTCCCTGCCACCCCAGGGAGAGATACCCCACTGAGGCAGAGCCTAGACTCCAGCACACAGGGATAAATGTGTGTTACAGTTTGGATGAGAAATGTCCTCCTCAGGCTCCTGTGTTTGAGCACTTGGCCCCAGCATGTGGAACTTTGAGGTGGAGCTTTGCTGGAGGAAGTGGGTCACTGGGGGTGGGACTTTTGGATTATAGCCTGCCCTATTCCAGCCTGAGCTCTCTGCTTCCTAGTCTATGTTGGACTGTGAGTCCAAATAAATTCCTCCTTTAACTTGTTTTTTTGCCACAGCAAGAAAAGCAACTAAGGAGCTGGAGAGATAGCTCAGCAGTTAAGAACTCTGGCTGCTCTTACAGAAAACCTGGGTTCAGATCTCAGCACCCACATGGTGGCTAACAACTGCCTGTTAACTCCAGTTCCAGGGGATACAATGCCCTCTTCTGACCTCCACAAGCATTGCACAACATGGGTGTACTTACATATATGCAGGAATAACACTCATACATACATACATACAAAAGAAAGAAAGAAAGAAAGAAAGAAAGAAAGAAAGAAAGAAAGAAAGAAAGGTAATTAATACAATCTGGGAGCAGATCTTAGGACCGGGAGGGAACCAGGCTTCAGCCCTGGTTCTGTCTTCCCCTCCCCCTGACTCCTAGGAAGTAGCAGTTTCCACCTACTGGAACACAGGAAACAGAAACCCCAGCAAGAACCCCACAATGTCCTAGAGTAGGGGTCCTGATAACTCTTGGCTGACCAACTCCATCTGATGAGCCAGCACTCCACCTGTTCCCCTCAAGCCTTTCAAGAGACAGTTGCTGTCCCAAGCTAGGCTGCCTTCTACTCCTTGACCCTGCAGCCACTCAAGGGACAGTCACAGCCTCAGGCCTGGTGGAAACCCAAAGTGGTCTCTGGTTTAGTCAGTAGGAGTGGCCAGAGACTCTACTGGTCCTGAGACACCAGCTCCCACTAAGCACTGCATGGAACCAGAGTGGAGCCCAGGGGAGCCTGAGCCCCAGGGGAACCCAGGGCAGCTCTGCCAGCTAAGCTCAGGGCCTGTGTGCTCCTCCCACAACCGAGCCCTTTGGCAGTGTGCCTGAATAGGCTCTTCAGAGAGTCTTTCTGAGGGGTCCCAGAGGGGGCACTATCACACTATCTAGGCAGAAAGCAGGGCCAAAGACCAATCCTCCCCAGAGGCCTCAGAGCCCTCAAAGCCCCACTCTGCCTTGGCCTGGCCACCAAGACTCAGGCCATCCAGGGTCCTGTCACCCCCTCCTCCTACCAAATGCTCAAATGGTTAGGCTCATGCCCTAAAGGCTGCATGGTGGGGGCCATGGGAACCCTCTCCATGGGGCGCCAGTGCTCCCAGGACCCTGTCTTCCCACTGCCTATTCTCCTCTCTGGACAAGTCCATCCCATCAGCCACAATAGGGTGCTCTAGAATGTCTAACCCAGAAGGAAACCAAGAGCCCTACACCCCATTCCAGACACTCCCACGCTCAGATGCTCACAGCCAAGATCTCAGCCACTCCAGAGGAAAGGCCCAAATTTCTCCCTCCTCTGCCTGGCTCTGGTCCCACTCCTACCACCCAGATGTGAATGTCTCCCCACTGAGGGTCCCTCCTGCTCTGTCCTCCTCTCCTCCTCTCCCTTTGTCTGAGGCACCTGTCAGCTTTGCCTTCTGCCTTCTCTCTCCCAGCAGTGTATGACATGATGGGTGTACAGCTGCTTTTCAGCAAAGTACCTGCTGCAGGCTGCCCTCTGCCAACCTGTGTGGAAGAAATGTACCTCTGAGACCCAGGCACCACGCCACGCCTGGAACCACATGTGGCTCAGGGTCAGAGGCCTGTCAACTAAGGTCTAGGTGTGGCTGGGTCCTTTGGACTCATGTCCCCTTAAGACTGAGGAAAAATAGACACACTGGACTGCTTCCTCCACACAAGGAGGCTGAGACTAGCAAGTGCTGTCCTCACACCCTGCAGCAGGGTGGGTAGGCCCTCTGACAGCAGCAGCTTCCCTCTCTAAGAGACTTGTAAATTGCTGGGCTCTGGACTCAGTGCTTGGTAGAAAATGCAGACTGTGTTGGCCTCAATCGTTTGCAGAAGGGCCTTGTTTGCAATGTGATTGGGTAAACTAGGCCTCACAAAGGTCTGGTCGCTTCCTGATTCTTTCTGGGTCTCACCACTGGATGGAAGCCACAAAACCAGTTCTCTAAGACCAGCTCTTCTCCACCCAGGGCTTTCTCTGGGGCTGTAAAGACACTGTAACAACATCTTTCAGCTTTCAGGAGCCCTGAGGTCCAGTGAGGAGGTCCTAGGCACACCTTAATCCACAGCCCATGACACCAGCCAGTGACATATGGCCAAACATCTGACCCGTTGGAAGAAGGTCATTTGCTCCGGTTTCCCCACATCCCTCAGTCTCTCCCAGCTCTCAGAACTCCTGCCCAGGAAGTGCCCACACCTGGCCACACACCCCTCACCATGCCAAATCCTGGCCTGTGAGGTTCACCAAGAGAAAGCAGAAGGGCTGAGATGAAAGCAGGGCTTACCTAGGGAGCTGTGCTGACTGTTCACATAGGCTGTCTTGATGATACCTGGTGAGAGCTGAAGTCACCATGTGCAGGGGCAGAGGCCACAGGGAGGGGAGAGTGGGAAGAACAGGAGCCACATCTGTCCCTACCCCTCCAGGACCTCAGCCTGTAGGCCACAGTGACTTGGGTGGTCCCTGGTTCCCAGCCTGGGAGGGACATCAGGTCATATAGAGCCTTAGGAGGGGCCAGATGCAGCCCCAAAGCCTGGTCCCCCTCCCCCTAGAGAACTCCCACCTGCCCAGGTCTGAAGGCACGGAAGATCAGCATGCCGAGTTTAAGGACACTCATAGCTCTACCCAACCTGCATGCCCAAAGAGCTACCCAGAGGTCAGAGGTCAAGAAAAAATGTTTTTGAGTCAGGGTCTCCAAACAAAGTCCCAGACACAGAACTCATGACATGACAGATGTCTGCTGCAGAGACTGAACTTGTATCAACAGACACTCCCCCTGATTTGCACACACACCTGAAGTTTTACATGGGTGGTGACTGATGTCCTAGCCCAATCTGGAATGCCCTTCTTCCCGAGCGTGATTGACAAAGAGGGAACACACAAAGATACTCATCCAGAAGTGGGGAGGCACCCTTCACCCTTGCCCCACCATCTTGGTTGGTCGATTGCCCTAGGGTGCTCAGCCCTCTTCCAATGGAATCAATAAATAAACAATTGTTACTATTCTGAAAAAAAAGCGGGGGGAATGCCTATTCCCAAGGAATTTCCCATGCTGGCCCAGGATGTAGAAGAACTGAAGAAACTTTGGGAAAGTGCACCAAGCACATCCTCTTTGTTGTACAACCCTCCCTACCACCCATTTCCAGAATGTTCCATCATCCCACCAAGCACCAACTCCTCCTTCCCTTCATAGTCCAGCACGCAGCCAACCCTTTCTATCTCTGCACAACTGACGGTTCCAGGACCCTCCTCTTGGTGGAATCCTCCAGAACTCGCCCTTTGTGACTGCCTGGTCTCCCTCAGCACAATGTTGTGGCAAGTATCAGGATGCTCTCCCATTTAAGACTGAACATTAAGAGTGTACCCAGGGGGCTGGAGAAATGACTCAGGGGTTAAGAGTACTGACTGCTCTTGCAGAGAAACCAGGCGATTCCCAGCACCCACATGATGGCTAAAAACTATCCATAACTCCAGTTCCAGGGGATCTGACGCCTTCTTCTGACCTCCGCAGGCATTGCATGACGCTGGTCTTACATGCATGCAGACAATACACTCATATACATTAAAAAATGATAATAAAATATTTTTTTAAGAGTGCACTGGTTGGGCATGGTGGTGCATGCCTTTAATCTCAGCACTCAGGAGGCAGAGGCAGGCGGATCTCTGTGAGATCAAGGCTAGCCCAGCTGGTCTACATAGTGAGTTCCAGGCCAGGTGGAGCTACAGGGATAGTGGGAAGAACAGGAGCCACATCTCTTCCTACCCCTCCAGGACCTCAGCTTCTAGGCCTCAGTGACTTGGGTGATCTCAAAAACTAAATAAATAAATAAATAAATACAAGGAGTGCATTCTGTGTACATTGTGTACATAGAAGTCCCTTGGCCTGGGCTGGAGAGATGGCTCAGTGGTTAAAAGCACTCACTACTCTTGCAGAGGACCCAGGTTCAGTTCCCAGCACCCACATGGTGACGAACAACCGTCCATAACTCCAGTTCCAGGGGATCCGACACCTTCTCCTGATCTCAGCAGGCATTTTACGACACAGGTACATTTATACACATGCAGGCATACCACTCATACACATAAAATACTTTAAATTTTTTTTTAAAAGAAGTCCCTCAGCTTGCCATGGGTAAACACATCATGAAGAGAATTCTAACACCCTGGTCAGCCTGGCCTGGCTTGCTTGAATTGGCACAAAGCCTATGACTGGGAAAACCCATCTAGCACAAATTCTATTTTACAAGAAACTGTTGTTTCATGCCATTTACTGAACGGAAAACAGGGGAAAGCAGGATGGCTGTGTAGTCCCCACCCACACTGTCTTAGAGTGCTGTTAGGGGGACACACTATAAGTCAAAGCCAAATGAACTTTGCTATTCCTCCATCTGCTGAGGGAAGCAGGCTGCCCCGCCTCTCAGTGACCATGAACAATGCCTGTGGACATTGGAGTGTGAGTTCCGCACACGTAGTTCTCAGGTCTTGGATGTGTTCCCTGCACACCCACTGTGGAGTTCCACCTCCCCGCCAGCAAGCACCAGGGCTCTGACTATTCATCTCCTTCTGAGCCCTAGTTTTGGAGGGTTTTATGATAGTTGCATTGCTACTGTTTTATTTATATTGTAGAAACATTCACACATACCTAAAAACAGAGGGACCTGGGCCTTTGAACTCACACCTGGGCAGTCACCAACTCAGAATTGTTTTGGTCCGCTACCTCTGATTGCCTGGACACCTCCCCTCATCCCTCCCTTCTGTCCTCTGCTCCATGGCACATTCTGATGTAAGGAGAAGCACCCTTCATCTGAGTATCCCCACTGTCCCCTAACAGACAGGCTACCCCGGGAAGTAGCTTCCCTGGGCATCTGTCTCACTATACACAATTAGTGTGCTTAGATCTGGGTCTAGACTAGGACACACACACCTCAGTCCCTGTGACTCCTAAGTGACTAGGCTTCAGTGACCTGGGAATGGGGTTGGGGGAAGCCTCTGGTAGGGGTCTCCTGGGCTGGCAATACCCCCCACAATCACCTTCCAGGCCCCCCCAGTGCTCTGGGCAGGAAGGAAGGCCATGGGCATGGGGGCCCACACCCACTCCCCACCAGCACCCAATGGTTTCACCCCCGTTTATCACCTTCTGTCCTTCACCACCCCCTGCTCCCCGCCTAAGGGAGAGTCATTCAGATCTGCCCAAGCTGAACAATACAATATTTCTGTTGAGCTGTGGAGTTGATTAATAATTTGGAAATGAAATCAATATGGACTCTGCTTCTTATTCCTGGAGGATCCTTGTGCACCAGGCTGGCTGGGAAAGCAGCAGGCTAGGACACAAGGACAAAGCAGCAGGGGCAGGGACCACTCGGCCTTGGGGCAGAAGGGTGTGTCCTCTACACCCTGCTGGAGAAGTGGACAGTCTCACCCGGGTGGATGGGGTCAGGCAGGCATGACTCTGTGTCCTGGAGCGGAAACACCATGGGGCTCAGACCCCCTACTCCAGGCCTCTCAAGTCTCAGGAATGAGATGCTATTTCCCTGCAGAGCATTCTCCTTCTGGTTACAGAACCTGGGCACTGGGCTCCCACACAGTCATCAGCCTTGGGGGGTCTCTCATCCCTCATCCCCATATTCTAACAGGGTCGGTGGCAGGACCACACCCACTATGGGTTCTCTGAGCCCGTGGTCACCCATGACCCCCAAGTCTTTGCTGCTGAATTCCTCACTGGCCTTCCTAACTGTGCTAGATAGCTTTGATATCAACTTGACACACCTGGATTGAGGGAACCTCAATTGCGGAATTGGACTGGCCTGTGGCCATGTCTGTCAGGTATTTTCTTGACTGCTGAGTGATGTGGGAGGGCCCAGCCCATAGTTGGTGGTGCCACCCTGGGCAGGTTGTTGTCTATTTGATAAGAAAGCAGGCTGAGCATGGGCCAGGGGAGCAAGCTAGTAAGCAGTGTTCCCCTGTGGCCTGTGCTTCAGCTCCTGCCTCCAGGTTCCTGCCCCGAGTTCCTACCTTGGGCTCCCTCAGTGATGAAATGTGACCCGTGAGAGTTAAAGTCGAATAAACCCTTTCATCCCTAAGTTGGTACTGGTCAGAGTGTTTTGTCACAGCAATGGAAAGCAGACTAGGACACTAACCATGCATGGCTCTGTGGCCTGGGTCCCATCTGTAGCAGCCCTGCCCCTCCCCCAGGATGATACCACACCCACACAGCTACTCCATATGCCCCTATTCCTCATTCAGCTGGCCATCCACTCCCTCCTGGCAAGGGACTGGGAGCTCCTACAGGCCCAGCCATGTTTCTTTCTTCCTGTCAAAGAGCTGCTGCCAGTTCATGTCATGACAAGACCATCATGTTAGGAGAAGGCAGGCAGGTGAGGCAATGCATGGACAGATGCATGCAGTAGGCAGTAACCTACCCCACAGGGTTTCACCTTGTCAAAGATCCAGAGGACCTGGGGAGCACCCAGAAGCCAAAGCTGTAAGAAATGTCCCTACTCTGGGGGCAGGCAGGGGAAGGGTCAGCAGAAGGTAGCCTGAATGCGTACCAGTGGGGTGTGTAGGACCTGGGTAAGCAGGGAAACACAGGCCTGAGGAACTTAGTACAGGGCTCAGTGCATGGGAGACAGGGCCTAGTCTCACGTGGCCCACAGAAGGAGCCCCTCCCCTCAGAGTTTAGCAAGATCACCCAGCTGACTGGTAACGGCAGGTCTGAGGCTGGGGGTGCTTCCCAGGCTGTCACAGTGCCTACACCACCTACACCTCAATCCCATCCTGGTCTGCCCATGTCAGTACTGAGGGGACAGGCCTGCTCCTGGCCTGAACAACACTATAGCCCACTCAGTCCACCCCCACTGCCCTTGGCCAAGGCTCCAGCTTCCCTCTCATCCCCTTTGCCCTTGGCAACAGCAGGAATGTTGAGAGAAGGATTTATCTGCCCTTCAGGCTGCCACAGTTTAGGGATTCTGCTGTGCTTCAGGTCCTACGACAGAAGTGGCCTCAGTTGGGCCTGAATAGAAGGAACCTGTGACTTCCCTACAGCCCTTCATGATGCCCACGGGGATAGCCCAGTTCCTCTCAGCTACAGAGAGGGAGGCCTGACCACATGGCCTTGACCCTTGCCCAAGCACATCCCTAGGACCACCTGGGGACACAGAACAGAGTATCCAAGACACCCCAACAATATATCATCATTGCTCAACCACAGCAAAAATGCATGTACCAGCGTATGTTCATAGAATAAAGTCACAAATACACACATGTACACATCTGCACCTCCCACGGGAACCAGGAATGCTTCCCTCCTTACAGATGCAACTCTGGGCGAGCCTTGGCACATCCTTGCCTCTAGTGTTCAGCTTATCCTTGAAGCTGAGGTTTGGGGACTGTGGGGGTTCTATCCTCTGGGTCCTTAGAAATCTCCTGGGTAGTGGACCCCAACTCATCCATCCTAGTCAGACACTTTGGTCTCCAGTGGTCAGTCTGCACCCACCCTGGAAGGCTCCAGGTCTCCAAAGCTGAGAACCTTCCAACTTCCATCTGTCCCAGAGTCCAGCACTTGGACTTGGAGATAGCCACAGTGGGTAGTCAGTCCTGGCCCCAAAAGTCCTTTCTTTACCAGCCCTTGGTGGTCATTCCCCACCAGGCACTGACCATAGCTGACCATGGCTAGGAATACTGATGAGTCCTTCTCCAAGGGAGCCCTTGGTGCATACAGACATGCCACTTGTATCTCAAGCCCTCACCAGGTCCTGAGGCACAGTAGAGCCTGCCTGAGGCCCTAGTGAGCTCTATGCTCGGCAACATACTAGCTACCTCCCACTTCAGGGCCTCGTCATTTGGAAACAGGACAGCCTGGAGTGGTGAGGAGCCCCTACCAGCCTCTCCATGTGAGCCTTCTGTCGTGGGGAGGCCATGCTTCCCTGGAGCCACTCCCTGGATGCTGGAGTTCCTTGACCCTCATGCGGGGGAGGCGGTTTTATAGGAGCCATTGACCGGCAGCATTGATCCCCAAGAATGTATCGCACAAATCATTTTGCACTAAACTGCGGAATCGATGGAGAAATCTCCCGGAAAATTTATATTAAAAGTCTCTGTTTGCCTAAATGAGTTCCCTGTGCCTATATTGAATATTTGGCTGATGAATTGAATGGGTTTAAATTTGAACATTGCAGACCCATTAAAGAATGAATTCTTAAATCAAACCCTGCCATTTATGATTGAAATGAGATTTCCTCCACGATGGACCAGCCGCTATATAAATCAGCTGCGCATTTTATACCAAACCATAAACAAGATATAATTCTTTTAAATACACAACAGGTGCCTTAAATCTTTTGATGCATCTTGTATTTATCTTAAGTGTGAATTGCTGTATTTACACCAGGTCGCACAGGCTTCTGATGGAGCTGGCCAGTGAAGGTTAAATTCAGAGGGCCACTGGGGCTGGAGCACACAGAGCCTGCAGAGGAACCCAGGGGTAGGGCAGTGATGCTGAGTCCAGGCTCCTGCCAACATCTCCCGTCAGGGCCCACCAGGGCAAACTCAGGGCCCTTCAGGGAAACAACATACACACACACACACACACACACACACACACACGCACACACATGCACACACATGCACGCGCTTACACAAGCTCACACACATCACATATCTGCCCACACTCAGCTAGCACCCAAATGCACAGATATATAAGGATAAGTCCTTGTGAATGCACATATGCACATATCCACATACAAGCATGCATGCTCACACATGGTTCATGGGCAGAGAAGCACACAAACACTAGCACACATATACATAGAGTAGATTCACAAATTCACATGTGTACATTCCTGCACTGATGTGTGCATACATATGCAGCACATATAGGCACATTCAGATGCATGTTCACATGTGTACACTCATATATACACCCACATTCATACAGTGTCCACGTGCGTGCATAGAACATGTGCCAAGCTCCATGGGACAATTGACCAGATACACATACACATAGCCATGCAAAACTGACCAGCACCAGCAATCCATAAGCCTGTAACCCCAGTACTCGGGAGGCTTAGGCAGAAGGATCATAAGTTCAAAGGTAGCCTGAACTGAATAGCAGACTCTGTCTCCAAAACACTGAAGCGCACTGATGCAAGAATGAACATATTATGCATGCACATTGGTATGCATGCACACACACACAAATATGCACAGAACTCACACTATGCAACACACCTGAGCAACATGCACACAGACCTGTCACACATGTGCACTCACCTCTGCAGGAGCCTCTGAACATCCAGAGAACCCTTCCTTCCTCTCCATACACCCCCTGTGGCTGACTGAGCCCAGGGCTGTGGGCAATCTCCCCTTCTGCACAGCCTCCCCAGCTATGCCAGGCAGGACCCACCAGGGGGCTCTGCCCTCTGCTGCTTCCTTCCACACCTAGGCTATCCTGTGGAAGACAATCACACACCTGAGTCTAAGACCCATAAATTCTCCCTCCCCAGCTGGGAGACCACAGAGGGACTCCTGTCAGCAGGCACACCTGGGCAGATCACACAGGAGACTGCCCTTGGCCTTCTCCCTCCTGGATGAAGGACACATGGCCCCATCCTCCCCAGATGCATACTGACCTCCATCTGCACTCTTGTTGGTCTCCAGCCTCTGTCCACTTCAGACTGAGCTTTGATGATGCCTGGCCTCTGTTGGCCATGCTGGCAGAAGCAGGCTTGGCAGCGTAGGTCTTGTAAAGAGAAGCCACGGAGAGCTCTCCCCCTCCAGGAGGCTGGAGAGGAGGGCTGGGACTAGAAGTTATAGAGGGTTCACTCTACTTCCCTGCGCTGTGCAGAGCCTTCTGCCTGGAGTCCTCGCCTTCTGCTCCATTTTCTCTGGGATGGCTAGCCTCACCAGAGGAATGGACTCCCTCACCCCCTGAATCCACACATGATCCTCTCTTCTCTGGTCTCCAAGGCCCGTATTTTCTCCTCCAAAGATGCAGACCACAGAAGCCCATGCCTCTTAGGAACTACTACCCCACAAGGAGCTCAAACCAGTCCTGCCAAGCCCCATCCTGTGTCCAGGAGCCAAATGCCGTGTTATAACTGGACAGTGACCCCAACCAAAGAGCTTAATCAACCTCAAGTATACTCCAAATGCCCACAGGGTCTCCGCCCTGAGCCTATCTCATCACACTTCAAAGTAGCTCCTTACCCAGGCTTGTGCACACAATGTACCCCAAACTCGGGAAGCTTAAGCAAGAATATCATGAGTCTGAGGCCCACCTGGGATGCACAGAAAGACACCATACCAAAACATTTCTTTTAAAGGATGATTAAAATGTTAGGCTCTATGTGATGCTTATGTTACTGCAATTTAAAATAGTGTCTAATAAAAACCTGTCTCTGGGAAATGGCCCTTCTGACGCCGCCCAGTTCCCAGCACTACCTTGGCCTCCTCATTAGTCACTGCCCTCTGCCCTGCTGCCCTCCCACCCCAGGCTGTTCCCAACCCCAGGCTGTTCTCACACAGCTGCCAGGCCATCCTTAGATAATTTCTGTCCTGCCTCTCCTCACACCCAGAACCCTCCCAACCTGACTCTCAGAACCCTTCAGACTCCACGCTGGGAATCTTCCTGTCCTCCTAGAACTCTCCTGCCCTCACACCCAGAACATTCCTAGGCTCATACCCCAAACCAAACCCTCCAGTCCTTGCATCTAGAACCCCTGACCATATACAAACACCTCTTGTCTTCACAACAGAACTTTCTTTTGTTTTGCCCCCTCCATTTCCCCTGGCAGCTCTCTTCTCCATTTCTTATTTGTTTTTAAATGTGTGTGTGTGTGTGTGTGTGTGTGTGTGTGTGTGTGTGTGTGTGTATACCATGGTGTACACATGAACACCTGAAGACAACATTTGCAAGTTCTTTCTGTGTGTTCTAGGGTTGTCGGGCTCATCACCAAGTGCCTTTACTCACTGAGCCATTTCACTGGCCCCATTTCTTAGTCTTTTCTCAGCCACCACAGTTGCCCCTGAACTGGCCCTCATCACCTCTCTATCATGGCATTTAGGATAGGCATCACACCTTATAGGTCCCAGTCTTCTCTCAGTTCAGAAGATCTTGCCTGATCGTCTTTCAGGAAGCAAATATCTAAACATTCCCACCTTGCTCATGAGGCAGGTGTGACCCTATCTCAGCCTGTGCTGCTAGCATCAATCCACAGTTGGACACCTTACAACTAGCTGTCACATGTTCCTCACAGCTGTAGGACTGGGGATTCTAAATAAGCACTGGCCTATTCCTTGTCTGGTGAGGGCTACCTTTTCCCCATGGCACATATTTGCTGTCTTCACATGGGGACCTGGTGGAGGACAGCCTACTCCTATGAGGCTCTCAACCTTGAGATCAGAATTCTTATAAGCGAAGATTAAGTGCCAATGTGAATTTTGGAGGGACATAACAATTCCAGCCATCTCTGCCCAATGCCAAGATAAAGCTTATGCAGAGTACACATAAGATAATTATACTCAGCCAGGACATGATGCAGACAGTGCATATGTTGTATGTAGATATGTATGCATACAGTCTCACGTGTATCTGGTTCTACGTATTTATTACAGGCATAGGCAGGGTGTGTGTGCCACGGTGCATATATGGAGATCAGAGGAACCCACAGGAGTCAGTTCTCTCCTTTCACCCTGTGGGTTCTAAGGATCAAACTCAGGTGCTCAGGGTGGCAGTGAAAGCCTTTAAGGGCAGAGCCATCTTGCTGGCCTTTCTGGTTTTTGTTTGTTTATTTGTTTTTTGTTTTTTGTTTTTTATTTTTTGTTTTTGAGATGGGGTAATATCATGTAGTCAGTCAGGCTGGTCTCCAGTTTTCCTTTCTTTTTCTTTTTTTAAAAAATTTTATGTGTATCAGTGCATTGTTTGCATGTATATAGATGTACCCTTGTCATGCAATGCCCACGGAGGTCAAAAGAGGGCATCAAAGTCCCCTAGAACTGGAGTTACAGACAGTTGTTAGACGCTCCATGTTGGTGCTGGGAATCAAACCCGAGTCCTCTGCAAGAGCAACTCTTAACCGTTGAGCCATCTCTCCAGCCCCTGGTCTCCAATTTTCAATCTTGCCTCAGTCTCTGGACTGCTGGGATTACAGATATGCATACGCATTTCAAACAGCTGTTGTTTACTGAACCCAAGGGCAATTTTAAGAAACACCTTATGATCAGTTTAGTCAGATACTCTCAGAAGTCTACATACCAGAAAATATGCCACATAAATCAGTCACCAGTAAATATGTAGAGGAAACAAACTACACATTTGTCTTAAAAGGTGCTTCAAGAGATGGCCCAAAGGTTAAGAGCACTGGTTGTTTTTGCAGAAGACATGGGCTTGGTTCCCATCACCCATATGACAGATAACAACCATCTGTAACTCTAGTTCCAGGAGTGTGTCTCCATGCACTCAGGCAAAACACTCATGTATAGTTAAAAAGATGCTTGACAGGGCTGAGGAGATGGCTCAGCAGTCAAGAGCTCTGGCTGCTCTTACAGAGGACCCAGGTTCAATTCCCAGCACCTACAGGGCAGCTAATAACTGTCCATAACTCTAGTTCCAGGGGATCCAACTCCTTCTTCTGACCTCGAGGGCATTGCATGACATAGGTGCACTTACACACATGTAGTCAACACACTCATACACATAAAATAAAAATAATAATATAGCTGAGCATGGTGGTATACACCTTTAATCCCAGCACTCAGGAGGCAGAGGCAGGCAGTGCTCTGTGAGTTCAAGACCAGCCTGGTCTACATAGTGAATTCTGGGCCAGCTGAAGCTACAGTAAGGCCATGTCTCAAAAAGACCAAATAATAATAATAGTGATAATAATAATAATTAAAATAATAATAATTTTTTAGAAAGATGATTGACAAAGTTTAATACCTGGTTTGTTTACATTTGTTATCACGCATGTTGTGTATGTGTGTTCATATGACTGTGAGTGCACATGTAGCGGGTTAGGGAGTCAAAGCTAATGTAGACTATCTTCCTCCATCACTCTCAACCTTATTTACTGAGACAGGGACAGGGTCTCACTAAATCCAGAGCTTTCTAATTCTGCTAGACTAGCAGGCTTGTCTGTCCTAGGAATCCTGTCTCTGCCTCCCAATTACAAGTTACCACCACACCGACCCAGCTTTTACATGGGTTCTGGTGATCCAAAGTCCTGTCCTCTGTCTTGCTTAGCAAGCACTTTACCCACTGAGCTATCTTACCAGTCCATAAGATCTGTTTTTTTTTTTTTCTTAAAAACTAGGAATGAAAGTAAATTGAATTTTTATTGGGTAGAGAAAAAAGTATATTTGCATTCCACCCTCAGACCAAATATAAAGACCTTTAGGGTGAGGCCACCTCAGCAAGTTTTAGAAATTGACAGGAAAACATCAGGGTTGGGTGTGTGGCGTAGTTGGTAGAATGCTTGCCTAGTGTGCACAGAGCTGGGTTCAGTGCCCAGCACTGCACATATCAGGCACAGAGGCACATGCTGGTAATTCCTGCACACAGGAGGTAGAGGCAGGAGGAGCAGGAGTTCAAGGTTATCCTCTCAGCTACACATCAAGTTCAAGTTCTCGTGGGACACATGAGATCCTGTCTCATAAGAAAAATAATAAATAATTTTTTAAAAAAGAGGACTGGCGCAGGGCACGGTGGCCCACACCTTTAATCCCAGTACTTGGGAGGCAGAGGCAGGTGGATATTTGTGAGACTGAGGTCAGCCTGGTCTACAGAGTGAGTCCCAGGTAAGCTGTGGCTACAGGGAGACCCTGACTCAAAACAACAGAAAAACAAAGAGGACTGGCAAACCAGCTCAGGGGGAAAAGCACTAACTGCACAAGCCTGGCCACTTGAGTTCAATGGCTGATTCTTATAGTGGAAGGAGAGAATCTTGAAAATTGTCCTCTGACCTCCACATATGAGCTCTGACAAGCACACGCCAGCACCCAGGTACACACAGGGATATGCACACGAATAATAAATAAAGGGACTGAAGAGATGGCTAAGAGGTTAAAAGCACTGGCTACTTTGCACAGGACCCAGGTTCAATACCTCGCACCCATGGTGGCTAAAAATCATCTGTAATTCCAGTTCCAGAAGATCCAACACACTTCTCCGGCTTCTGTGGGCATCACATGCATGGTGCACTTACACACATGCAGGCAAAACACTCATATATATAAAATATAAATAAATCCAAAATGTTTAAATGTTTTATTTTTTTATTGTATGTGTTACAGTGTATTGCATGCATGTATGTAAGTGCATCTATGTTGTGCAGTGCCCATGGAGGTCAGAAGAGGGCGTTGGATTCCCTGGCACTGAAGTTATAGACAGTTGTTAGCACCCATATGGGTGCTAGAATTTGAACCCAGGTCTTCGTCAAGAGCAGCCAGTGCTCTTAGTCGGTGACCCATCTCTCCAGCCGTCCCCGCCCCCCCCCTTTTTTTCAATAAATTACTACTCTTTTTAAAAGGTAAAGGAAAAACGTCAGAGAAGTCCAAGGAGAGCTGCTGAGTCACCCACTGATGAAAAGTCACCCACAATGGGCATCACACAGATGTGAACCTGGTGCACTGTTCCCTTGGGAGAGCAGACCTAGTCATCAATCAGAGCCTAGCTGAGGCTGGAGGGCATAGAAGGCCCAGGTCATCCAACTGCAGGTGGCAAGCCTCAGCAGTCAGGCTATGGCTCAGGAAGGTGGGTGGCTGTAGACCCTTGGGCTCCATATCCTCACAGAGACCTTGCCAGGGGCTCAGGTGTGCACCACTGGGAAAGGACAGGGAGGTGCACACTATGCCCAGAACACCCAACCAGGCACAGCCACACGCAGATCTTCATCACTCATCACAAGGTAGACAGTATCCAGCTCAAAGGCCCATAGGAATTTAAGGCACATAATGGATGGTCACTGACAGGCAACTCCATTCCAGGTCTCTGCAGACACTGCCCAACCTGTTCTGAGCCACTGTTGTCTGGCTTAGCACAGGGTCAGATTCCTGTGGGCCTCTAGTCACATCTCAGCCCCTGATAA
The DNA here is from genome assembly GCA_035773235.1 of Eospalax fontanierii. Taxonomy (NCBI): domain Eukaryota; kingdom Metazoa; phylum Chordata; class Mammalia; order Rodentia; family Spalacidae; genus Eospalax; species Eospalax fontanierii. Next base: position 85,093,284 of record CM069533.1, on the reverse strand, counting down.
TCCTCTGCTGTATATGGCTCTGTTTGAACACAGATGGAATGCACAGTGCTAATCTTTTAAACTCTGTGCCCATAGTCAACAGTATGTCCTACATCTGAGCTAAACTTCTGTAATGCCCACTTCCCACTAAGCAACATCGCAGTTGTCTGGCACAGAGGAGCACTAGACAGTGGCCAGCTTGGGGCTCTAGCCACTAGAAACAGCAAATGTGGCATAAACAGACTCCAATAGAACCCTTGTCACTGACAGAACAGGGCCTGCCCACCTCTCCTGGGAGTGTGCCTTGATTGACCACAAAGTGCAGTAAGTATTGATTTGGGGGTACTGACACATTTTAACAGGGGGGCAGTTCACAGATTCAGGGTCTCTCAAATGGTACTTCCAGAGCCACACACAGGAAGTCTAGGCCAACAGGGTCAGGAAGGGATGGGTAGCTGGGATCTCGGATGTTTGTTTAGCCACATTCACAGAATCCAAGTGACCATGCTCAGCTGGCTTCTACCGGGTCCAGGCTGGGCTCCTTGCCTTTACTGCACCCTCTGGAATGCTGGGCCCACATGGCCATCAACTGGGAGATCCCATTACTAAACAAAAGGAGTCCGGCCTCCAGGAAATGAAGGAGGAAGAGAAGATGAGGGCAATGAGGGAAGAGGAGCCACACCAGAAAATGAGATCAGATGGGAGGGAGGACTGCAGAACGAGGCTGCAGGAGAAGCAGGGAGGGTGAGACCAGGAAGAAAGTAAGGGAGAGAAGCACACCTAGTTTTCACCGGTGGAAACAAAGTGCTGAGCCAGGAGAGTCAGCCCAAAAGCACCAGAGGAGGCCAGTGCAGGAGCCCAGCCAGGAGGGGGAAGTAGCAGGGACTGGGACAGATCTCTGGGCATGCGACACAATGAGGCAGCTTGCTGATGAAGAGTGGATGCAGGAGATGGCCAATAGCCAGACGTGTGAAGACAGGAATCCCAAAGTTTCGGAGAAGGAAGCGGGGTACCTAAGAATGTCCTAGGCTGGTGGGTTAGCGTTCAAGGTAACAGACACTCACATGGATGGATTGGGGGGGTATGCGTCTGTAGGTTCTGCACCTACAGATTCTGTCAACCTCAGATCAAAACTATCTTTAAATGGTAGATACCCTAAACACACACTGTTGTTACTCCCCAAACAGTGCAGTGTGATAACTGTCTACATCGTGTCCACCTTGCACTGGGGTTACAGGCATGGCTGAGCATACAGAGGAGGATGGTGAAGGTTCTGCATCATTTACTGTCTACTGCGTCATTTTAGAGGAGGTCCTGGAATAGCTCCTCTAAAGATCCGAAGGACACACATGTGCCTGAATACACACTCATGTATATTCAGGGATGGAGAGCTACAGAGGCACAGGAGGAAATACCATAGATTCAGAGGCCTCTTTGCCCACCTACCCGCCCTGACACCCAGCACCCTCCTCCCGTCTTTGCCCCTGGTTCTGAGGTCACATCCCCCATGGAAGCTGCCACAGTCCTGAAAGACAGCTCTCCTTTGCTGCCTACCCTCCGCCCTGCCCTGTCCCATCTAACAAGCCAACTGCTGCCCTTCTCTGTCCCTTGAGCTTCTTTGGCCTCTTGCCATCCTTGGGGACACAGACCCTAGCTGTTCCATCCACAGACCCTGCCCTACCCTTTTGTGGGCTTTTGCTTCTGCAGAGAGCTGTTCAGATAAGACTTGGATGACACCTACAATTGGACCACAGCCAGCCACTTTGAGACAGAGCTCAACAGAGGCCACATACTGTCACAGAGCTTGGATACAACAACATAGTCAACAGTTAATGTTTTAAGAAAGTAAGTTTTTCAGGCAAGATGGCTCATCAGGTAAAGGCACTTTGACAAGACTGAGGACCTGAGTTCAACCCCTGGGACTCACATGGTGGAAGGAGAGAACTGCCTGCCTCCCTCAAGTTGTCTTCTAAATTCCACCTAGGCACTGTGGTGTGTGCACACACATAAACACAAATAGATAAATAACAAATAAATAAATAAAATGGAATAAAAATTCAGTTTTTTGGAAGGCAAAGTGTCCACTAGAACTAATAAATCTATTGATGAGATTACAAATATAAATTCAATACATAAAATTCAACTGTATTTCTGTAAGTTAGTATAAAATAGCACAAAAATTAAGTCCAGAGGCTGGAGAAACGGCTCAGCAATTAAGAGCACTGGCTCCTCTGGCAGAGGACCCAGGTCCTATTCTCTGCACCCACATGGCAGCTAACAACCACCTGTAACTCCAGTTCCAGAGGAATATGACGCCCTCTTCTGGCCTCCACAGGCATTGCACTTACATACATGCAGGCAATACACACAACACACAAAGAATTTTTAAAAAGAAAATTAAGTCCAAATTGACACCAAAAAATAAAACACACAGAAATACATTGATAGGACATGTTCAAGAGTACCATGGTGATGGCTGGGAGCATGGAAAAGGCCATGAAGAGCTCAGCAGTGTGAAGACACAAAGATGCAACCTCCCCCCCCAGCTAACATATCAATCACAATACTAATGGCCTTTCTTTATTAATTTTTACTTTTTTAGTGTATATGAGTGTTTTTTTTACCTGCATACATGTAAGTGCACCATATGCATGCATTGCCTACAGAGGCCAGAAGAAGGCATCAGATCCCCTGGAACTGGAGTTACAGACTATTGTTGCCTGCCATGTGGGTGCTGGGAACGGAACCCATGTCCACCACAAGAGTAGCCAGTGTTTTTAACTGCTGAGCCATCTCTCCAATCCCACCAGTGACCTTTCTATAAAACTTGCTAAGCTATACAGAAAGTCTAGAATGGCCTAAAATTTCTGTAAGAAATGATAAAAGGCTTAACATTTCCTGACTGCAAGACCCTCTGCAACAGTTTGAGTGTGAAATGTCCCTGCAGACTGGTGTGATAAAGCCTGGATCTTCACTGGTGATGCCATTTGGGGAAGTTGTTGAAACTCTAGAAAGTGGAATCCAGTTAGATGAAGTAGGTCAATAGAGGCTGATCCAGGACTCTCTTGGCTCTGGCCCTTCCCCTCCCTCTCTTTGTGCTCTGTTAATATGCCCTGCCTTGCCTTCTCTACTATGATGGACTGAACCCTCTAAAACCTTGAGCCCAAATAAATCCTCCCTTGACTGTGCAGGTATCATAATCACAGCAGCACAAAGTCTGACTAATACAGAAAACTGCTACCTGAGAAGTGGGGTTGTTTTCATAATAAACCTGACCACATGGTTCTTTGGTCTTTGGAACTGTTTTGTGGCAAGAATGTGGAAGAGTTTGGAATGTAGGCCAGAGAAGCATTGAAATGCCATAAGCAGAGCCTAACTTAAGACCAAAAAGCCGACAGAAATGTAGTGGTAAAGACTGTATCTGTGAGGTTTAAGATGGGAAAAAGGACTTTGTGGTAGTTTGAATGAGAATGTCCCCTATAGGCTCCAAATATTTGGACATTTTGTCCCCCGTTGGTAGTGTTGTTTTGGGAGGTTTTAGGAGGTGTGGTCTAGCTAGAAGAAGCCTTCACTTGGGGGGCAGGGTTGAGAGTTCTTAAGCCTTGCCAGATTTCCTGAGGCTCTCAGGCTTCCTGTGCCTGCTTGAAGATGTGGTCACTGACTTTCTGCTCCAGCCTTCTCTGCCATTATGGTCTGTACCCTCCTTGCTGTAAGTTTCCTTCTTCACAGTGTTTTATCACAGCAACAGAAAAGTAACTCATACAACCTCCATCAGAGGGAACTGGAGGCCAAGCCTGTTACACCCTTGCAGAGAAGTTGTGTACATGTTATCTGTGCCCTTAAACCTTATGAACAGGCAAGTTTAAAGGTGACAGGCTACTCTGCAGAGGAAGTGTTCACTGTGCAGCACTCCAACTATGTCATGGTTATTGCTGGACACCAGGTTCACAGAGAGAATCGGGCAAAACCCAGAGACACAGAGCACATGCAGTTGGATCAGAAACACCTGTGTAAAGTTGGCTGCTAAGAGACCAGCACTATTAAAAAGAAGTCAAGAGCCAGCAGTAAAGTTGTGGTACAGCATTGCCTGGGATTTGTGAAGCCGGAAGTTCAATTCTCAGCATGGGGTGAGGAAACCAAAAACTGCATCAGGACAATAAGAAAGATGCTTCGAAAGTATCTCTGGGCACTAGCTAGACCCCACCCATTTCAGGCTCCAGGGTGGAAAGTTGGCTCATTTGAAAGAATTTCCTGCTGGACATGGTGTACTCCTTTAATCCCAGCACTCTGGGAGGCAGGGGCAGGCTGATCTCTGTGAGTTCAAGTCCAGCCTGGTCTACATAGCGAGTTCCAAGCCAGCTGGGGCTACAGGGAGACCCTGTCTCAAAAAAGAAAAAAGAAAAAAAAATTTTTCCTTCCAAAAGAGTGCCACCTCTAAGAGATCCTGCACACACAGGGCCACCTAGGGAAGGTTTTCCCAGGTTCAGTCATCCTGACACTTAGAGGCTACTGAAGCTATAGGGTCTAAGGTGCACAGCTGTAGTTCAGGCTGGCATCATCCACATGGCACTGGGAGCACAGAATGCAGGAGTTGCAGCGTCACAGAGAGCAGAGGACAGAGAGGGGTGAGTGTGCGTGCGTGCGTGCGTGTGCGTGCGTGTGTGCGTGCGTGCGTGTGTGTGAGTACGTGTGTGTGTGTGTGTGTGTGTTGTGTCTATACAGTCAATTTTTTGTGACAAGACACATGCTCTTTAATACAGTAAGGAAAGACTTTCTCAAGAATAGTGCTGTAGCAATCAGCTAGCTGCCTACAGGACATGATCCTCAGCATCTTCCATGGCAAACAAATATGAGCTCAGGCCTCACTCCAGAAACTGTGGCACTTCTAGAAAATTCTCAGAATTACTTCCTGGTTCTGGGTCATTTGCTGACTTGGTAGGTGTCCTTAGTCTATGGTGCTCTGTGAGCTGCTGCTTTTGGTACTTATGTCCCATGTACCAGAGAGTTCTGCTGCCAGTGTTGTCTCAGGCTGAGTGAAGTAGAAGAGCCTCCTCAGTGTCCTTCTGCTGCCCCACTCACAGTGCGGCCATCTCAGCCTCTAAGACGAGTCTTGTAAGGCCAAGTCTAATTTTTGCTTCAAGTCCCACATAGGTTCTAGAAAGTTCTTAAGAATGAAGAGGCCTCAGCACTCGCCCATTACTGGGTCCTTTCTCTACCACCTGAGCTCCCTTGTCTTCTCACTCTCACGCCTTGGCCACTTTTTGGGGTGCTCTGCTGGTAATCAGCCTTTAGCTTCTTGTCCCCCGGGCATCATCTTGATATTTGTTATTCCTGAAAGCTAGCATGGGATGTCACGTCCTGCAGACACATCCTTCCTTCGGCTTCAAAAACAGCAGAGTCACAGGTCAAAGACACCTGTGTAGTGGGAGACTGAGTGTCACGGGGCCTGCACACTACCTGGGTTACCTCACCATGGGAAGGGCTTGCCCACAGCAGAAACACTGGCCTGCAGCATCTGCTCAGCATGAAGTAGACCAGTGAACAATCTGGAAAGATGGAAGCCCGTGCTACACAGTGGCAAGATGTTCGGGGAAACTGTCCCACGAGTTCCCAGAAAGCAGATGAGGACAGGCAAGTAATGCCCTGGGGAAGGGACAGATGTGGACTAGGCACCACCTTGGACTGACAGGAAGAGCAGCTAAGACCTTGTAAAGGAGTTGCCTCCAGCTGAGCTGGGGCCTTAAGGTGTTGTCACTAAGAGAGTGGGCATGGAGAAAGCTTACCCTAGCATGGGCTGATGCGAAAAGAGCAGTCAAGCACCCAGAGCAACCAGCTCTGCACCCTGAGGGAAGCAGCAGCACAGAGGCTGGACCTGGAAGCCGCAGGACTCGGGGTCTTGGGTCACCCTGCTCCATGGGACCTGGGTGGAGCTGTGCAGCAATGATGGTACTCCAGACCACTTGCCCAGAAGGACAGCAGGAAGGGCTCCCTGGCAGGCCAGAAGTGGGGAGATGTCCGCTCTGGGAAGTGGGGGCAGGCTGGAGTATGAGGCCCGAGTGTGACCACTACGTGGCCCCAGCCTGACTGTAGCAATGGAGCTGTAGAACAGAAAGAACTGCCCGCTTATCCCTGGCCAGCATCCCCTCCATTGGCTGAACTGAGCACCTCAGACCCCTGAGCAGTAGCTCAACATCACTTGATGAAAGCAATAAAAACACAGTGCCATCCGTGAAACACCGGACACCCAGTCACACTGGAAGCAAGAAGGGAGCAGAGATTCCCCAGAAGCCTGCACTCTGCCTCCCTGAACACCCACACACCCACCCCTCCTTGCTCCAGCACTTTCTACTGAAAGTGTTAATGTTGACCACTGCACCTGCAGCTGCCAACACAGGTAAGAGGCCCCTGTGGAGGGTCAGGGAAGGAGGAAGAGGCCTGAGGCCATGAGAGGGGGAGGCAGGACAGGACCCAGGGCTCCTTGGGATCAGGCCACACTAACTAGCCGAACCCCTTTCCTTTCTTGTCTAGGCAGGAGCCCTGGGAAGGAGGCTGGGGCATGGATACTGGGTCCTGACCAGGACAAACTCAGGCAGGTGGGCATGGAAGGGCAGACTAAGTCACCAGACTCAGAGGACATGGATTAGCCTCACTCTGTCTGTCCCACAACCATCTTGGCGCTCATCCTGTCTCCATGTTTCCAAGCTGATGTCTAAATGGCATTTCATTTCCCTTGACAAATCTTTCTCGAGTGTGTTCAATGGCTGCTAGTGAATTAAATGATTCTCCTTCTGTAAGAAATCCCACAGGGTCTGCCCCAGCCCTCTGTTCTTACCTTGTCCTGGATATGGGAGGGTCTCAGGGCTGTTTCCCCATGGGATGGACTCTCCTCAATTAATGCCATCCTTGGAAATTATACGGGCTTCTCCACCATCAGCACCGTCCAGGGAACACTAACAACAGTGACACTACCACCACAACACAACAGCATCCTCAGCAATATCATTAACAATAGCACACCAACCACACCAATAGCTTAACCCCATCAACATATCAACATTTCCAACAGAACTAACAACACACCACCATCCCTACCACCACTAACAACACACCATCAACACCACCTCCACAAATACCACTAATTGCAACATACTCCATAATAACACCACCATCTCCAAGACCACTAACAACAGCATCAGCGTGGTGGTTTGAACGGGAATGTCCTCCATAGGCTCCAAGTATTTGGACATTTTGTCTCCAATGGGTGACGCTGTTTTAGAAGGGTTTAGGAGGTGTGGCCTTGCTAGAGGAAGCATATCACTGGGGGCGGGCTTTGAGAGTTCTTAAGTCTTACCAGATTTGCAGTCCTGTGCTCGCCTGAAGATGTAATCACTCAACTTTCTGCTCCAGCCACCTCTGCCACCATGCCCACCTCACCATCACAAACTCTATTCCTTCTGGAATTGTAAAAGCCAAATAAACTCTTTCTTATATAAGTTGCCTTGATCGTGGTGTCTTATCACAGCAACAGAAAGCAATACTAACACTACCACCAACCACAGCACATCACCATACACATCACCACTGACAGCACACTACCATGCCCATCACTACCACTATCTCCCACCAACGTCATCAACATGCCACCATCGCCACCACCTCTAAGAACATAGCACCATGCCATCATCATTAACAACACACCACCATCCCCACCAATACCAGTAACAACCCAAACATAGACCATCAATATCACCAATGAAACAGCAACAACACTGTCAACAACACACCACCAGCAATAAAAGAACCAGCACGACCCTCACCAGCACCCAAAACACTAGCCACTAGGCCCAGGCACAGGCCCTGCAGATGGCGCTCGATCATGGACTTCTCAGCCCTCATCGCTGGAACTCCTTGCTCTTTCCCCTTTGTGGTAGATGGACTCCAAACCCTGGAGGGTACCTAAAATCATAGGTACCCAGATCCTGCACCTGCCACTTAGATTCCAAGACAGCTAATCCTGATGACAGGTTGTAACAGGTAATTAGCATATAGTGCATGCAGTGTGAACATGGCAGGGAGAGGAAGGGTTCTCATCCCCAGCCCAAGGGCACAAGACTGCAAGGTCTCCTCATGCTACTAGGGACAGATCACCATTTAAATTTAGGAACTGTTGATTTCTGGTGTTTCCCGTGGAATGGTTTTGGACAGAAGACAACTCCAGTAATTGGGACCACAGAAAATAAAACCAAGGACAGAGGCTGCAGACACATTCTTGCCTGGGTTGTCCCCTTCCTGCAGATCACTTCAGGACCCAGCCCAGGCTCAGTCAGCCCAACAGCCCATGTGACAGGATTCACATGGGAAGGAGAACAGGAACAAGAAGAAAGGGTTCCCTAGTTGGGTGGATCTGTGTCCATTGCGGTTCTGCTCGCACCCCACCAATAACAGTAACAACCAAAACAGACACCATCAACATGCACATCCAGCTGGGCCCTTGATCACCACCCCCAGAGGAAAAAAGGCCTATGGCTTCTCAACCCCTTGCCACTAAGAGCCTTATGCCAGAGGCCACTGCACAGGCCCACCTGCCACCTCTGCTTTATGCAGGCCCATTCAAGTGTCAGTGCTTGGGGTCTCCATGAGGGGCACCAAATTTCCAAGTCACCACTGGGCCTGAGCTCAGCGGCAACCATCCTCCCTTAAGGACTCCCTTCTGGGACAGGACAACCTGTCCTTTCTTTTGCAAATTCTACACACCAGGTAGGAATGCTGTCACCTCCTGCTGAGACCTGGGTAGCCTGAGCAGGGGAGGCTGAGGAGCAGGGGAGGCTAAGTGTGGCCAGCACAGGTTCTGTGCTTTGCCTGCTGGTCCATTTGTCCTTTCACCCGAAACCAAGCTGCAGGCACCATGTTCTCACCGGGCATGGGGTGCCGCAGTGACACCCACAGCCATGCAGCCAGACAGTGGACCCCCAGGACGCTGTACCTCCACTCTGCCACCAGTCCCCCTGCTGGGTAGCAGAGATGAGGCAAGTCCAGCAGCCCAGCTCGTATGATAGGGCTTGGCGAGAGCGTCTTCCCCAGGTTATACTGGCCCCAGCCTCATCACCCTCCAGTACCCTGCGGGGCACCTTTCCTGGTGACTAAGTCCAGACATCCTAATGCCACATGGCCCTACCCTCCACAGAAGAGGCTGTACTGTGTGGGCCGTAGTTAGGGAGCTCTAGACCCCAGGGCTCACCAGTGCTTTAATGGACATGGACATGAGCCAGGCAATTTTCAGGGTCTACTTGGCCGCCCACTTCCCCAGAGGCTTGGCCCACCCCTCTGGTGTGGTAGTGGCTGCACGGTGACCTTGTAGTAACCCAAGTGCCATCAGTCAGCGGCCGGCCGCCAGCCTCCGGAACGCCGCCGCAGCTCATCTGAATTCAAATTACCCTGGGAGCTGTGCGCTGGTGCCAGCCATAACTCAGCGCGAGGAGGAGCACGGCCGCCCCTGGATTGGACATCACCATACATTCCTGGGGCGTCGGACAGGGCTACTAATGAAAATATCAATCAAAAACTGGGCTGACTTAATGGTCAATTTAAATTAATTAATTGGGGAGGAGAAAAAAAGTTGAGCGCATTGCTGCCGGGATCGGTCTATGGTAGCAGTGAGCAGGGCGGTGCCTGGCCAAGCACAGCTCCCAGACAGGACAGACCCTCTCCCAAGGGACCCATGAGGCAAGCCCCAAGGGCCCAAGCACCAGTGTGCCGCCAGAGAAAAGGTGCGGAGCCTGGGATTCCTGTCTTCCCAGTTCCTGCTTAACTGTGAGCAGTCTGCACTTCTGTTGGGCTTTGCTATTTGCAGGACAGCTGGTGGCCTCCTGCCAGGTCTGCTCCCATCACTGAAGAGCAGAAAACACTGTGCCCAGCGCCAATTAGAGTCTGACATCATGAGCACTGGACAAGTGCTCCTGGCTCAGGCCTCCTGGTACCTGGGCTTCATCTCCTCATCTGGACTAAGATGGCCACATCCACTGTCAGGGCACTGCCAGCTGTGGGCTCATCAAGTATCTGGTAAATACTCTTCCACTAGAGAGGGCAGATACCCAAAGAAGTGGCCCAGCTGCTGCCCAGACACCCAGACATTTGCACCAAGCAAAGTCTCTCAATGAGGAGACATTTCTACACGCCCCAGAACTTCAAAGGGAAATGAGTGTTCTATTTCATAACGGAGAAACAGAGCCTCACAGAGACAGTAGACAGACATCTGCAACCCCAAATATGACAGCCCCAGAGGCACTGAGCAAATTATCCAGATTCCCCAATCCAAGAAAACCTTGTGGGAAGTTTACCCCAGACCCACTGAGACATTTTACACCCTCAAAAGCAACGGCAGAGTCCTCTAGGCAAACAAAAATGTGCATGGATGAGCTAAGGCACCTGCCAGAGAAGATGCTGGAATCTGCCCAAGCCATCTAAGCCATTCACATCAGGGAACAGCAGGGATGTGCCTTAGACATGTGGAACTAAGGGGCCAATGCTGCTGGTTGCAAAGCAACATCACCAGAAGACTCTCCTTGGGCTGCAAAGCAAGGACAGGTTGAGGCAGAATAGAAAGGCACCATCCAGATGGGGAAACACCTGGAAGAACTCAGGACCTTGGGGACAGAACTTCCAAGACCCACACAGATGAATGAGACTAGAGTTCACCAAGTCTCACCCCAACCACTTCAGTGTTCCTCCCTCAGACTCCTTAAGCCCTAGCAAAGATGGGAACCTCATACGTATACCCGGGGACGAGCCAGACCCCTACCCTGTGAGGTGGGGAGATTCAGGGGCAATGCCCAGGAGAGGGTTGTGGAACTGTGAGGAGATCAGAACGAGGGTAACTAGAGTTCAAATCAAAGCAGTAGGGGGAGGGGCTTACACTGCAAGGCTCAGACAGGTCTCCTCCCCACCTGCCTCAGTCCCTCCTGCTGCAAAATTCCCAGTCTTCCTCACTAACACCTCAGAGAACAGGACTCAGGGACAGAGCCACCAAATGAGGGTCAGTGGGACAGCAGGATTCCAGGACCAAGTCCCAGTGACAGGAGGATACAGTGTACTAGGGCAGTACAGATTCATCTTAGGGCACTGTGGGCTTAGGATCTGGGACAAGTAGAGGGTCCAGGTAGGGGTCAGGTTAGGGTCTAAGGGCAACAGTAGGCAGCTGCTACAGGGCTGGGCTTCCAGGACATCCTGGGCAACTTCTCCAGGAAGCCTGACTACAGTGGGAAGGCCAAGTCCTCAGTGATTAGTACCTGTGGGAGACCAAAATCTGGTCCAGAGGGTCACAGACTACACAGACTATCAGGGCCCAGTGCTGGGCCTAAGTGTCCATGGACTTGGACCCAAGGGCCCCCATTCTGGGTTTTACTCCTGGTCCTCGCCATGTCTGCACTCTGGAGTCTGTTCAGCCCAACTTTGTACCCTACACAAACAAGTCCCTAAAGGCCCAGCATGGGCACTCATAGCTCTTGTCCAGTCCAGCAGATAGGCAGGATGGTACCTCTCCACACTGACCCCACAACGCCCCATCTGATCTGGCTGAGCCAAGGCCAGGGCAGCACTCAGCTGCCTCCTCTATTCCACAACTGGCTCATGCCCTCAGGCAGCCATCAGACATGAGCTGCCCACGGATGGGGAATCTCCCAGACCTTATGTGTGGTAAACCTTGAAGGGAATCACTCCAAGGGACTCAGACCAAAGGAGTCTGGGGTGCCACCAGGGCCCACCCAGTCTACCACTCCTCAGAGTCCACCTGGTCATGGCTTCTCATTGTACCCCAGCCTAAGCAACCCTCTATCCTCCATGGCCAGCCAAGTCCCTGTTCCTCTGTCCAGCCTGGACCTGGTCCTGTTCTCAACACTTAGGCCAAATCCTTGAAGCCAAAGACTGTGCAAATGCACAGAACATCCAAGACCAGCTGGGAGGTCAGGAAGGAAGAACAGGCCAAAGGGGTCTGAGTCATATACTGGCCTCCCCCAACTCCTCCCCACATCCCCCCCCCCCGTCCTATCAGCAGCCACTGGGGTCTCCACTCAGCAAGGTGGCACCTCTCAGGGTATGCAGCACACAGGAGGCCTAGACTTGAACCTCAAGGCTCCCTGCCCAACATGAAGTGACCCTAACTCTGATGGTGTGCACTGGCGTCAGGCAGTGTCCCCACAACTCTGTGTTCAGGGTCCATGGAGCACCTAGCAGTGAGTAGTCAGGATTCCACAGGTCCAGGTGTCACACTGGGGCTACACACAAAGGCCCTCTGGCTGAATTTATGATCAGTCCCTCCTTGAAGCCTTGGGGTATTCATAGCATCCTAAAAATGGGCTGAGGAGCTCCCTGTTCTGGGTTCAGCATTGATCCCCTCAGGATGACCCCTTGGCCCAACCAAGCTGGGAAGGAGAGAGCAGGGTTGGCGGAACAAATGTATTCTCCCCAGCACAAGGGTCCAGAAGATTGATGTACCCATCAAGGCTCAGACTCCAGGCCACTCAGGCTAGGGCCAGCCCAGGTACACCAAAGACACAGCCTGTGTCAGGGCTGATCTCTGCTGCCACCCAGTGGCTTTTGAGAACAGGGGACTGGCCAAAGGAGGTAGCAGCACTGGGACTCTTGCCTCCTGGGTGGCCCAAGGTCAGACCTAGGCCTGATCCAGAAGGGATTGGGAGCTATGGGGGTTGGGCCAACTTCTGGGCATGGTCCATTCATCCATTTGGAAAGCTTATTGCCTTGGCATAGGTCCTTCCCACTTGCTTACCCACCACCCTAGAGGCACAGCCTCTAGGTCACACTCAAAGTTCAGCCACCTGTGAAATGGAAGTCATAGGGGCCACCAGGGCTGAAGACCCCACACACTATAGTGAGGTCAGGCTGTGATGCCAGGGTCCCCAGTCCCTGAATCCCCAACCTCAGACTGCCATGCTGGGGTGCATACCTGTCCCCATGTGTCCCCAGACCCAGTGTCTTCCCCACAGCTCCTGTCGCTCAGGTCTCACCCTTATCCCACTGAGTGGTTCTCAGGAGGCTCAGGTTGCCACCAGTAGCCCCCTTCCCACAGAAGACTGCCTCTTCTAATGACCCCAGAACAATGTTGGCACTCAAGACCTCCCTGCCCAAGTGCCACACGCTCTGTGCCCAGTGGGCCACTTCTGCATCTGTAACAACAGCCTGACCCAGTGCATGCCTCACCCTACACCTGACAGCTTAGCTCTGCCCAGCGTGGGACAACCACCCACACCTGGCAGACAGGTGTGGCCAATGCTAAGAGAGACTCTGGTCTCAGAGAGGTGAACACTAGGGCCCCCAGAGGCCCACCACAGGCCTAGATAGACTCTCAGGAGGACTTACCGCTGACCTACTTTGGACCCCAGAGGCAAGACAGAACATACTGACCTCCACAGATTGACAGCCAGTCTCCACTCCTCAGTCTGCATCCCCTCACACTCTTGGTTAATGCCATGGCTTTCGGGGAAGTAGGAATAGGATTGCCGACCTGTGTGGGCACCTGAAGAGGGCTTTGCTTCCCTCCCTCCTCTGTCCCCTTCTTCCCCATCCTCCTCTCCTCCTCCACATCCTCCCCCAGAACATCCTGGTCTCTAGTCAGGGAGGTCTCTGCTGGATGGACAAAGATAGCCTCTCCTCTGGGCTGGTTGCTGGCTCACTCCCAGGAAAAGAAAGGCTTCTATCCTCCAGACTGACATCTACACAGGAAATCCAGGCTGCCCTGACACCCTGACCCTCACCTTTTCATACCCTGTGTCTTGAAGCTGCCAAGGACTTGGGTCTGGCCAGCGAGATACAACAGAAGCTGTGTCACCTCCCCTAGATGGTAGCTGAGAGCAGGAACTGGAACTTATTAGCAAACATCATAAAGGGCCAAAGTTCGTATTGACAGTCATGAGCCAAATGGCCTCTGTGGAAACCATTCACCTGAACTGCCATGAGAGCAGATTCAGATGAGACATACTCCAGGGCAAGGTCACCAAAACCAGAATCTGGGTGTGGCTCACAGGCCAATCTGCACTGTACAGTGAGCAGGACCATTCAAAGAAACAGCCTGAGCCACACTGAGGAACCTCCAAGCGGCTGAGGCTCTATATCACTCAGCAATGCTGCCCCTTTACCCACAGCCCCAAACCAGCACTCATGGGCCTCCAGCCCATCCCAGGCCTGGACTCCGCTTTAAAAACAGTAATGTGGGAGCTGGGCATAGTGTTGTATGCCTTTAAGCCTAGCACTCCGGAGGCAGAGTCAGGTGGATCTCTGTGAGACTGAAACCAGCCTGGTCTACATATTGAGTTCCAGGCCAGCTGGAGCTACGGGGAAACCCTGTCTCAAAAAACAAAACAGCAACAACAACAAAAAACCACTAATGTGGGGATCAGCAAGGTGGCTCAGGGGGTAAACATGTTTGTTGCTAAGCCTGAAGACCTGAGTTCAATACCTGGACCCACATGGTGGAAGAAGAGAAGTGACTCTCAAAGGGTGTCCTCTTATCTCTACATATGCTCTGTGGAACAAGCACATATGCACACATGCACAGATACATACATGCACACACACATACAGACACACAATAAGTAAAGAAAGTAAATGTAAAAAATTTACAAGGAAAAACGTGGAGCCAGTGAGATGACTCAGTAGGTAAAAGCACTTACTGAGAAGCCTGAGTTTGATTTTTGGAACCCACACAAAGATGGGAGAAGAAAACCAGCTCCACAAAGTTGTACTCTGATCTCCACACTCACACCATGCACATGTACACACACACACACACACACACACACACACACACACACAATCATAGTAAATTAAAATGTTTTGGTCCTTTGGAAACAGGGTCTCCCTTTAGCCCCAGCTGGTCTAGAACTCACTATGTAGATCAGACTGGCCTCAATCTCACAGAGATTCTCCTGCCTCTGCCTCCTGAGTGCTGGGATTAAGGCGTGTGCCACCATGCCCACCAATTTTTTTAAACTAAAAAAAGCACAAATATATGTAAATACAAAGGCTCATGTTGGGCAAGCCTGTTTCTAGGAAATGTCCAAAACACAAAGCAAGCTGGTGGTCACCAGGGCTGGAGCAGGGTGCTCAAGGAGGACTTTATTCTAGGGTAAAATGTTTTGGAACAAAGAAAAGTGGTGTTGGGCCAGTGTGATGGTGCACACTAATCCCAGCACTCCAAAGGCAGAGGCAGGAGATCTCTCTTAATTTGAGTCCAGCCTGGTCTACATAGAAAGTTCCAGGTCAGTCCAGGCTACATACTGAGACCCTGTCTCCAAAGGGGGGAAAAAAAAAAAACAAAGCAGAAAGAAGTGTGGTGTTTTCACAGTCTCATGATCACACTAATTGCCACTAAATGGAACATTTCTAAATGACCAATTTTATGTTAGGCAAATTCTACTTTGAAGTATTAAGAAGAAAGGTAGTTCACATATATAGTAATGTATAAAATTAATACCTCAAATCAATGAGTTTCTTATATATTAGTAAAAGAGTGCTTCTGGTAAGCTATCTAAACAATCATGACATAAATAGTAGGGGCTGGAGAGAGAGTTCAGCAGTTAAGAGCACTAGTTGTTCTTGCAGAAGACCCAGGTTTGAATCCCAGTACCCACTAACAGCTATGCCGGCCAGATAACAATGGGATTGCTTCTCAAAAACACAGAAAGAAGGGCTGGTAAGATAGCTAGCCAGTAAATGTACTTGCCACCAAGCCTGACAACCAAATTCCATTTCTAGGACCCACATCCCGGAAAGAGAGAACAGACTTCTGCAAATTGTCTTCTGACCTCCACACACACATTATGGTATACATGTTCCCCAAACACACAATAAAAAAACAAATAAGTAATAAATAAATAATTATTATTGTCAAAGAAGAACCAAGCTCAAGCTCTTTCTAGCAAAACATCCTTCAAAAGTGAAGCAAAAATGCATGGGGTGTTATCTCAGCACACGGGAGTAGAAGCAAACAGGTCTTTGTGAGATCAAGGCCAGCCTAGGCTACATAGCAAGTTCCAGGACAGATGGGGCTAAAGGGAGACCCTGTCTCAAAAATAAAAAAGAAAATCCAACAACAACAAAAAACAACAACAACAAAATACTATCCACATAAAATTTAAACAAATGACGGTAAGCACTAGGGTGTCAAACAAAACCAAACAGAAGCAGGGACAGGAGAGATGACTCAGTGGAGCAACACCCGCTACTCTGTTTGTTTGTTTATTGTGTGTTTGGGGGAGCATGTATGCCAGTGTATGTGTGGAGGTCAGAAGACAACTTGCAGAAGTCTGTTCTCTGATCTCCCCAAGTTTGCATGCACATGGTGCACTTGCAGGCAGAACATTCCTATACATAGGATGTAAGTAAATACAAAAACAAAAGCGGTGTGGATGTGTGCAAACCACAGCCCTCATGCACTACCGTGCAGCACCAGGGGTGCAGCCACTGCAGGAAGCTACTGAGGCCTCAAAAAAGGAAAAATGAAACCAGGTGTGGTGGGGCAGCCCAGCACCCAGGAAGGCAGAGGAAGGCAGATCCTGCAAGTTCCAGGCCAGCTAGGGCTACAGGGACACCATCTCAAAAAAAAAAAGTTAAAGTGGCAAATTTTACCACTATTTTAAAATGTCTTTAAAGAGATCATTAAGGCATCAAGGTCCAGCCTGGTCTGTGGCATTCCATAATGGCAGACCAGGCACAAGACAGCCAAAGACAATCATCTCCAGATCTGAATAAAAACACAAATAAAATCCCATGTCCATTCATTATTTTAATTAAGCTTAGGAGAGAACCTAATGTTGTTTGAAAATCTTTCAGGGTGCCTCCCCCAGCCTCTGGGACCTTACCCTGCAAGGCCGGCAAGAGAGCATGGGGCCCAGCACAAGTCCCCTGTACTACACCTCTGCAGACGACCCCATTTCCTCAGTAGCACCAGCAGGGTGAGCCCAGGGATAGGTGTCAAAGGTGCTTCTTCCGATCTGGTTTTACAGGGTCTCTGGCAGTCCTACCCTCAGCCCTGGCCACTGCAGTCCTGGGACATATATCTTAAGTGTGGCTGCAGGCTCCAGCTCCACACAGGGAGGCAGTTTCCAGGACAAGGTCAAGAGGATAAAGCAGGAATAAGTTCTTGCACAGAGGTCTTTGACTAGGCAGCTGTATGATCACTGATCTCAGGACCTCACAGATGGAGCATTTGTCTAGAACCATAGAATGTTCCACAAATACATATTCGTACATATGTGCTTGGATGTGCATGCATGTGGTCAGAGATATACATATGTGTGTGTACAGACACATAAATGTACATGCACATATTACACAGGTATACAAAGAAACATGCACACATATAGACACACATGCAAGTACACAAAGACACACAGACACATGCTACACATAGCTAGCTGTGTGTGCAGACACAAATCGTACCATATGTGTATAGACTCCATGCAGACACAGGTAAGCACATGGAGCCACCATGTAAGCCCACATTCATGGCTGTGCATGCATGTGCACAGAGGTACAAGGGTACACATGGTGCCTGCATGCATGTACATATAGCATGTGCATATGTGAGGGTACACCTACATGCACATACACAGAGAGCTCTTCATATTTGGCAGACATCATTATTTTAAGCCAATGCAAGGAACCTAGAAGTTCATAAAAGGATCTAAAAAATAAGCCAGATGATTTGGAAATTCAGAGATGCTCTCTTAAACTACTCCTAGGCCAGAGAGTTAATAAAGTACGGGTGACAGGCGGTTTTACAATTATACAGAAAGAGAAACTGCATGTCCATGGAGCAGCTTCAGGAGGAGTTGGCGGAGAATTCACAGCCCTAAATGTTTTTATTACTGAGCAAGAGCGACTGAAAATAAATGAACTAAACATTCAACACAAGGAGGGAAAAACAGAACAATAAAGTAAATCCACAGGAGGCAGGAGGGGGTAAAGATAAAGGCGGATTAATGAATTGGAAACAAGAAAAATGGGAGCATGCGTCAGTAAATCCAAGAGCTGGTTCCTCCAAATAAATAAATAAAATAAACAAACCTCTGGCCAGTCTAATCAGCACAGAGACAAACACAGAGACCCACAAGATGAAAGGGAAGTCACAAATCAAGAGATTGAGGGCAACAAGTTAACACAGCTGATGTCTTGATAAAAATGACAATTTTAAGACAATATAAATTACTCAAATTAACTTAAAGTTGCTGGGCTTTTTGTTTGTTTTTAAAGCCCATGTTCATAACTACAGAACAATAGAAAGAGGTGTGCTGTGAGACTCCAGCTGCGGCACTCCCAATCCAACACAGCACAGGCAGAAACCCACGGCTCAGAGCGACCCCTGCAGCACCTAGTATGCCCCAAGGGGCCCAAATCAGGAACAGCATGGAAGGGAGCCAAACTGGGGCCTAGAACATCAGAGTGATGGCAGGCAGATGAGAAGGGCTCAGCGCAGACTAGCACCACCGTGGGAGTGGGGGCTTCTCGGCTATTCAGAAGAATGGGCTGGAGGCCTTGGACCTGAAGTCATTGTGGGCTAAACTTGTCTGGGGCCCTGACCTTGGGCCTAGGTCTCCTTGCATAAGCAGGACCTCCTTGTTTTGGGGTGAGGAAGAGAGAGGCAGAGTGTGCAGGTAGACAGGGACTTGTTGCTGGGGTCACTCACCCTCAGGAACAACGGAGGATCAAGCCACCCTCTGAGCTCTATCCAGGTCCTCCATGGTCTTCTAGACTGTCCATAGACACAGGGCACAGTGAAGAGAGGAGCCAGCCCTGTTTGACTCCATTCACAGACCCGTGTGGTTTTA
The DNA here is from genome assembly GCA_035773235.1 of Eospalax fontanierii. NCBI lineage: Eukaryota > Metazoa > Chordata > Mammalia > Rodentia > Spalacidae > Eospalax > Eospalax fontanierii. The sequence continues at coordinate 85,074,466 of CM069533.1, read as the reverse complement.
CATACCAATTACAAGGCTATACCTTGGGAAGGGTCTTCTTTTTCCCTGCTCTCAGGAACTGTGAAAGGATGGTGAGCGTGGTGGTGCATGCCACACTCAGCACTTGGGTTGGGGCAGAGGTAGAAGGATCAGGAATTCAAGGTCACCCTTTACTACATAGTGAGTGGGTTACAAGAGACTCTCCAAATGAGAGGGAGGAAGGAAGAGAGAGACAGAGGAGGAGCAGGAGAAAGAGGAGGAGGAGCAGGAGGAGGACAGAGCCAGGTGGTGAGATGGTTCAGCAAGGAAAGGCACTTGCTGCCAAGACTGAATACCTAAGTTTGATCTCCAGAACCCATATGGAGGAAAGAACTGACTCTCAAAAGTTGTCCTCTGCCTTACACACACACACACAAATATAATACACAGATGTAATTTCTATATTTTTATGTGTATGAGTATATTGCCTGAATGTATGCAACTACACCCTTGTCGTGCAATCAGTGCCCACAGAGATCAGGAGGGGGCTTCAGATTCCCTGGAACTGAAGTTACAGCAGTTGTTAGCCACCATGTAGGTGCTGGGAATCGGGCCCAGGTCCTTTGTAAGAACAGTCAGTGCTCTTAATAACTGAGCCCTCTCCAGCCCCATAAATGCAATTTTTAAATGTTAAAAACATGGGGGCTGGAGACATGGCTCAGAGGTTAAGAGCCCTGGCTGCTCTTGCTCTTGCAGAGAACCTGGGTTTGAGTCCCAGTACCCACATGGCAGCTAACAACTGTCCTAACTAGTTCCAGGGGATCCGATGCCCTCTTCTGACTTCCGCAGGCATTGCATGACACAGGTGCACTTACATACAAGCAGGCAATACACTCATAAACATAAAATAAAAATAAAAAATAAATTTAAATCATCCAGAACTATGTTTTCTATATTTAGATTTTTATTTTTTATGCATATGAGTGTTCTGTCTGCATGTATGTAAGTGGATCATGTACATGAAATGTCCGTGGAGGTCAGAAGAGAGTGCCAGATCCCCTGGAACTGGAGTTACAGCTAGCAGCCAAGTGGGTGCTGGGAACTGAATCCAGGTCCTCTGCAAAAGCAGCCGGTGCTCTAACTACCAAACCATTTCTTCAATCCTAAGCAACAGGGTCTTACTCAGTAGCCCAGGCTTTCCTGGAACTCATGATTCCCCTGCCTCAGTTTCCTGAGCATTGGGTTTACAGGTATACTACCACATCCTGCTCAGGTCAAGTTCTCCTTCAGTTCTAGTCAGCTTATGGCTACAGGACTTTTTTGAGTTCCCTTTCTTCTTGAGTGTTTCTGGGGTATCTTCCCAGGGATCTGTCTTCCTGGTATCTCCCTTCAAACCCTACCAGTTGTCATCTTTACAACCTGGTCAGTGTGATGGTATAACTGTCACCTTGACACAACAACTAGAATCACCCAGGATGACAACCTCAAGGAGATTGTAGAAATGCCCATTTTAAATCGTCTTGACTTTGTTAATTGATGTATGAAGAACCAACCCACTGTGGGTGTACTGCTCCCTAGATCTGGATCCATAAGAGTAGAGAAAGCCAGCAGAGCAGTCGGCACACATGACTTCATTTTTCCCTGCTCTTGACTGTAGATGTGATGTGACTATTCCCTGCTATGATAAACCATATCCTGGAACTGTGTGCTAAAATAAACCTTTCTCCCCTAAGTTGCTTGTTGCCAGGGTACTTTATCACAACATCAGAAATGAAACTAGGACGGTCAGTTCTGATTTTGTCAGGCACAACCTGCAGATCAGTTTCTTATGTTTCTTTCCTATCTTCTCCTTTTTATTCTTTCTTCTCTATTAAGCAGACAACTATTACTGGACTACGTTTCCTACCTGCTGGGTACAAATCAGGAGCTAAGAATGGTTTCCACTTCTTGTTGCCTGTTTATTTATTTTTAGACAGGGTCTCACTGTGTAGACCAGGCTGGCCTAGAACTCAGATCTGCCTGCCTTTGCCTGATTGCTGGGATTAAAGGCATGTACCCCCACTGGCTGTTGGGTTTTTTTAAAACAGGATCTTACTATGTAGCCCTGTCCTGTGGTAAAATTGTGACACTCCTCCTGACTCAGCCTCCAAAGAGCTAGGACTACAAGTGTGAGCCTCAAGGTTTTCATACTTTTTAAGAGTCAAGGAGGAGGAAGAAGGCAAAATAATGCTCAGGAGAGAATATCTGTGGCCATAAAACCCAGAAGGGTTTTAAAAAAAATAAAGTTTTTTATTTCTATTTTTTTTTAATGTCTATGTGTGTATTGCCTGCATGCAGGTAGGTGCACCTGTGTCGTTCAATGCCTGCAGAGGTCAGAAGAGGGCATCAGATTCCCTGGAACTGGAGTTATACATGGTTGTTAGCCACCATGTGAGTGCTGAGAATCAAACCTGGGTCTACCACAAGAACAGCCAGTGCTCTTAACCACGGAGCCCTCTGCCCAGCCCGTTCTCATTTCTTAAATTGGATACTTAGCTCATTAACTTTCCACTTTTATTTCTTTCTAATATAATCATCTAAGGTGAAAATTTCGCTCTACATACAATTGCAGATCTACCCAGTGTTCATCACCCAGTCCTAAAGATTTTATTTTTGTGGTGCTGAGTTACATTGGGATGTGATGAACCCCTCATGCATGTCAAGCAAGTACTCTGCTACCAGGACACCCCCTCAGTGGTGAATTCTAGGCAAGTACTCTATCAATGAGCCACTCCCCAGTCAGTTCTCAGTATTTTTTTCTACATTTGATAATGATTTCTTCTTTGACCCCAAATTATATAAAGTATAGTTCTTGGGAAGTTTTTTACAATATTTTTCTTTACTTTTTATTATTGTTATGGTCGGATAGTTTATATCAAATACAAATATTCCTTGATATATGCTAACATTTCCTTCTGGTCTGTTATTTATGGCCACACTTTTGGCACATTCCCCACTTACGTGAAATGTTATAACTGACTGTTGTGAGGAGCATCACTTGGGGATGCACATGAGCTCATGTTCACAAAACCGGGGCTGTTTTTCTCACTTGACCAGAATCTCTACCAGGATGGGAACTGGAGTCTCAAGTCTGGGTTTTGCTGTGGTTTCAATAGCTTCTTCAAGGAGCTGAATTTGTGTGGTTCCTTCACATTCACAGGAGACTTTAGCCTTTTTGACTCTTTTTGAACTCACTTTTCCCATTTTATTTGGGTCTTTGTCATCTCCTCTCAAGACCAGGCCTCCATGCTGCAGCCACCACACCAAGCCGGCCTGTCCCAGGGACTTTGCACTGCCTGTTCTCCCTGAGCAGAACATGCCTCCTCAGATGCCACCCCATTTTCCACTCCGCAAGTGAAGAACAGCACCTAGTGCCCAGGACCAGCCAGTTAACACTGTAGGACACCTGAGGCCAGGGTTACTGTTATGTCTGCAGAGGTGTCTATACCTGTTGGTCCTAGGTCAGGTGCCAGGAGGCCACATACATTCAGGATCCCATCTCCAGTCATGTCTACACCAACAGGACCTGTTCCAACTGCCCGAGCCAGACACCACAGGTAGGTGTGTTTAGGCCCAGGAGGGCCCCTATGAAGAAACTCACTGTGTGCCTGAGCAGGTAGGTCGAACAAAGTAGTAGCCAGAGTTGTCTCTGCCCCTTACAGTACAAGAGCCACCATCAGTCTCAAAAGAACTCTAGATCAGTAGGCCAGAGGCAGCCCATCCAGTTTGTCCTCAAAAAACAGTGAGTCTAACACATGAAGATCTCTGGGACATCATAGAAGCCACAGAGGACAAAGGCCTACAAGACTCCACTTATGAGGGAATTCGTCATCAACAGAGCTTGAGTGGGAGGTAGAGCGGTTGCTGGGTGGGACACAAAGCTTCAGCATAAAGAAACAGAAAGTTCTGGAGATGGTGGTGGTGACAGTTGTATAGCCATATGGCTGTCTTCATTCTCTGAACTGTAAGCTTAACATAGGACAGTTACCAAACAGTTCTGAGGATGGTGAGGAGTGGGAGGCCATGGTGGGAGATCTGGTGTGTTCAGGTAGAGTGTGGTCCCATATGGACAGTGGCAGTTGGCACTTCATTCAAGCTTCCTTGAATGGAGCAGTGTGGACACTCAGCAAGGGGTAGAGGTGAGGATGCAGGAGGGAGTCTGACAAGGGTATCGGCATCAGATCTAGCCAAGGACAGGCAACAGTGCACCAGTGATACAGAGGACACTAGCCAGGCCCAGGGCAGGGCTGGGAGCTGGAGCAGGAAGCAGAGGCAAACATATGTGCAGAGGGTATCCAGGCAGATAGGACCTGTGGCAACAAAGGAACAAGCAGGCCCAGTGGCCTCTGAGCTCTGTACAAAAACTTTAAGAGAAGCCATATGGGTAATAGCAGAGGGCAGGAAGTGACAGGTGGCCCCACCTAGGCCAGGTTGGCGTGTGGCTACTCAGGTATGCTAAGAGGGACACAAACAGAGCTCATTCTGTCTCTAAAGTCCTCCATGAGGAGGGCTTCCCTCCAGCAGGCCAGGAAACTGAGAAACCCTCCTTTAGCTTGGGCTACGATGGGAAGCCCTAGAGATAACCTGCAGCTGACAGTCCAGGAAACAGGTGGGCTCACACAGGGTGCTAATGGTCCACAGCAGCCAGTAGGGACACTCCTTAAGATCTGAGACCAGAAGCCAGAGAGTGGCAGCTCTCAGTGTCAGGCCACAAATCTTGCAAGATCTGAGTACCCAGTAGCACAGACACCGGCTGACACTGGGTTGCCCAACTGGTTGCAGAATTAAGGGGAAACACCACCCTACAGTCCCTTGGCCTGAGGTCTTTGAATCACACACACACACACACACACACACACACACACACACACACACACAGGGCTAAGGCTACTAAACAGGCCAGCCTGTTCTAGAACCAAACACACACACACACACACACACACACACACACACACACACACACACACACACAGGGCTAAGGCTACTAAACAGGCCAGCCTGTTCTAGAACCAAACACTAGAAGCTTTGGTATGACTATAGCACACTGGCCAGATTGGCTGCCTACCTCACAGGGCTCTGCAGATGGCAGTCCATGTTCTAAATGCAAAAAAAAAACTCTAGGATATTAATGAAAAGGGAACTATTAAGGCCATGTCACAACTGTGCAAGTGAATGTGTCAGACCAAGTACCACTTAACACTGCCATGTGTGGGTGCCACTGTCTGCAGATAGCATAGGGGACAGGGGTGAATGGTACTAGCCACAACAAAGAGGCGGAGGGGCCCTGCAAGCTGACTCTCACTCACCATGATGTACATACCTTTCAGATCATATGAGAGCGCATAGGACTAATGTCAATCACCTCTCACAAATTTCCTTGGGAAAAAAAGAAAAACATTTCTCCAGGGCCAATGGTTTCTTCCCCTTGATATTATAAAGTCCTTTTTCATAATGACACCCCCGGACAGACATCCCCAGTAGGATCCCTTTGGTTTTATTAGTTACAGGGCAGAGGATAGGAGACCCAAGTTTTGAGCAGAGATGAGTGAGGAAGGTAGGCCCTGAAGCCACCAGACCCTTTCAGACAATCAATCAATCAATCAAACCTACAGCATGATGCAAGTGCTTGGCACTGAATTCACTGAGGAAGTGCTGGCTGTGCTTGTTGGCAACATCACTTTTGGGGACTGGGACTGAGACAGCCTATTCCTATCCCAGAAGCCCAAAAGGACTACAGAAAGGCAGACTCAGCAGTGGATCCCACAGCCCAGTCAGCCAGCTCTTCACCAACACTGGAGAGCCAAGTAGTCCCCCTGCCAGCCGTAGATAGCCAAGGGCACAGAGCATTCAACCCTGAGCATTCTAGGTTGTGCCCCTTCCTCAGAGAGCCCAAGGACCATTAGCCCCAAGGCTGCCAAGCAAATCACACGCACTTTGCAGAGCCATCTTCTGACAAGAGGTGCAGCCAGAACCTGGCAGAGTCATGTTTAATAGAACACCCTCTGAAAACCCACTTCAAAATAGAGAAGCTCTCCCAAACTGTACAAGCCATAAAAATGCAAAATATTTCTTTAGGAAAAACGGAATCAAAATTATGCCTCAATGTTCAAAATAACGCAGAACTGACTCCACTGGTCAGGCAATAAGAAGCCGCAGTCACAGCTCGGTCAAGTATCAGTTGTTCTCAATCTGCTCCAGGTCCAGGTCACTGCGGGCCAGTGGGAAGACACCTTCTTCTCCTGCACTGTCCCAGTCACTGGGGTCCCCACTGTTCTCACCCTCACCCATGCCAACCTCTGGCTCCCTTGAAACCCATGGGCTAGGGCTGGCAGGGCAGGGCCTGGAAATTCTTGGGCTAGAGCCAGGCGTGATGATGTCCACAAGGCCCTGCGAGTCACACGGGGAGGACACAACCGTCTTCGCCTGGGTGTCGTCCTCACCATCATCTTCACAGTCCAGGGAGCAAAGGCTCTTTGAGTTTCTTAACGTCTGCAGTAGAAAAGACACAGGCTGAAGGCCTTTCTGGGTGTTGTGCACGGCAGCATTCTGTCTGCCTGAGAGGAAAGAGCACTCAGTGTCTAGATGCTCCGAATGGTTGCCAAGCACTGGTCACAGCCCTCACACTGCTTCCTGGACCTCTGCTCATCACAGCACCAGCCGCACCAGTGGCTTAGGCCACTTGATCCCCACAGCACCTGCAGGCTGGTGCTGGGAGGCCTAGCGTGGACACACCCAGACCAAAGGCACCAGGTGCATGAGTGCCTGATACCTAGCAAGCCGCAGATGCCCAAGGTCTCAGGCTGGGCTGCATCCCAGAGCCTGATTTGCTCTCAGCAGACAGACTGGCCAGCAAGATTCCCAACTATACCCACTTGTTCACAGAAGACCTCAAGTCAGGGTCAGTCAGTAGGACCTCACCAGAGCCCCATGCATCCACTGCTCACCCCTCAAATTCCACCTGCCTCAACCCCACTTCCCGCCTTCCCCCTCACCTTCTAATTGACTGGCCTTCCTCAAATACAATCTGTGGGAGAACTTTCTCATCCTGAAATAAGACATAAATACAACAGAGAAGAGGCCTCTGACTACCCTGTCCTGGCAGAACTTCCAGTCCTGCCAGCATCCGAAGCTTCCTCCAACATACGCCATCCTAGGCAAGCCCAGGTCATGGGGCCAAAAGGGGCCAGCTGAGATGCCTTACTGTCTGCATGACCTTTGTGAATTCAACTGCCAGTTTATGCCCTTAACCAGAGCTCGCTCTCCCAACTGAAGATAATTCCCTTCTACTCAGGGGGCCTCTGACTGTCCCACGTGTCCTACTTCATGGGCATGTCACCTCAGGGCTGTACCACAGCAACGACCCTCAGCACTGCCAGGTCTTGTTTCCCTGCGACCCCTGGTCTAGGCTTGAGTCCCCCTTCCTGCAGCACCTTGTTCCTTTCACAAGCTCTCAACCACAATCTCCACTAGGCTGCTCTAAACTGGCTCCCAACATGCCCACCACGTGGTTGGGTCTCTAGAGGATGCATGGGCACAGGTGACAGGACACAGACCACATGAGCCACACTGGCCATGAAACTACAAATTATCTAGAGCTACCCGACCACACACCTTCTCCCCAGAGTCAGTGGGAAAAATGCCTCTGGGATAGGAAATACATACATATTTTTGGGACAGAGTCTCACGTGGCCCAGGGTGGCTTCAAACTTATTATATAGCCAAGCGTAGCCTTGAACTTCTGATCTCCCTGCCTCCACCTCCTGAGTGCTGGGGTTACAGATGTACCACCACTCCTGACAAAAATCTATGTTCTGACTAAAAGACCCCTAGAAACAGTTTCACAACAAACTGACAGACACACAAGTAAGTCCCATAGGAGAGGAGAGTTCCCTCAAAGTGTACTTTTAAGGAAATCAGTTGTCTCCACAAGACAAACTGTCATGAGTTTTTTTATTGTTCTACTATAAAAAGTGAATCCCATCTGGGCATGTGGCACACGGCTGTCATCCTAGTACTTAGGAACTCGAGGGCAGGAGGACCTCCATTTCTATGCCAGCTGGGGAATGGGGGGAGGAGAAAAAGAAAGAGAAAGAGAAAGAAAGTTGTCTCAAAAACAAAACAAAACAAAAAAAGTTAACTCAATTTGAGAAGTCATATTTTAAAGAACTAACCCTTAAGAATGAAAGCAGTAGATTCTGGTCACAAAATGAATTTAAAAATTTCTTTTTTTCTTAAATTGAGGTGAATTTGGCTATCCATATCACTTCTGTATGCAAGTCCTGGCTGGCAGGAGGACCCTGTGTCAACTTGTCTCCTGTGGCCCTGCTGGCCAGTGGGGGCATCCACGAGCCCAGCATACACACTAGCAGCCAGGTCTGCTGTCCTGACAATGGTGCCTGTTTGGGTCTACAGTCAGAAGTCCTGCCCTTGGGACTTAGGCGCTGGCCTGACATGTGTAGAAACCATTCCTGAGCCCCACTGCCTTCTTTGTCAGCTGAGTAGGAAGCAGCTGCCTCTGATGGCCTCCTCTAAGCACAGAGAAGGGAATGCCACTCCCCAAAGAACTGGCGTGAAACCACCATCACTGAGGAAACGAAGGACTGGAGTGAAGGAACAACAGCCCACACCTGTGCTGGCCTGAACTGGCACCAGCTACATGCCTGACTTGACCCCCAGGGAGATCCCAGCACCTGTTGTTACTCAGTGGTGACCTACACCCAGTCAGATGAACCCACAGGAGAGTTCAAAAGCAAAGGCTTGGGAGTCCCAGTTCGAAGCCAGTGTCATGTCAGGAGTCTTTCAAGTTGAGCACAGTTGGTGTGTCCTGTGAGGATCAGTTCCCTGAGGAAGGTGGCCTGGCAAGCCTCGTCAGCCATGAGGCCTTTGGGACTGTGGGAGAACAGCACCCTCCTACAGCTATCCCGACACTGTCTCCACAAGCTCCAGGGCCTGTCTATCCATCTGCACTGACCAAGGCTGCCACCTGACAGATCAAAGACATCTGGATCTGTGCTCACAAGCTCCACCCACTGCCAGCAAAGTGGCTCCACAGTCCAAGGTAGAGCCAGAGTCAGAGCCAGATGGAGTAAGCCCATGCCTGGAGCCCAGCTACATGTGTGTCTGTGCTAGGTCAGAGCCCCAGTGGGCCAGAAAACAAAAAGACATCTGGACATATCCAGGAGGACCTCCCTCAGGTGCCATGGAGGGGAAAGATCAGCCTGTCCCAAATCAGAGGCCTGAGAGGTACATGAAAACCTATGCCTTGGGCAGAGGAGAGAGCTGGCTAGAGCACATGTGTATGCGTGTGAGTCACGGGAAGTCCTGCTTATCACCCTGAAGTACCTTCACCCAGCTCTGTCCAAGAGGGGAGATCTGTTCTCAGGAAAGATGGTTAACATGAGGGGCAAGGGGGCTAAGTAAACCCCTGTCCCCCAAATACAAAGCCCCAGTCCCCCACAGGGTTCCACTCTCTAGACAGGGATTGACAGTCTTCCAAGGGACCTCAGTCTCTAAAGAAATCCCCAGCAACAGACCCAAGGTTCTCAACACTGGCCTGTCCCACAAAACTCAAAGATGGAAGATGCTCAGACCCCTGTCTCAAACAGGAGATGGCAGGTGCTACGAAACACCAGAGAAAGCCATCTCACCTGAAGATAGACCAGAAGAAACCTGAGAGGAAGCAAGGGAGGACAGGGGGGACACGGCCGGACAACAGGAGCCAGAAAAGAAGACATCCTCCCCTAACAAGACACAGAATGTTCAGAGGAAAATGGCCCTAGCCCTTCAAAAGAAGGAAGAAAAATACACTCTGCCCCTCACAGGGAAAAGATGGTCTTACTGGAGTCACCAAGTCACTGGAGAGACAGAAAGACACCAAGGATGTGGGTACAGGCTCAGAAAGATCCCAGGGTTCAACCCCACTGATGAGACCAGACATGCACCCAGGAGTACTAGTCAAGAAGGCAGAACTGAGCAGGATCCACAAACTGTGAGTGCAAACTCAAGAATCAGACCTGGGGGCCCAGTCAGCAGGCAAACATGAGTTCAACCCCGGGACCCTGGTGCCCAGAACTACAGAGCAATGACAAAGACTGTCATACCTGGCCGCCCAGGAGGCAGAGCAGCCTGAAGGGGGCAGAAGGGTGGTGCTCCACAACAGGCACTCAGGGCAACTGGCCACAGGCATACAGTGGGAGGCAGGCCCAAGACCAGTACTGGATGCCAGACAGTTTCTCATGCTTCCTCTGCCGCCCACATCCACCAGCTCCCCCTCCATTCCACCCAAGAGCCCTATGGGGCTCCTGCTGAGGGAACCCAGAGTCTATGTACCCCCCCTCCTCTCTGCTCCTCTCCTGCTTCAGGTCTAGGCATGGTGTGCATGTGAGTGGGAAAGGTGTGCCCACCCTGCAGGGACTAAACAGTAGAGATATATATTTACAACGCTTCAGAAGGAAGCTCAGCATGTTTTCAGCACCAAGGGGATGCAGGAGGCTGGCACTGCAGGCCACTATTGGCTTGAGGTACCACATGAGAACATGACAGAAGCAGAGCTGGAAGGGTGTCTACAACACTCCTAAGAACAGTTCCAGCAAGGGACAGTATAGACGTCAAGAGTCCTATGTGGCTGCCTGCTCTCCCCCCGACCCCAGCAATGGGGAAAGGCAAGCTTGGTACCACACCCCACAAATCACAAAGAAGCTAGCTCCTCACTGTAGGGAGGATGTTTGAGCAGGTGTGTCCTGGGTAGGGCTGCCACTCCAGAGCAATGCAACGGCAGCTGGTGGCCACAGGAGGTCAGAAGTAGCCACAGGAGAGCAAAAGAGAACAGGAAAAGGTCGTGGGCAGGGTTTGGCCCTGTAAAGTCCTCCCTTGGCTTTTAAAAGTAACTCAAGAAAGTACTGAAAAATCTTATTAATTTATTCTTAGATAAATCCACGAATGTCCATTATTTTTCTTTTTAACAATTTCAGGTGCTAATTACTTTAATTACAAAAGACTATGCCAGTAAGAATCAGAAAATGGAAGCTTCAACAAAACAAAATAGCCAGATATGGTGGGTGGCACATGCCTTTGATGCCAGCACTTGGCAGGCAGAGGCAGGTCTCTGTGAGTTTAAGGCCAGCCTGGTCTACACAGCGAGCTCCAGGGCAGCTGGGGCTACAGGAAGACCTTGTCTCAAAAACAAACAAAAAGGAATAAAACAAAACAAAACACAAAGGAATGCTGGGGAGATGGCTCTGTCAGTAAAGTGTCACCCAGTATGTAAGCTGAGTTTGATTCCCCTGCACCTGCCTACAAAAGAAGGTGAGTGTGGTTATACACATCTGTAATCTCAGCACTGAGTGACGAGACAGGCAGGAAGACCCCTAGGACTCTGACCTATCAGCCTAGCCAAACCAGCAAGTTCTGGGTCCCATAGAGAGACCCTATCCCCCAAAATACTCAAGATGTGTTATGTGCCTGAGGGCCCCAAGGTTAACCTCTGAACTTGACGTGTACCCAAACACACACAAACATTTGAACACACAAAACACCACAATGCTATGGCCGCCAACACTGCTCAGCCTGTCGCCCCAACTCCTGAAGCCTGCTCAGCACAAACAGCTCAGTGAATGACGCAAATAGATTTTGAGTCAGTCCCTGAAGCAGGAGTAGCCTGCTTGTGTACTACAGACAGCTCACAGAAGCTTGGTCCCACAAGGCACTGTGGTGCCCCCTTGCTAGCCCCTCAATCACTGTCAAGGACATTCATGTGCCCCATAAAGGCCAAAGGCCATGAGCCATGCAAGGGACCTACAAACCCTGAAGCCAAGCATGGCCTTGCTGAGCTTCTGTCTCCTGAAGAGACAGGAAGGAACAACTCAGATGCTTCAAGCTACCTAGCAACAGCTAACACCACAGTGATCCTGAGTATAGTTCAAGCCACAGGGAGATGAAGGGACTAAGTGAGAACCAGGTCGGTGTCAGGGGCAGAGCCTGCCTGAAACCTGAGGCAGACAACTGGGAGTAGGAAGCAGTACAGACTAGATAGCATCCAAGCAACAGCCACTGCCCAGGAGGCAGAGCAGCAGAGCCAGCCCATCAGGCCCTCCACACTGAGGCCCACACCTGCAATGTCCTAGCGCCAGTACCACCCTGGCCACATCCACTTCCTCCTTTCCCCCATGGAGGCCAGAGTGTCCAGGGCATCTCTGGCCCTTGGCCATCAGTCCATCTCTGCTGCAAGCTTCTCCATCCCTAAAAGGAACCAAGCCAAATGGCTCCTCCACTGGCAGCCTGATCCATCGCTGCTGTCTTCCTAGCACCCAGATGGTGACGCCATATGTCATATCCACAGAACTGGCTAGCAGAAGACAGCCCTAGTATCCAGTAGTCACCATCACACAAATTCACCACTTCCTTCCTGTCAGCCCTCTAGTCACAAATAGGGAAGACTAGAGTAGGCTTTCAACTCTCTGCAATTACCAGTAAGCAGCCTCTGGAGAACCTGCGAGAGGCAAAGTCAACAGTTACATCAGATGGTGCAGAGTAGGCATCTGCAGGACCCCCAGTACCTCCCACAGGGCTGCCAGACAGTCTGCTCCCAAATCTGGTGGCAGCTGATATCCCATCTACATAAGTCCCCAATGTGAGCTCAACAAACCACACTGTAGTGGAATGGCCCTGGCATCACCCACAACACCCAAGGCATGACATCTATCCATAGCAATGTCCAAAGAGGAAGCAGATCAGGTCTGCAGCCCCAGGACAAGGATGGGCAGCAGGGAGTCAGGACACTGCCAATGCCACCAATCACTAAGAGAAGAGAGGCACATCCTATCCCCTCTTAGCCTTGGCTCAGCCCTGGTTCCTGCAAGACCAGGGTCCATTACTTCTTTTCCACCCTCACAACCCATTCAAGGGGGGGCAGAGCTGCTTAGTTCCCACCAGTCTCCTTCCTACCAGGGGCTAAGAAATCCTACCCAGACTCCAGACATAGCCAAGGGGATGTCCTCCCAGTCACACAGCTAGGGCCCATTCTCACAACTGTTACCTCCCACTCCCTGGTACAGACCCCAGTCTGGGATCCAGGTGAGGACAAGTGGTGGTGGTGGTCCCAAACACAGGGGTCTATTACACCAGTTAAAACCATCCCTCAAGGGGATGGAGAGACAGCCCAGTTAAAAGCACTGGCTGTTCTTGCAGAGGATCTGGGTTCAGTTATTGGTACCCACATCATAGCTAACAACCACCCATAACTCTAGTTACAAGGGATCCAACAATCTTTTCTGGCCTCTGTGGGCACTGCAAGCACGGATGCACTTACATACACGCAGGCAAAACACTCATACACATAAAAATAAAATTTAAAAAAATTTAAACCCTCCATCAAAACACACTGTCTCCAGATGTGCCAGGGATGTCCAGGCTGTATGGACACTGTGCATCTGGGCACCTGCTGGGCTCAATGAGGCACAGCCCAGGTCAGCAGCTCTGGCTTCTGCTTCCATCATAAGTCAAGGGTCTAGATTTGGAATGGCACCCGAAGTTCTACCTCAGCCTCCAAGGATGGCTTCTTTATGATTTAAAAAAACAAAACAAAACTAATGTCGGGTATGGTGGCGCATGCCTTTAATTCCAGCACTCGGGAGGCAGAGGCAGTTGGATTTCTGTGAGTTCAAGGCCAGCCTGGTCTACATAGTGATTTCCAGGCCAGCTGATGGCTACAGGGAGACCCTGTCTCAAAAAAAACCAAAACAACAAAAAAAATTTAATAACGTATATATAGGGGGTCAGTGTCAGGGCCTGTAGAGGCCAGAAGTATCAGGTTCTCCTGGATCTGGAGTTATAGGGAGTTGTGAGCCTCCTGACATGGATACTGGAAATTGAACCCAGGTCCTCTGCAAAGCAATATGTGCTCTTAACCATCAAACCACCTCTCCAGCCCAGTTTCTCACTTTATGAACAAGTGCCATTCCCCAAATATAGCTGGGGCTCCTAGGAGATGAATCAGCTAGACGGTCAGTCCCTCCCTGTTTTGTCAGAGGCCAGAGTCCAGGGTCCACCTGTCTGCCACTGGGCTGTGACTAAGGTTCTAGGTTAGCTAGGATAAGCCATCCTCACTCCAACCAGAGCTATGCCATGTTCCCTGACAGGCTGGCCTCACATAGTAGCTGGGCTCAGAGAAAACTAGTCAAAAGAAATTAAGAGTTGCTGCTGGCCATAACCAACCTCACCATAACCAACCTCACCCCAAAGTTGAATCAAGGTGAGAAACAGGCTTTCCTGAGCACCCCAAAACAAAAAAGTGCCTCACCCGGGTCATTTTCAGAAAGTCCAAGGATGGGCGAGTCCACCTGGTGTCCTCCTCCCGTCTCCGCTTGCGCCGGCCCCTCCTCCCATCTAGCACACAAGGCTGTGAGCGGCACCGGAGGAGGCCATAGCGCCGACCTAGCTCAGGTGTGGATGTGGGAGTGCTGCTGGCTGAAGGCAGGCAGGCACCTGCATCCACAAGGTGCTCCTGCGAGAGGGATAGTCGGCGCCTGGAGGAAAATGGACAGGGCCCTGCGGAACACCAGGGTGGACCTGAGCTTGTGCTACCCTCACTGCTGTCCACAAAGCCGCTGCTGGCTGAGGCTGGCCGGGGTGTCAGTGGTGATATAGGGCTAGCAAGTGACACAGGACTCCTGGTCAGGCCTGTGCCTAGAGCTCCCCACGGGAAAGGGCTCCCGGGACCACTGCAACACTGCAGCATAGCACTCCCACCACTGTTGCATCGCCTCTTAGAGATGGGAGTCCACACCTTGGAGCTACAAGGGCGCCATGGGGAGCGGCAGCGGGCTAGCTCCTCTGGCTCTGATAGGGACCGGCAATGCCGCTTGGTTGGTGGTGCCGCAGGTGGCCCTGTGTTTTCATGGAGGTCCAAGAAGCTGCCCACATGCAGGGGACCTGGGGACTCTGGCTGCCACTTGTCACCTTCAGTGTGAGACACTCCACATGGACTTGAGGAGAAGGGGCTTGAGGCCGCTGCCTGGCTTCCAATGGCCCATCCTCCATGTGAGGCTTTCCGAGGATTCCTGTTCACTAAGAAAACACAAATGGATGGAAAGAGACAGGTGAACAGTAGAGAGCCAATCTTCTGCCCTAGACCACGGTGGCATCAAGTAACACCCACAAATCACGAGGGGTACCCTGCTGCTTCCCCTCCCCTCATGGACACATTTTCTCACATGGTTGGCGCCTCCCCACCTTTGCTGGCTGCTGGCATCTGAAGGGCCAGCCTTCCCTGCCGGGTTAGCTGTGAGGCTCACTTCACCTCAAGGAAGACACCTGGTCTTGAAGTAAGTCAGTGTCTCCCCACCTGTGTTTCCTGAAAAGAACCTGATTCTGTTCTCACTGTTTCACTGAGATATACCATGTCATCAAAATGCTGGCCAGCCTTTAAAGGTGGACCTCTGTCAGCCAGGAGTGCCACAGAGCTACTTCTGGGAAATGGGCATGTTCCTTAAAGACACAAGTGAACCTCCAGCCTTAAATCTTCCGACAGAGGCTTAGCTCACACCTGTGATCCCAGCACTTGTGAGGCAACTGCACGATTGCCATGAGCTTGAAGCCAGTCTGGGATACACAGTGAGACACTGACTCAAACAAAACAAGACTTGACCTGGACATCTGCCTGCACATGGGGACAGTGGATCATGGCAGAGATTCCCTGACACCCTCAGGCTTCCACTTCTTCAGCTTTAAAGCAGAGTGTTGGCAATGGCCCCTGGGTAGTTTGTGGTCCCATAACACCACGTACCCAAGAGCATCACAGGCAAATTCAGCAAGAGGCACTTCTGTTCCTTCCATCAACATCCCTGAGGAAGACTCAGGAGTCCTTAGACATCTGAGCCCAGGTGGTAGCTTACAAGACTCAGCACCATAGAAGCCAAGATCTGCATCCTACACAAAGCTACTTCCTCCAGCACCACACAGGTTCACCACACGAAAGCTCCCCACACACCTGCCCAGCCTAGCCAGCTGTCCTATGGTCAGTTCAAGCACAGCTTGACACTCAGACTCTGCATGGACATCAGTGAGCTCCACACTTAGGGGCACTGTCCCCTCTAGAAGCTGAAAATTATGTGTCAGTAAGTAAGGGCAATCCAAGTGCAGCCTAGGAATACTCGGTCAGTAACACAGAACAGCAGCCAGCACCACACACTGCCTAACCTTGTGGATCATCTACCTGACCCTGTAGATCACCTTTCCTTCCCCTGGTAGATGAAGTCAAAAACAGAAAAGGTGAAGCACTCCCTGCCTTCACCCACATCACTACCAGCAGAGAGAAGCCTTGTTGAGCACTGAACCTGGCCCAACCTCATCCCTGGCCCAAGGGCAAGGAGACTGTTGGCTAGTGACCTTACTGGCCCACATGCAGCTCACACAAAGGCCTCTCTCAACCTTGCTCTGAAGATTGGGCTCTGTTCAGCTCCAAGACCCCTCCTGGCCAGGGACCTGATGCCACTTTGCTCCACCCTTGGCTAATCAAGCCCCAAGAAAGACCTTGCCAGGCTTTTGAGACACTTACCGCTGATCTCCAAAGGGAACAAATAGCCACTTTTCAGTTTCTCAGCAGAATACTAAAAGCGACAAGAAAGAAGTCTCAGTAGAAAGGCAGAGAAGAAATGTTCTTCTTTGCAGTAAACGCTATTTCTCCCCAACATCTCCTTTGTGATTAAAGTCAAAAGCACTGACTTCTGAAACACCTTTTTTTGTGTGTGAAGGGAGGGGGGATGGGACACTTTGAGAAAGGGTCTCCCTGTAGCCCCAGCGGGCCTGGAACTTGTAATGCAGATGTGGCTAGCCTCAATCTCAGAGATCCACCTGCCTCAGCCTCCAGACTGCTGGAATTAGAGAAGTGCACTACCATGCCTGCTTACACCTTTTTCTTTTTTAAATTCCTAAATATTTATTTTTATTTTATGTGTATGAATGTTTTGCCAACATGTATATAAATGCACCACATGCATGCAATGCCTGCCCAGAAGAGGGCATCAGATCCGCTGGAACTAGAGTTAAGGACAGTTGTCATCCACCATGTGGGTACTGGTAACAAAACCCAAGTCCTCTGAAAGAACAGTCAGTACTCTTAATTGCTGAGCCATCTCTCCAGCCTCTCACATCTTAAGTTTTTTTCCTACATTTTTTTTTTGTGGGTGAGGATAGGTCTGGGTATATGGGTATGTGGGGAGTGTAGAGGACAGAGTTTATGAGTGTGGAAGAGTTTGTGTGCATGGTAAAACACACACTCATGTGGCGGTCAGAAGACAACTTGTGAAAGTTTCTCTCCTACCATCATGTGGGTTCTGGGGTCGAACTCAAGCTGTCAGGTTTAGCAACAAGCACCTTTACCAGCCGAGCCACCTTGCTGGCCCAATAGATGTTTTTTAAAACCTAACAAAATCCAGCTAATGTACATCTTTATCCCAAGTCATGGCATGCTTCCTCTTGCTGCTCCTGAATCTCTAGACTTTTTCCTTTCAGCTGGTTTGGGTTGCGAGTCTTTCAACCTTACCACTTACCTACTTTTCAACAAGACACCAGCCAGGACCCAAGGAGTAAAGGACTTGTGATGGTCTAGACATGGGATCCAAGCCCTAGGCTGCAGAGAGTGGATCCAGTTCTGAGAAGGGTCCAGAGAACAGGCTCAGGCCCTCCAGGGAGGCAGAAAAGCCCCTGGTTAGACAGACGGCTTCAGAGACTAGCAGGAGGCACTAAGGCAACTGTACCAGAAATCTTAGGGAACCGTTTCTTCACATAAAGGGAAAGTCAGGAGTCTCGTAAACACCTATAATCCCAGATTCAAGGAAACAAGGAAGAAGAACTGCTTTGAGTTACAGGCCAGCCTGAGCTACTTAGAAAGAGACCCTATCTCAATCAATCAACTGATCAATCAACCAATCAATCACTAAGCAAGACAGGAATGGTAGCACATGCCCAAATCCCAGCACTTGGAAGTTAAGAGGAGATGGAAGCAGAGGGGTCAAGAGTTGGCTGCATAGTAAATGCAAGGCAGGTGCTACCTTAGACTCCATTCTGAAAAAGACAAACACTAAAAATCAAAGGAGTAAGTTAAACATTGGGTTTGTGACTCAGAAAAGGGTACTCATAAACGGACAGGGCTCATACTCCCACTAGCACAGCCATAGGGAGGTGGTAAGCACATGACAACACTGAATTCAGTGGGTACTGGACAACCTAGGACTCTGGTGGAAAGAGGAGAAAGTAGTTCTGCAGAACTGCATATAGCAAAGGCTTTTACGGCATGTACAATCCTTAGTGGGTTACCCACAGCTCTCTTGTAGCTGCAAATCCCCCTAATGTGGGCATCCTAGTTTCCCCTTTCACTTAGCTGACAGTCACTCCTTCCAGCCAGCAGTCATCCTGCTGAGGTCCAGTCACTTCCCCAGAACAAGTACCACGGCCTCCTACACAGCTGTCATAGCCCACCTTCCTTGGGCTTACATCCCAGTGTGCAGCAGAATGCACCCACCACAATGACCCAACAGACTCCAGGAAGAGCATGCCTTTCTCAGTTAGCAAAAATGACTCATGGGAGAGATAAGTCGCTGTAGGCCTGCACCTAACCAGATGTATTCAATGCACGTAGCCAGACACTTTCCATCAGGCATCCACAAGGCACTGGCTGTATGATACAAGATGAGCAGGTGAACAATTCAATGACACAGGGACAGATACTTGTGACAGTGGGTCTAGCAGCTTCTCTGCAGAAGAGCAGAGTGCTGCACAAATCCACTCATGGAAATCAGCCTCCACATCACACCACATCCAGGACCCTTGGGAAATACCCAAGGAAGCAGATGTGTCTAGATCACAGGCTTTCACTGGGCCAACCTAAGCCTGAATACACACAGATGGACATGACTGGGGAACACATGGGTACCAACCACCCATGCCACATTCACCTAAGCCAGTAGCCTGATGAGACTCTTCATGCTCCTTGCTCCTGCTCAGTCACGTCACCACCTTCCTACCCCTGACATGTAGCTCATAGCCTTTTACTCTAGCTACCACATCAATGCTGGACCAATTCTAATACTGGTGCTCTGGGCTGGCCTCTCTCCTGCTTCCCTTACCTTCATCATCCTTTCTCACAGCCAGAGGGGACTACTGATCTGCTACCCTGATCTGAATCACTGCCCCTAAGAATCAACTCCCCAGGGGTAGGAAAATAGCCTCTGTCACAACCAATCCCTAAGCCAGGAAGGCTCTTCTCCAGCTACCTGCCCAACTCACTGCTCACTACCTCCAGCTGCACTGGCTCCTTATTCCCTTGCCCACTTGCCTGCCTCTCTAGCAGGTAAACAACCAGTTTCCCAGCTCAGTATCAGAACATAGGCATGGGACAGAAGACTCAATACATAGCTGATCTTTACATGTGAACTGCAGGTCACAATGTCCATTGCCGCCTGAGTACACTCTCCAAGCCCAAACATGTGACAGCTGGCCCAACCAGCTGTCAGCTCCTTCTTCTGTGCTGCCCTCAGGCCCTCACATGCTCCACCAATAAAAAGACCCTACTCACCTTCAGTGTACACCCCCAATCACGACTCAGATGCTCACTGCTGCTCTGGTAGCTCAGCAATGCCTGCGTGCACTGCTCTCATGGGTCCTCCACCTGTGGTCCTAGGCCATCTGTGCCTATCCTCCCTTGAGGTGGTAGCAGTGGAAGTCAGGCATAACCTCTCATTTTTCCATGGTTTTGTTTTGTTTTGCAACAGCTGGAAGGAGCCAGACATGCTGAACCCAGAGAGAACTGGAAGACAGGGCTCTGCCAAGACCAGAGGCACAGGGCTGGGCACATGGTGTGAGCCCATGATGACAGAGTCCACAACAGTAGACATCAGCTGCATCTCCAACAGATTCCCAAGACTGGATCCCCTGCACTGTCCTCTAGCTCCGCTGCCCTTGAGACTAAAAATATCATTCCAGTGACCCAAGTGCCAGAACTGTGGTCTCCACAAGTTGCCCTCACCCAGCACATAGTGGGACTCAAGTGGGCCATAAAAAACCCAGCTGAGCACCACAGCTACAGCAATAAAAGCACTGGATGTTTGATAACTCCTAATTTTATTGAATTTTAATTATCTGAAATTTTACTTTCAAAACAGATATTCAGTTCTGTTACTAGAAAATCTTTAATTATGCTTAAGGCAACTTGGATATGTGAACCAACTTTTCCAAGTGTAACTTTTATGAAATCTAAATATAGATTCAAGCCAGTGAGATGGCTCAGTGGATAAAAGCACTTGCCACACAAGCCTGATGACCTGAATTTAATCCTCAGTACCTACTGTAATCCCAACACACACTCCTACAGCAAGATGGGAGGTGGAGACAGGAGTCTTGCCTAGAAGCTGCACAGTAGCAGAAAGTATTAGAGAAACCCTGCTTCAAACAAGCCAGAAGGAAAAATGTGTCCTCTGATCAACACATGCACGATGGGGTGGGCATGTATACACACACACACACACACACACACACACACACACACACACACACACACCCCAAATAAATAAATAAATAAATGCAAAAACACTTTGAAAATAGAATTTCATTGGATATTTCCTATATGACAATGGGCACAAGGAAGGACACCCACTGTTATCAGTCATTACGAATGCAAATCAAAACCACAAGGAGACCCTTCATACCCACCTGGATGGCTGACTTATAAAAACAAGTGTTCAGAAAGTAGAGACACTGGACTCTCAGATTCCCTGGGAATGTAAAGTGGTTCAGTTGCTACAGTAAGCAGTTTGGCAGATTCTTACCATGTTAACTCCAGAACCCACCCTTAGGAAGGCACAAATGAACAGTAATGTATGCATGTCCACAGAAAACTTCTATGTGAGGCCCTGGAGAGATGGCTCAGCAGTTTGAAGTATTTTCTGCTCTTGCATAGGACCTGGATTTGGTTCTCAGCACCCACAGGGTAGCTGACAACTGTCAGTAGCTCCAGTCCCAGAGATCCAACACTCTTTTATGGCCTCCTCAGGCATTCATGTGACGTGCATACATACATGTAGGCAAACATTCATACACATAAAAATATATAAATCTTAAAAAAAACAAACAAAAAAAAACTAGGGGCTGGAGATGGATCAGTGGTTAAGAACACTGGATGCTCCTGGGGAAGACCCAGGTTTGGTTCCCAGCACCACTGGTGGTTAACGACCGTCCATAACTCCAGTTCCAGGGGATCCAATGCCCTCTCCTGATCTCCATGGGCACTGCACAACACAGATGCACTTGTATACACACAGGCAATAACTCATGCACATGAAATTAAAATACTAAACAGAATACATATTTTTTAAAAACTTGTATGTGAATCTTTCTGGCAGCATTATTCGTAAAAGCCAAACCATGGAAGCAGCCCAGATGTTTACTCACAGAGGGAAAGATAAACAAACAGTGACCTATCAAATGAGAACCCGATCATATCTGAGCCCTGTTCGGGTGACAAAAGGAGAGCCCTCAGAACTCCAGACCTGTGTGTGGTCTCAGGGGTAGGGCACTCTGTCTCTTCTTGTAACTACACTCCAACCAGGGAAATGTTCTCTGAACATATCAAATTCCCTTTCTCCTCTACTGATGAAAAATGGACCTACCCACCAAGTTCAGGCAGGTGAATGTATGTTGATAAATCTGAGACAGGCTCCTTGACAGCAGGGTCATGTACCCTGACAGATCTGGTCTGTGTAGGTCAGCTTTACATCGGAAGTTTTATTTGATTTGTGGTGATAATGGCAGTACATTATGGGGTTGCCAAGACACTGCCATCTGTCCAACACCCACCCCTCAGCCCTCGGTCTCCAGCTCACAGTGTACTGTTTCCACAACACTACACAGTGGGCAGTACCCTCCTCTAACCCCCCAAGTGAACTCACCAGGCTAGCCTCATGGGCCCTTCGGGTGAGATCATCTAAACTCTGGTTCCGCAGCTTCTCTGTGATGAGAGTGACCATGGTCGAGGCCCTTCCCAGGTCCACATCTATGGGCACTGAAGTTCCCGAACACCAGACATCAGCAGGCCCAAGCCACTGTTAAGTCTGAGTTAAATCTCAGGGTTAGAGCTCTGACTTAGAGATGCTGACCCATTTCCATGGACTCTTCAGAGCTGAGTGTCTCTGTAAAGAGAAACCACCACAAGTCTGACTGTACATAGAACCAATCAGTCAATACTTGTGCTACACATACCCCAAGTCGTATGTGCACAAAGTGTTTCTGATATCCCTCCTTGACAAATACCCTCCCACTTTTAAAACAACCATGCATGATCCTTCTTTAAGAACACTACTTCTGGATAAAAACCAGAGGGCAAGGTATGTCGGAACCAGCCCTCCAAAGCCTCTTGAAGCAGCAAGAAAGGTCACGGCAGGTTCTGCTACAAAAGGGCAACGAACACAGGAAAGCAGACAACAGCATCCACACCTCAGAAGCCTAGGAACTGCCCAGAAAGAGATCTCTAGTCACCAGTGAGAGCCCCAACAGTGGGTTACTGGGCTCCACATGCCAGGTCTGCTCCTGCAGCCGAGCACAACATCCCACAACTCCAGACCCTGAAGCTGGGGTTCCCTATACAAAGGATACAGGGCAGGGTGCTGGGGGAAAACACAGAGCTCTGCATCAAGTCCAGACAAAGGCAAGGATGATCAATGCAGCAATAAGGGAGGGGAGGCATCTCGGGCTTTGGGCTCTTCACTCCCAGCAGCTAGAATGGACTACCCACAGAGAAGGGCATGAAGCAAAGGGCTCTGAGTCCTTTGCAGCTGTTACCCCATTGCCCACATGACTGCAATCCTCAGTCTCACTGCTGACTGTGGGCAGCTGTCAGCCAAGGTCAACCACCAGCTTAGAAAGCAAGCATGGCCAAAACAGAGAGCAGAAAAGCACACGGCAAACTGGAAAGAGACAACAGGTAGGGCTGGTAGTAGATCTCAGAGGTGAGAGCTTGCTTAGAACATACAAGGCCCTAGGTTCCACCACAACACTGAAAAAAAATGAAGGAGGGTGAAACATTCTGGATGGTCAGCATTGTCCTTAGCATGACAAGGCACTGTGTCATGTAACAGATCAGAACACACTCCTTAAAAGGGACATGCAGAAAAAAAAACAAAGCATAGCTCCTGAAAGCCAAGTCACCCAACTGAACACCTTCAGGGCCTCTACAGTGAGTGTCCACACCAATAAAGTGCCTTGGGGCACTGGTCGCCCCTCCACCCACTGAGGTAGTCCAAAGGACAGCAATCTTGGGAATGTTTGCCCTGAACTCAGCAGGTATGAGGCCCTTGTTGGAAGTCCTGCCACAGCCAGGGAGGGCTCATGCTGGGGGATAAAGTGCACCAATCCTAGGAATCTGTTGGCAAAAGAAGTTAACAGACTGAAGGCGAACATTTCCACCGATGCCAGAAAGATCTCAAACAAGGTTCAACACCTACTTTTCATTCTTGAAAATATATGCACATTGTGTCAAAAGAGCCAACAAATACTTCACTCTGACTTTGAGGCACAAAAGTCATCATGTGACTGACAAGGAAAGGCTGGGCACATTACAAGCAAATGGAGCAAGGCCACACGCCACCCATACCACACTGAGCACCCACCGGCTAGCCTGAAGCCTGATATGGAACTTCCATTAGCAGACATAAGGCATAAGTGGCCCAGCCCAGGCAGATCCATGAGCACACTTCAACAAAAGGTGCCATCCATACCTGGGGGCTGCTCCAGGCCAGGGGTACACCACACCACTGAAATACTATCACTGTTTAGCTTATCTAGCCTGAAATTTCATTCACCATGTCTTCAGCATAGCACTTGGTGTGCTGGGCTCCAGCAGGCCCCACTGTCCTGGACAGCAGTGACTATCATCTCCAACTTACATCAGAGAGGAGCAGCAGCTTGATGAGTCAATAACAGAGAAAAATGAGCCCAGAGGAGAAGAGAAAGGTCTTCCTTACAGGACAGTGACAAGTGGCAACAGAAATGGTGGCACAGGCCTTTAATCCCTCCACTCAGGAGGCAGAGGCAGGCAGATCTCTGTGAGTTCCAGGCCAGCCTGGTCTACATAGTGAATTCCATACAGGTCATTTGAGGCCACAGGGAGACCCTGTCTTGAAAAATCCATACATATAATATATATACCACTAAAAAGTTGGGAGGCAGATTGAGGCCAGTCTGGTCTACAAAGCAAGTTCTAGGCCAGCTGGGGCTAGCTACTAAAGGGAGATCCTGTCTCCAAAAAACAAAACAAACAAACAAAAAATCCCCACTATTTTACAAACATCCTACCCAACAGTCTCAGGCAAGAATTACCTCTGAATGGCAACCTAGTCCACAGTGAGAGTCAGGGTATTTACAGTCTCCAAGTATCTTCATTCAAGATTTATTAATGATGGTCACCAGACTGAACCATAAAATCACAGCCAGTGGCAGGGCATACAGATACCTCAAGACTCCTAAGGAGATACCAAGGAGGTCAGAGCCCACTGCAGGACTCCTAACAAAATACAGAACCTCAATTTAATTAGGGGGAAACATCAGGCAAACCAAGTGAGGCAATCTACAAAATAACTGGCAGGACCCTTCAAAAGTGTTAGATCATGAAAGAACAGGTGAGACCCCAAACGCAAGAGCACCAAATGCAACACCGATCCTCAAAAGGACAACATCCAAAGACAGTCCTGAACACGGGCATCATCTTCCTGATTTCATCAGCGTCCTATATGAGGTGACGTGTAGAAATCTGGAGGATCTGCATGCTGTTAAATAGGGGAATGGCTAAACAATGTGGCACTGTCATCATCTGTCATAATCACAGATGTTTAAAACATGGAACAGTCCACTGACACAACCTACGGATGCCACGTTGAGGAAGGAGTCTGTACAGCACAATGGACAGGTCTGACAATGTCAAAGCGGCCCAAGGGGCCAGGGAATGACCCAACAGATTCTAGTTCCATCCTTAGCACTGTAAAACAAAGCAGTTTGTCACATGTGGAAAGGACTAGCCAGGTGCTAAGAGCCTTTCTTGATGAGATTCTATCTCCAGATAAGGACAAC
This sequence comes from Eospalax fontanierii, assembly GCA_035773235.1. Lineage (NCBI taxonomy): Eukaryota > Metazoa > Chordata > Mammalia > Rodentia > Spalacidae > Eospalax > Eospalax fontanierii. The sequence goes on along the minus strand of CM069533.1, from coordinate 85,049,359 downwards.
TCACAGATCCTGGGGCTGGGGCTTGAATATAGCTTTGGGGGATGCAATTCAACTCACGATGCCAACCGTCTCCCTTCACAGGAATCTGATGTGCAAAACAGAGTATGGTTCACACAAACCTGTCTTCCAGAAGAGTATACACAAAACACTCCACATAGAGTTCTGGGAGGAACCAGTCAGGGCTGGCGAGAATGCAAGCCTTTGCTCCAAAGGCCAGAGATACACATAGCAACAGCAGATCGCTTGAGAAGGAAGCTGGTAGATGCCAGCAGAAGCAGAGGCCCATTTGGAGGGGAAACCACAGAAGCCCCTCTGAGGGGCAATGCTGACACCAAGACTGGCAGCTGAGCAAGAAGAGATGGGGACAAAGGCTAGGAATGGTGCCAAGGCAGAAACAGCCAAGTCAGAGAAACCTGGCTCAGGTGACAGAACTGACGGGCACTGCCCAGGACAGGGGGCAGGCTACACCAGGAAGAGTGCTCTGGTGGGAGCTGAGAAAGGACGACAAGCTCAAGAACTCAGGAACAGCCAGTCCCACAGTCATCCCTCCTGGATGCCAATTCTCCACAGAAGATGGGCTACAGTCAGCTTCTTTCCCTTCCATCTACAGGTAACCCAGTACTAAACTACTTTCCAAGTGAGCCAGTGGCTTGGATGACCCTCTACCCTGCTCGCTGCCATTCCTCCCCACTCAGTCATACCTTCCAGGCCTGATGACTGCTTCCCCCTAAGACAGCCCTGTGATCTACTTGGCAGCCTTGGACTTGGCCTCAGCAGGTGCTGCCAGTGCTCCAGGTCCCTCAGTCACCCTTCCTGGACACCAGGGCAAAGAGCAAAATCCTCACTCTGGCTCCAGGTCTTCCTTCCCTCCACCCTACATTGTGGCTACACCAGCACTCCCAGGCCTAAGCGTGGCACACCCTGAGTAGGTATTCCACAAAGGCAGTATAGGGGTATCTACCAACTCAGTACCACCTTGCCCAGGGACAGAGATCTCATTACTTGAAGAACCCTCCAAAGCAGCACTAAAGTAGGTGCAATTTTTTAAAACTCAAGTTCATCACACGGACTTGGATGCAGCATGCAAAGCTACAGGGTCCTTGAGGCCCTCTGGCTATGTTCAAGAGTCTGGCTCATAACCTCATGTTCCCACATCTCTTGGTCTATTGTCCCCCTCTGCACGAGGTTACCAGTCATTTGGGATTAGGGCCCAGGCCACCGTAGTATGACTTCATAAATCACATCTGCAACAACTCTATTTCCAAATAAGCTCACATTCTGAAGTTTTGGGGTTAGGGCTTCAGCATACAAATTTGAGGGTACTTCATTTGACCCTTAACAGCCATATATTACCTCATTATGGTAAAACACACTCCATGGTGCAGATTCAAAACTTGCTCCACTGTGTATACTGAACCTAGAGAAGATATGCCCCACAGCCCCTCTCTAGATGTACTGCATCCTTCATCTCTGGCCCTGGGACTGGTACACAGCAACAGTAAGATGCTACATTACCTACTGACCTTATTCACCAGCTGCCCTGCCTCCCACACTAGGTCCATATGCATCAGCCCATGCCATGCCTCCTCAGAGCTCTGTAAACATTTTTAATTTTTTAAATATTTATTGTGTATACGTGTGTGCATGAATAGTATGCATGCCATAACACATGTATGGAAATCAGAGAACAACTTGCAGGAGTTGGTTCTCTCCTTCTACCATGTGGGTTCTAGGGATCGAATTGAGGTGGTTAGGTTTGAAGATATCTTCACTTGCTGAGCCCTCTCACTGGTTCCTCTCTGTGAGCATTTTGTGAAGTGACCCTTGACATCATCCCCTATAAAAGGTGGTCTAGTTAAGCCACACAAGGTTTCCCCTTAAACTATAAATTCCCTCCTTTTCTTCAAATTTAAAGTCTCTGCCTAGCATAAGTTCTTCCCCCAAAGTCCCAACATAATTATAAAGCTCTTAAGATACAAATCCTGCACTCTGCCACAGAAGCAATGTTCTATGTACTAGAACAGGCTTCATCTTGTAGCTTAAGGAATGGTGACCCACATCTTCTCTCTATTCCTATTGCTGCAGGAAGCCTATCCTTCTGGCACCCATCTGGCTTCAGCTTTCTCTCTTCAGTGTTAGAAAATGAACAAGAGGGACTGGAGAGATGGCTCAATGGTTAAGAACACTGGCTATTCTTACAGAGGACACAAGTTTGATTCCCAGTACCCACATGGAAGCTAACACCAGTTCCAGTAGGGATTTGAGGCCATCTTCTGACCTCCACAGACAGTGCATGACACGGGTGTATATACACACATGCAAGCAATATATTCATACACATTAAAAAAGAAAAGAAAATGAGCAAGAGCTTCAAGCAGGACTTTCAAGTCCCTCAAGCACAGACGCTGATTGCTAAGTGTCCTCAATGCTTGTCTGGCAATAGTCCGAAACGGTCCTATACAGACCACTGATTCAGTTCTTGCGCCTTCACCACCTCTCCAGTCACTATGATTGCCATCGCTCTACTTTCTAGGACCCATCCTCAGCTTCATCCGCCAAGCTTCACTCACAACCTTTACTCAGGTCTGTCCAACCTATACCATGCTTCCTCTCCTCCTAGTCTCAACATCCCCCAGCCTTCTGTGCTATTCTTCTGGTCCTGCACTGCACATTACAGGATTCTAATCTCTACTTTTAGGCAGGAGTTTCCTCTGATGTTTGTCATCCTGTTCTCCATTTATATTATGAGATAGAAGCCACAGTCACCATACCACAGAGGGACTGAGAGGCTTACAGGGCTACAATCCCTTAGGTAGAAAGAATTCATCCTAGCACCCTCACAGGAAGGTCACCTGATGTAGGGGAATTCATAATGATTTGCAGCACAACAGGATTTTTGTGAACAACCAGGCTCCAGAACAGGCTGGAGACAGCATAGGCAGGTGGAGAAAGTCACTTTCAAGCAGCAGTTACCTGAACCTTCTGAGGCCCAGGGCAGACACCCAGCCAACCCAGACCTTGACACTGGCGGATCAGGCACCAAGTTCAAAATGAGCTACTTCGCCTCCTCCATGGCTCCTAAGACATGAAACAGAAAGACCAGATTTCAAGACCTGCTTCAGCAGCTTGCCGCACAGTGAAAGGAGCCTAAAACAGGAAGCCTGGCCAATGAGGAATTTCCAGTGCCCACGTTGCTCCCACTGCACAGACAAAGGCACTATAGGCCAAGGTGGTTCTAACAGAAGGAGATGACAGAGGAGCCCACCAGTTCCGCTAAACCAAGAAGACACCAAACTCAAGGGGCAACATACAAGTAACACACTGGCATGCAGTGCCAGGTTTCCAGCTCTCTTTTTATTCAGTTTTCTCTCAAAAAACATCTGAAAGCTGGGCCCAGTAGTACATGCCTGTAGTCCAGATGTTCAGAACCGAAGCAGCAAAATTATCAAGTCCAGTGGCTAGAAGTCAGCCTGGGTAACAGACAGATTCCGTCTCTCAAAAGACAAAGTTAGGGGGCCAGTAAGATGGCTTAGTGGGTAAAGGCACTTACCTCCAAACCTGACAACATGAGTTCGATCCCCAGAAGCCACATGGTGGCAAGAATCAATTCCTGCACATTATCGTCTAACACATAACGCAAATAAAAATTTAATATGGAACACTAGACACTAACAATTGGCTGCATGTCAGTTATATACTGTCATGGTAAACAAAGGCCTCAGATCATACCTTAGGATCCTGCACCCTGTTCACAGAAGGCAGGTGGAGAAAGTCACTTTCAAGCAGCAGTTACCTGAACCTTCTGAGGCCCAGGACAGACACCCAGCCAACCCAGACCTTGACACTGGCGGATCAGGCAGTGAGCTCACAGTGGACAGAAGCTAGGTGACAGAGACTAAAGTGGAAAAAAGACTCCAATGCCTGGCTCTTTAGAGACATACCCTGAAGACAGCAGACCAGTACACATATGGGTGATGGCCTAGGGAGCCCCTGGTGGGGGAGGTCCAGCAAGGCCCACCTAATTAACCTCCCTGACATTCCACACAAGGGACATCGCCCTGAGCTGCTGTAGAATTCCACACCCCAGGAACCATGGACAAGAGTCAATTATTAAGACTACTACCAGCCACCAGCTGTGAAGATCATTTGTTATGCTGCCACAGTAGCTCAAACAATGATACTTAATACACAGAATTGAACCAAATGCCCTGTGCCCCTCCTGAGGAAGCCAGGGAGAAGGTAGACCTGGAGTCTCAGAACTAAACAGATCATACAAGTTAAATCTCTGCAGATTACCAACAAACTTTGCTGTCCTCCTTTGATGGTCACTGATCAGCTGTGGCTCAGCCTCTCTTTTAAAAGGTCACATCTAGATGTCACACTGATTCCAAAAAGCCTGGATCAACATCCTGCTTGAATGTCACAAGCAGGTGCTGATAAACTGCAAGACTTTTTAAAAAATCTTTTCAAAACAGGACAAATCAAAATGAGAAAAGGACGAAACCTAGCAGACCTAACTAATCAACATCCTGCTTTATTAAAACCCACAAGCAGTTGACTTGGACAGCAGAATGTTTAGTTTAAAAGTGCATGGGAGTAAAAGTCAGTTCATGTGTAATCCATCACACTGACAAGCTAAAGAAGAATCACGTTTTCAGATCAAAAGATGCCCAAAAGCACTTGACAAAATGCAACAACCTATTCATGATAAAAACGAAAAAATAAAAACAGCAAACAGGAATAGAATAAGATGGATGGGTTGGGGGCAGCTCCGTGGTAGAATACCTGTCTAGCATGTGCAAAGACCCAAGTTCCATCCCCAGCACTGGGAAAAAAAAAAAAAAAGAGTAGACAGTATTACTGGTGGAATGTTCCCCTCCACACCTCAGCCTTGCCAGTGTTAGGAGGCCATAAGGGCTCTTCCCTGAGAAATGAAAGTAGGACCCCAGAGAAGAGCCTTCTGCACTCACCCTTTAGCTTCTAGCATGTGCGGAAACATCTCCTCCCTTCCACAAGAGGACAGGCCTTTTCTTCCTTAACATATGAGGACCTGATCTCCTTTCCATGGCCTCCCTCCCTCCCACCACATGAGGCCACAGCCTTCCTTCCCTTCCGCATGAGGCCATACAGACTTCCCCTCCCTTCCCTCCATGAGAACAAGGCCTTCCCTCCCTTCTACCCTGTGAGAACACAGCCCTTCCCTTCTCCCTTCCACCAGAAGACACAGTCATCTCTCTCCCTTCTCTTACCTAAGGACACAGGCTCCATCCCTTTCACCACATAAGAACAAGACCTTTCCTTCCCTTCCCTTCCCTTCCCTTCCCTTCCCTTCCCTTCCAGTACATGTGGCCTCCCTGTCCAGCACCAGATAAAGACACCGCCTTCATTCTCCATCACACACTTGATGACAGGACTTTTCCCCTCCCACCACATTAAGGACACAGTCTTCTCCCTCCTCCTACATGAGAACACAACCTTCTTCCCTTCCACAGGATGCCACATCAGGACCCCATCTTGGGAGTATGGTCTGACCAGGCTCCTTATTCTGGACTTCCCAGGCTCTAGAACTAGAAAGATAATTTTTGTTCTTTACAACTACACAGTGTGGTGTGATAACACATTCATTCTTTTGGTTCATTACCTAAGTGATCAGTATAATGTTAGGACAGGTTCAGCATCAGAAACAGACCCTAGAAAGCAGTCCTTCTCTGTGACTCACCCTCCTTAACCTGCTGGGTTCTTTTCTTCAGGCGGGGCATAGAATCTGTAACAATAAGTTCCCCTCAGATGATGCCTTGTCTGAGAGTAGATGGCAAGACCTCCCCCTTGGGAACAGGTCCTGCCCCATGTGCTCAAGGAAGGCATGTTTAAGAATCTGGACAACTGCCATCCAGACTACATGAGGTCACTGCCTTTATGTCCAATCACATTCAGTCTGGTGGTCCTTGCTTCAATAAAGCCATCCAATAAAGGTTCCACAGAAACCAACAGGACGGGAATAGGGAAATTCTGGACACCTGGGCACCCAAGGTTCCAAGGACCATAAATAAGAATTCAGCCGGATGCCAGGAGTATGCCATACCCCTCCACAGGGATGAAAGACCCTGCATTCAGGACCCTCCAGATCTTACCTGTGAACCTCTTCACCTGGCTGTTTGCTGCATGAGAAAAGTACTTCCTTAAGTTCTATGAGCCACTCCAGAAAATTAATCAAGTCTGGGGGGCGGGAGGGGAGAGAGCCTCAATTTGTAAACATTCAGTCATAAATCTGAGGTCCAGACTTATAACAGGGTCTGAAGCAGGGGCAGTCCTGGTTGGCAGATCCCTCAATCTGCCAAGGTTGAGGTGGCCTGCATGTAGATGTGTCAGAACTAAATTGGATTAAGAGGTACCCAGTTGGTAGCCATTGCAGAACTGATGCTGCTTGTTGGAAAGAATCCCTCACATTTTAAGGTCACAGAAGTTTTCTATGTCAATTGTTGTAGTATGAGAATAGAGAAAGAAACACAATTTATCTAACCACCTAGTGTTAAATTTTGTTACAACAGCAAAAACAGACTAAGAGAAGAACTTCCTTGACCTGAAAAATACCTACAAAAAACAACAGCTAAGGGAACTGGAAAAATGGCTCAGTGGTTAAGAGCACATGCTGTTCAGAGGGCCCTTGTTCAGTGCTCAACACCCACATCAGGGGGCTCATAACTGCCTGTAACTCTGGTTCCAGGGAAGTTGTCACCCTTTTCTGGGCTGTGTCCAAACCATGTGGTGCACACACAGACAAGCAGGTACACACACATATACTTCAACTAAAAAATAAATAGCTGGGCACAGCAGTACATACCTGTAATTTAAGCACTCAGGAAGCAGAGGTAAGATCATTGTGACTGAGGCCAGCTTGGTCTACAGAGTGAGTTCCAGGCCAGCTGGGGATACAGGGAGACCCTGTCTCAAAAAGACCAAAAAGTAAGAAAGAATTAAATGTTGACACGCTTGTGGAGCAGGAACTCTTGATCAGTGCTATATAAATGGTACACTGACTCTGTTAGGCAACATCCTACAAAATTAAGCACTCTTACCACCCCAAAATCATGCTTCTTGGCATTTAACCAAAAGAACTGAAAATATCCATACAAAAACCTGCATTCCTAAATTTAAAACAACTTTGTTCACAACTGTCAAGGTGTCCTGTAATATGAGTGGATGAACTATATGGTACATCCAGAAAATGGGATACTATTCAACACTAAAAAGAAAAGCAGAACCCAGCTGGAGGGATAGCTCAATGATTAAGAGGGTACCACTGCTTTTGCAGAGGACCCAAGTTTGGTTCCCACACCCATGATGGGCAGTTCACAACTACCTGTAACTCCAGCTCCAGGGGAGCCAACCAGAGGATCCAATACCCTCTTCTGGACTTTGTAGGCATCTTCACTCACAAGTACATATCCACACACACACAGACACAAACATACACATATTAAAGTAAGTCTTTACAAAAAGTGAGGTATCGCCAGGTGTGGTAACACACATCTTTTTAATCCCAGGACTCAGAGGCAGAGCAGGCAGATCTCTTAAGTTTGAGGCCAGCCTGGTCTACATAGCAAGTTCCAGGCTAGCCAGTGTTACACACTGTTACACAGTAAGACCCTGTCTCAAAAGAAACAAACAAAACAAAACAAAAAAAAGTAAGGTATCAAGCCAAAAAAAGACAAGAAACTAAAATAAACCAATCTGAAAAGACTGCTTACTGTGCGACATTCTAACAACACAACAGAGACAGTAAAAAGACGGGTGGTGGCCAGTGGCTGAGAGGGGTGAACAGGTAGGTTTCAGCACAGAACCCACTTCAGGACATTGAAATTACTCTGCACAGCACTGTAGTGCTAGATTCATATCACTGTACACTGCCAAAACTCAAAAGGTTCAGGGGCTGGAGAGATGCTCAGCAGTTAAGAGCACTGGCTGCTCTTGCAAAGGACCCAAGTTTGGGTCCCAGCACCCACATAGCCAGTAACAACTGTCCTTAACTCCAGTTCCAAGGGATCCAATGCCTAATTCTGACCTCCAAGAGCACTGCATGACATGAATACATGCAGGCAATAAACTCGTACATATAAAATAAAAATAAATTTTTAAAGTTTAAAAACAAAATCAAATATGCCATTCTAATGAGGCTGTTGATAACAGGAGAGGCTGTGCAAGGGGAGGAGGAAGGGCTCAATTGCTGTGAACCTAAAGCTGCTCTCTAAAGTATAAATGGACATGGTAATACACATCTATAATCCCAGCACTGGGAGGCAGAGGCAGGCAGATCTCTGTGAGTTCAACGCCAGCCTGATCTACATAATGAGTTGTAGGACAGCTGGGGCTACTGAGAGACCCTGTCTCAAAAACAACACCCTCCAAAAAACATAATGAGTAGGTGCACCCATGTGTGCAATGCATGAGAAGGCCAGAAGAGTATGGGATCCCCTGAAACTGGAGTTTCAGAAGGTTGCTGTTAGTAGCCCATGTGAGTACTGGGAACAGAACCCCAGTACTCTACAAAAGCAGCTAGAGCATCTTTCTAAGTGCACAGAATCCGTTCTTGCGGTGTTATCTTTGCAGCCCAACAGAAGAATCTTAAAATGGGAATTATCAGTTACCACTCTACTGAGAGTCCAGACCATACATGACGATGTGGAAGAGGATGAAAAGCACACGTTATCTTCCTCTAAGATAAAGGGCATCAGGCAAGCTCTGCTCAGCTCAGTGAAGGTGCAGATTCAGACTCCTGCCAGCCTATGCACTAGCTGAGGAGTGACTTCACCTCTCCAGCCCTTAATTTCCTGGAAACTGAAAATAAAAAAGAATCACCCACTAGTGAGGCCTCAAGGAATCAAATTAAATAATACACATGAAAGTACCCACAGTCCCAGTATATATTTAAATTACAATCACTTTTTAACAAATCCTAAAAAAAAGTATGAAAGACAATTTTCCTTTAAGAAAATAGTATTTCAGGAAATGCTGAATGGATTTATATATTTTTCTTTTTTCATTATTAATTTTAAGTAAGCAAAGTAATGGATTTCATGATGCCATAAAAAAAATTTTTTTTTTTTTAAGTCAGGTGTGGTGGTGTAAGCCTTTAATCCTACCTAGTACTTGGGAGGCAGAGGCAGGTAGATTTCTGTTAAGTTCAAGGCCACTATGATCTACAGAGCACATTCCCAGGCCAGTCAGAGCTATACAGTAAGACATGGTCTTAAATAAATAAGGATTGGCACATTTTTCCATCTTAAATAAAAATCATCTTTCCTATGATTGTCAAATCCAATCAAAGTGAAGGATCACCCAAGGGGCAGGATTGTTACCATGGCTCCATCTGAGGTATACACTGCCAGGCCAGAGGGAAAGTTCCAGAACTAAGATCTAGGTTCCAGGGACAGAGAGTAGAATTACTTATTAAGCTATGGGAAGAGACCAGGCCAGCTATACCCACTATACAAAGAGAACTAAGGAGGGAACACCGGCACAGAACTGGGGAAGGAGAGCCATCTTGAAAGGATGACAACAGACAATCCTGTATTAACCAACCCAATGTAAAAAAAAGCCACTGTCTCTAAACAGCTCCAGTTTCCACTTTGGAACAATCCTGAGAATTTCAAAAACAAAACCATTTCCAGTCCTCCTTTCAGAGACACACTTTACCAGAGACACAAATGACCACACCGGTGTTTGAAGCAACAGTATCAGTAAGCACCAAATTTCTTAATGCAAAACTAAAGCACTCTTGAAGTCAAATTAATCCACCTCTAAACTTTTCAGGACTGAGAGATTATCATAAACAAAATCAAGGGTCATCTGAGTCCTAAAAAAAAAAAATTCAGGGGGTGGGGTGGAGGGAGGGATGGAAGATGATTCCAGTAGTAAAGAGCTTACTTAGTGTATGATAAACCCAGAGTTAGAGCTCCAGTACCAGGAAAAACAAACTTACAGAACTTTAGGTTCATACTTAAGAGATACCCAATGATGAAGTATTTTTAAACACAGAAATTCAAAGGTCAATTTTATATAGAATGATACATTTCAGATCTGTACTTCAGACTGGGGAAAATAAAACCCAACCTACAAAGTAAGGCAATAGCCAATCAGGAGAGGTAAAAATACACTGTACATCCAACATTCTATGCCTTAAAGGGGCTTACACACTTCCAGTCTGCGCAGCAAAGTGGCTTCGGAATACACTTCCAAGTCACCTTCCACGGGTCGTTGGGGAGGATCTGCTCTTTAAGGGACCGTCATATCTCACCAAACTCGCTGCTTCTCTCTGGGTACAAAACAACAATCACTGAGTCCCAGAAAGAACTATGGCCCACGGGCTCAGCCTGGCGACATGCAAAGGGGAATTCAACAAGTGGAAGCGTGCACCAGGCGCAGCCGGCAGGCCCTACCGCCCAGCAAGCGGGAGTGCACTCCTGGGGCCCTGCAGCGACCATTTTGGGGTGCTGGGGTCGTGGGACACTAAAAAAGATGCTAGGGACCGGGGGTATGTGAGGAAGTCCTTGGAGTGCTGAGGCCCTGGGACACGTAAAGGGTATTGGGGCCCCAAAACACGAGGGTGCTGGGGCCCCGGGACACGAGGAGGGTGTTGGCGCCCAGGAGACCTTCAGGTACTGAGGCCTCGGAACACGAGGAGGGTGCTGGGGCCCCGGGACACAAGGAGGGTGTTGGAGCCCTGGGACAAGAGGGAGGTGCTGGGCCCCGGGCGCGTGGGGACCTGGGCTGCGGGCCCGGCCGTGAAGCACTGGCCGACGCGCGGAAGCTCGGGTGCTGACAGAGCGGGAACGCGGCGTGGCGGCGGCCAAGCTCCGAGCGGCCCGCGGCGGTGGACGGGCTGGCCACCGGGCTCCGTACCTGCGGCCGGGCGAGAAGGGCCGCCGGCCACACAGGCCGCGCTCCTAGCGTGGGACGAAGCCCCGCAGCCCGAGCGGAACAAAACCGCGACCGAGGCCCCGCCCCCTCCGGCCGCCCTCATTGGCCGCCGCCGCGAGCCGGCGCTGACGCGAGCCGTCAATCCACGGCCAGTGGGCGGGGCCAAGACAATGGAGGAGGTGGTGCCGGCGCAGAGTCCGGTGTGGGCGGGGTCTCGGGACGTCCCGCCCAGTCCTCAGGGGCCAAAAGCACAGGCCTCGCCCCCGAAGCGAGTGCACCGCCCCCTGGAGTGCGCTGGCGTGACGTCAGAGTCCTGGGTTGCGGTAAGGGGACTGAGAAGGCGAGCGGAGGCGACCTGAGGTGGCGGCTGCGGCTTCGAGATCCCCTCCCTGCCCTGTAACCGCTGCGTGTCCTTGGACTCGTCTCACCCTCTGGAGTCCGTTGTGACCTGCCGAGCGGTGGTGCGGAAGAGGTGGCAGCCCCGGACCCTCCGCCGCACGTTGGCTGAAGGCTGGAGTGCTCCCTGCCCCGGGAGGGGCCCCTGGGGATGGAGGACCTTGAGGACCCCGGAACCCAGACTCCCACTGGATCCCCGAGTGCTTGTCCTGGGGCGGGGACAAACAAACCCAGGCCACGAGGGTTCAGAGAAGGAAGGCAGCTGCGCAGGGCAAGGCTGGGGTGGAGCTCCTCCCCCGGTGCAGGCGGGTCCTGATGCGATGGTGCACATCTGTAATGGCAGATGCCTGTAGTCCCAGTGCGGAGGAGGAAGGAGAATTGGATGCCAGCCTCGTGTACACAGCGACCCCGTCCCCCCAAATAACAAAACGATAAAAAAGGTGCAGCTACTTGAGGTAGAAAATGGAGTTGTTCCGAGTGCATTTGTGATGAGAGTCGCTGGACATCCCTGGGGCTGGTGGTTGTTGGAGACACCAAGTGTCGGGACAGTCCTGCAGTTCCCCTCTGGGTTTCTTAAGGACCGGGCTTGTAGCCTGAACCAGAGCAGGCAGGGGCCAGATAAGGACTGAGACACCTCAGAGGAGCTCTGCCCAGAACAGCCCTCCCTACCCCCCCAGCCTCCCTGGGCAGACCTGTACCCGTGGTGACCTCAAATCACCACCGTCACCTTGTGTTGCCCAAGGCCTGTGGCTGATTAAGTTACACTCCCTGCCCCACTTTTTGCTCTATTTGGGTAGTTACTAAAGGCTTTCAGAGATCCAAAGTCTTCCCTTTTTAGGGTAATGCTCATTCAGTTTGATGAATTCATATAAATCCGAAAAGCAGTTAAATTCACCCACACAGGTCAAACTGCAGGGAGTGACCTGCAGGCCAGCAGTGGTGTGTCACCTCCCATATGTGCAAGTCCCGTCAGGGCTGTGTTTGTGTTGAGCCACTCATCAAGCCCCAAAGATGACCAGCCTAGGGAAAGTCTTAGAATCACCTCTGGTTCACAATTGTGGAAGCTGCTGCTCCACCGAGGGGCTTCTGTCCCCACCCTGTCTCCTCAATGCATGCCTCCAGCTCCCTCCAAGAATGTTACCTGCACTAATCTGGGAAAAACCAAGTCCTCATATCCATGCTGCCTGTGGCTAAGGCCCTGCCGAAAGGGGTGAGGGAGGGCAGTGCTGGCCTGGCACTCACACACCTCCCCGGGGCTGGAATGGGGTACCAGGACAGACCTGACCACTCCAGTACAAGGCTTGGCTGGCACAGAGGAGGAGACCTGTATTATCACAGCCCACCTCAACAAACCCCAGCTCACTTCGGCCTACTCCCAACACACTTCAGTACACCCTGGCACACTCCAGAACATCTCAGTACACCTAGCACACCAAACTGGCCTACCAGAACATCTCAACTCATACCAGTACACTTGCACACCCAGCTCCACCTCAACATACTCCAGTACACTTGAACATACTTAAGTATACCCCAGCACAGGGTCTGTGGAGGGCGGTCTGAAGAAAAGATGTGAGCCACCAGGCAGTGCCCTGACTGCCCAGCCAATGATGATCAGACCAGAGGTGACCTCAGTGAGCCAAGAAGCATCCCAGATGCATCATATCTTTGAGCCAAACCAGCTGGTCAGTAGCCACCCTCCACACAATGGTTGTCGCCTGCTAGAGTCACAGGCATGTCTAGGCCATGGTGCTGACCTAGGGTCTGCAAACTTCTGTCCAAAGGCAATGTTATGACAGTGACCTCATTGCTTCCCTGTGGCTGCCACAGAGAACCGCTACAGGCAGGCAGCTCTCGACAACAGAACAAATGTGATGGTGCCTCAACTCCCAGCACTTGGGAGGCTGAGGAGGGGGGTTTGTGAGCTCAAGGCTAGCCTGAGCTACACAGCAGGACCCAGTCTCCAAGTAAATAAATCACAGAAGAAACTTATTCTCCTTAAGTTCTGAGGCCAGGAGCTGTGAGATGCAGGGTGTCCCAGCACAGCAATCCCTCCTGGGCTCTGGGGAGGATCCTTCTTACCTATTCAGCTTCTTGTGTCTACATCATAGACACATCTCTGATGCCTCCTCTCTTTGGAGGTCTTTATTTTTCTTTATTGGATTTATGGACCATCTCAATAACTCAGCTAAGCACTAAAGATCACAGAATATTGGACTTCACTTAGGTGAAACAGCCATAGGAGGCAAACTCAAAAAGTGGGTTGGTGAACACAGGCCTGGGAGTAATAGGTACACTATTTAATGGGTACAAATCTTCCTTTTGAGGTGCTGAAAATATTTTTATCATAGATAGAGGTAGTTACACAGCACTGGGAACACACCAAGTGCTGCTGGGCTTCATGCTAAATGGCTGAGTTTATTTCACATTTCTCTCTCACCTCAAGAGAGACAAATGAGCTGGGCATAGTGGTACAGGTCTTTAAACCCAGCACTGGGGAGGCAGAAACAGGCAGATCTCTGTGAGATCAAGGCCTGTCTAGTCTACATAGGGAGTTCCAAGTCAGTTGGAGCTACAGAGAGACCCTGTCTCAAACAAAACAAAATAAGAAACAGAAAGAGAGAAATGATGACCTGGAAAAGTACCTGGCAAAGACTAGACCCTACCAGGTGGGCTTATGGGTTTTCATCATGCTGTTTTCTGTCCTTTACCCTGCAGGTATATTTCACAAGTGGAAAAGGAAAAAGAAGGAATGTACCAGCCTAACTAGTGGGGCAGGAACAAGCCATGGCAGCCGACAGTGTCCTTGGTTGCTTGACTGAGTTTCTTTTATGGGAGATGTTCATTCCTCGGTCAACCCTGTGTGCTGGTAAATCATCAATATCATCCCTGCAGACAGACAAGGAAACTGAGGTCTGGTGGTGTCTGACCTAGCTAGTTTCTCATGAGCTCTGCTAGGGAGACATCTGGGTCAGGGAGGAGGTAGCTGACAACAGGAACAACTCGGGGCTGGGGCGATGTTTCAGTCATCAAAGGACAAAGAACTCACAAACAAAAGAACGAGAAACAGCCCTGGCACCACTTGTTCAGACCCAAGGATGCATAAGCAGCACAGCAGTCCTGAAAGGACCACCCTGGTGAGTCGATGGGAAGGCGGGGCTAGACTTGTCAGCTACCCAGTGCAGTTCAGCATTGTGAATAGCTAAATGACAATTAAGGGTTTAAATGGTCTATTTGATGTTATATGTATTTTGCCAAAATATAAAGCCCTTCAGTTGATGCTGGAGAGAAGACTCAGTGGTTAAGACCACTTACTGCTTGTGCAGAGGACCCCAGCTGGGTGGGTTCCCAGCACTCACATCAGGCAGCTTATAGTTACCTACCTATAGTAGGTAACTAGTTCCGGGGTTCTGACTCCCTCTAACCTCCACAGGCACTGCACACAGGTGGTGCACAAAAACTCATGCCGCACATGCACACACGTGTAAGTTTAAAGGTCTCATGCATCTCAGGCTGGCCTCAATCTCTTGATCTTCCTGTCTCCACCTCCCAAGTGCTGGGAACAGACATGAGCTCCCCCATGAATCTCTGAAGTATGACTTTTACAAAGCTTTATGTCTAAAGTCTGCACATTAAAAAACAACAAAAACTCCGCAAAATTCTTAAATATATTAAGATTTATACACTGTGCCGATGCAGATTCAAAGTAGCCAAGGTCACATTCTAAATTACAAGGGAAGTCCCTCTGCCCAGAGTTATACCTGCTCCATACAACAGTTATATCTGCACACAGAAGACCTGCCTGGAGCCTAGAAATGTCCCTTAGGTACAGGCAGAGGGTGATGACTTGCCTGGGAATCTGAATTGACATCCTCCCACCAAAGGGACAGAGAAGTCAGCAATTCAGTGGCAGAGTTGCTGAAGAGACAGGATCCTGACAGCAGCCAGAAACAAGAACCATTCCAGAGAAAGCCAGCCAGAGGCTGTGGATGACAACCTGATAAGGTGACCATCTACCCTGAGACATATGGAGAGACAGGAAATAGCAATCAGCCTGGGACTATGAAGAATTAATCATGCTAGATGAACTTAATTTAGTTCTGACATTCCATGGCATTGTGTGTAAGTCAAGAACAAAGGCAACGTGAGGACGGCAAGATGGCTCACTGGGTAAAAGCACCTGACAACCTGAGTCCAGTGCCTAGAACCGCAGTGGAAGGAGAACCAGTTCTCCCCGAAACTGTTCTCTGATCTCCACACCTACTATAGCATGTATGCACACAAATAAAAAAAAATTTTAAATAGAGTCTCACTATGTGGAGCAGGCTGGGTTAAAGGCCTGTGCCACCATGCCCAGCCACAAATAAATTAAAAAATTAAAGGAAACACCTCAGTCCTAGCTTGTTGGTTATTTTATTCGGAATACTCAAATGGAAAATACTAGACCTCTAGAAATTTGGCTCAGCAATTAAGAGCACTGGCTGCTCTTGCAGAGGACCTGAGTTCAGGTCCTAACACCCACATGGCAGCTAATAATCATTTGTAACTCCAGTATCAGGGGATCTGATACCCTCTTCTGGCCTCAGTGGCACTAAACATACAAGGCATACTTGCATATATGTACATACAATACATATATATCAGGTGTCACATATTAACCCTGGCATCTACTGCCCCTGCTGCCCAGCCCCCTACACAAAGTTTTCAGACCTCCAAAACGCAAGAACTGACCATGCCTTGTAGACCATTTGCCCGTGGCCAGGTATCGAGGGAGGGCAGTAAGTCATGGAACAGGCTCTCATGCTCCTAAGTCAGCACCAAGGCAGACCTGGTGCCTCTATTCCCACCACATACACAGCTTGCATAATGTAAGGAGACATGTCTCAGGTGACCAGTCCACAGTAATTCTGCAATCCTGCAAACCCAACAGCCCCAAGTGGGGTTCAGCTCTATCCCAAGGACGACTCTCAAGTTGCGGATCCAGTTGTGGGTCCATTCTCAAAATCACTCTTGTCCAGTGACCTGTATGCCACTGAATTCCTCAGCCTGTTTCCTGCCTGTAGGATCCTGAGGCCCAAAGGCTAACCTTCACTTCCACTGCTTTTTCCCATCAGCCCGCTGGTAGTGTTTCTGTTCCTAGTTTCCTTTTGAAATTTTAAACTCTTTTTTGGGGGGGGTAGTCTTCTTGAGACAGGCTCCCTGTAGCCCCAGCTGGCCTTAAACTCAGAGATTGTTTGCCTCTGCCTGGAATTAAAGGTGTGCACCACTACGCCTGGCTCTAATATTTATTTTTAGCTCTTAAAAGTTTGTATTTTTTATTTTGTATCTTGCCTACATGTATATGTGCACTCACCACATGCATGTAATGTCCACAGAGGCAAGAAGAGGGCTGATCCCCTGGAACTGCAGTTACAGAAATGTGGGTGTTGGGAACTGAACCTGGGTTCTCTGGAAGACCAGTCAATGCTCTTAAATGCTGAACCATCTCTCTAGCACCTAATTTCCTTAAAAGCTTTTTAAAACATTTGTATGTACATGCATGTTTGTGTGAATATTCAAAGGACAACCTGTGGGAGTTGGTTCTCTTGTTTTAGCTTGTGGGTCTCAAGGATTGAATTCAGGTTAAGACTCAGTGGCAAGTGCCTTCAACCATTGCACTATGTAACTGGCCCTGTACCAGTAATTTCCAAGTTTTTTGAGACTACAACTTTTACTGGAGTTCATTACACAAAAGCCATACCCAAAAGTCCCTTGAAAAGACTCCTTTGGGTTGCTTTTGCTGAGGGACGGGCTTGTTTGTAAGCTCAAAGCCCTTCTAAGGTTTTAAAGCCATAACCTTCCCTTCGGTTGGGGACCTGTGCTTAAAAGCCATTTAATTTTAGCACTATCTGCCATCAGAAAGGAGGTTATTCCAAAGTCCAAACCCTGTGAGTTCAACAGGCCTTCCCCTGAGCGTATCCAGGGCAGAAACTCGCTCTTCAGCTGGACCACCCAGCTTACCTGGCACAAGGGAAGCAGGTGCCCCTAATTCCGTCGTGTGACAAGGGCAGTTTCTCCACGGCTTCCCCTAACCACTTCCTCCAGCTTTCACTATGAGTTTCCCCAAGTTCTCAGTCTCCACATTTTAGACTGATACTAGTCTACTTATTACACTACCTCAGGACTTTTGTACTTGTTGCCCTCCAAGAGATGACACTGGATTTGGCCTCAAATGCCACCTATCAGGCTTTCCAGCCACCCTGAAAAAGTGGCAATTCACTCCATTTCCTACCTAGCTCTACTTACCCAAACCTGACCCTGAACAGTCTCACACCCACTGGAAATGAGTACAGTCCATGGCTGTCAGAGAACCTACAGGTGGACGGATGTTGGTACAAAAAGGCACCTGCCCTCTGCAGACTCCCTGAAGCTGCCAGAGGCCACCTCTGGGCCGTGGCAAGTCCAGCATCACTTCTGATGGAGCATGCTCGGGATACATGGCCATGTCTGCAGATAGCTGCCAAAATCCAAGGGATTAGCTAGGCAAAGGAAGCAGATTGTGAACAACATGCCTCAGGACCAGGTCCAATTCAGTTTGCCGAGGGCTTGACACTGGAGAAATGGAAGGGTCCTAGCACCCCAAGTGTAGATGAAGAATAAGCAAAGATAGCTCAGATCTCGGACTTCCTGTGCTTCAGTCTGTCAGGCACACAGTGAAGAGTGGTGGTAAGCTTTGTACTGCCATGTAACCGAGGTCCCATGTCATGAGCACCATACCCCATCAAGGTTCCCTCAAAATCAGGGAAGGGCAAGTTTATAATCAGTTAAAGGGTTTTTTTATTTGTGCAATATCATTCCATACAAAAGCAATAGAAATGTAAATAGACAAGTTTAAAATTGAACAATTGAACAGAAAACCTGTGCACATCATCATTTACAGCAATATTACATTGTAAATTAACTGGTCATTAAAAAACCCTAAGTCCCTCTCTGCTGCCTCCACTTTCAGAGCATATGCTAAGATCCTAGCGCTATTTACAAATTCTGTATTAAGACTATATAACTTACATAAACCCATTAATGTAATAGCTCAGTTCAACATCTTTGTTCAGAGCTCTGTATGGAGAACTACTCTGACACCTTGATCAAAGACTAGGAAATAACTTTCCCAAGTCATCAGAGGGAGCCATCTGACTCTGAGAATACTTTAGCAGTTACCTGCAGACAGCGGACTCTCGATTGGTCCCATGAGAACATGGCCAAAACCCACAGCAAAGCCATCTGAGAAGTGGCAACTGGAAGTCTCCAATTCCTGTGTAAGGTCACAAGTGTCCTATTATCTGACTTGGAAGGTGGTAGCATTAAGCAATGAAGCATTAAAAGATGGTAAGATTCAGTCTTCACTGGACTTGGCTCCATTTACCATTTAAAGCATGCAAAACACTCACTATACATAAAAATAAGGCAAGAAAAACAATTCATCATGAGAAAATAAACTCTTCACAGAGAAACCAAGTACAAGTGCTTCCCACCAGGCCAGGCAGAGACTGCTGGTTCTCTGAGGAGCCACCAGGTGGCAGTTAACTCATGGCTGAGAAGTCTTTCAAGGGTTCAGTTAGACAAGCTTCCAAATCAAATTCATCCTCCACTTGGCAGTCCACATGTCTGACTTTGGTGGGTGTGCCGGCATACACATCCTAGAAAACAGAAGCCCCATCACACCTATTGTCAATCCAGAGCATATTCTTCCTGTTAGTGATCCTGAGCACAGGTTGGGTTTAAACTCGCCCAAGAAATTTCTATGCCCAGAAGCAAGACAGGACCAACCAGATCATTATCCACAAAATTGTATGAACACATGAATACTCCCAACAGCCTTCAAGTCACCCCACCTGGCCAATCACAAATAAAAAGACCTCTTTCTCATCTCCAAGTCAGAGCTGTCTCAACTAGACAGATACAAGATGACACTTAACCTGTGACTTGGGAAGCAGAACCACAGACTAGATGAGCACCCACCCCAGCAGACCAAGAACTGAAAATAGGCCCTCTGTGAGCCTGTCTCAACAATAGGAGGGGGATACTTCCCTACACCCCGGAGCTGCTGGAACCCCTGTGAAATAATGCACAGAAAGATCTGATGTATTCATAATTGGGATGGAGATTCATCATGACAATGAGGTACCATGTGTAATACAGATACTACAAAATACAAAGGGTGTATGTGTGCCCACTTTGTAGGCACAGAAATTTTACATTTACATTTATGTGTGTGTATGTGTGAGTGTACATGCCATGTATGCCTGAGGAGGACAAAGCACAACTTGGAGGAGTTTAGTTCTTTGCTTCCACCATCTGTGTTCTGGAAATTGAACCCAGGTCATGGGACTTGGCAAGTGCCTTTATATACTGAGTCACCTCGCTGGCCTGCACAAGAGAATTCTAATGAGCCAAACAAAACTGAAGAAGCTAGGTGTAGTGATACATGCCTATAATCCCAAAACTTGAGAGGCTGAGGAAGAACTGCACTGCAACAAATTAAAGGTCAGACAAGGCTACAAAAATAAAAATACCCCTAGGAGAGAGATGTTATCTCAGGGCAGAAAATGACCATGTTTAGGGATTAACTAATACCTTTCCATCTAAGTATATTATTTCAATTTTCTGCTAACAGTTGATTTTGGTTCTTTAGAGAGGGTCTTCCTACAGCCCCAGCTGGTCTAGAACTTGTTATATGGGTCAGGCTGGCCTCAATCTCAGAGATAAATCCTACCTCTGCCTCACAAGTGCTGAGATTAAAGGCATGAGCCATGATACATGATCAGAGCTTTTTAAAAAAGCTTTTAAACTTCATTTCATAAAAACAAATATATCTTTAAAAGAATTTTAAGGTATGGTGGCACATACCTTTGGTCTCAGCACTTGGGAGGCAGAGGCAAGTGCATCTCTGGGAGTTTGAGGCCAGTCTGGTCTCCACGGAGTTCAAAGCTAGCCAGGCCTACATAGTGAGACCCAACCTCAAAAAAACAAAACAAAAATAATCCTGTTAAGTGTGGTGGAGGCACCTGGGAGGCAGAAGAGAGAGGAGCTCTTTAAGTTCAAGGCCAGCCTAGTGTCTACATAGTGAGTTCTAGAAAATATATTGAGACCCTGTTTCCAAAACAAATAACCACAACAAAAAAGAAACCCCACAATCCAACAACCTCAAAGTGAAGGACAATAATAAGCATTCTTCAAAAGGTGAGACACTAAATTCCTAAGTGAGACAAGGTCTTTAGGAAAAAGAAAAAAAACTTGTCTAGATTAAAGGAAATCAAACATGTGATCCTAGATTAAATTCTAGATCAAAAGAGAAGGGAAATGGGAAGGTGGGCAGCAGCACTGCCAGGCTAAATTTCAGAGAGTGGGAGGGCTCCATAGGGTTATCCCAGGAGAACATCCTTAACTTAGGAGACAAAAGCCACAGTATTTTAAGTCACGCTTCACCACTTTCAAGGTTACAGGGTCACACTGATAGGAGGAGTTGGTGGCATGGCATTCACAGCACTACAAGACAAACTTTCTCCAGCAACTTTAGGAGGGTATTTTTTAAAATATATTTTTATTACTTTTATGTGTATGAGTGTACTACCTACAGGTTTGTAAGTACACCCATGTCGTGCAGAGCCTGAGGAGATCAGAAGAGGATGTCAGATCCCCTGGAACTGGAGTTGCTAGCCACCATGTGGGTGTTGGGAGTCAAACCCATGTCCTCTGCAAAAGCAGTCAGTGCTTCTAACCACTGAGCCCTCTCTCCAGTCCCAGAAGAGTTACTTAGTCCAGTCAATCTTTCTTTTCTGATTTGGTCTTGAGGGCAGGACCTTGCTAAGAAGGCCAGTTTATCCAAACTCTCAATCTTCTACATATTTTTCTTGTGTTGCATAAATGCAAAAAGGTCTGAAAATGCACCAGACCATTAACTATAGAGTCAGATGAAACAGTTCTGCATACCTCAAACATAACTCAGGTTTTTATTATGGTCTATTTGTGAGACAGGGTATCCCTGTAACCCCAACTGACCTGGAACTCCCTACACAGACCAGGATGGCCTTGAACTCAGTTTCACCTGCCTGGGATAAAAGGTGTGTGCCATCATGCCTGGCAACTTTGTTTTCTAAAATAGGATCTTATGTAGACCAGACTGACCTCAAATTTCTAATCCCCTAGCCTCCAACTTGCAAGTGCTGAGGTTACAGGCATGCACCACTGTGTCTAGCTTTAAAACTTATAACTTTAAAATCCAGCAAATGTGGGCACAAACTCTTTCCTTAAATGCACTCAGCACATGATTCTGGACTAAGATTTTGCAAAAGGGCTTTTAAAGCCAGATAAAAATGTTAAGACTAAAAAAGTTGGGCTAAACCAAAAACCCAAATTAAGGTCACTTGCTCCTTCAGAACTATATCTTGTGATCAATATGGTATTTCAATGACGGGAAATATGGAAGAGTCTTTTTATATACAATACAATCAAACTTCAGCTCTAAACTCAATATAGGAAAGGAAGGGAGAATGTATTTCCAGCATGTGACTTAAAGCATCCAGGCTGAGAGGCATAACCAAAGTACTTACAAAGTTATCCTGTGAGCTTGTCTGGGACTCAGAGCTGCTTTCTGTGAATTCTGTCTCCATTTCCCCAAGGTCTACAGGTTGTCTGAGAAATTAAATACAAGCATATCAGTCACCTGCTGACAGAGCCATGAAACCAAGATTTTCAAGTTTGCTCCCTGACACCAACACTACCCACACCACAGTACACCTGTGTTGTGAAACATTTCCAACAGGGTTTTGGTAATGTCACATTTGGCAGACTCACTCCAGCCCTATCAATTCAACAAAGAAACCATCTCAAAGAAACAACAAAAAAAAAACAAAATAAACCATATGATATACAATCAGTTTTTAAAATTACTGCTCAGAGAACAGAACAATGGTATCATGCTGATAAAAAAACAAATATGACATCTATGATGATACAATTGTCACATCAGTCATTTTCAACATATCCATTTCTAGTAAATTTCCCAACAGAGAAGACACTCAAATATCTTCCAATCAATGTTTCTTAGGAGATTAAGCAGCCAAAGCTCAGATCTGGGATATCTTCAACTGGACACAAGTTTAAAAACCAACAGGAGTAGGACAGATCTATACTCCCAGCTGACACAATCTCAACCTGGGAAGTCTAGACAGGAGGATCAGGACACGGCATTCTGGCTACATGACCTCAGTCTCAAAACAAAAATTTCTAAAAATTATTATTTTTTTTTTTTTAAGTTAAAAACCAGGCTAAAGAGATGGCTCAGAGGTTAAGAGCACTGACTGCTCTTACAGAGGACACGGGTTCAATTCCCAACACTCACACGGTTACTCACAACCATCCATAACTAGTTCCAGGGGATCTGATGCCAGCCTTCTTCTAACCTCCAAGGGCAATGAATGACACATTCAGGCACACATAAAAATAATAAAATAACAAAAAATATATAACAAAGCTACCCTGTAGTCCTAGACTGAGCTATACTTTCTAAGTTCCAAAAGATCAAATTCAGCCCAGGATGTGAATTTTTCTCTAAGCTTCTCCAACCATGAGACATTAGGTGAAGCCTGAGAGAACTGACAACTTCCAGGGTAATCTGCCACTGTGCCAGGGAGAAAGCAACAAAGACATACATTTCTTGCAAATCACATCCTTCTTCAGCTGGAGGATCCCAAAAATGCAAAGCCACCTTCCAGAGTTTGATCTGCTGGTCCCATGACCGCCGACTATACTTCTTAAATTTGTTAGGGGTCTTGGGATGGATTCCAGGTTGTCGAAGGTGTCTGCAAGACCAAGAAAGATTATCTTAATACAAGTCATTTATACCTACACAGCAGTTAGAAGACTAAGCAAACTCTGAGATTAACACTATGTAACAAATAATCGAAATCCTATAAATGAGCCCCCAAAATGCATTAAATCATTATCTTGGGCTAGAGAGATGGTTCAGCATCTAAGAGCCCTAGCAAAGGACCCAGGTTCAGCCAAATAGCTGCTCACAACTGTCAGGAAAAGTATCGAGATCCAAATAAAAATAATCCAGGTGGAGGCTCTCTGTGAAAGTGAACTTTATTCAGAGGGGTGCAGGGGCTGAAGCTCCACAGAGACAGAGCAGCCAGCAACAAGATGGTGTCTGGATGGGGTTTTAAAAAAACTCTAGCCTGGGAAAACAAGAAGGATGTTAACTAAGCCAGTGACTGTGTTGGGGGTTGCAAGGTATCTGCCTCCTGTCCAAGTGGCAAATTTCACTGCCCTGTCAGATCTGGATGCCCCTAGGGGTTTTAAAAATAACCAGGGAAGGCATTTACCCTTTGTGCATGACCTTGAGATGAATAAACTGGACTACCCAGCACCGAACAGTCCAACCTTTTGATTATAATAGGGAAATGGGCCAGTTCCAAAGGATCTAACACCCTCCCCTCTGGACTCCCTGGAGACTAGACACACACATGCTGTTCAGGTATAGACATGCAGGCACCTCCCCCCAGAACAGGGTTTCCCTGTAGCCTTATCTAGCCTAGAACTTAATTAAGAGATCTGCCTGCCTATGTCTCACAAATGCTGGGATTAAAGGCGTTCACTACTGCCCCCAGCAGGAAAATAAATCTCAAAGGGGAAAAAGAAATTTAGCCAGGCTATCTGTACTTGCCTGTACTCCCAGCACTTTGGAGACAGAGTCAGGAGGATCTCTGAGTTCCAGGCCAGCCAAAACTACCCTGCCTTACCAGCGCTCACTTGTCAAAAAAGAAATTGGAAAATTTAAGAACACACAATTTACACTGAATAGAGCATGCTAAATTTTCCTCTAATTAGGTTTTTTAAATGTGTATGAGTATTTCACCTACATATATGTAAGCGTACCACATGCATGTAATACCCAGAGGCCAAAAGAGTAATAACCTGGAACTGGAGCTACAGACAGCTGTGAGCCTAGTGGGCCCTCCAGCCCCTCCAAATAGATCTTTACAATCTTTAACTTGACTTGCTTTTCCCATTTTGTATTTTAATAACTACATACTGCTTGGCGTGGTGGCACATGCCTTTAATTCCAGCACTTGGGAGACAGAGGCAGGTGCATTTCTGTGAGATCGAGGCCAGCCTGGTCTACATAGTGAGTTCCAGGCCAGCTGGGGCTACAGAGACCCTGCCTCAAAAAGACAAAATAATAATAGTAACTTTATTTTATGTATATATGTTTTGTCTCCATGTATTTAAGTGCAGCCATGTCATACAATGGTTTTGGGAATCAAACCTGGATCCTCTACAAAAGCAGCCAGTACTCTTAACCACTGAGTCATCTCTCTAGATCATATTTTAATAATGACATACTTTATAAGGCTGCTATAAATCCTGGGGATGAAACGCTAACTTAACATCTGAAACTGTCAAAATGATCACTTATTAATCTTCATGGTCAATCTATTCTTGATTTGTACCTAAGTGCCCATGGATCACTAAAAAACACTTCCTAGCAGTCTGTCTAATCTAAGCAACTCCACAGGTACACTACTGTGGGGCAGCACTACCTGGGGACCTCTTTAATGTAGCGATCATAGGCAATAGTATTCTTTCCGTAGTTGATCTGCTTCTGTCTTCTCATCAAGACGCTTTCATCTGTCTCCACAGCAGCTGGGACTGAAGGTACAGACTCCTTTGAATCAGAGCTGAAAACAACGGGAGGTTAAATAAGCAAGCCTTGCAATTAAGACCACTGTGCCAAGAAAGTGCTGGAACATTCATTTTCACTCTTTTTGAATACAGAAATTGAGCATACAATTATTTCTAATCAGCGAAGAACTGATCAATAATATTGAAACAATCATTATGTCTCAAAATTTTCATTAACTACAAGGAAATGCTTGAACACGTACCTTCCTGACGATGATTTTCTCTCTCTTCCAAAGTCATTTATGAGTAGTTTCCTTTTATATCTGAAAACAAAATAGTTTTTAAAAGGGTAAAAACCACAAACAACAAAACAGTGCTTCTAAAACTAACAGCCACCAGGAATGAAGCCTTCTCCCTGAGCAGCATGGTTCTAGGATGGGAGGGTGCTGAATTTGAGGTAGCTGGGGCCTAGCAAGGCCCTGACTACACCGTGTGTGTTTTGGCATGTAGAACATGGGATGGACTATTTCTTTTTAGCTTTTAATTTCTTAAAATATTTCTTGAGTTTGAGTGTGTGTACATGCACGCAAACATGCATATAAAGGTCAGAGGTCTACATTTGGGAGGCAGTTCTCTCCTATCACAATGCTGAGTTCCAGAGATCAAGCTCAGGTCATCAGTTTGGCAGCAAACACCAAGCCACCTCACCAGCCTGACATTATTTCTCTGAACCCTATTAATCATTTGCAATCTATGTTCCAAATAAATTTTAATCCTGTTCCTGTCCAAGATGCTCAAGAAAACTCAACTTGTCCTTTCCTTTCCTTATGTGTGTGTTCAATGTTTCCATGACCTCATGAAAAACCAATGGTGTCATTCTTCAGAAACCATCCATCCCATTTTGTTTTCTGGACAGGGTCTCTCATTAGCCTAGGGCTCACCACTGTAGCTAGACTGGATGGCTGACAAATGCCAAGAATCATTCTGATGCTGCCTCTCCAGCCCTGAAATTACAAACACACACCACTTTGCATGGCTTTTTCACACGGGTTCTGGGAATCTTCTGCTTTTATCCTTAGCCCCTTCTTTTTTTTTGGAAGTAGGGCCTAAGGTGCCAGTCCTTGATGCTGGATGGTCTATTTTCAACATCTTTCAGTTATGGCACTTTGTAATATAAAGGCTGTCAAGAGCCTAGTTGTTTGTGTTGCTTAAAGCAACCCATTCATGAGATAACTGTCCTTCAGACCTCAGACACACATTACCCCATGGCCAAAAGAAATCTTAATAATGCGACTAGCAAACCCAAGCATCACCTACTGCCAAGATGAGAACAGGCTGCCAGTCCCGCTTCCCTGGCTGTTATCAGGACACACTTCCTCTTCAGAATTAGCTGACAATAACCCTATCTTTCCTAGCTAAGCTACTTCTAAAACAGTTGAAATCTCTCAACAACACACATCAACTATTAGGAAGCATACTTTTAACAAAAATCAGTCTACTGGATTTGGATTGGATAGCACATATCAAAGAAAGCCTAAGGCGGATGCAGTGGTACATGCCTTTAATCCCAGCACTTGGGAGGCAGAGGCAAGCAGATCTCTATGAGATTAAGGTCAGCCTGGCTACAAAGCAAGGTTCAGGCCAGCTGGGGTCACAGGGAGACCTGTCTCAAACAAAGTATACCAAATTTGGGATCTCTGTCATGCCTGAGCTGTGTTATGGTCAGGTGTCAGAAAACAGCCCATTTCCAGTCAGGTATAGTAGACAAAACCACAATTCTACCATCAGATGGCTCAGTAGTTAAGAGCATTGGCTGCTCTTGCAGAGATACCTGGGCTCGATTCCCAGCACCCACATAGTGGCTAAAAACCACTTGTTAACATCAGTCCAAGGGATCTGGCGCCCTCTTCTGACTTCTGCAGAAACTGTACGACATGGATGCACTTACATACAATGCAGGCAATACACACTCATACATAAAAGCAAGCAAGCTCTGGGTTAAACAAAAGACCCTGTCACACTAAAATAAAGTGAACAGCAACTGAAGACACCTGAGGTCAACCCCTGGCCTCCATGTACATCTGCAAAGGGCCCGAGTGTCTATTTCTAATGAATTACCAAGAGACCCTAGCCTTGAGACCAGATGTGGGGGAAGAGGAGGACGTTGTGCTGGGGATTAATAAATTCAGAGTCTCGTGTACGCTGGGCAAGCTTACCACCAGTGACCTACACTCCCAACCCCTAAGAAACAGATTTTTGAGTACTACTGAGATATACCTTGAGTATAATAACTGAAAAAACAAAATATTTCAAAGAGGCCCAAAATGCATACCTTGCAATCTCTTTGTTAACTTTAGTCCTCATTTCATCCTCTTCAACTGCACTTGCCCAGTCAGAACATCGAGAACCGGGCTTAGGGCCTTCAGGAGTGGTGAAGCTACAATAAGATGAAAATGCACATTTAAACAATGCATACGTTTTAGCTTCAAAAATTTTCAGGAACACTTCTACCCACCTACAACAGTCAGTAGTACTGTGACTAATGAGGACACTGTTCAGTGACAAGGCAGGCACAGGAAGATAAGACAGCAAAGCACTGTCAATACTAGGAATGAGCACTTAGTATGGAACTTGCTTTGTTGCTTGGAGGTAGTCTCACTGTCACAGTCTTGAACTATGTGTCCTGCTTCAGCTACCTCCGTGCTGAGAGTACAAGTATTAGCCATTAGAACTGGTTTAACTTGTTTATTCAGCTGCAACACAGGTTATCATTATTTTAAGACTTCTGCATGTCTGGGAGATAGGATCTCACTATGCAGCCTTGGCTGGCCTGGAACTCAGGAGATTCACCTGCTTCTGCTTCCCAGGCACTGGGGTTAATGTGCTCAGCTATTTTTTTTTTTTCTAGTTTTTGGATCAGTTTATTTTTATTTTACTCCACACGCATGCAAGCAAGTAAGGGTGCCTGTGTATGTAATGCCAGAGTCCAAAAGAGAGTTAAATTCCCTGGAACTGGAGCCAAGGACAGCTGCCACTCGATGCTAGAGACCTAAAAATTGATCCTGGTCCTCTGCAAGAGTGGAAAGTGCTTCTAACCACTGAGCAATTCCTCCAGCTTCTATTTTAAGACCTTTAGAGGGGACTCCAAGGAACACTAAAGTCTACACTGTGACAAGTCCACAATAAGAATCCAATAAAGCAAATAAGGTTTATCCATTAGCTGTACAAAACTCACCACACACTGAAGCATGATGGCACAGACCTTTAAGCTCAGCACTTGGTAGGCAAAGGTACCTGATTTGCATTCAAGGATAGTCTGCTGGTCTATGCAGTGAGTTCTAGGCCAGTCAGGGCTACATAGTAACACTGTCTTAAAAAAGAAAAGAAAAAAAAAAAAAAAAAAGTCCACAGAGATGGCTCAGTGAATAGAACATTTGCTGCTCTAGCAGAGGACCTGAGTTTGGTTCCCAGCACACGCATCAGGTAGCTCATAACTGCTTCTTTTGAGGGGGCTTTTTGAGACAGGGTCTTCCTATAACCCCAGCTGGCTTGGAACTATGTAGACCAGGCTGGCCTTGAACCTACAGAGATCTGCCAGCCTCTGCCTCCCTAGTGCTGGGATCAAAGGCATGTGTCACTATGCCCAGCTCATAACTGCAGCTCCAGGAGATCCTACACCCTCTTCTGGCCTCCATAGGTACACACACAGCATACAATCACAAAGACACAAATAAAAATTAGATCTTTGATATGCACCACACTTAAAATGTATAATCAGAAAATATGGGTCATAACTTTTGTTGCATTAAGAATCAACTATGGCCGAGCATAGTGGTACAGAAGGCAGAGAGAAGCAGGCAGATCTCCAGGAGGTCCAGGCCAGTCAGTGCTACGTAGGGTTATGCTGTCTAAAATAACAAGAGGGGCTGGAGAGATGTCTCGGTGGCTGCTCTTGCAGAAGACCCAGGTTTGATTCCGAGCACCCACACGGCATGGCTACCCACCACCTATAACTCCAGTTGTGGGGGATCCGATGCCCTCTTTGGACCTCTGTGGGCACTGCACAACATGGAAGCACCTACCAATATGCATGGCGAGACATGCATACATGTAAAATAAAAATAATAGATATGTTTTAAGTTAGTCTATGAGTTTGTTAGTTTGAAAAGCTAACTGGGTCTATGGAGAGCTGCAGGTCAGCAGCTCTGAAACTCAAAAACAGCAACAGTGAAACTCAAAAACAAAAACAGGCTGAAGAGATGTCTCAGCAGTTAAGAGCACTAGCTGCTCTTACAGAAGATCCAGGTTTGATTCCCAACACCCACATGGCAGCTAACTATTTGTAATGCCAGTTCCAGGAGATGGGACACCCTCTTCTGACCTCCAAGGGCAACTGCACGACAGGGGTGTACTTACATACATGCAGACAATACACTCAAAACACATAAAATAATAAAAAACAAAAAGAATTCAGGTTACATGTAAACTTATATTGGCATACTTGAAAATCCCCTCAAGGAATTACACTTTCTTCCTTTAAAGTCATACCACACCAAAAAAACTTCAAATTTTTTTCTCTTTTTTTTCCTTTTCCCTTTTATGAGCTAGGACCTCATCATGTAACTGGCTGGCCTGGAATTCATTACATAGACCAGGCTCACCTCAAATTCAGAGATCAATTGCCTCTGCTCAGTGCTGGGATTAAAGGTGTGGGCCACCAAACCCAATTTAAGGTGGTTTTCAAAAAGTATATTTCCAGTCAAATGTGGTGGCAGACAGGAGAAATCCCAGCACTCAGAAGACAGACATAAGACAGCAAGCTAGAATATACAATCTTTCTTAAAAGAAAAACACAAACACATAAAGTAAATTTGCATATTTTAAAAAGGGTTACAGCCAGGCCTGGTGGTGCACACCTTTAACCCTAGCACTCAGAGGAGGCAGAGGTAGGCCAATCTGTGAGTTCCAGGCCAGCTGTGACTACAGGGAGACTTTTGTCTTTGTAAAAAATTTTTTAAAAACTACAAAGGTATGAAATCAAATTAGATCATTAGCTAAGCTGAAGATGCAACTGAGTGTAGCAGAGACAGAATGAAACCAAATGGAGGCATCTTCTACAAAGTTTAAGTCCATTTCTTTGACAAGGCCGACTACATTCACAATTTATTCTGCCCCAGATGACAGAATAAAGCCTATTTTACTTTACATTGAACTAACCTCTTGCCAAAAGGCTACTACCCCAGTTCATCATGTCAGAGACACCCCCCACCCACCCAAGCCATCTCCCATACTATACAAACAGCAAGTGACTCCTGCCTTTTTGGTGGTAACCTATGAACTAGAAGGCTGGGGTCTAGGCGCTAAGAACCAAGAAAATTCAAGAACCCAACATTTTGTCTTTAGCTAAATGAGGCCAGGGCAGGGTTCAAACTTAATGTTGAGGTTGTTTTAGTTGCTGTTTGGTTTCTTATTATTTTCCCAGAGACTAGGTCTCACGTAGCCCAGGTTGGTCTCAAACTCACTTGAAGTCAAGAATGACGTTAGATTTCTGGTTCTCCTGCCTCTACCCTTCTGAGGTTGGGGTCACCACTGCACCGTTTTAATACAAGGTGGGAGTCAAAACCCTACTTCTGAGCAGGCGAGGTAATCCCTCTGCCAGGTGCGCTACATCCCCAGGCCTCAATGATGATACGGAGTGATCGTGCCCCTTCATATCTACCTTAGGATTGTCCTCTGGACTCTTCCTAGACCTGGTCGCAAGTGCTGGTAACTCACCCCTGCACCCAACAGCCTCTCCAAGTCTAACCACTGACTGCCCCCATAACCGCCCAGGCCCCACCTTCACCTGGGACAGATGTTCAGGTCTAAGGGTTTGCGGCAGTCTCCGTTCATTTCCGGCAGCAGCCAAGACCTGTACTCAGAAGTCTGCCCTGAACCACCACCGCGGCTTCATCCGCCCCTGCAGCCCGGTCCTGTCCTGTCCCCTTGCGGCTTCCGCTCCCGCAGCACACAGGGCGGAGAGCACGCGGCACTTCGCCCCTCACATACCTGGGGGCCCAGGGGTGGTCGTCCCCAGGCAGCCCAGCGCCCAGCCGCCTCCCTCACACTCCCGGTTCTATTGGAACACACTGGTTCTTCGGGCTCCCCAACTTCACCAACAGACACGGCGAGGCGCTGTCCCCGACACTCGGCTCCAACAAAGGCCGGCCCGCTCCGGATGAATCCGGTTTTGCTGCCGCCCGCCCGGCGTGGAAGCCGCTGGTGAGGCCGCGCGCTCAGGTGGAGGCCCGCGTCCGGGACAGCAACCCCTCCCACGCGCTCCCGACCCGTCCGTTCCCGCACCTCTCGGGTCGGCACTCGGCGGCCGGCCGCTCGGCGTCCCCGGTGTCCTCAGGCTTACGGTGCCTCTCGTCGGCTCTGCGCTTCCGTCCGAGGCTCCAGCGGGCAAGGGACGGCGGGCTGCGGAAACGCGCTGTCAGCGGCGGGCCACGGCCTTGGGACCCCCGTCCCCAGGATCCCCGCCCCCATCCGAGCGGCCCCGCGGCGCTCACCTGGCGGTCCCGTCGCGGCGGCTCCCGTTGCGCTGGGGGCTCCGGGGTCGGCTGTCCATGGCGGCGGCTGCAGGCAGCTCCGAGCGCGGCAGAGTTCTGCCGACGCCCCGCCCCAACCGCCCTTAAGAGCGCGGCGCCCCGCCCCCGCCGCTCCCGCGCGCGCGCTTGGACGAGACCATCGGCGACGCCGGGAAAAGGGGGGGCTGGGGGAATGCGTCTGCGGGGACCGGGCGGTGGGCAGCCGGGCCGGGCCGGGCCCTCGAGGCCTCCATGCCTTCGGGACGGGTAGGCGGGGCCCGCGGCGGAAAGGCCGGGCGCCCACCGCGGCTCACGTGGGTGGTCGCGTCTTCACCCCCTCAGGTTTTGGCGGGAGATGCGGCCGCCACTCCGCCCCTCAGGGCAGGAGGGCGGGGCTGGGGGGGGGTCCTTCTCTCCCAGCGCTTCTTCCCGGCATCCTCCAGCCGCGGACCGCCGGCGTCGATCTGACTGCCAGGTCACACAACGCACAGCACTGGCAACCTTGCTTTATTATAACAACAGGGAATCATCCGGCACCTGCGCGTCCCCAGACTCGTCCTCCGCGGTTCAGACCACCCGGGTCCCGCCCCTGCTGCTCGGCCGCAGATCCCTGCGGCTCCGCCCCCGCGGGGTCAGGGCTAGGAGCGGAGGGCGGCCCGTCTGTACCGCGAGCCCGAATCCCCCGGGGCATCCTCGGCCAAGCGCCGCAGTCTCTGGGCCGCACCTGCGGGCCAACGAGCTGGGAGCGGCTGCGGCTCGCCGTCCTGGGGCCCTGGGCCTGACAGCGAAGGGGGAAGCACCCGGGGCGGCCGTGGCCTGCTGCTCCTGCTCCAGGCCAGCTGCTGCCACCAGGAAGCCCCAGAGAAGGGTCTCACACTGCTGAACCTCTCAACTGTCGGGGCCTGGGACATAAGTATGCTCCGTAATAGTTAAGGCAAAGAGGCCAAACCTCAGGGTCTCGGGCTTACAACCAGTGTGTGGAGTACCAGCCTCCACCTGAAGGTGTGAACAAGAAGGGAAGGCTGAAGGATCCCTTGGGGCACGTCCATGAGAATTTCCTCTAAATCAGAATCCCCCACCTACCACAGGCTTAAGGTAGAGAATGGCTGCGGGTATGTACTTTGACTAGAACCAGGTGCCAAGGCCCAAGAGCTCTAGGTACTCCCATGAGTGTCTAGAGGAGGCCCCAAATCTGCTGTGATCTTCAGCGCACAGTACACACGTCCAGAATACAGAATCGTGCACGGCAAGTGGGGCAGGGCACCCGGCTGGCCAGCCAAGTGTCAGGACGCTGGGGGTCCTGGCGGCTGGCAAACCACTTGCCCATGCAAGTGAGACACCACATGGGGCGGCAATAACATTGCTGGCACTCGCCCACAGCCGGCTCCTGGCATGTCTTCACCAGCTTCACACTGGCCCGTGTCTGCATGCAGCCTATACAGGCCTCAAGCTCCTACAGAGAGATAGGTGGGACACAGGTGTTGCAAAAGGCCTGCAAAATGGGGGAGGGGAAGTACACCCACCCTTCCACTTGGGGCAGCTCCCACCTGGCTGCTCGGCACTGAATAGGCTGGATTGACCTCCACCAGGGAGGCAAATGTCTCCAGGAATAGGTCACCCAGGCTCTGGCGGATGACAACGTTGGCTGCACTTCGGATGGGGGCCCGGAGCTTCTCACATAGTTCACCATACTCTGCTGAGTTCAGCCTGCAAGAGGCATGGCCTGATAAGCTGGGCCACTCTGCCCCTGAGCCACAACCTAGAGCCACCCAGGACCAGAAACAAGCAGGGAGAGAGAGAAAACAAGCCACCTCAAGAGGTCCCCGGAGTAGCATCAGGAAAAGATGGCCCTGTAGGTAGAGTCAACAGACCCTGTGGTTACTGGCCCCAAGGAAGAGCTTGGAGCTGAGATACCACCAAGCTGCCCAGGCTTTCTCAAGAACCCGTGGAGGCAGCTGAGTGACAGAACAGAGGAACAGCACAGGGAAAGCAGGGGAACACACAGGGAACTTGAAGGGGTCAGCTGACGCCCCAGGAATCTGCCCACCCCTACTCCCAGCACCTCCTAAGAGCTGCATAAAGTCTACTGTGCCCTCCACAGTCACGGTACACTTACCTTATATCAAAAGGCTGCATGGCAGGGCAGGTGCTTGCCACTCGTATGGTAAGGAGTTGCACAGGTAGGTTTGAGTCTGGTGAGAGATCATGCTGCCGAGACTCAGTCACAGTCAAGTGCACATCCTGTTGCTGAGCCACATACACACGGTATGTGGTCACCTTCATTACCCATGTGTCTGTCACAATTACACGGGCACCAGGTGCCCCAGTAGCAAACTTGTCAATCCGCCGGAACTCTGTGTTGATGGAAGAGGCAACTGCCTGCCAGCCTGATTGTGGAAGGGCATAGTGGGCTAGTGTTTTGGCCAATGGGTGTCGGGCCCACTTGTCCTGGGACCAGTAGTAAATCAGGGCACAGGACATAAAGAGGAGGGTCACAGCCAGGAGAAGGAAGACCTGCCAGGCCTCCGGGGCCTGACTCGGGGAGTAGAGCTGCTTTTCTGAGGCTGCAAAGCACATGCCCATGTAGTAGCCTGCAGAAGAGAGAAGGCATCTCAGGGGAAGTCCAGTCTGCTAGGTACCACGGGGACCCATCTGAAGACCACAGTGCTGGGGGAAGGAAAGAGCCACTTCCTGTCCTGCTGCCAGCCCTGGGCCTTGCCTGGGTCACCTCGGACATGGTCAGCATCCAGCACAGGTGACCCTTACCCCTCTACCTCCACAGCAGGCCTGGCACAGACCTTAGCCACAACAGTGGTGCCACATGCTAGGGGAAAAAAGTTCTCAATTTATTAATCAAATTACTATGTTAACATGACTTTTGTACGCAGAGGCCAGCTCCACTGTCTGCTACTCTTGGTATAGCCTCCGTGAGTACTTGTCCTCCCTGACTTTGGGGTTACTGTTCACGCTATGTGAGTGCCCATGAGCTCTACAGGTGGGGCTCGAGAAACCCACCCCATAGCCCTTCTGGGGGAACCAACTGGGCCAGAGAGTCCTGCCTCTGTGCCCTTTTTTGCATCTGCCAAAACACCTGGTGGCCATGCCAGCCCCATTTCCAGCTCTCTAACTACATTCCCTCAACGCACCTTTCCCTTAAACCAGGCCTGCATACTTTCATCCCACATCTGACTCCAGTTCCTTGGGGTCCTCACACCAACCCTTCCTGTGCCCGGGCTGCCAGGGTGGAAGCCATCAGACACCTGTTCTCCCACACATGTCTTTCTCCCTCTGTTTTCTACAGAGGTGTCCGGCCTGGATCCCAGCCTCCAATCACTGCTCTGTCCTAATGATGCCCCCAAACTGTCCTCTGACCAGCTGACAGGCCTTCCAGAGGCCACAACCCTCCACTGCGCTGCCTGGCACAGAAACCTCTGCATCAGTACACCCCACCCTTGGACATCCTCACCCCTGCCAACCCTTCCCACACCCACCATCTCCACGTAGCTCTTCTTCAGACCCCTCCGGTTGGAACCAGTCACCAGGAGCCCTGTTCCACCCAGCAAGTACCCCGGACATGCCGATCAGGCGGCGCGCATCCTGCACCACAGCCACGGCGACCGTCCATCCGCGCCTCCCTCGGAGACTAGCCTGGGCCGCCGGGCCCCTGCTCAGGGGACAGCCGGGCTGCAGAAGTTCGCTACCCCCGGGGTCTACGCGCCCAGCTCAACATCAACCGCGGGCTCGCGCGCAGGAACCTCACCCAGCGGCAGCAACGAGTGACACAGAAGCGTGGCCGCGGTGCGGCGGAGATGGTAGGGCACGAAGGCGGCGTCCTCACTGCCCAGCCAGCCGGACAACAGGTTCTGCACGGTGAGTCCGGCCGAGTAGAACTCGTTGGGCGTGAACACGAAGCACACTGCGAAGACCAGGTAGGCCAGCGTGAAGGTCACCTCGGGGCTGTCCATCACGCCGCCGCCGAGTGCGCGGGGAAGATGCGAGCGGCCAGTCGCGGGCGGTTGGCGAGCAATGGCATCCACAGCCAGGCCGCCCGCAGGGCACTCTGGGAGCCAGAGTCCTCCGTTAGGCCGCCCGCGAGGCATTCTGGGAGCTAGGAATCTCAATCAGCCGCCCCAAAGAGCGCTGTGGAAGACAAAAATGAGTCCCCGGCTGGCCGCCCGCGGGGCACTCTGGGAGACAGAGTCCCCGGCTGGCCGCCCGCGGGGCACTCTGGGAGACAGAGTCCCCGGCTGGCCGCCCGCGGGGCACTCTGGGAGACAGAGTCCCCGGCTGGCCGCCCGCGGGGCACTCTGGGAGAACTCTCGTAGTGCTCTAACCGCGCCCGCTGCAGAATCAGATTCTCGGGGCGATGGGAGACAGTATAGTGACTGGTTCCCAACAAGCGCCCAGGGCAGCTGGTGCGAACACACAGACCCCCCTCACCGCCGAAGGCCGCCGGTACGCCCTCACTTCCGGAAGCGGAACTGCTCGTGCGTGTAGGGCGGGACCAGTGAGGCCTGCCCTTGGCCGCCGCGCCCGAGCGTTTCCTCTCCTGGCCGCGCGCTGATTGGCTGCGTCTCGCCAACCGTCGGTATTTGAATCTGCAGGCGGACTGTGAGCGGTCGGGCTGCGATCCGCTCAGCTCGGTTCCTGTTGAGGAGCGGGCGGCGGCGCGGGCGCAGGCCCCGGGGACAGCCGGCAGGTAAGTGGCGGCCTCTCCCCCGCCGACAGGGGAGCAGATGAGCTGCGAGGCTTCGGGCGGGCCTGGATTCTGCAGGCCGCACCTCGCGCGGGCGCGGGCGGGGGCGCCGGCTCACACTTTCGGGGGCGGGAATCTGTCCCTCGAGCCATGGGTGTTTGCTATATTAGCGACTCTGCCCAGCTTCCCCGCGAGACCTCGACCTGCATTCCGTGAGCGCCTGGTGGATCTCCTCCGCTGCCTCCAGGCCTATCTGGGGCGAGTGCCCAGTGTGAGACACGCGCCTCCCAGCGAGACATCCTTTGTCCCAGGTCTTTTTCGAGCCCACCGTCCAAGGGATAGTTTCGCCCTTGGAGCGTTGTCCTCCCTATTGTCCTTCCGTCCAGCTTGGGCACGGCAGAATAAAACACTTCTCTTGGAGACATTTTGTTCCCCCCATAGAGATGATCCTGCTAGGTGGTTTTCTCCTCCCTAGTACCCTTCTCTGAAACGTGTCAGGGTCGGCAGGACCAAGGCCCGGGGGAAGGGAGCAGGAGCGGGGACGCAGGGCAAAGCCTCTTTCTTAACTGTAGCCTGCAGGATGACTCCATATCTATACCTGTGTGCTTTGACAGACATCAAAATCACTTGATCTTACACACCTGCTGACCCACTGTTCTAGGTGGGAGGTGGATTATTCTCCATTCTTACCTGCATTTTCCACCTGGGAGAACATCATCAGCGTCAGCTGTACCACCTCCCCTAGGCACCTGGACCTCGTGCATAATCTCATCAGAACAGGTGCAACAGCAATATTGAAAGCTTCCCTCTGTCTCCTCTAG
Source organism: Eospalax fontanierii (assembly GCA_035773235.1). Taxonomy (NCBI): domain Eukaryota; kingdom Metazoa; phylum Chordata; class Mammalia; order Rodentia; family Spalacidae; genus Eospalax; species Eospalax fontanierii. Next base: position 85,012,295 of record CM069533.1, on the reverse strand, counting down.
CACCTCACAGTCAGTCCTACACCAAGAGGACATCAGAACTTAAGCCTGGTTTGTCAGCTTTGTGACCAAGAACTCCTCCTTAACATGCTTGCCACACAAACATGAGAACCTTCATTTGGATCCCCCCACCTATCTAAAAATAGCCTGACATGCTGGCAGTGTCTGTAATCCTAGTAGTGAGCAGGCAGGAATCAGAAGATCCTGGACCTCATTGGAAGCTAGTCTTGCTGATTCAGTGAGCTCAAGTCTACTTAGACACCATATCCTAGTAAGATAGAATGTGATTCAGGAAGGCACTTGATATCAACCTTGGGCTTTCAGCCCACACTTATATATGCACACAAATGGACATACAGGCACACAGGTGTATACACACCAAAAAATAGACCTTAGCCAAAGCCAGGCCTGGAAATACTGGGCTGTCTGTTCCTCCACCTTCGTTCCTGAAAGGCTTCCTCTCTAAGACCATTTAGCCCAGAAGCGTGTACTTCTGCATCCATAGCTTTCCAGTTCCTACGCCCTCCTATAACCAGTTCTCAGGCCAAAATCCTAAACATTGCCCTACATTTCCTCACCCTGACCCCCGCCAACCCCATGTCCTTTGTACCTTGTTAGCCAAACTGAGTCCCACCTTCTTTGGCTGAGGGAGCTTCTGGTGTGTCCCTTCCCCCCTGTCATGCCACACAGGCTTCTCTAGTGGAGTCGGCAGACACTTCTGTTTGTGATGCTCTCCTCCCCAGTGTCTTTGATTGTCTGTGGTGCTGTCCCCAGCACCGTTCCTTATTGTTCAGCCAGAGTTCCCAGGGTATCACCACCAAGAGTCCATGGCCACTCCCTGGGGCAAGTCAGTGCTTTGTTCTCTGGAGACACCTAGACTGGTAATACTGTAAATAAGAAAGGTGATGGTATCTGTAGTGTCAGTGACTGGCAGAAGGACCTGGGAGCTAGGAGTGAAGCTGTTCTAGAACCTTCTAGGCCTGCCTGGAGGTCCTGATATAGAAACTTCTTGAGACTTGCTGAATAACTGGTGACTTCCCTGTCCCCTACGGTCTCCCAGTTCCTCTAGGAGAAGAGCACACACCCTGTCCTGCTTCAGGGTAAACTGCCACCTTCTGAACCAGTTGCTGAAAGGGTTCAGGTTGAGACAGAAAACCAGACGTTCTCCCAGGGACTCTAATGCTTCTGCTGGCAGTGCAAACTCCAAATGATACCTATGCTGGAAGAGGGAATCTCCTTCTCCCTGCCACACTTACGGGTCATTTCTGCCCTCAGTTGTGTCTAAGTAGTGCAGCATCAGTGCCCTCCCACTGACTAAAACATTCTGTTTTTCCAGGATGAGTCTGCATATCTTAAATGATGAAAATGTCCCCACTGAAAAAAGTGCAGAAAACTGCGACTTCCTGTTTTCACAACCAGAACTTACCGGGAAATCCTGTGTTCTTCGTCTATCACAGAAAGAAAATGTTCCACCCAAGAACCAGGCCAAAGGGACAAAGGTAAGTGTAGACTCTTAATAGTTGTACTTATTACATTCTCTGGGATCTGCTTTTCTGAGACTCTTCGGTATGTGACACTCTGACTTGCTTGTGGGGACTTCATCATGGAACATGTGTACTCTCCTTGCCACCCAACAGGTGACTTTTCAGACTCCTTTGCGGGATCCACAGACACATAGGATCTTAAGTCCTAGTATGACCAACAAACTTGAGGCTCCTTTTGCTCTCGATGACAGTGTTGGATTAGAAAACTATCCCTACATCTGGTTACAGAAAGAGAAGTAAGTATTGATGTCATTTAATGTCTCGCAACTCTGTCCTGAGGGTCATTTTTAAAGCATTTGGTCCTGTCCCATCTGGGCTTTTTTTCTCTTGATCTCTGCCTCTAGTATAAGCAATACCTGGCCCAGTTGTTAGTGGAGAATTGGTCATCAGATACTTGGAATGAGTTTTAATTTGATACTTCTTTCTTTTGTTGTACCCTTACCACTCTGTGGTTGGTTGGTTGGTTAAGTTTTTGAAATAGGGTCTCACTATGTATCCCTGGAGATGTGTGGATCAGGTTGGCCTTGAACTCACAGAGAGCCACCTGCCCCTGCCTCCCAAATGCTGGGATTAAAGCTGTGTAGGGGAGATGAGCTATAGTTTTCTTCCTCTTGAATTCTGCTCATCTCTTTCTCCTTGAACTCAGCATTTGCCTTCTAATCAACACTGGGAGAAAGCAGATGAAACTCATAGGCAGGAGCTATGGAGATGGTTCAGCTTGTTTACCACATAAACTGGAGGACCTGTGTTCAATCCTTGGTGCCTACATTTAAAGAGCCCAGCACAGCCTGCAATCCAAGCCCTAGTGGGGCTCACTGATGAGCCAGTCTATCCAAACTAGCAAGCTCCAAAAAAAAGTGTGGAGAATGGTTGAGAAAGATGTCCAGTGTCGACTTTGGGCCTCGGCCCTCATGTGCACATGCATCTGCACACATGTGCACACACACACAAAAGAACTATTAAGAGCAAGTGCAGCTGAAAGGATGGGGAGTAGTTCTGTGGTAAGTGTGTCAGGCGTTGGCCTGGCGGGGATGTCAAGGATTTTGAGGATTCAGAGCTTTCATTAGTACACATGTGTGGTTGGATACCCTGGTACCTTGGTTTCCAATATAGTGGGAAAACCCTAACCACAACAAGGATGTTTAACCAAAAAGGGCATTTTGACCAGGAGATGTAGCTACCATGGTGCAACTGTAATTTCCCTTGTTTCCTCATATCAAGCTCTTTGCCTAGGAGCATCTGGTGTATTCTCCTTCCTTGAATGGGTGGAAACTTTCTTAGAAGCCATTCTTATTCAAATTTAGTCTGTTGCAATTGGATGTGGAAGGGTATCTTGCACATGTTCCTCAGAATGGGCTTCATAAGGGCCAGTTTGCCAACAGACCAGCTTTGTTACTGTTCTTTTCCTAGAGCTCTGACTTTTTACTCTTGTCAGCTTGGCAGGCTATAAGCCTCTTATTTTCCATCCCTAACATTCCTCCTGCTGGGTACGTCCCTGTGCTATCACCACTGTTCTGTATTATGTATGAAAGTAACAGGGCCAAGGCAGGCCACCAGCTGTCTTCCATTGACAGAGTAAAGTATACCTACTGTCTCCTCCCCTAGAGCCACCTTCCCATCTGGGTTTTTAGCTCTAACATTCCTTTTAACCCTAACATTTGTGTTTATAGTAATGCTGGGTTATTACCCTAGGTGTCAACTGAGAGAGGAGAGCAGTTGGAGCAGAGATTAGGCTGGGAGTTTCTTACCCCAAAACTTCTTGATTTTAACTTTTTCAAACTAGGAGAAAAGTTGCAAGAATAGGGCTCTGAGTATAGGCCTCTCATCATCTGAGTCACAGAAGTGGCAGATCTGTGTGACATCAGCCTCCTCTGGCCAAAGATTAAATAATGCTTGTCCCAAACACAGCAGTGTGTGTCCTCTACATTGTGGTTATGATGCCCAGTGCTACCCTGTTCCCTCAGCTGTCCTGGTAGGGTTTCCTGCCTGATAAGGTCTCTATGGCCCTGCCACCCCAGGGTATTAGATGCAAGGCACAACAGGGACAGTGGCTTAGGAGTGTGCCCTCAGGCTGGAGGCAGCATTCCTGACCTCGGCTTACCTCTCCTGAAGTTGGAGCTCATGCACTTGGTCACATAGCTGCTGGTCCCCTGCTTAAAGGGGAAAATAGGTTAGTGAGAAACTTAGAAGAGCAGCTGGTTTGTCAAGCCTTTGTTCAGTCTTGAAGCTGTGTAACTCCTAATACCATCAGCACTGACCATGGGCATGTCGTAGGTGAGACAGTTGGGTATATTCTCTTTCTTATGTTCTCATTTGAGCTGAAATCTAATCGAAAAACTCAGATTATTTAGTGCTAACTATACCTGTTTCTTAAAAGCCATCAGTTCACCAGGGAAGCAGACAAAAAAGCTACCAATGGAGTTCTCCAGCAACAAGCGAGTATTGATGCTTCTCCGGGGAATGAAAACTCAGCCTTTGAAAGCAATAACTCCAACAAGCATGACTCGGCTCCACTAGATGACATCAGTTACTCAAGTTCTTCCCAGAGCCCAGGAAATCCTAAAAACCAAGTGGCCTCTGCAGGACAGCTTTCTAGCAGCCCTGGTCAAGCCTTCAAGGAAAACATTAGTTCTTATTCTTTAGATAAAAGCATTCCATCTACCTCTGAGATCCTGGAAGACCCTCCTGAGACAGTATCCAAATACACAAAGAAGACTTCTGGAACCTTGGGAGAAAGCTCATCCCTAACTGGGTTTACTATAGCTGCTGCTTCACCTGGTCCAAGTCTTGAAAGCCCTCATAGAAAAAAATCCCCCACAGACCTGGCTGGTGAGGCCCCAGCCTGCCCCAAGGTTGTAGGCACTCTTGAGCCAACAATGGACACCCAGACCCCTCCCCATGTGTGTTCATCTAGTACTGCAAATTCAGTCCCATCTGGCCCTCTACAGGCTAATGGGGCCATAGACTCAAGCCCTCAGGAAGAAGCCACTGGCCAAATGGTCATTCATTCAAGGAATAATTCCATAAAGCTAGAATTTGACTTCTCTGATGATACCACAAGAAGGATGTCTCCACTAAGGAGACTGGCAGAGACAGCTGGCCTCCAGCCTCTCCTGGAAAAATCAGAGGCCAAGCAGGAACAGGCCCTGAAAGAGGCAGAAGAAAGAGATAGGGCCGGAGAGAAAGAAGGGTGTATACAGCCTGCTTCCTGGGGCTCTTACCACCTTGACTGGGACAAGCTGGATGACCCAAACTTCAATCCATTTGAAGGTGACTCCAAGCCTAAAGGCAAAAAGGCTCAACCCCCAGAAAGCCCCAAGAGAACGATGGCCCTGCCAGTGGCTGAGCAGCAAAGTGCTGGGCCTATAGACATGGAGAGCTCTCCAAGCCAGTAAGTAGGAAGGGGGAACGTAAAAGGGGCAGCTCCTCAATACTGTTTGTGATCCACAGCTTGAGTTCAAAAATACCACTTATCCTTTATGTGACCTGCTTAGTACTCCCCCATACCCTCAAAATAGAGGGCTCAGGCTAAAGGAATAGCTGCACAAGACCATGGGAGTGCTCCGTATTTGTCTTACCTGTATAACAGCATGTTTACAACTCAATGAGCAATAAAACTGCAGGTGGTGCACCTCTAATCCTAACACCCAGATGACTATGGAGTTTGAGGCCAGACTGGTCTATATGGCATGGCCCTGTCTTGAAAAATCCAAGCAATAAAAAATAAGCACAAGCTGCCACTGAGGTGAAAACTGGTTGACACCACAGCAAGCCACTGACCCCTCCTGGAGGTAGCTGTGTGAGCTGAAATTGAGTGCTGTCATTCCAAGAGCCAAATAACCTGTTAGCTCCAGGATGACTTCCTCACAACCTTCACATACCTTTTAGCACAGGCCTCCCCTTGAGTGAACTAGTGCAAGAGGGCAGTAAATGGAAGTTCAGTGTCAGTGGGACATAGGGAGGACCCAGGCCTCTGATGACTCTCTCTCTCCAGTCAGGTGCCTTTAGCCCCACATGTGGTAGAGATGGCGACCAAGAGCGCAAGAAAAGAAGACAATGTTGAGGTATGTATGTAAAGGTACAGATGGGTGCACGTCTAAGCTATCATCCCAGTTACATAGTGTAGAAAGATAGCAGAGCAGAGGCCACCAGCAATCTTCTGGTGATAGGGTGAGACACACCACTACTGGGTCCCCTAGGTCCAACTCCCATCAGTTTATTTTGAAAGACCAGGTGAGGTAGTACCCTACTCAGGCCTCCACTGCATAAGATGATGCTGACCTTCCCTCTAGGAGGGGATTCTTAATCCCTCAGGCACTTTAGCTCTCACAAGTCGTGTGGGCAGTGAGCTGAGAGCCCCTTCTCCTGAGCCAGTGCATGAGCCGTCTCAGCAGGGACCAGAGCCTACCTTGGACCTGAAGGAGGAAAGCTTCAGAGACCCAGCAGAGGGTATGTGGCCCCAAGATACTGCTGTAGGCTTGCCTAAAAGATCCTGTGGGCACTAGTGTTCATATGAGGTGTTTGGTTCAGCTGTTTTATTTGTAGATCATCATGCCACAAGCTGTTCCCTGGCTAACTCAACATACAAATTTCTGGTCCACAAAATGATGGGTATTTTCACTAGAAAAAGATGGGTTCAATTTGAATTCCTTACAGACCCACAGACATTGGGACTAGAAGCAAAGCATAGGGTCTGTCTCTGACAAGCTATTACAGGTCATTTCCACATGGGAATAAGTTCAGCCAGGACAGACCTGCTGTCCTCCCGTGGGACTCATGGAGTCAGTCGTTCCTTTCACTTCTGGGTGTTTCACAAGTGTAGTGTTTTCAGGGCTTATCTTTGTAGCAGGTGTTGGTGCTTCCCTTTGGTTTACCCGTTATTCAGTGATGGACATTTGGGTCGTCTCCACTTCTAGTTGTTACCAATAATGCAGCCAGGAGTGCTGGCACATTCCTTTAATCCTAGCAGTTGGGAAACAGAGGCAGGTAGATCTCTGAGTTTGAAGCCAGCTGGTTTACACAGGGAACTCGAGGCCAAACAGAGCTACATAGTAAGAACCTGTCTCAAAAAAAACTAAAAAAAGAAAATGCTACAGTGAGCGTTTGCACCCAGGCTATGGTAGGTTTTGCTTTCTTAGTACATAATTAGAAGTGGAGTCATGGGTTATAGCAACTGTGTTCAACTTTTTGAGGAACTGCCAGGCTATCTTCTAAAGTAGCTGTACTGTTTGACATCCCATCTCAGTGTGCCAGTGGTTCCTGTCTTCAGCTGGCTGCTGCGGCCTGTCTTGTGGTTCTAGCCATCCTGACAAGGAGAAGTGTGTCTTGTGGTTTCAATTTGCATTTTCCTTGCCCCCAGTGAACATCATCTTTGTCTTACTTTGTTTGGACCCTCCTCCACCCTATTTTGTGTTTTGAGTCAGAGTCTTTTGTTTTTCTGTTTGGGGATTTATTTGCACAGACTCATTGAATCTGGAGCTCACCAGCAGTCTGGCTAGACTAACTAGCCAGCAAGCTCGTAGGCTCCACCTGTCTCTGCCTCCCTCCTGTACTGGGGTTACAGATACACACTGGTATAACTGGTTCCCACATAGGTGCTAGGGATCCAAACTAGGAGTTCTCAGTCTCACACCCTCTTCTGGCCTCCACAGGCATTGCATACATGGTGAACTTATACATACAGGCAAAACACTCAATGCACATAAAAATAAACTTTAAAAAGAATCTACACTGAACAGGAAGGGAAGAAAGATCACCCCACTTCCTCCCCACCCCCCTGTATAAAGCTTGGGGGCTCCCTTCACAATAGCAAGGAAACTGCTAGTGTGGCTGTTGGGAGCAATCCCTACATTTATTTCATTTCAAAGAACAGCATTTCCCCCTTGAGCCTTTTGGGTGTGCAGCCCTCAGGGCCTGGGCCTTGGGAGGTGCCTGGCTACTGTGGTTCTCTGTTCTAGTTCTAGGTACCAGTGCTGAAGTGGATTATCTGGAGCAGTTTGGAACTTCCTCGGTAGGTACCTAGCACCTGATTGTAGCCCCAGCTGAAGTGTTTTTCTGAGTCAGCCCATCCTGGCCACTGAGCTCCCTGACACCCTACAGCTCTTACATTGTGCCTAGTTGTGTCTGAGGGGCCCATCCTGAACCTCCTAATCTTGGTGGCACCCTGTGGTCCTAGCAGAGCCCTAACCCAAGTGCCTCCTTTACCCCCAGATAATCCTAGACTCTAGATCAAGGTCTGTGCTCTCCTTAGACCCTTTTGCCCAGCATATTCACCCTGGCTTCAGAGGCTGGCTGGCTGGCTCTTGGCAATGGTGAATCTGCTGATTTGTTCTGTTCCATCTCCCCAATTCCCAGTTTAAAGAGTCAGCCTGGAGGAAGCAGTCTTTATACTTGAAATTCGACCCTCTTCTGAAAGACAGCCCTCTGAGGCCAGTGCCGATCATCCCGGTGGTAAACAGGTATGTCTCCTCTGAAGCTACTAGCATCAGCCAGGGAACTCTCGTGGCTGTTACCGAGTAAGCTGGTTGATGAGAGACTTCTGAAAAAGAGAATGATCTAGGGACTGGAGAGATTGCTCAACAGTTAAGAGCGCTGGCTGCTCTACCAGAGAATCCAGGTTCAATACCCTGCACTGCACAGCGCCTGACAATCATCTGTAACTCCAGTTCCAGGGACTCTGATGCCCTCTTCTAACCTCCACAGGCATTTACTACATGGGTACACTTACAGTATGCTCATACACATAAAATAATAAAAATTTAAAAGGGGAATGATCTGAACTAGAATAAGTCAGTGATGAACAGGATATTGAGCCAGGAGCCGCCTTGTGTGGCAGGCAGCCCACCCCAGTACGAGACTCTGCAGTGCTCTTCAGGCTGCCACCCTGGTGGACAGAAGCTCTAAGCATACAGCAGAGGTAGCACGCTGGTCCAGCTTACAGTGACCCTTTTCTATGAGTGGCATTCTAGTTCCAGAGTCGTGTCTGTTCTTCACAAATCTGATGACTTCTACAAGGCAGAGGTGAATAGTTGACAGAAACCATAGAGCCTTCGAATCTAGCATTTGTGGGGAGAAAGCATTCATAATTACATAATACTGAGAGTGACTGGCTAAGCAGAATGTGAGGTTTTTGAAACTAGAGAAAAAGAGTTGCTGCTGACTAGGACTTCACCCTGAGTACTGAGGACACCCCAGTAAGACATCTAACACCTCAGCACAGCTTGTCACGAGCAGTGACAAGTCAGGCACAGCTCCTGGTGTGGTCGAGTAGGCGGGTGGAAGGAGGGCTTGGGCTAACAGCTGCCAGGTCCAGGTCTACACTCTACCCCAGCCTTTATTGTTTTTTTAAAACCCAAACATGTCACTTTTTAAGATAATACATCTGCCCTTTAGGGCCTGCTAGAAACTTGGAGCATGTGGTAATCCTGCTGCCTGTTTGGTCTCAGTACACAGGATGGAGATGAGTCTGCTGCAGAAAATCCACTGGAAGCCAAGCTTGTAGAATTGGATTTCTTGGGAGCTTTGGATGTTCCTGTAAGTACATCAGTATCTTTAGAGCAATCCTTTTGTTGTCTAAAGAGATGTGAGTGATCTTGAGGGCATGTGTTTTACCCAGCAGGTACCAGGCCCACCCCTGTGTATCATTGAGCCTGGAGGTCTCCTGCCTGCTGGACCTATTGTAGATGTGCTTCAGTACAGCCAGAAGGACCTGGATGCCGCGGTGAGGATGGGCTGCAGCTTCCTGTAGAACTTGCGTGCTGTCCTGGGTAGTAGCTGAGCGCTAGACCAGGGTGCTTTTAAGTATAGAGTGTGTGCTCTAACCAGATGCACCCAGGCTGTGTGCACGCATCTCCTACCTCCCTCCCTGTCTCAGGGCAGGCCTGGGGGCCCCACACTTCCCTCAGTCATACAGCTAGCTGGAATGGAGTCGGGGAGCCCTTGTGGCTGGCATGCAAACACTGAGGGACACTCACTGGGAGCCTGCTGGGTTCCAGTTTATCAGGTCCCCCTTCTTGGACTCAATGACCTGGCTCCAAATCCCTTGTTGAGAAGAGAGACCCCACAAACTTATATTGTGGCCCATCTGCCAACTGAGGTGTGTGACTTTCACAGGTGAATGCAGCACAGCAGGAGAACCTGGAACTGAGAAACAGGTGTGAGGAGCTCAACATGAAGTACCTGGAGATGGGGTAAGGCTACAGATCTGTGCCAGTGCTAGCCTGGGTCTGCCCACATGGCCAGACAGACATTCCTCTGCTCTCCTCCTACAGGAAGATTGTGGACGGGTTTGAGAAGATTGTATACCAGTCAATGGGTGAGTGCCACCTGGCTTCCCTCCCCTTGTGGTTCCCAGCCAGCTCTATCCCCTGAAGTCTCTTCTGAACAGTATGTTGTCCATTTCACTTCTTGCAGCCACCCCTGCCCCACTATGGAGCCACTAATCATGAGATTTTGTGAGGTACCAACATGACTAGCAGTCACTGGACACTGAGCTGGCAGCCAGCGCTCTAATGGAGAACAGATGCCATGCCATTTATCCTGCTCTGCCCTCCCCGCCCCACCCCAGAGACAACTTCAAGTATCAAGGCAGGAACAGAGGCCTCAGCCTCCTGGAGGTGTCCTGTAGGGGCCTATCGGCAGTAGTCGCTAAGACAGATGACTTCTTGCCTCTACTCCCCCTGAGACCCACAAAACCACATGACTCATGCCTCACGTGGGCTTTATGCTCAGCAGACTAGAACGTACTTCCAGGTCCTTCTCGGGGTATCCAGACAACTTACTGCTGAGGCCCTAGGCCAGGCTAAGAGGCTGACATGGAAGAGGCAGCTGTGATCTGGGCCTGTCTCATGTCCCAGAGAACATGGGAAAGGGGGACTTGTCCTGCTCAGTCCTACCCACATTTCAGAGCTGTTCCTGGCACTCACTGTAGTGACTGCCCCCTAATTCCAAGTGCTTGCCTTTTTAAGAGGAGGCTGAGAAACAGAAGGAACTTGCCCAAGACAAAATCCAGAAGGTCCTAAAAGAGAAAGACCAATTAACTGCAGACCTGAACTCCATGGAGAAGTCCTTCTCTGACCTTTTCAAGAGATTCGAGAAACAGAAGGAAGTGATTGAAGGCTACCGCAAGGTGTGTTATGCTGTTCTAGGTTTCTTTTTCTTGGGCCACAGATACCAATGGGACCATGAGCCTGGGCTTTTGACTACATTTTTCCTCGCATCAGAAGCAGTTGCACCTAGTAGATTGGTGGGAGTCTAACGAGGTCTATGAGGCTCAGGTTTAGGAGGCTTTACAAGCCTCAGCAGAAGATGCTGGGATTGTGCTCAGTGGTATTCCTGACATACATGTTGCGTTAGGAAGGACTGATATTCTTAGGAAGTAGTTTGGGAGACAGCAGATAGTGACTAAACTGTGAGCTCAGGAGTACCCTACAAGAAAGGGCAAGCTGAATCTTCCACATGTTTTCTGGTGGAGAAAATAGAGAGGCAACTTCAGAAACTAGCTACTGACCTCCAACACCTCCTGCCACATCACCTTCAGCAGTCAACACCTCACTGTAGGGCACAAGGCCACCAGAACCCTCAGGGTTGTGTCAAAGTCCACTGTGCACTGGTCCTCTCACTTTTCTGCACTTTCCAGCAGGAACTAATTCCTAGCAGTGTGAGGGCCTCAGGATCAGACCCAGGTCCCCAAGGTGGAGGTCCAGAAGCTGTCTACACTCTGGAGGGAGTGCACTATAAATGCATGTGGGAAAGGATTTTTCTAAAAGGAAAATAGGAAGTACTGTGTAACTAATGTCATTGAAAGCCATGTGTGTACAGTCTTTACCTGACCCTGAGAGTTCCCATGCAGGGCTTAGTGGGCTCTGGTGGAACAGCATACCATTAATGTTTTTCATCTGTTCATTCTCAAGAATGAAGATTCACTGAAGAAGTGTGTTGAGGAGTACATAGTGAGGATTGAAAAGGAGGGCCAGAGGTACCAGGCTCTGAAGGCCCACGCAGAGGAGAAACTCATACTGTGAGTAACAGGTTCCCACCTGGGGAGGAGAGCTGGCTGCCTCTCCCTGGGCCGGCCCTAGCCTCTGCCTCATCTCTGCCCCTCTAGAGCAAATGAAGAGATCGCCCAAGTACGCAGCAAGGCCCAAGCAGAGGCAATGGCCTTCCAGGCAAGCCTGAGGAAGGCACAGATGCAGATCCACTCACTGGAGAAGACTGTGGAGCAGAAGGTAGGACATGGGAACCCCAGGCCCTGCTGCCCTGGAGATGGCTTTGATGCAGGGATGGCCTGGCCATACTTTCCAGGAAGTCCAGAGCCAGCCTGTCCCTTTCTGGTCTCTATTCCTAGTCTCCCCACCTAGGAAGCAGGCCCTCCCTAGCAAGTTGCCACTGCCTCTGAGCACTGTACAAAAACCTAGAGCCTTATCTTTTCTCCTTTAGACTAAAGAAAATGATGAGCTGACCAGGATCTGTGATGACCTCATCTCTAAGATGGAGAAGATCTGACCAGAGTACGGTCACCACCAGCCCTCTCCTGTCCTTCCATCTATTGACCATCTATCTGATATGTCTTAGTTTTGTGTTCTTTTAACCTTGTCTCATTTCTAAAAGGCTTTATTTTTAAAAGAAGACTAAATAAAGTTTCTTAATTGCAAATTCATGTTCTTTTTTAATAGAATATCTTTTATTCTTTGACAATTTCATACATATAAACAATGCATCTTGTTCTTATTTCCCCACACCTTCCCTTTCACTCTCCCACCATAGTCTCTTTTATTGTTAATAACCCATTGAGTCCAGTTAGTGCTGCCTGTTGGCACATTGACTGATCTTGTATCATGAAATCATGGCTCTAGTGAGCTCTTAGGTGAAGATGGCCATGTCCTATCCAAAGACTGCATTTCACAGCGTTCCACCCTATCCTCTGGCTGGTAATCCTTTCTGCCCTACTTCTCTAACGTTTCCAGAACCTTGAGGGTAGGGGTTGATACAGATGTCCCACTTAGGGCTGAGCATGCAGTAGATACTTAGCTTACTGACCAGTTATGAGTCTATATTAACTGCTGACCACTGGAGAAAGTTTCTGGCCAAAGTTTAGAGCAGCACTGATCTATCCGTAAATGGAAACAAATATTTAGAAGGCACTTTGACAACCTGTAGTTTATTTAGCAAAACAATAGTACTAAATTCCTCCCAAGCCATGGACTTTTTACTAGGTTTATAGGATCAGGCCTGAATTCCTTCCTGTGGAGCAGCTCAGAAACAAAAGCAATTGGTTACCCCAATGCCACTGTTGTACCAGTGGGCACATCGTGCCTGGTCAGCTGATAACTGCAGCATGCAGGGGTTGACCAGAGGTACCCTTGATGTCTTAACTGCTTGTGTAGCCCAGGCTAGCCTTACTATCCTGCCTCCAAGATGCTGGGATTATAGGCATGGACCTCCAAATTTCCTGTAACCTTGGTCTTGATTTAAATGGGGGTGTCTAGCTCCGGACTGAGTCTAAACCAGACCACCACCACTGTATCAGTCACCCTGCTTTTCTGTCCCTGTGCATACCCCATGAGCCTATTTGCATCTCATATAGAATGATCTGCTATGAGAAAGTATGACACCCTTGAAGGGGCCTAAGTCCTACCCAATTTTCAGGTGTCTAGTCAGCCACACAGTGAAGGGGAGATACCGTTTCTACCCTGGGACCACAGATCAGAAGCCGAATGGATTCCAGTTCCCACATCAGAAAACCAAAGGTAGCCGGGTGTGGTGGCACACGCCTTTAATCCCAGCACTTGGGGTGGGGAGGGGCAGCAGAAGCAGGTAGTTCGAGTTCAAGGCTAGCCTGGCATACAGAGCGAGTTCCAGGACAGTTGGGGCTAGAGACCCTGTCTGAAAAACACACACCAAAAAAAAAAAAAAAAAAATTGTTTTAAGACCAAAAGCTGGCCTGACAACCATTAGTCCAGGTACTATGCACTCAAGCGAGCAAAGGTATCTAGAGCTGTGACTAAGGTCACAGGCTTCCCTGAGGAACTTGGAAACAGCTCTCACGTGTCCCCAGCTTACCCACTACCCTGAAGAAAATAGAGACTGCACCACAGTTCCCCAGCACAGGCATTTCACAAATGCTTACAGTCTAAAGCTGAGGCTATGCAGCAATGTTTTAAGTCAATTGGTCATCGGGGCTGGCTTCCCCAGAAGAAAGGCCCCATCATATGCCACCCTGACACTGTAGTACAAGACTGTGGTCAGGGACATCTGTGAGGGGACTCCTAGAACAGGCTTAGTCCTAAGCAAGTATTGGCCCAGCCTCTGGTCCTAGATTCCACAGTGACCTAGTCAGCCCCCAGTTCCAGCAGGAAGGCCCAGGAGATGTGCGTGCCTGAGCCAGTGGGTCTGGGTAGAGCAGAAATCAGCATGCTCACACGCTCCCAGAAGGCTGGTGCTACAGGCCCAGACTGCAGCACCCCAAGAATAGATGCCCAGCCCAAGCCTGTGGCCAAGCCCAAGCCAAAGTAGTAGTGTTTCCTCTCAGTAGGTAGGGGTAGGCAGAGAGGAGCCCAGGCCAAGGCCCTGGGAGGTCACATGGTAACATTCCAGCTACTCCAGCGCCCTTCAGCTAGGGCCATGGTCCCAGGACCTGATATGGAAACTCCCTGCTGGTCTGCTAGAGGTTAGAGATCCTCGGGTGGCTAGCACCAGGAGTTAGTGCCAGCTATGGACCACAAGGCAGGGACAAGAGGAGTGGTTCTGTCTAGGGTGGGGTTATGGTGCCAGAAATCTGGGTGAACCAGCAGGGGCCTTCAGAGAACAGGGTCAGAAATCTAGTAGCCTGAACTTCCAAAGAGGTTTGTCCTGAGCCCATCTAGAGGACAGTGTCTCACTAGAGCAGAAAGCCAAGCATTACGAGGACAGCTACCTGACCAGCCTCTTGGGACCCCTGACTTTAGGCCTCTTTCCTCAGCATAAGTCCCCCCAGACTCACCACCATGCCCTTCTAGACCTGTGGGACCTTCTGACTGGCCGCCAAGGACCATCCCATCCTACTAGTCCTCTGCCAGAGACCCATTCCACACCACCCTAGCACAGAGATGAGACAGGCACACTTCTACCTAGGGGTAGACTGTGAGTGGCAGAGCCTGCCAGACTCACTTCAGAAAGGTTGCTGAGGTCCAGGGAGAACGGAGCACTAGCTGGGAAGGGCTGGCCAGACACAAGGCAGGAAGGAGCTTTACTCTTACTGGGTTTCGGTGATGGCTTAGGGACCAGCCAGGGTCTGAAGCCTTTGGAGTTGATGCTGCCCACAGGCAAAGCAGCTTTGTGTTTACAATGCTTCCTCTTGCTTGGTGCCATGTTGAAGAGCCTTGAGAGGTAGAAAGTTGTAGCCAGTCCTCCTTGCCAGCTCTGCCTACTTGGCTTCTCCCACACCTCTGAGAGCTGCCCTGTCCCTGCTGGGTCTTCTCCCAACCAGCCTAGACTCTGTCCAGAGAAGGCCCTTCAGGGCAGCTGGACACATTAGGGCAGCCAGCCTAGCCTGGGATTGGGCCGAGGGCACTGGTCTCTGGGTAGCAGCCTGAACCAAGCTTTCCTCAGGACAAAGGGGCCTTGTATGGTTGAATGGGTATTTATCATGGGGCTGGAAGGGGCCCTGGCACCGGTGCTCCATGGGTAAACATGACCCTAGCTGGGCACACAGCAACAGGGCCAGACTTCCGCAGCCCTGTGTCCTCTGACATTACACAGTGGGCACCCGGTGGGCCTCCCACCAGGGGAGCAGGGAGTGCTCTGGAGGCAGTGGAAGGAGGAGACGAACACAGTACGGGGAAGTAAAATGACGTAGAAACCCTCCCACAGTGCCACGACTCTCTGAGCCGGCTGTCGGAATCTACTGTGACAGATGAATGTGAGTCTAAAACCTGACTGAAGCCCAAACCCCAACAGGACGGTGTGAGGAAGCAAGGTCTTTGGGAGGTAATTAGTGTCTGTGAGGTCATGAGAGTAGACTCAAGAGGAGAGGAACATTCTGCTGTATGACATAGGTATTGCATGGGTAGTGTCTCCCCAGACACTTGAATGCTGAGCCTCCAATGCCTTTTAAGTCTCCAGATTGTGGGGTTTTGCTTTCATGGGCCCAACAAAATAAGTCCACCATCAGAGGAGCTGCCTGGCTCCCAACATATCCTCTACCAGTGGCCTCAGGCCAGGCTGGTGGTACCTAGGGCTTCCAATTCCATGGGAAGAAGCCAAGTCCCTTCTAAGGTTACATCTAGGACCAGATGGGGAGGACTAGAGCCCAAACTCTCAGCCAGTTAGACCCTTTTTGAGAGGATCGACTGGACCTGCATCTCCAAGCTGACTATCTCCAACACTGCATTCATCTACAGCCCTGGCTCTCTCATTGACTTTCCAGGTCCATACCCAGACCATGCTGAACCTTACACTCCTGACTTCTCAGAGTCCAGACAAGTGAGGGTCACTGCATGGCCACCCCAGCCTTTGGAAGGCCCTCAATAGTGTTTGTACTAGTGAGACCTGGACACCCAGGCCTGAGCCCTGAACTCCCTCTGCTGGACCCTCCCCTGCATGGAGTGGACTGAATCCATGCCCTTTCTCTCTTGAGGAGGGCTTAAAGGGACAGGGCTTACCAGATGGTCTCTCAGAAAAGAGAAGCACACTGGGAATAGATAGATCTATCTCCACATCTAGGATGGGTTTTGCCTGAGGCCTTCCTGGTGTATGCCGAGGGGCCGGTCTCAATATTGAAGTGTGTTCAAGGGGCACATGGCATGTCCACAGTGGCTCCTATGCATGTTGGGACAGGCACATTTGTGCAGGAAGTGCTCCAGTGGCCTCTGCTCCCCAACCAACTCCAAGCTCCCCTACTGACCCGAGGCTGCTGCCAGCTGAGCCATTAGGTCAGGCAGCCTGCAGGGGGCACCATCGCATAGGCATGAGTCGTGAGTCCTACCCATGGCCCAAGGAGCTGTTTCCACCCAGTCATCCCTATATCCCCAGGCCCCTGTAGTTGGGTCTCTAGAGCCAACACTTTGGGGTGCTAAGAAACCTGCCCTCCCATCAGACCCTGAGCATCTAGCTATGGCTCTGTTCCTGAATAGCCTCACTTATTCACACCTCCCCTCTGTCCTGAGGAGCTCCAAGAACTGGGCACAGCCAGGTTACACTAGAGAGCCTGTGGCCTTGAGGGGAGGGCACAGCCAGGTTACACTAGAGAGCCTGTGGCCTTGGGGGGGAGGGCACAGCCAGGTTACACTAGAGAGCCTGTGGCCTTGGGGGGAGGGCACAGCCAGGTTACACTAGAGAGCCTGTGGCCTTGGGGGGAGGGCACAGCCAGGTCACACTAGAGAGCCTGTGGCCTTGGGGGGCCAGTCACAGTAAGCACCATTACTTGTTGCAGGATGAGCAGAGCACAGCCTGGCCCAGTGCACAGTCATAAGCAAACGTGGCAATTGCATCCCATCACTCCGAGCCCCCGGGGCCCCCAAACTCACCCACTCCGTCACTGTCCTCCACGCACGACTTGCTATTCACACCGCCTCATATTTGGAAGGAGCAGGCCAGATTCCTCCAGGAAACAGCCCCTATCTGGTACCAAGCACCAAGCCAAAGGTTCGCAAATGTCTGTGGAATAAATGAACTATGTACACAAAGAGCAGTCCACTTCCAGAGTTCTGCCTCCTTCCACCCAGGCCAGCAGGAGGCAGATGAGGGTTTCATGCCCCAGCAGGGTTAGGGGATCACAAGAGGACCCCTGGAGGCCACCATCTCTCTCTCCTGGGGGCCACCATCCCTCTATAGCCTTCCACACTTTCTGCTCACTCCTCAAACCCAACTGGTGCCAGTGGCCCAACCTGGAATGAGCTTCCAAGAGCTAAGGAGCTGTCTCTGCAAGGGGAGGTAAGGGAGTGCGTCTGGACCTATAGGGGAAGAGCAGATCATGAGAGGCTTAGTTCAGAGCAAAGGAATAAGAATAAGAAGGGCCATTAGCAGAGTGTGGCACTCACCAGGGGCCTCCACCAAATGAAAGGGCTATGTGGGCCTATGATAAAGGCAGGTCTGTCATCTGCCATCTGTTCCCTAGGTATATGTCGGCTCCTGGAGGACCAGGGGCTTTGTGGGGAGTCATGGAGTGTTCTGCAGGAGGGAGGGTGTTCTGGCAGGAACCAGTGTGGGCAGAACCCTAAGGGGTACTTGCAGAGCTGGGAGTGGGATTCTCCATACAGTGCTTACTGTGCCACAGAGGTTGAAGGGTTCTGAATTGAGCAATATGGTCTGAGGCAGAACTAGGGTACAGAAAACCTCTCTAAGCCTCACTAGGGTATATCATACACTATGTGACTGTGATTCTAGGGTTGAGCCTGAGAAGCCAGCACTAGCATATGCTTCAGATAGAGAATGGAGGCCCAGCCAAGGGGCTCTGAAGCCTGATGGGGCTACTCTCCTTCTGCAGTATTTGTTCAGTAGCCTTGGAGTGTCCCCAACACCATGACCCTCCCAAAGCTCTAAGAGTGTATGTACTGACAACAGGGCTGGGTAGAAAGCACTGAGAGGCATGCCCAGGGCTGGGGTGAGGCAGGGCCAGATGCAGACCCAGAGTTCCCATAATATAATGAGGGCTGGACCCCAAGACTCTAAGGTTCCTGACACACTAGACCTTTCATTTTCATGCCATGTGTTGAGTTGTTCCAGGCCAGGGATGTGTCAGCAGAAGGAGGAGACAAGTAGGCATTTGAGACATTGCTGGGGGAGGGGCAGGGTTGGAAGAAACGGGTATGGAATTTGGGGTGGGTTTTCGGTGTCTCTGTGGCCCACTGTTCTCACTGTGTTCCATGCCCCCACCCCTAATCCCAACCCTTGAAGGCTTGCCATGGCTGCGCTCCTGGGCAGTGACACTGGCTCCCCACCCATGCCAGCCAACACAAGTTCCAAGGTCACTGGATATTCAAGGCCAGAATAACAAAGGAGCATGGGAAAGGCTTTCTCCCACCCAGGAAGAGCCTGGCTAGGGAACCTGGCAAGACCCAGTGTTCCACAGGGTACAAAGAGTCTCCAGTCCTAACCAGTCCAGAGCTCAGTCA
Organism: Eospalax fontanierii; assembly: GCA_035773235.1. NCBI lineage: Eukaryota > Metazoa > Chordata > Mammalia > Rodentia > Spalacidae > Eospalax > Eospalax fontanierii. The sequence continues at coordinate 84,993,664 of CM069533.1, read as the reverse complement.
GCAAGCAAGTGGGAATGGTAACTACTGTCCACCTGGGAGGTCAGCTAGGTAGGGTGCCTACCCTGCCCTGGGCCCTTGGGCCTGTACCTTACCTTTTCTGTTCTGTAAGAACATCCTGAGTCCTATGACTCTTGGGTTTCTCTGGACCAGGATCCACCCCCACCCTAGACTCAGATGCATATGAACCACTGAGTGGTTCAGGCCAGACAGCCAAAGCAGCCTAGCACTGGATGGGCCCAAGGCAAAGGATTCTTACACTTTGGCTTCACTGGAGAGGCATGAGGAATCAGAAACACATGGCCAGTCAGTGTTCCCAACCTGGCCCTCAGGCAACTTACCCACAGCCACTCGGGGTTGGGACCCAATGACAGGGATGACTGAGCCTCCCTGTCTCCCAGTGTCTGTCCATGCATGGGACACACCATCCAGCAGCCTATCTACCATCCAGTTAGCTTGCTAGTCTTGCTAGCTACCCTGGCCCAGAGAACCTGGGCCTGAATCTTCAGGAATGAGCAGGACCCTTTCCCATCCTGTGCCCATGCCTCCTAAGCACTTTATTAAAGGTTCCTTGTCACCCCATGTGGGAGATGAGGCACAGATGAGGCACAGACAGACCAGTGGTTCACCCCCTCTCAAAGGGGACACTGAACCAAACTATGTGGGTGGTGCTGAGGCAGTGCCCTCCCACCACATGGGGAGGGCTTCCCAGAGGAAAAAGAGTGAGGCCTGGCCTGCTGCGCGACCCTATTCCTAGAAAAGGTTTCAAATGCTGGCCAGGGTCCCACTTTCCCAACCTCTCAGTCTCCAAAGGGTCCACTGTGTCCCTGGGAGGCCCTGCCTGGTCCCAGGACAGCTCAAGGCAAGCAGGCTGGGCCAGATCTGTGCCGCCCCAACGTGCCTGCTTGCTTCCCCAGGTCTGGTGAGACAGGTGCTGCTCCTCTGCCAGGAACATGAGCTCACCTCAGGCAGGGCGGGGTGAGGCATCCCCACCCCACAGGAGAGGCGACTTGCCTGAGGTCACGAAGCCATCACTTTGGCTCTCCATCCTGTCCTAGCTGTCCACCCCCACTACTTTCTGGAACACTCTGGGGGTGGAGATTGGGGGGCTGAACCTGTTGATTCCTCACACAAGTTGGGTCTTCATTCGGATGGTGATACTTCCAGCCTGCTTTGACTGGGAGCCAAGGAGGGCTGAGAGGGTCCAACAGGTGGGTTTGACAAGTCAAGGTCTAGTAACAGGTCCAAGACACCAAAAGATGTAGACACCAGATATCCCAGCCAGAGGCTTCAGGATCAGGCTTCCTAAGAGGAGTACCTGGGCCTCAGCATAGCCACTCTAGGCCCAGGGCAGAGGGGGCCCTGTACAAGCTGGCAGTTAAGGTTGTTGTTGTTGACATGTTTCTCCCAAGCTCCTATGAGCCAAGCAGGAAGTGCCAGGGGCACTCCCCATGGGCTGATGGCCAGGCCTCCTTGGCGTTTCTGGGAACCCCCCTCCCCACACACCCAGAAATCAGGAATGTACCCTTGCCCCAAGCCTAGGCTTGTCTGGCTCCAGGTGCCCTACCAGGCCCAGCTGCAGTGTCCTCTTCTGCAGCTGGGGACAAGTGGGTGAGGCCAGGGCAGCCAGCAGAGAAGGTTTCCTAGAATAGGAAGCTTCAAAGGATGAGGGGACTCAGGCCAGAGGGAGCGGCACGATGAAGGTGTCTGAAAGAGGAAGCGTTCATCTCAGGCAGAGGAAGGGAGGAAAGGAAATGGACCTAGTGGTAGAGGCTCTAAGGCCCAGGCTGGGCTCCTTAGCTGTTCCTCCTTCAAGGCCATGTTCTGAACCCCATTATCCTAAAGTCCCCGGACTTGAACCTCAAACACCAAATCCCTGAGCTCCATCACAAAAAAAGCTCCACCGCAAAGCAGGCCTAGCCTGCTTGCCTTGAGGTCATTCACTCTCTGTAGACCAACAGTATCTGGGAAGAACGGCCACTGCAGTGACAATCACCTGGAGGCTGCCTGCCTCCATGAGGATGAGGGCAGAGCCTCACATGGGCCTCCAGTAGCACACTGAGAGGCCTCAAGGCCCTAGCTGAGTCCTACAATTACCTGTAGAGGCCACGGAGGTGCCTGAGCCCAGAAGCCTCTCTCTGGCAGTTCATATCCACAGTCAGCGCAGGCCCTGAGTTCTGAGAGCCCTTCCTGCTCAGGAATCCCTGGGCTCCTCTCAGCCAAGGATGAGCACTTTCCCACAGAGACCAGAAACTGAGACAGGCTCATGAATGGTTCACAGATGGGACTTGAGCTTGAGGGTAAGGGAGGTGGTCAGCTTGCTAGCTGCAGGCCATAGGTCCTGGGACCATTAGGGTACTCCAATACCGTCTAAAGAAGTAGCAAGGCTCAGGGCAAGTATAAGGTAAGGATATGCCAAAACCCACCTGGGATGGTCACGCTGGTCTCTAGGACCTAGACTGTTTGGTAATGGGGAGAGGGTCATCTGTGCCCACTTAAATGAGCTGCATGAGAGTCAGAGAAGCAGCATCTGTGAAAACCCAGAAGTATGACTGCCAGGTTCTGAGTCTCCAGACACTGGGCAGAGCCCAGGCCTGGCTACATGAAATGGGCACCATAACCCTCTGCCCTTGTTGGAAGAGGACTGCCCAACACTGTACCTACCTACCACTCAAGGGCTTTCTGCCTGGGAAAGCCAGGCCCAGAAGCCCCTCTGCTGCTGGGAAGTTAAAGGGGGAACATGGTCATTGATGGTCTGTACCTAGCTTTCAGGATGGACAGACAGTGGGTGAGGAGTGAGATATTCATGCTAGGGACTTGTCTTTGAGCCAGGTTGCTGGAAAGGAGAGTTGGGAGAGCCCTCAGCTAGGTACACAGCAGGCACTCAGTTGGGCGCACAGTAGGTGCCTGGATATACAACAAGCACTCAGGCAGCTGGAGAGATGGCTCAGTGGTTAAGAGCATTGGCTGTTCTTGCAGAAGACCTGGGTTCAAATATCAGCACCCATATGGTGGGCTAACAACCATCTGTAACTCCAGTTCCAGGGGATCCAACTCCCTCTTCTGTCCTCCATGGGCACTGCGCAATGGGTGCACTTACATACATGTAGGCATGACATTCATACACATAAAAAAATTAAAAAGAAAAAGCATTCAAACAGGTGCACAGTACGTGCCTAGGCACATAGTAGGCACTCAACCAGACATACAATATGTGCCTCAGCAGGAGTGTAATGCATCTATTGCAGCTGTTCAAGGGTGCCAAGACAGGGGTCGGGGACAGGGCTTTGGAGAAGAGAGCCTTGGCAAAGGCCATACCAAAGGTTGCCTCGTGATAAACATTCTGGTCACTCCCCAAGACCGCAGCGAGGCCTCAGACAACCCTGGAGTTGAGGACTAGAGGCAGCCATTGCTTGAGGTTGTGAGGTTGTGAGGGACTAGAAAACACTGCCGCCTGGTTGAGGGCGGTATGGGTGCTGCAGGTTCAGAGCAGGAAGGGCCTCAGGCAGGTAAATCCACCACCAAGAAGGACAGCGCCTGAGAAGGCACAGGCAAAGGATTCTACCAAATGCTGGTTCCTTGGATTCCACCAGCTGACACTCTTGGTGCTAAACAGGCACTTAGGAGAAGAACCAGAAGAGGAAGTGTCCCAGCAAAGGGCAGGGCAGATGACTCTCCGGACACTTAAGATACAGAGCATAGGCTCCCTGTGGGGAGCACTGTGGCTGCCTCTGTGGATGTTCCAGGCATGAAGCCTGGCCTTCATTCCTGCCCGTGGACACAGCTTGACTGAGGCAGGGCCCTGTGACAACAAGAAGCCCTGGCCTCATCCTCCCAGAGGACACCATAATGGAAGGGGGCCACAAAGACAACTAGTCTAGGAAAGTGTTTTATGCCCACATGCCCCAATGCTTGACATCAGCACAATCTGATTTCATAACTAGTCTGGATTCTGCCCAGTAGAGGACAGAGCATACAACCGATACACTTTAATTATATCTTTGAGCACCACCAGCACAACTGTTTCCAGATGAGGGCCCTGGGTGGGCACTCTGCCCAGCGAGCTAGAGTGGAGGAGGGACCACAGGCCCACTCCAGGTTGACCATGGAGCCCTGGCACAGGACTTGCACCAGTGTCTGCCAAGGAGTCTGCGCTGGCTAGGAGAAGCGCTTATTCTTGGTCATACTTTCCATTTGACAGATGAGGAAACTGAGGCTCAGGGAATCAAGCCTGGAGGAGCCAACCTGTCTGGGCAGCACAGTAAGATGTGGCAGTCTGTGCTCTGACCCAGGTCCTTCAGGCTAGGATATTGCTGGGGTGAATTGGGCTGGACAATCTCAGAACAGTGACAGAGTACAAGGTTGCATCCTGCACAACCTGCTTGAAGAAGCGACCCTGGCATGTTCCACACACAGGGTGGTCGTCCCCAGTTCCTATCCAAGCTGGTCAGTAAGGAGGAAGGTCACTAGGCATGTTGTGACAGAGACTTTAGAAGTCTGCCAACTAATGAGAATTTCCCACTCTGTCTCCCTGGCACTTCTCGTGGAGGAGCTACACAGAGAAACGCCTTTCTGCCTGGCTGTACCCCACTCAAGCTCAGCAGTTCTGGGACTGAACATGGACCCAGGTCTGTGCACAGTCTTCAAGGGATACATGGGCAGCAAGGGGCCAGCAAGGCTGAGCCTCTACCTCCCTTCTATGCCAGCTTGGAGACCCCACTCCAACCCTCATCCCCATCCTGTCCAGTGGAGTTTGGTAGGCTAAGGAAGACAGGATAACTCTGAGGAGTTGGAAGGAATTGCCTCTACAAAGGCTTTGGAGGGAGAACTGGCCTGGCCTTCAGGATGTGGCAACAGTGTGCTTGGGTAGTGGCAGAACGCCAGCCTTGACCTTGATCTGATGCTCACCTGGATGGGCTCAAGGTCAGTGCTGCAGGCAACTCTGCCTGACCTCAGCAATCTGAGAAATACATACCTAGAATAGGTGGAGATGACAAAGTGGTACCTTAGGTTGCTGACACCTGGGTCACCAGCAATAGTATCTGGGTTGGGTCACGGCTCTGCCCCATATTTGGCTAAAACCAGAAACCCAGATATGACCCCAGTCCCAGACCCTTTCCAAGCTCCTACCAGGAGACCAGAGGAGAGAGACACGTTTAGCTACCCCAGGCTGGCTGGAGCATGTGTGCCTGGAGGTTGCCTACAGAGTTTCCAACAGAGCCTGAAGATCACTGGTTGGCTTGCCGGATGAGTAGGTAGACACTATTCTAACCGCTTACAGTGCTCTACCTACCCGGTGACCCCAAGATGACCTGAGTGAGTACAGGCTGCTGGGGTCAAGGTACAGGCCCATGGTGCTCTGGGCTCGGTGCCAGTCCACCCTCTTGCCACCATGCCCAGGGCACCCACAGCAGACATGACTTCATTCTCCTTCAGCCTGCTGGGAACAGAAGAGGTGGGGGCACCCACTGGGCCCCCCAAAGCAAGCACGGGTACTTGTTCACATGGGCTTTCCAGGCAGTGACTCACCTCTCTGCACCCACTGATGGTCCCAGTTCTCTGTTCTAGGCAAGAGGAAGCAGAAGCAAAGCCCATGTGTGCCAGGGGTTCTCAGGCCAGACTCTCAGAGATACTGAACAGGACTTCTTCTCCTTGGGGCTTCCCTGGGGCCCCACCCTAGTAGAGTGCTGTTGCACAGGAAGGAGATGAGTTACTCTTGGCCTGAGTATTCGACCTGCCTGTCCTTGAGGTTTTCCTCTTACCCAGCAGACAGCTCAGAAACCACACTTAACTGCAGGTGCCAGGATCTCTGATGATCCCAACTCCGTCTCCACTCTCCATCCTCCATACCCACTCTCCATCCTCCACACCCACTCTCCATCCTCCACACCCCCCACAACTATTTTCCTATCTCTGTCACACTTGCCCCCAGGATCCCCAGAGGTGTGAACTCCATTTCCATCCCTCCACCTGTGTATTCCTCTCCACATCCCTCTCACACATCTTCCTTCCAAATGTATTTAACACCCTCCCATGAGTCCACTCACCATCTCATTTCCTTCATCCTTCAGCCCACACTTGTGGATCATGAAGCCACTTGCAGATCTATGGCTCCTCCAGGCCTCTGGTCACCACTGCAGCCCCACCCCAACCCTGGAGCCCATCTACCACACACTCTTCTTATGCTCAAGACTCTAGCCAGCCATGTATGTGTTCATCCTGCAAAACTTATCCTCAACCCACTCCATCCATCTGCCGGTGGTCCATTCCTCCATCTATTGGCAAATATTTATTGACTATGCATATTGTCCCTGTGCTGTTAGGAACAAGCCAAATTCTCACAGAGCTTGCCCCTCACCTGGGTGACATTGTCAATAAATAAACCAAATAGAATGGCCACCAGTTGGCAGTGATCTGTGTCCTGGTGACCGTCATGGATGGGTGTAGTGGGGGAGTTAGAGGGGACAGCAGGTGTCAGGCAGAGGGGGTACATGAAGGGAAGCACTTGGACAAATGTCCCAGGGCAGACCTCCTAAGTATCTGCTGTGAACTGAGAGGCTGGGCTCCCAGAGAGGATGCTGGGAGCTCTTTTAAAAGCTGCTAAGTCTTCAGGAGAAACCCTGAACAGAATTCAGGAGGGCATCATGGATCAGCCTCCAGCCCAAGTGTTGGGGCTGTCTAGGAGGACTCACTGAAGTCCTGTGGGGAGACATGGCAGCCCTGTGCCCAGCCTGAACAGGACTGCACACATGGAGAGTCAGGTCACACTGACATACTGCCACCTCCTTCTGCCCTGCTCTTCGAGAGTGAGAGAGAGCACTGGCATCTTCACTGTGTCCCTACTTCCTCTGCCGCCTCTAGGATGGTATCTTTGCCTGGCAAGGGACTTTGGGTCCTCACCAGTCCCTCCCTAAATAGCTGAGACCACCTGAAGACCACTGTTGGTTTTCTGGCAGCTTTGCACCTTGGGGCACTGGTTCAGAAAGTCCTGACCCCTTAGGGGGCCACGTGTGCCCCTGATGGTTGGGCCCTTCCAGGACCTCAACATCAAATCAGTGAGTCCACCCTGGGGCCAACCTTGAGCTCTCTGCTCAAGGTCTGGCAATGGGAGCACATGAGGGTGGCTCTTTGTGATCACATTCAGGGTCCCTGCAACCTAACTCAGCTCTTTTCTCCCTCAGTGAGCATGGGATGGAGCAAGAAGGCCCTCCTTCACTTCATCTTCTCTGGACATCTTAGCCATGCCTACCTGTCCCCCAGGCTCTGGGGACAAGCAGGCACTGAGGGTGAAGTTGAATCACGCCAGGTCCCTGGGGGTTCACCACTAGACTCCTGGGGCCTGCTCCAACAGGCTGTTGGGCTTAGGTCCCTGGTTCACTTCTGGAAGGGAGGAAAGTCCAATTCAGTCCCACATAGAAACTGGTTGCCCTAAAGACTCACCCGCACCCCAGCCCACCTTCCCTATGCCCTTCCCTAGCTCCCAAGACTCTTGCCAGAGGACAGGCTCAGAGATAAGGTTGAAGGGAAGAAAAAAATAATAATGGCTTGCCCCAGGGCCTGATTAGTTGCAAATCCCAGGAAGTTTCCACCCCATCCTGAAACCCCAGCTCCTCAAGTACATTCCATAATCCCACAGTCCGCATCTCTCACCCCTGCAGTCTCTGGAACCCACTTCATCTCCAGAGGCTCACACTTTTACTCTAGGGACAAGCCAACTGATGCAAGAACTGACCTGGTTCATTTTTTTTTAAACAGTGAGGGCTCCCCTGAACCCCAGGGTTGGCCAGACCTGTGTGGTTGATGCCCAGGGGACCTATGGCCCAGTGAGGAGGTATCCCTGAGATAGCCTGTTTCCCACTAGGGTGGACTAATCAAGTAAGGCAGGTTCTACATGGAAGACTCTATCTGGCCCTGTTGGAGAAACTAGAGAGGCCCCAGACCCCAGGTGAACCAGCATGAACATAGGAAAGATAGTTGAGCAAAGTGGCTCTGTGTGTACCAGTCACCCTGTGCGGCCCTCTACTTTGGGGCCCCAACAACTGTTGAGGCAACATACATGGGGCATGGTCAGAAGAGCTGTAGGCATTCAAGGCTTTGGGGATAACCAGGGGCCTTGACTCTGGTCACCTACAGGCCAGCAGGAGATGAAGGGCAGGAGAAGGACCAGCACTAGGAGGATATCATGGACATTGGGGCAGTACATACCATCTGACCACTAGGCAGTCAGATACCCCTGATAAAGGGGCCAAGCTGAGGGCCTGGCCCAGAACAGGAGGCTGCACTGGTTACAGGGTGCAAGCAGACCTAGCCTCTGTTGGCTGCACTGTGTGCATGGTGCCGTCGGGCAGATGACTTAATCACAGGCGGGCTTTGTCCCAGGGCACCCGCCCCCTGCCCGGATCCTCCGCCTGGCCGCGGGCCGCACCCCCCCGCCCCAGCCCATCCAGCTCCTAGCAACCTGCAGCCGAGCATGGGTAAATTCAGGAGACCTGGGGGCTTTCACCACCAGGCCTGGGAACAGCTCGGGGGTGGCCATGGGGTGCGGCCAGGGCGGATCCATCCCAGGCTGGGTTCAGGGGACTCCCTCACAGCCTGGCCCGTGCCAGCCCCTGAGGAGGGCATCCTGGGAGTGGCTATAACTGGCATCCTGGCAGAGGAGGCGCCAGGGCCAGAGGCTGGGGGCTTTGTATGCTGCAGCCCCCTTCTCTTCCTGAGGCCCCCACCCGCCTGATCCTGTCAGAGCCTTAGAAAGAGAGACAAAGGCCCTGGGAGGCCCTGGGAGGGCTGGGACAGAGATGGAGTTTTAATGACCACACTATAATGGTGGGAGCAGAGGCAGCTCGTTAACCCTGTCCAGCCCTCACACTGGGCCCTGCCGATGCTTGTCAGGCCTCCACCCAGCCTTCCTGCTGCCCTATCACTGACCAAAGGAGACTCAGGAAACAAGGTGCAAATTTCATCTCCAGAGACAGGGCCAGGGTCCCACAATCTGTTCCCCAGATAACCTCACAGTATAGAGCAGGCTGTGAGGTGGGTGGGTCGTGGCTGGACCCAGGCCTGGAATACTGCACACCCATCTGCCATCACTTCCTTCTGCACTAGCAACTTTCTCATTTCCTGACCCTCGATCTCCAGCCTGGGTGTTGCCAGCACATGGGAACCTGCCCTCTTCCAGGCTGAAAGCCTTGGTACAGCCTGCCTGGGTAGGACTCTGTATGCTGCCCTCCATTCTTAGAAGATCTGCCTTCTGAAGGTGGAGGGAACTCAGCATCAGCTGTGGGCTGCAACACTGGATGTGGGAAGTACAGGTGCCAGCCACCAGTTTACATCCCTAGGGGGACTCCAGGTTCTGCCTCAATTTCCCTACCCCTAACAGGGACATGAGAGCAGGGGGCAGACAGGTGTCTCAAGGAATGGGTGATGGGGAGCAGCCTACACCAGATGCAGGTCTGGTGGGGAAGGAGGCAAGGTGGGGTCTTGGGTGGGAGGGGCCCTTGTAACCCCTGCTTGAGGGTCTTACACCAAGAGAGGAGCAGATAGAAGGCTGCAGCAGAGGTACAAGGCCATACACAGACCACACTCAGGGACTTAGGGCTAAAAGGGAGCAGCTTCCCAGGAGGCAAGCGGGTAGGCCAGGGCTGTTTACAGGGGAATCTTCCGGGGGACAGACTGCAAGAGTACGGATTGTGAAGTAGAGAGAAACCCCCCGGAACACTGATCTCCCCAGCCCTGGGACTGCACCCCAGTATCCTTGAAGTCAACACCACACAGGAAGATTAAAGGCCAGAAATTGTGGTATCTCCCCCTTATCTTCTGCATTTGCCCCCAGAGTCAGGTCCCTGTTCTGGAAGCTGTTAACTCTGCCTGCTCCCTTTAGGCAGCACCCCACACAGACTCCAGAAAACAGAGCTGTGAGTTCCAGTCTTACTGGCCAAGGGGCTTAGGGATAGGGGGACTATCCTGATGGGGCCTGAGCAGAAGGCAGAGGTAGAGCTATGGAGAGCCACCTCTGCCCTCAAGACCCCAGCTGCTCACCCTAAGAGAGGGTGAACCTACCCAGGTCTAGTAGGGCCACACTACAGGCAGCCTGGATAGCTGGGATAAGTGGGAGGTGGCTGTGATGGCCTGACAGTGTGGAGGGGGCCAGCTAGATGAGCAACCTGGGTGGGCAGGCTCAGAGAACTCAGTGAGGTCTGGTCTGGGCAGCTGCGAGAACAGAGCCACCAGTGACTGAGTGGAGCAGGGGCCATGACCCTGCCCCTGTACAGTTCCAGAGGCACAGTCAAGATGTCCATTAGTTGGGTCCAAGTGCAGACAGTGCCTGGACACGCTCACCTACAACAAAGGGGGAGCCTGAGTGTGTCTCTGATAGGCTGCACGTTTGTGAGTGTCCCTTCTACACAGCACTGGGCTTTCCCTTGCAGTGTCACTAGGATGGGTCTTGGCGGCAAGCACTGACATCCAGTCATGCCTTTGGTGTCTCTGTGTGGTGAACATCTGCCCTGAAGGGTCATAATGTTGGTTCTCCCTAGAGTGCCCCCAAATTCTGCACACCACTGCACCCCATTTCCAGGTCTCTCCCTCTGAAAGGCTTGGCCCTAAGACAGGCACCTCACTCCTTTAACCTTGGGACTGGGAGGTCTTGGGTTAGGTAGAGTGTGGGCCCAGGGGATTCATCCTGCACTGGCCACTCAAACAGCTTGCTCCAGAACATCCCACTCTGGAAGGCTCCACTCCAAAGCTGGGTCTTCTCACCTGTAGACCAGGCCGGTCCATGTAGGGGTGGGGGCTGGGGCCTGTAGGTTCAGGGGTGTGGTTGCCTGCTGCCAAGGCACAAACAGCCAGGTTTGCTTTCACCCACGGGGTTCTGCGGGGTTTCCAAACGCCTGAATACGGAACGTGGCCCGGGAGAGAGCGGGCGGCTGTGAATGGGGCCTGTGATCCTCCTCCGGCTGGCTGGGGGGCCGGGATAAAGGGCCCCAGTCATGTCGCCGGGCTGGCCCAGCGCGAGTGTGCTAAGTTGAAGCTATAAATTACCCACGACCGCGGCCAGCGCCACCGCAGGGCGGGCGGGGCCAGCGGGAGGGGGCTCAGCCTCCGTAAATCGGCCCTTTCACCGCTGGAGGCCGCGCACGAAAGAAAAACTTTGTTTTATTAAAGCAACATCAGGGTTGTGGCCGCCCGGCCGAGAGGCGCCGACAGCGGAGCTGGGCACCAGGCAGGCGGGGGGCTCCCGCCGCACCCAGAGCCGCACAGAAAGGCCCCGTTCAGGAGTAGGGGCTCCGAGAAGGCCAGCAGGGGGCCGGGTGCACCGCAGCCCCCACCAGCCCAAGGCTTCAACCCTGCCGGCAGTCCAGTCCTGCTTGGGGCCTGTCAGTGTTTCAAGCCAGCCTGTGTCTGGCCAGGACATTGGGGCCCAGAGCCGGGGTCCCAGGACAGGAGACAGGAGCTAAGTCTTCCCTTCTGCCTGGGCTGAATGCGAAAAAGAACCAGGAGAGAGAGAGGGGCTGTGCTGGGTAGAAAAAAAATTCCCTGTCCCTCCTGAGACCCTTCCCGGGACCTGGGGGGAGGTGGGGCTGCTGGGAGTCTAGACTATTTAGGCAATTGAAGTGGAATGAATGGAAACTAGGTGATTTCTTTCCACTCCTCCTGTGGTCACCAATGTTCTGGGGTCCTGCAGACCTGTCCTCACAGGTCCTGTGAGCCAAGGGGGTGGAGGCCCACAGGCAAGCATGGGCCTCTCCGGAATACTTAGGTCTTCAGCCCATACCTCACCCCCAAAGGAAGCCCACAGTAGTCCATACCCCAACCCCAGTGTTCCCAGTGTTTTCCTCTGCAGCAGCTGCCCAGAGCAGGGCCAGCGCCCCGCCGCGGGCCCAACCTCCCTGGTCCACAAGCCACAGTGGAATCATCATCACAGTTCATCTGCACCTCCTCTCTCTTGCCTGCAGGAACAAAAGCCTGACCCAGTGAGAGACACAGGCTAATGGGTGCTTGGCAGGAGGAGAGGCCAGCAGGTCACCAGGGCCTCTCTGTCCGAAGTACATACACACAGTTTTGTGTTCAGTACCCTAAGTGTGAGCTTCTACTTGCTTCCCTCACAGCTCATAGCTTTCTCTCTGGAGCCCCAGCTGCCTCCATCTCCTGCCAGGCTGCAGGGGTTTCCTAGGGCAGCTCTATCCTGAGTCTTTGGGCCAACATAGTGGGACCAACCATAGCACAACCAATTCTGTAATTCAGTCCAGGAGGGCTTCCAGGAGGAGGTGCTTTGCTGAGACCTCAGTGACCAGAAAGTAGGCCTGAATGGCTCTAAGGTACACAGCATTGGGCTGTTACAGCACTAGTGAACAGATAACAGGGGTGTGGGGAGCAGGCCCACAACAGATACAGAGTAGTGTAGGGATGGAAGAGGCCATCTTGCTACTGAGGGCCTCTCTGGCTCAGGTCAGAGTGCCAATCCGAGAGAAGCAAGGTCTTATATGGAGCCCATTCAGGGTTCCATACTAGGGGGATGGAATCCCAGGCCTTTGCAGGCCAGCCCTGGATTTAGGGTGCTCTGGTTTCATGTCCTCCAGATCATACTCTGCCTTGGGATCTCTTCCTAATGTGGTAGGCAGATCCTAGGTGGGCTACAGGGGTGAGGGTAGGTCCTACCAGGGCAGAGCCCAGGAGGTGACTGTGCCCATGGGGATCATCCGGCCTCCACCAAGAGATGAAAGGTTCTGCCCCTCTGGGGCCCAACAGTGCCCTTTGAAGGCTGTGGGAATGCCCACAGGGCAGACCAGTGCCAGGCACAGGGAGGGGGGCTACTGGAGTTGTGACCTATCCAAGATGCCAGGAGGCATGGGGGTGCAGAAAGTACCACCCTTCTTGACCCAACTACAAGGGTCATAACCCCCAAACCAGTGTCTCTGTCTTTGAATCCCGAAGACGGGTAAGGACCCTGGAAATGTGGCCTAGGAAGGTTCCCTCCAGTGGTCGGCCTGAATGAAGTGGACTTAGCTAAGCTCAGCTAAAAGCCACAGGGCCCAGCAGCCGGCTCCAGAGGCCTCACCCTATTTACAGGTCCAAGAGGAGGTGCTTTGCTGAGACCTCAGTGACCAGAAAGTAGGCCTGAATGCCTCTAAGGTACACAGCATTGGGCTGTTACAGCACTTTACAGCAAGGACAGGCTGGAGCCCCCACCTACTCACTGACCTGCAGGTCAGGCCCTGCATACGGGGAATGCCTTGGCTTGGGAGCAATCGCCTTGCCTCTAGCTTTGCCCTGATTCTGGGCCCAAGGAAGGCTTGAACCCTGGCTGCCTCTAGGGAGGGGGTAGGGGCAGGCTCCCGAGGACCTGCGGAGAGGGGCGGGGCCTGTCGCTCCCGAGGTGGGGTTGGGACTGGAATGTTTGCGCTCAATGTTTGTCCTGGGGGGAGGTGTGCACTGCCCTCCAGGAGCAGAGGCCCAGCTGGGTCTACAGCTCTGTCAGCCAGGGCCAGACGGAGGGACCCTCCGCTCGCACTGGGAATTCCAGGGCCAAAGGCCTGGACACAGGGTCTCTTCCAGCCTCCTCGCGGCCACTTGCGAGCCTGGCTGGGCGACCCGCGCGGCCCACACTGACCTGCACAGCCCGCACCGCCCCTACCCGGGCTTCCCAGCCCAGCATGGAGATTATGCAAATCCCCGGCGGCTCCTTAATTAAATCCCTAACGAGGCGCTGGGGCCTGGCCAGGGGTGGCGCTGAAAGCTGGGGTCACGCTCCGGAGGGGCCGCCGTCTGTGCCGAGAGGGGCCTGCGTCCGCCCGGCCGGGGAGCCGCGCGCCGAGGGGGCGGACAGCCCGGGGCCCGAGGCCTCCCCAGCCTCGAGTGCGCGCCGGGGGCCCGCGCCAGGGCTTGCGGACCGGCCCGGGCGGGCGCGCCGTGGGCGGAGCGGCTGCTACGGGCCGGCGCCCCCCCGCGCCCTGCGCTCCCCTTTCAGCCGCCTGTTGTTGGGCCAACAGCTCGGGCCGCGGCCGCCTGAAAGGCCGGGATTAGCGAACATTAGCGGCCTTTGAGCAGCGCCCGGGGCGCCCCTTCCCGGCCACGCCCTACGGCCGAGCCCGCGCCCCCTGCGACTCTGCGCGCACGCGGCGGCCAGGGCGTGTCCCGGAGCAGCTGCCAAGTGCCGGACCCGATGCCCACCTTGCAGAACTGCCCTTCGGGGCACGCCCTGTCTTGGTGCTCCTGGGCTGCCGGGAGAGGGGTGGGGAGTAGGGGAGGGAGACCGGCCCCAGCCCCCACCCCTATCACCCCCGTCTCCAGGTCGCGGGAGGGGTGCACTGTCCACCATGCCGCCCTGGAGGTCGCGCCTTCCCAGGCCGAGGCATCCAGCGTTCTTCGCCTCCCGGAGCACTGCCTCCTTCAGGGTGCCAGCCGGGTTTTCCCAAGCTCAGCTCCAGGTCCCGTGCTTTGCCCCTTTTCCTCTGGGCCCGCCCGGGCTTAGTGGTACATGGGGGAGGTTAGCAAGACTTGATCTGTACCATCTGACTGGGAGGACATTGTTCTTAGGCAGAACTCGGGTGATCCCCTTTTCATGAATGCTTGTCTGTGTCCCAGACACATGGCTCAGAGTAAATTAGGGAAAAGTTGTGTGTTTATTACTCCTGTTTTACAGGTAGGGGAGAGCAGCCAGAATCACTGTCCAGCAGGTCTGGTGCAGACCTTGAACCTGAACTCAAGTGGGTGCCTCTATTCCCATCCTCACCTGGCCCAGCTTTCTCCAGCCATCTGTCTTGAGGGATTGGGGCCTGCAGCCCCCAGGCTCCTCCAGAGCTAGGCCTTCCCTCCCTGAGTCTCAGTTCTATTCCCTCACAGTACTAGGGGCTAGCTTCAGAGCCCACTTGCTTCCTGGGACCTGTTGAGCCACCCAACCTCATAGACATGGGCACACATGCCCCCACATGCCCCCACTCGCACCTGCAGCTCCAAGTGCCCCCGCCCTGGGAGAGTAAACATCTTCACTAGAGGAAGCAGTAGGCTCTGAGAAGAAAAAATGTGGCCAAACCTGACCCAGGCAGGTCTGTGGGGAGCTGGCTGCCCTGGGCAGCCCCCACTTTGTTACCACCCCAGAGTCATGTTGGCCTCTCAAGTTTGGTGGTAACTATTGACAGCCCCTCCAACTCCCACACATGGGCCAGCACCCACATGGTTAGTAGGGACTCAGTAAATGGGCACCATGTTCAGGGCAAGAGTTGGTGTTAGTATGTGCACACAATGGTAGGTTCTTTGAGTCTTGGAAAGGTTTCCTCAACATGGAGGAAGCCCCCAAGGCCACCTCACCTGTCCCATTCACCCTGTAATTTGCCAAGAGAAAGCCAGGCTGTCTTGCCTGTATACCCACCATGAAGCTTGCCACCCGTGCTGCCTTGCATCCCTGCCCAGTAAACAGAAGATGTAGGGACATCTGAGGCAGATACCCAGCTTAGGAGTGAAACCTGGCTGTGGAGCCCCTCAGGGTCTATCAGTGCCTAAGTTAGAGGCGTGCTGAGACCTTCAGTTCTGGGCCCTACCAAGGCAACCCTGAGCCAAGAAGCCTAACTTTGCCAACAGGGGGAATCTGTGACCAACTCTGAACCCTTCACTTATGGAAAGGCAGAACAAGGCAAGGCTAGACCTTCATGGGCCCTCACCCTCTGGCCATGACAAGGACAAGCCTGGCCAGATCCTATGGCTCTGGGGAAACCACAGGAGCCTGGGGTTTCTTTGGGAAACCAGATCGAGTAATGATAGGGTTGGTATGGGGCAGCCGACTGAGGGGAGCCACGCTGCAATTGGCCCATCAACAGCTGAGGACCCCTGTGTCTCTCCCCAGTGAAGCCTCCTGCTTGGACTCTACCCCCACAGCTTCTCACCACCGATCTGGCTGGCTGGCTGGCCTCCCTTGTGGCCAGCCCAGCTCCCTTCCTTTCCAGAACTTTATGTAGCTCCTGGTTCAGCTGAGACTGCTCTTTTGAGTCTTCTGAGGTAGGCTGTTTGTGCAAAGAGACTATAGCCCAGGCCTCATCTACCTGCCCCAGGCTGGGGCCCCTTTTCTTGGTGGAGGCGAGGGCCCAAATAGCAGCAGATCCACGGAGGGAAAAAGGAACAATAGTCCAAGGGTCCAATGGGAGTTGTGCTCTCCTCTGTTAGAACTCCTGGGTCTTGCTTGGGCCCCTTTGGGCCTACTCTTTCTCCCCCTAATCAGCCTATTCAGCAGTCCCAGGAGACCCCGCACAGAGGTGATACTGGAGGGCCCTGGAGTGGTTGGTTATATCCTGGCACCCATCATGAACCAGGATCTGTTCCTGTGACTTGTCACCCACCACTTAAGCACCCTGAGACAGGGTCCTGTCAACCCAGTTTTCAGAAGGGGACATTGAAAAGACTCCAGCATGCACAGGTAACCTCTCTGTCATACTGGCATGGAGGATGGTGGGGGCACATGTGGCTTCACAGGACTCCTAGGTACCAGAGCACACACCATGAAAGACAAGGCCAGCGCCAGAGCCTCCTAGAACCTCCCTCAGCTGCCTCAGCCCGGGCGGGCAGTTTTAATTACCCTGCTCGCTGGGCCCATTGAGCTCTTGCTAATCTGGGGCCTCCTCCATGGGCAGCTCAGGCAGGCCCCCCTCCCCTTGCAGCCCGGGCACGGGGTCCCCGGGTTCTCACGTCCTGCCGGCCCCAATTAAAGCAAGCTCCGCAGGACTGCTGCTGCGCTAATGAGCTCTGTGGGCTGCTGGGCTTAGCGCCAGGGGGCGCAGGGTGGGGGTGGGGGGTGGAGTCCTCCTTGGAAGGGTGACTTGGGTCCATTCCCAGGGAGAAACCCAAAGGACCCCTCCCCACTTAGCCCACCTGGCATGATAAGCTCTTTGTACCCCACCCCCAACCCCAGGAGGAAAGCCTGCCTGGGTGAGGCCCCTGCCCAGTGTACAGGTCCCCTACAAGCAATAGGAACTGCACTTGGGAGTTAGGATGCCCAGAACAGGTTAGGGACCAAGCTTCCTGAGTATCAGATGGTTGGCTGGGGGTGCAGGGCATGGCATCCAAGGGCCTAGCTCTGAACCCCTGCAATAGTTGGGGTGGGGGAGAATTTGTCAAAGGCTCTTAGGCCTACCTAGGATGCCACTTGAGACAGGGAGGCTTCTGGGAGCCTTGGTGGGTTTTGCAAACTTCCCTTTAGCTCAAGACCTTCTGGCCACTTGGGGAGTGTGGCCTGGGCAAGGACTCGGGCCTGGGCTTGAGCCTTCCATGGTAAGGAGATCTGGCACAGCACTCACAGCTCACATAGGGCAGAGTCATTGGAGGATCTCTGGGATGGCCCCTGGCCAGATTGGGTGTTAGCAGGCCAAGATGGATTGCTGGTGAAAGGGTTATATGTGTGTGTCATTGCTAGGAGCCCTCCCCCCTAAGCTTCCCCAGCCTGCTATGCTGTGTTGTGCTATGTAGCCTTGGAGTGACCACCCTTTCTGGGCTCCAGTCAGCCCTGAGAAGCCAGTACTGTGGCCAGGGGCCTTTCTCCCTCTCCCCAGCATGTCTAATGCTGGGGCCTTGTGGTTTTACTGGGGCCTTCGGGTCTGAACTGTGGTTCAGCCTCTATCCCCCAAATCTCCAGTTATATTCTGCCACTTTGGGGCTCTAGACTTTGAAAAAGGGTGAGCCAGGACCTTGGCCAGCAGGGGAACAGGCAGTATTTCGGGGCTCCTGGCAGGCTTGGTTATGACTGAAAGCACAGACCTCAGCTTTTAGGTGCCAGAAACAATGTGTGGCAAGATCCTGCCCCTGCTGACCTGGAGGATGTGTGGGGCCCTGTATCTGATTGATGGGGGCACTGCTGATGTCTGTGGACGTAGAAGCTCACATGAACACATGGCTCCTGGCAAGCACAGGTCCCATGCCTGGGGGGTCCTGGCCCAGCCCCCAGCTGGGTTGGGGCTCAGTAAATATCTGTGGTGTGTGGCAGTGGAGACCAAGTTTGTGTACAGAGATTTGGAGGCCACAGGATGACCCAGTTTACTTAGAAAACTAGAGCTGCAGAGGCAAAAGGTTGACAGAAGCCAGCTCCAGGCCACACAGTCATAGGCGCTTGTCACGCATGCCCAAACACCCAGAGATGATGGGGAAGACCCAGGGTAGACCACTGAGGAGCACCCCGAGTCTTTGGCCTGTACATCTCCCCATCTCACAGGGTGGGAGACCGAGGCCACAGGAATGTATTAAGTCAGCACAAGATGCCTGTGATCCCCTTATTCTGAGTGTAGGACAATGCCTGGGAGCCATGAAGGTCCAAGTTGTTGGCACAGGTCTGTGTGTCTCCTCAGCCTGCACTCAGGCCACTTTGCATTCTTGGGAATGAGGGCCAGTGGATACAAGAGCAGTTTGTGTTCTAAGAGAAGAAGTGTCCTCACCAGTAAGTCTGCCCCTTCCTGTTGGTCCCTTGGGAGCACCAGGCTCTGGTTAGCTAAGAGCAGGGAGGGACCCTGCATGAGACAGAATCAGTCTGAGTCCCTGAGAGAAGCTGATGGGAGACAGGAAGGGAGGTGAGCTTCTGGCTTTCAGCTGCCTTCCCCTGGGCATTGGCCCTTGGTGTCTCCGCTCTGCCCGACTGGAGCCTGGTGCCAGCCCTTGTTCCCTGGACAGCCGGTGAGCGCTAAAGGTGTTATCTGTGACAGCAACAGAATGGACACGTCGCGCCCAAAGCAGGTGTCGGCGCCTGGGAAGAGGCCAACTCGAAATCCAACCAGCTCACTGCAAACCTGGAGGGCAGTCCTGGGAGACACAGAGATTAGCTTGACCCTTGTCCCCACCTCTCCCCACACTGATCAATCCCAGATAATGACAGGGGCCAGGCCCAGAGGCCTGGAGCTGCTGCCAGAGTGAGTGGGCCCTGGTGGAGAAAGCGCTAGGTTGAGGCTCCCAGGACTTGATCTCACTGTGGTCGATACTCCCCAACACCCCAGCAAGGTGTGTACCGTGGGGCGGGGGGTGAGGCCTTCCTGCTTAGATGGCAGCAGATCTAGGACAGGGCTGAGATGGGAGGTAGCTCCGGTGTTGACTTACCTGGCTGTTCTCACACTGGCTCCCTCTGAGCAACCTAGACCCAGACTATCCCCAGGGGTTAGCTGCAGTGGGCTGATTTATAGACAGGCTGCCAGGCCTCTACCCATCAGCACTCTCCGTCTGGGTCCTGCAGCCCTTTACATGCTTCTACTCACTCAGATCCTGACTCCACAGAGCCTCCCCCACTTCTACATGACCTCAGGTCCTTGTCTTACAAAAGTGGTCCTGTTGCACCAGATCAGGCTTTACAGGGAGGGCTGCTCAGCCTTGGCTGTGTGCGAGGCTGTAGGGGCTGCTACTCAGGTAGGTGGTCAGGTGTTCAGATCCCCCATAGCACAGCTGGCCTCGGGGGCAGTGGGTGTGGGAGGTGGTATGGGGGCCTGGCCTGTGGCAGCTCATCCTACAAAAGCACAAAACCTGATTGATTCTCACCTTGGGCCCTTGGGAGAAGAACTGGATGTCACAGGCTCTAGAACTCTGTGTTGGAACTTGATCTCCATCCACGCAGATAGCTCCATGCCTTCCATATGCCCCGCTCAAGTGTGTCTCAGCTCACCTCTGTGTCCACACCACTGAATGGTACATGGCTGGTATGTAACAGGCAATGTTCCTTCACCCTACCTCCCTCTTGATCTTCTCTTTGAGATGAAGTAACCCTGTGTTACCCAGGTTGGTCTTGAACCCCTAGACTTAAGTGATCCTCTGGCCTCAGCCTCTCCAGTGCTGGAATTACAGGTGAACCACTTCACCTGGTCTCTGTTCTCTCCGCCTGGCTCCCCACTCACTTGAATAATGGGGACTTTGTCTAGGAGAGCATACTCTGGAGGCTTCCTGGCCTCCTCAGCAGGGTCTGTGTGCCCTAGACCTGTGCTTAGCTTCCATCTGCATTTCATCCTGAGCTGAAGCTTGAGAGACAAAGGCCTTGAGCACAGTGGGAGCTGATCAGTGATTCCCACAGGAACCCTCGCAGACATGTCCCGAGTCAGCTTACACTGACCTTTTCTCGTGTCAAGGGGAGTGGACTCCAGAGTGAAGCTGAGGAGGGACAGGTGGGTCAGAATCTCTTAAGACTCCATTTTACTCAGGTCTTCTCCAAATGCCGCCTGAGGTGTCCCAACCACAGGACTTTTTGGTTTATGAAGGGGCCCTCTGGACTGAGGATGTGGTCAGGCTGTCCACGTAGGCTGCTGGCTGAGCAGTGGAGAAGATAGTACATGGAACAGCAGTGAGGGTGTGGGAGGCAGAAGACAGGAGTGACCCAGTCACCCAGAGAGCAGTGCGCATCTCCCCATGGTGTCCTCCATCCTAGGTCTGATTTAGGAACTCCTGGGTAGTGATGAAGCTAGCAGCCCAGGGCATCTTGAAGCAGCAGTTACTGTCCACAAACATCCTGGCCAAGTAGATCTGTGGGCATCAGAATGCCAGACCCTAGCCCTGAACACTGAGGCTAGGGGACTGACTGGCCCCTCACATCAGGGCTCAACCTCCTGAGGTCCTAGAATGCATCAATAGTAGTATCATCTACAGAGGGAACTGCCTTTTGGGATTTCTTCGCAAGTTCCTGGTCACCAACAGACCATCTTTAGGAGACTTCTGAGTCCTAAGCCCACCTGTACCTGGGGCAGTCAGTAGCCTGTGTGACACTTTTCCACCCTGCTGTACCCTACAAGCTGGCAGCAGGCTGCTTCCTCCTCCTCAGTCTTCTTGCAGTATCCCTTGCCATCCTCGTTGCCTACCCTGGCTGTGGAGACCTTAGCCACAGAGACTGAGGACTCCAGAGTTCCACCTTGAAGTGGTCTGTTCAGCCCATCAGATGTGGGAGACACATATACCAGACAGACAGCTCAGGCCTGTATACACCTACCTGAGATGCTTGAGGCTTTGCCTCTGATGCCCATGAAAGGGCCCTGTTTGTGTGTCTGGGGCAGGCATTGGCACTAGCAGGAACAGAGCCCGGGATGATGTGGCCAGTGCTGGGTCAGCGTTGCCCGGCTCAAGAGCAGCAGGAAGTCTCTCTCACCCCTCCCCCAAGACCCCCTCCCTGGGCCCCAGGCCCAGGACACAGCAACAATCTCACCATGCCAGGGAGGGAACTAGTCAGTCATCCTGGAAGGTCAGCTGTGCTCCGCCTCCATCTACAGCACACCTCCATCAGAAAGTCCTTCAGGAGCGAGACCACCTAGGCATTCCAGCTGTGTCAAGTCAAGTCTTTAGCTCATAGGTTCTGAGGTTCAAGTGACCACCAGCACAGGGTGTTCCATGGTTCTTTGGGGAGGCAGTGAGGGGCCAGTTGGATTCTATCAAATCCTTCTCTTGAATGTATCCCCCTTTGGCCTCATATCCAGCTAATGAGCAATTGCACTGACTCTACCTTTAAGATGACAAGTTGATTTCCGAGCAGCACCAAGGAAAAAATGTTTAAATAACTTAGGGGATGTTGTATAGGACATGGTTGGCTCATGCTTGTAATCCTGGTACTGTGGAGGCTGAGGCAGGAGGACTGCTTTGGATTTAAGGCCAGTCTGGGCTACATAGTAAATATTGTCTATAAAAAGTAATAACACACACACAGATTAATAAAAAAGACACCCAAATTTTAACTCTTCCAGCCTTCCCTGACTGTCTATTGGTTAAGGTCCCTGTCCTTTTGGTGGAACCCTATACTCACTCTTGGCTTGTAGCCACAAAATACCTTTTGGGAAACCTTAGAGGGACTGGAGATGTAGCTCAATTGCTAGAGTGCTTACCTAGCATGCAGGGAGTTCTGGTTTGATCTCTAGTACCACATAACTTGGCTGAGGTAGAGGCAGAAAGATCAGGAGCTCAAGGCTATTCTCAGCTACATAGTGAATATGAGGCCAGCCTGGGCTACATGAGACCCTCTCTCCCTCTACCCCCGCCCCAAAAACTTTGTTAGATCATTAGGTCATGTCCCTTCTCAGACAGCCCCATGGACTCCTGTCTCTCCCCAGGTCTGTGGGGGTAACATGGAGGGTCTCCTGTAGTCGGGGCAGCTGAGGCTGGCCTTGAGCTCTTCTCAAATGTTGGGGTTCCAGGTGGGTGCCGCTATACTGGCAAGTCTTACCTGCAGCTCTTGGGGAATTTACCCTTTCTCCTTGCTGTTCCTTTCATCTGCCAGTGCTTCTGGGCTCTTGCAAGGGTTATTCCAGGAATAGCAGAGTGGTATGGTCACAACTTGGCTGTAGGACCATTTCCTGGGGGTCCCCTCTGCCACTGTGAGAATGGAACCCCACGTCTGGCCAGCCTCTGTGGGTGCAGCAGCCACAGACTCTGGGATTTTCTCCCCATCCTTCACTCTTGAGGCTGACTGGAGAGCAGGAGCATGTGTTTGTCTGTGTCATGGCTCACTGGTATGCGTCATTTCTGCAAGGTTCACCCTGGAGTGAGCCAGGGATGAGCTTGTGTACTAGAGCACCCTCTTGACAGACAGACTGCTCACTGGCCATGTGCCTCACCTCTGGCCTGGACCAGTCCCCGACCCCCACAAACACATACCAGACTTTGCTCAAACACAACCTCGTCTCCATTTGTGCTGATGACATTTGTGCTCTGACAAAGGCCCCTTTCAGGGACGTCAGAGGTTCAGCAAATAAATAAATGAATAAAGTCCAGTCAGAGGAGGAGGAGGTGGGCAAGACAGGAGGCAGGGAGTACCCCACCCCTATCAACTGGCCCAGCCCTCAGAGGGCCTCAGGGATGAACGGACATGGTCACCTGTCCATCTGGAGCCTCAAGCTGGGTTTGTGAGGGTGTGGAAAATGAGACCAGGGCCATAGGGGGTTCATCCACAGAGAGATAACCCCTCCCAGGGACCAGGAGTTGCTGTGTCCAATGATGCCCTGGCTGTAGTGAAGAGCAGAGGAACAGGGCTCCTACGCCTGGTGCAGTGGGGTGGCAGGCCTGCATATGACCGTTAATGTGTCCTTGAAATTCAGGTGTCTGCCATGCATACCCTCCTGGAGTGCCTGCTTGGACTTGAGAGGACTTTTGGTCTAGGGCAATGACTGCTGGCAAATGTGGGCTCTGGGATGGGCCAGCAGGATTTGGGGGGGCCTCCATGAGCTGCCTTCCAGAACGAGAGACTAGAGCTTTGTTTTTCCTCTTGGAACCCTCTACTGTATGAGTCCTTATCAGAAGGCCATCCTGTAGAGATCTTGATGGGTCCATGCCAGCTCATCCTGGGTCAGCTTCGTCCAGAGGCCTGAGATGCCCTACCTATACCTAAGGACACCTTTGAGTAGCCACACTCCAGGCTTCTGCCAGCAGGCTTTCTAGCTGCAGAAGCCTTACAGGTCATTGTGAGTCCTTTTGTCTCCTATTCTTGTTTCCCATGCCCCTGAAGGACCAGAGAAGATGGGAAAGCAGACCCCATAGTTAGGCCCCTGCCCTGTCAGCAACCTTGTGGTGAACCCACAGTCCCACAGCCAGAATCAGAGCTGGGCAGCCAGGAAAGAAGGCAGGAGTGGTCCCTAAGGGCTGCCTGGAGGAGGAGTGAGGACCAGCCTGTAGGAGAGACTGGCTGGGTCTAGTGGGAGCTGGCTGCCTGGCTGTGGAGCTGGTTAGTCCCTCCGGTTCAGACGTGGCCAGGCCCCTAGGACGGCACTGACTCCCGGCCATCCCAGGGACAACAAAGGCCGGCATTTAAATTCCAATTGAGTCGGCCAGAGTGGCCCCGGGCGTGAGAACAGGAGCCCCCACCCCCAGCTCCAGCCCCGCCTGCTGCATTCCTGCCTCCCCGGAGATGGCTGTGGCCAGGCCGTCGCCAGGGGGCCGGGAATGCAGCACTCAATGGAAGGGGACAAGGGCCCATTGAGCAGTGACGGGCAGGATTGAGCCGTCAGCCCCCCAACTCAGGACCCCTCCCCGGTCTCCACCCTCTCCTTGGTGTTACTGATGTCAACTGCTTCTGGGGACCCCACTCATGCCTCCTGTGGCAGTTCCTGAGCAGGCATAGGTCTTGTCCTGGTCGGTCAGGTTGACTGCAGACTCTCAGCACCTCCCCACCCCAAAGAAGCCTAGAAACTCTGGAAGCCTTAATCATATCATGTCATGCTACCAAGAAAGCCCAGAACTAAAGGCAAGCTTGCTGACCCCTGTCTTCCTTTGCCTGTTCTCCCCTCTCAGCCCTGCAGAGGCCAGGGCTCCTTTCTCTGCCAGTCGTTGTCCAGCAGTTGTCCCTGGCCTGGTACTGGGAAGACCCACACATATTTGAAGAGTCAAGGTTTGAATGTGGCATGGCTGACCCTGTTACCCATGTTTCTCAGGATGCCGGAGGATCCCAGACAGGGTATGGTGTCATGAAGGCAGACCTGTAGTGAAGGGTGCAACACCTGTCCCTGTCCCAGCCCTACCAAGGTCCTGTGGGTGGAGGCCAGTGTCATGAGGTTGTCTGGAGCTTCAAAGAGCTTGAATGCCAGTTCTTGCTTGCACTGCCCTCTGTCCCTTTCCCTGTGGGTCCACCACAGGCCAGGGACTGGATTGAGCAGTGTGCTTATTTGCACCCTTCATACCCCAGGCAGAGCCTGTGCTGCCTTGGGTCTCAGCAGTGCTAGTTACATGATCACATATGCACTTGTGTAGAATATGTTCCTCCTGATGGCCAGAACCAGAGTACCAGGAGGGTCTGAGGTAACTGGAACCTGGGACTGACAGTGACCAGGGGGTTCAGAGGCCCTGCAGGGAGCCTTGGATCCAAGAGTAGGCTAAAGACTGAGGGCTAAGCAGTAGGATGAGCTGGGCATCAGACACCCATTCTACGTGGACATGGACAGCAGAGCAGCTACCCCTGAAGCTGAGGGTCAAGGCATCCAGACAAGGAGATGCAATGAGCTCAGAGTGTGGCTGAGTAGAGCCCTCACTCTTGGCAACCCTGTGCCTAGCATCATCTGTGGGGTTCTGCAAAGCTATCTGCTGCTGATGTCCCCCTAACTCTCAGAGTGACACAATAGAAAAGGTGGAGTGGGGGACATTGCTGAGGATCACTGAGCCAGCCTCCCTGCACAATTACACAAGGTGTCTAGAACCCAGATTCAGGTCAATCATGGCTCCCTAGGCAGGACGACAAGGCCTCAGCCTACATGGCTCAGAGGAACAGAGGGGGCTGTGAGCACCCCCAAGTCGTGGCAGGTATAGCATGGTTACAAAATCCAAGAATAAGTGAATAAACTTGAATGACTTCTGATCACTAACATGGAGCTCAAGAGGGATGGGTGGGGAAGGCTGGTGGTCAGGTGCCCAGGAGACCTGAAGCACAGGCCCAAGAGGTCCTCAGGCCTGGCCCACCTCTGTTCTACTGTGCAGGGAACAGAGATCTAAATCCAGCCGCCTGTATCCCTCTCTTTGGGCAGGTGAGGTTAGCAGGATGTTGGTCCCAGAATAGACCCAGGTCCCTGGAACCAGCCTTGCCCTCCTGGGCAGCCCTCACCAGGTCTCACCTCCCAGGGCCTCTGGGGATGGGTGGCCACATGTGATCTACTTTGCAGGACACTTGACCAGACATGTCTTTCAGGAAAAGCTGTGGGTTGGCTGGACTAGTGGAGTGGGATGTGGAGCCTTCTGGGAGGCTGGACACAGAAGCTGCCCACCAGGCCCGTCTGCCGGCGGCTATCGTTCTTTCATAGATTGTCTGGGCAGGCTGGGTTGATGTGCTGGAGATGGGCAATAGCCAGGCTTCCTGTGGAGGCCACATTGCTGATAGCTCATCTAGGTACTACCTACCTTGAGGGTGCTAGCTTCCCCTAGGGGGTTTCATATACAGGATTGGGTAGTATCCATTCTATGACTACCTTAGGGCTGAGCTACCACGGCTCCCTTTATGATTCTGAGCCTTAGCATAGGCTGTGTCCCGTGTCAGAAAGCCATACCTAAGGCAAGTTGCTCCCAGGGGCTGAGTGAGGCTCCCACTAAGGTGTGAAGTTGTGAAGTAGCATGCTGGTGGGGCAGAGGGATGGGGGGCAGAGAGAGATGGGCCAAAGGGTTGTTCTAGAAGCCTTGGCTGTGTGAGGAGCCATGGGTCCCTGGGGAGGGAGTGGATACAAGCTCACTCAGGGTCACACAGTTGCCTGGAAGCAGTACTAAAGGGTGAGGCCTTGAGGAAGCCATGAGGTGGCTTTTGGGTAGATGTGGTAGCCAGTAGCATTGGGGACTTGGTTCCAATCTACCAATGGCCAAGTATCAGCCCTTGTCCCTGCTACATCCCTCAGCTGTCCTCCATCACGAGGTCACAGAGTGTGGTTCCTAGGTGCCCTCCAGGGTATGGCTCCAGTCTGGGAGATTCACTCACTGGAGGAAGAAAACACAGAATGCTAAGGTGGAGAGGGGTTCTCCCTGTTGTCTGTTGAACTTGGGTGCTGCATTGTGCTTTTTGGTGTTGTTGTTGATTTTTAAATAATTTATTATTTTTATTTTATTGTGTATGAGTGTTTTGCCTTCATGTAAGTGCACCATGTGGACACAATGCCCACAGAGGCCAGACAACCGTGTTGGATCCCCTGGAATTGGAGTTACCAAGGATTGTGAGCCACCATGTGCATGCTGGGAATCAAATCTGAGTCCTTTGGAATAACAGAGTGTTCTTAACCACTGAGTCATCTCTCTAGCCCCAATATTGTTGTTTTTGCTATCAGGGTTGCTATGCAGCAAAGGTTAACTTTGAACTTGTGATTCTAAGTGAAGGAATTCCAGGTGTGTGCCATCATGCCTGACTGCACTGTTCTTTTTGTTTGGATTTTTTAATTTTTAAAAAATTGATTTACATGTGTGATTGTTTGGCTTCATGTATGTAAGTGCACCCATGTGTGCAATGGCATGTGGATGCCAGAAGAGGATGTTGGATCCCTTGGAACTGAAGTTACAGATGGTTGCTAGCTGCCATGTGGATGCTGGGAACCGAACCTGGGTCCTCTGCAACTAGTGCTTTTAACCACAGAGCCATCTCTCCAGCCCCTTTTGTTTGTCTTTTGAGACAGGGATTGACTATATAGCCAGGCCTGGACTGGAACTCACTGTGTGGTTCAGACTGGACTGAAACTTTTGGGAATTCTCCTGTCTCAGCCTCCTTCCAGAGTACTAAAATTACAGGTATACACCAGCCTAGTTTCATATGGTGCTAGGATTTGAACCCAGGTCTTTGTTTTATACGTGCTAGGCAATCATTCTACCAACTGAGCTACATCCCTAGTCCTTGCCCTGTTCTTTGTATGAACATTAAATATCTTCTTTTTTTCCTTGTTTTTGCTGCCAGGGTGCTCAAGACTAGTCAAGGGCCCAAGGGCCGTGCGTGCTTCTCCTTCTCCAGGGTTCTGGAATGCTTTTATTCTCTTGGTCTAAACAAATATGATCTGTAAAAGCTGTATTTTCTAGGAAGTGTGAGCCTCACCCTGCACAGCAGCTGTGTCTGTTTCTCTAGCAGGCACTTTCTTCTGTGTCAGAGCAAAACAGGCTCGGCCTCCCTGAACCCAGCCCCAGAAAAGCCACCTCCCATACCATAACTGACTCTAGACTGGGAAAGGGTCAGTGATAAGCCTGACCCATGGTCTCCTAGTGAGCCCTAGGACCTAGCGCATGCATAGACACAGACACACACACTCACACACACTCACACACACTCAGAGGTCCCACCTGCTTGCCCAGGTGACCTCCCTGGTCTTGAAGCAGGGGACTTACCTGAGCTGCCTCCTAGTTTGAGGTACCATACACAAGTGTGTACAGACAGCTAACAGAACCTCTCTGGCAGGTGTTGGTATGGTAAAGACATTATACCTAAGGAGGTGAAGCACAACCAGGTGAGACCCTCCAACACCCCGACACCTGGGGCCTTCCATGAGTCTCCCAGAAGTTCACAAGGCAGAGGCCTGGGTTTGGGGAGTTGGTGGGGGCCCGGCATCCTGAACAAGGAGGGCCCACTAGGCCACAGTCAATGGGCTCTTGTGCTCCTCAAGGGCAGCAAATCTCCTGCCCACTGGGCAGGACACATCTGTCCTTGCCTGCTGGCCCCAGTTCCAGCTGGCAGCAGCTGGTAGTCACACACAGCCAGGATGTGAGGTGTCCGGGCCACAGCCTGGTGCTCATCCTGAGCCCTCAGAAACTCCTGTACAGCATGTGTTCATGCTCTGTGTTCCACTAACTCCTCCTCCTGGCTGGTTGTCCTTGGAGTAAGTAGGGGTTGAGCACGGGAAGGGCACTGGTTAAGGCCTCACCTAGCTGTTCCTCACCCTAGTGCTAGGAGCCAGCCCTAACTGTTAGGGCCCTATTTAACCTTCGATATCCTGACTTGTCCTCCTTGCTTAAGGGACCTAGCGGTCTGGAACTAATGACAGAGTCCTTGACAGCAACACTAGGGACCTAGGACAGAGTCGGGGTTGGGCTGAGACCCCACAGCAGACTCTCTTCTTTTGCTGGCTTAGTGATCTGAATTGAATTCATAGGTCTAGAGTTGGCCACAGGGTTCCAATCCATGGTGGAGTGGAAATTTATAAAGGAAGGATTGATGTCAAAGCCAGGAAAGCAGCCACTACTGAGAGACTACACTGCAGTTGACTAGTGATGTCTGCCATGGGTAGGGACCTGTACATGGTGGCACAAATGCCATGGAGCTGCCACCTAGAGTGGTATCCCAGCCCTACCTTTCTAGGGTCACAAGATTCACGCCCTTTAGAGTTCGGACCTCACCTGTGTTCTTTCTTCATGACATCTGTGAGTAAGCAGAACAGTTGGCAGAGGCCCTGCACCTGACCCATGTGGCTTGTTTGGGAGCTGGCCATGGCTGAGGAACTTTAGGCAGCTCTCTAGTGGCACTAGTGGACTCTGGCAAAAGACAGGGGCAGAACTGACTCCTGGTGAGAGAGAATGGTGCTGTAGAACATGAACCTATCTGTGGTGAGGTCTGAGCCACCCATTTCCTAAATGGCCTGGCCACAGGCACTGTCAGGGCCCCTTTCATCTGGGACCATTTCTGCCACTAGGCTAAAAGTACCCTGAGCCTTGGCCATGCCCAGAAGCTGTCCCTCTGTCCCCATCCCAGCCCCCACTTCCATACAACCTTTCTCAGTAACTTCTTGACACATTTGCTAAGCATGCATCTTCCCTCTCCCTGCTCCTGACCAACTATTCCAGGGATAAGGGTGACCAGAAGGCTGATGGTCATGACTACAGTGTCCCCAGGGTTCATCCTGAACCCTCTAGAAGTCTTCAGTCACTAAGCCTCTCCTCTTCCCTGAACATACTTTATTGCCTACATTTTATAAATGACACTATAACCATTGCCAAGGCCTCTTATTAGTGATGGCAGAGCTTGGACCCTAGGCCCAACACTGTCCAGCAATGGGAAGGGTGGTCAGGAGGTTTGTCTCAGTTGGAGGTCAAGGCTGGAAGCCAGGTCAGGCCTGTTTAAGGGGTTTGGGGAAAGGTCCCCACAGGGGCCTTCTCAGAGCTGGTGTGGATGATAAGGTCTGTCATCTGGCAGACATGATATGGTCAGGAGCCCCCAAGGGAAGCTAGGGTGTATGTGACACTCAGAGGTCAGACAGGAAAGCCATAGGGGACCATGGAGGCAGGGCAAGTGGTCTGGCCTTCCACACCTTCCACATTGAGCGCCGCTAAGGCGGGTGGGGCTGTCTTCACCTTCCAGGATGGAAGTTGCAGGACAGGCCTGGAGAAGCTGAACAGAGAGGCCCTAGGGAGCGGTACCCATCGAGTCTCCACCTGCCCAACCTGCCAGTTTCTGGCACTACCTGTTCTGTGAGCTCAACAGTAGCAAGGGGTAGAATCCTTTAAGCCCTTTACAAGGAGAACATGGTGTCTGCCTGTGTGTGTATGTGCTTGTGTGCTTGTGGTGTCTAGGGAGGGTTGAGGTCCTACTCCAGGACCCATAGGTCTGTGGTATAGGGTAAGACAGGAGATCATGGCCCTGGGAACAGAAGTAGAGGATCAAGGTGACAGGGAACTACACATACACCCTGGGCAGGCAGAGTCCATGACTGTGTTGTGAGGGTCCAGGGCAGGGCTGCCCTGTCTTGGGAACTAAAGGAGTGTCTCTCAATGCTGATGGGTGAATAGGTGGTCACAGTTTGGAGATTTGCCCCTACCCCAGGAATAGATTCAGTAAGGGGGTTCTGGGGCTCACTCCAGGAATAAATTCAGTAAGGGGGTTCTGGGGCTGACTCCATCCAGTGGGGTGTGCATATAAGCAGGCCTGGTAAACCCAGTCTTCTGTGGAGTCAGAGGGTCTCCAAGGGAATGAACTGGGGAATGGAGAAGAAGGCAATGGGCATCATCCAGGAAAGCATGCGAGGTAGGGGTGGTTGCAACCCTAGCCCTCGCCATCCACCCTTCTGTGAACCAGGCCAGTGTTCCCTCTGCACAACCAGGAGAACAAACATTGGGCATGGAGGGAACCCTAGGGTGAGAGCAGTCCTACAGCCCTTGATGAGTCTGGTAGCTTCTCCTGGGTGCCCTGGGAACCCCTTGGGTGGGAGGGAAGTGTTGCCTAGTATAAGGAAAGGGGGTTCAGTTGGATATCTCTGGGGCTGGTTGGGGGAGGCCCTTTGGGCACCAGGGAAGGTGGCTACCCTTTCAAAAACTTAGATTTACTTTGAAAAGACCCCAGGCACAGAGTTACCCAGTGTACTTAGGTTATATCCAGCTTTGGTGGGCCTGCCTGGGACTGGGATAACCTGGGCCTTGATACTAGCTCTAACTGTTCTGAGTTGGGACAAGGATGTGTGGGGCTGTAGAAAACCCAGAACTCTAGCTGAGGCTGTCATGGCTTCAAGGTGATTGATTACATGTGAGTTTATGCACAGTGGGGCCAGGTGTGCCCAAGCAGGTGTGAGCTGCAGGTTACTGCCATGGAAGCCCCTGTTTTACCATGAGCATGTACTCTGCTGGGTGAGGCGAGGCAATGCTGGAGCAGGGACCTGCCCAGCCTTGCTCTGACCCAGTTTTCTAAGCCCAGCCCAGCCCTCTGTGCCTGGGCAGGCAGGTGGGTGAGGAGGAGCAATGGGAACTCACAGAATTTTTCCTAGGAAACACCAGCACCTAGCCACAGCAACCCTCCTGTTCAGGGTACCTGACAGGCTCCATGTGCTTAGAGCTAGTCCTCCCAGACCCTTTTGGATTCAAGCTGCCAATGCCACCTGATCCTGTTGTAGAGCCATCTGTTCCACGCCTCTGTATTCTGCCTATAGATGAACTGACGCATTGTCCAGAGACAAGCCCTGAGGCCCTTTATTACAGATCTGGGGGTTTCCTGTCACCCCCTTCTGGTATCCAATCATGGCCTTCTAAAAAATGGGGACCTTTGGGTGACACGTAGCTTTGGGATAGGCCATAGAATCAGAGTGGGAGGGTCCTGGTGGACAGGGAAGCTGGAGGCAAAGCCTGCACAAAGCATGTTGGGAAGTGGGGAGGGACAGGGAGGGTGGAAGGGGCCGTGGGAAGCCAGTCTTACAAGCAGGCTTGATAAGCCACTTTGATCCACACAGAGGCAACACAGACCCTAGTCCCAAGATAACTTGGGCTTGGGAACCTAGGCTCTGACCCCAGCTGCCTTCCAGGGCCTCATCTCTGCCCTGACCTGGCCAAACACTAGCCCAGGCTGTGACTGGCTCTTTGGGCAGGAGGCTTGAACTAAGATGGCAGGGCACCTAATGCCCACTAGGGTCCAAGGAGGAGAGTTTGGTGTGCCTACCTCCCTCTGTCCCTGTCCGTCTTAATTCAGCCCTCTCTAATTAGCTGCCACCCTCTTTGGCCTGAGCCTGAGAGGCCAGGGGACCCACCATTCCCTAGCTGGGGCCTACAGTGGTATTGACCACCTGGCAGCCCAGTCTGACCAGGTTAGAAGGCATCATGGGAGTAGATGTGGACTGTTGTGTGGGGAGTGGATGCACATTGCCCAGAACCCCCTTTCAGACACTCAGTCTCTGCCTTGTGATGGTCAGCACGCCTATCTCCTATACTGCAGAGAGCTACCTCACCATGCCCTCAGTCCCTAGCCAATGGACAATAAAGCTGTCAGCAGCTAGGGCTGGGGGCAGAAGGATGGGCGTGGCTGAAGGAGGGGGACTCCAGAGGCAAAGATGTCTCTATTAGGGGCTGCAGACCCCTTCAGTCCATCTTGTCCAGTGCCTCAGGGGCTGAGAGCAAGTGGTGGCTCAGAGAGGGCAGGGCTTGCCAGAGTGGTTATCCAGGACAGAGATGGGCTGGGAGCCACAGGGAACAGGGTCTAAAGAGCAGCTCCACAGCCCTGCTGGGCTTCTTAATATACCTGTACCTCTCATCTGACTTCTGGACAGGAACACCCTGGGTGAGTATTCCTGTTTGGTCTCCAAGAAGGTCCTCTGCAGAAGGCTGCTGGGACGTATCCCTGTGAAGTGCTCACAGAGCATGCCCCTACTTCCCTGCCTGTGATGGTGTAGTATTGATGTGCAGGGCTTAAACAGACTACTCTGTGTACTCAAGCTGAGATATGGAACAGCCCTCCTATCAGCTCCTGATAGAGTCCAGCAGGCAGAGACAGTGCCTTCAGGCTCAGACTGCAGACAGCAGGCCTGTGCCCTTCACCCTGATATCTCTCTTGACTCCACTCAAAGGCTCAGTGTTGCAGGGCAGGGACCAGTTTAGCAACCCAGGCTCACTGCTGACTCCTGGGCAGGCTGTGTCCTCTTGCCGGGTTCTACTGGAGGCCTGTTGGGCTGAAGCCTCTGTCTGGTGAGTTCTCTTCAAACAGCTACCTTCAAATAGCTGTGAGCACCCTATTTGCCAGCATCTCCAGGGTTCCCAGCATCCTTGGAGTCTCCCAGGCCCTATGGGCAGGCTAGCCCTCTCCCTCAGGCTGAATGGATAACTGGCTCAGGGCTGAGGGGTAATGTCTGCTCCCTAAACATTTCCAAGATCAGCTAAAACCTCTCTGGGAGCAGGGTGGTCACTGCTAGTCACTAAGTATTAAGATACTGCTTTGGTTTCCCCACCTGTCAAATGGGGTTTCTGTGAGGACTGTCAGGAACTACCAGGATTGCTGATCTCACCATTCTCCTGGCTACACTGGACATAGGTTGCATAGTCATCTACAAGAGGGGTAGGAGCTTGCTAGCCTATGCTGGATGCTATCTACAGCTTCTGATGGGCAAAGGCTGTGTTCCTTACTGCTCAGCTGGCTGCTCTGAATTCTCAGGTTGTGGCTGGATGCTTGGCCAAGAGTTATACATGGGTGATGGATGCAGAAGCCAGTAGGTGGAAGGTGATGGAGTACGACTAGTCTAGGTGACCCCAGGAGGGGCCAGAGGATTGAGAGGAATATGTTGGTTGGGCTGAAGGAGGAGGGTGGGGCAAGGGCTGCTGGGCCCCGGGGGCCTGGATTCCTAATTCTGCCAGAGCCTGCGGAGTTGGGACTTGTTTATTCTTGGCAGGAAGGCTGGTGCTGGGGGGTGGGAAGGGGAGCAAGGCCTTTAAAAAAATAATAATAATAAAAACTTTCATTTAGAAGGCTCCCAAGGCATGCTGAACTGCAAAAGGGTCCTGGAAAAAATGCTGAGAGGGTTTAAGTGTAAATGGACCCAAAACACCATAATTAAATTTCCCTTAAATTTACCAGAGTTTGGGGTCAAAGAAAAAATAAAACTTAGGGAAAATACACTTGAGGTTTCAGGCCAATGCCAAGAGCTTAGGAAAACAGATTTCTGAGGGGCTCAGCAGCTACTGGCCTAGCTCTCCAGTCCCTCGAGCTGCTAGGCCTTAAGCCCTGTCTGCTCAGGGCTGCCCTGTGCACACCCCACTCCTGGGGGCTGTCCTTTCACCTTGGCTGCCCCTCATCAACTCCTGTCCTTCCTCTGAGTAGCCCTTCTATATTAGGCTTAATGAGGCTGGGAGCCCAAGACGGCCTGAACCTCTCCCCTACCCCTGAGACTCGCTGCCCCTGTTTTACTGTGGATAGCTCTCCACTCTATATTAACACATTTTCCAAACCAAAAGTCAGGACTTGAGGTCTAGTAGTCTGAGGGAACCAAGGGGCAAAGAGGGTGGAAAAGCTTGGCCTGGGATTATCACAGCATGTCCAGGATCCCAACAGTAACAGTAACAATATGATTCATGGTGTTACTTTTTTTGTTCAACCTGCCAGGAAGCTCATAGCTAAAATTAAGGATCTTGCATAGTAGCTAGTGTTGGCTGAAGATTTTTGGAATATTTTTACTTCTTGTCCATGTTCTTAAACTTCCATTTGTTATAATGAGCAAATCAAATGTGCTTTTTATTTTAATCCTCTTTAACTTTTCAGAGAATAAATTGAAAGTCAGAAATTATTCACAATCTTTTACAGCCACAGCCCCCATTCAAACCTACTTTTTCTCTTTTGGGTTAGCCCAGCCCTCAAGGAGGGAGTTCTGATCCCCCTTCTCTGGTGCTGCCCTGGCTCCTGGGACTGTCAGTGCTCAGGATTAGCAGTGGGAGGTGGGAACTCCCAGTGGGGAGGCAGCGCAGCTCCCTGCTTTCAAAGAGCCTCCCAAAGAGGATGTGGGCTCAGTTTCCCCATCCTTTTTAGTCTCCTGGCAGCAGCCCCTTGCTGAGCCAGGCACTCTCCCTCAGAGTAAGCTGGGTGGGGCTCCTGGGGCTCCCCAGTCTGACTTCGAAGGCCTCCAGTAGCAGCAACTTGCCAGGAACCCTGTGGGCAGGAGGCGGATGAGGATTCATCTTTGTGCCAGGAGCATCCCCTCCGCTGACTGTACCTCACTGCTGTTTCCCCAGCCTCAGCCCAGTCCTGTCTGGGGAGATTCAGGAAGGGCAGATGTCAAGATGCTCATCACCGCCTGTGGGGTCCCACACCGGGGCACATGCCTCTGGTGCCCCTCCGTGGCATCCATCCCGTCTCTCAGCAGCATGGGCCTTAGCAAATCAAGACTGTCCAGCTCTGAGTCCCCAACTGCCCCATTACACCTGCCTTGGCCTGGGCCAACTCATCTTCACAAAGGACTCCATTCATGTGGACCTTGAGAGGTAGGAGGGTGGGTCCCCATGGGGTGGGCAGGGAGATGTAGACATGGAAGGACTTTGGCATTAGGAGACCCCTGCCATCAGCACTGACTGTTGGCAGGCTCCCATCTTACTCCCCTGGACCTCTGCCACCTTCTGGTTGCAGTGACAGTGGGCCTGGAGTAAAGCAGTGGCTAAATCAGAGCAGCATCACGAAAAGTCCTGGGCTCGGCCTCTCTTGTCATAGATGGCAGAGGAGGTAGGCTAGGTCTCATGGCATGGGCTCACGTTCTTGCTGAGAAGCTGTGGGCTCCTGTTGACTTGGAATCACTTCAAACAAGAAAATGGCTCTGACAATAACAAACTGTCCCTTCCAGGAACAAAACCCTGGTGTCAAGAGTGAAGCAAAGTGAACAGCGGTGCCTGGAGCAGGTATCAGCACTGGGCCCATGTGGGGCCAACTTGGCGGGATCACAGGGTCTTGAAAACGCTGTGTTCCTTCGATTTAAAGGTCACCAGACAGTGGCAGTCATGCTGGGGAATCTACATGATAAAGAGTCCATGTCAGGATGTGTGTGATATCAAAAGGATCAGACAGGTATGTTGTGGGTAAGGGGTGGCTCCCCTAAAGGCAGGTTTGTGTCCCAGTTCCTGGGCGTGAATGTGACCTTATTTGGATAAGGAGTCTTGAAAGTGTAATGGTTTGAAGTGAGGTCATCCCACACCTTACAATGACTCTACATCCAACCATGTGTCCTTATGAGAATGGGAGGAGACGATGCAGGCACAGCAGAGATTGGGGTCACATGCTTACAAATCAAGGACACCTGAGACCCTTGGGCTGGAAGAAGCAGGAAGCAGCCTCCCCTAGGGCTTGTGGAGAGCAGCCAGCCACATCTTGACTCCAAACCTCTGGTGTCCTCAACTGTGAGAATAAATTTAAGCCAGTCAGGTTGTAATCTGGCAGCAGCCTCAGGACAGGAATATAAATTGTGATCCCCCAGGTGCCAGGCAGCCTGTTACTAAGAAAGGGAGTTGTTCTCCACACACTGACATCAGAGCTGAGGCCCAGGAGGGTTAGCCAATGCCAGGCCTGGGCTGGGGGAGTTACCTGTCCTACCTGGTATTGTTCACTAGCCAAATCTACCTAGAAGCTGGAGAGCAAGGGAGCCTGAGAGGTCTGGTCTGTCGGGCCAGGCTTGAGCGGACAAGTGAGAGGAGTGGGTCAGGGGTCAGGCAGAGTAGCCAGTACTGGCTTGGGATCCCCAGCCAGATATTTATGCCAAAGAGAACATCCTAGAAATAAAGTGCTGATGTTTGGTTGGATATTTAGTCTTCAGCTGGCTCAAGGTATGAAGGGTCCTGGTAATCAGGTTGGCAAACCCAATCCTAACCACCCCCCACCAGGAGGTCAGAGCTCACACATTCTGGTTCATTTACTGATAACTAATCAGCTAACAGATTAGGGCAGAATGTCTGCTATGACCCCCTGGAGAGGCTCTACAGGGAGGTGTGCTTGGTCAGAGCAGGCAACACAGTGTCAATAGACAGAGGTGTGGAGCTTAGGGGAGACAGAGGGCAGCATGAGGGCCCCCATGTCAGCCCAAAGACACTCAGTCTCCAGACGCAGCACAAGTAATCCGTTGCTGGATTTTTGGCCTGTGAACCATAGAGTGAGGAGCTTCAAACCACTGGAGGGATTTCCATGGACCATTTTTCCATTTTTTGGATAAGCAGTGTGAGTCTCTCAAGCCACACACTGCCAAGTTGGGCAGAAGCATTGAGCCAAGACCCTACTTTCTGGAGACCCTCTCTGGCTTCCATAGGCTCTGACCTCCCTGAGTTTGCCTGAAAGTGGAATAAGATCCCGTGCCTTGTGAGGATGGACACAGAAGCCACTAGTCATGGAGGTGCGGGTGGGTTGCTGTCCCAGAGGATCTACAGGCCAGCACCTATGTGTCCCAGGGCCTCCACTGGCTCCAGATCAGGCAGCCTTAGGGTGGGATCTTCCATCTGGGATCGCCAGCTCTTCTTTGCATTCTGAAGCTGGGAGTCAGCCCACTTTCAAACCTCTGTCATCTTTGGGGTGTGGGCATGACCCCTCAGCAGAGCGCTCTGGCTCCTGAGTTCACGTAGGCTATGGTGTGGCTTGTTGTCTTATTAACTGAGCAGCGTGCCCTCTAGGCTGCAATCCCTGCATCTCCCTGTTGACTAAACTGTGTCCCATCCTTCACCTCTGGGCCTCCACGTACACATGTGTGAGCCTGCAACGCTAACAGGCTCTCCACTTGAGGAATTAAGACTCTCTGCCCCAGTTCTGCTCAGGGGCTGCTTGACACATAGTCCCCCACCAAGACCATCCCTCTGAGACCCAGGGGCAGTGCTGTTGGGCGAAGGAGCGCGCTGGCCAGACAGTTCTGAGTTCGCTTTGCTGCGAGGGGCTGGGTGGGCGACCCTGGTCTCGCCCGTCCTGCTCCAGCCCGGCTCCCACGCCCTCCAGGACCGCTGGGCGCCCCCCGCCTCGCCACGCCTCCTCTGAGCCCCCGCCCAAGGCCGCCTAGAGGAGGGGCGGGGCCCCGCGCGCCTCGTGGGCGTGTTCAGAGGCGTGGCGGGCGCAGGCCGTCTCCCCCACTGGCTGCGGCGCCCGGTGCAGCCACAGTTCAGTGCACGGTGGCGGCGGTTGTGGCGCGAGCAGCTGGCGCCGTGCAGTCCCGCTCGGGCGCGGGGACGCACCGGCGGGCGGGCGGACGGCCGCGGGGACGGGGCGGACACCGAGCGGGTGGGTTGAGAGCCAGAGTGGGCGCTGTGCGTGCTGAGCCCGGCGCCAGCGGCAGCCAGGTGGGTGCAGGGCACCCGGCGCGAGCTTGGCGCGGCCAGGGCGCTGGGCGGGCTGGAACTGGAGCCGCCGGTGCGGCGAGGCCGGCTGGGCGCCTGCTTCCCGCTCTGGAAAGTTTGCCGCCGCCCTGGGAGGGCTCTGCGGCCGCCAGGGAGGGAAGGAGGAGGGAGGAACCTCGGCTGGGAGGAGGCGGCCGGCGCCAGGCGGCCCGGGAGCCCTGGGCGGCGGTGGCGGCGGGAGGGGCGGCCGGGGGTCGGAGGGGTCGAGCGCAGGAACCCGGCCACGCTCGGGGCGGCCCCGGTAAAGCGCTGCCTCCTCCCACAGACCCCGGAGTGGCGTCCTCCAGCCCGCGCAGGAACCGGAGCCGGAGCCGGAGCCTGGCCGTGGGGGTTGCAGCATGCGGGCGCGCGCGGCCTGAGGACGCGGTGGCCCCCGCCCCAGTCATGGGCGCCCCGGCCTGCGTGCTGGCACTCTGCGTGGCGGTAGCCCTGGCGGTGGTGGCTGGAGCTGCTTCCGAATCTCCGGGCACAGAGCAGCGCCGTGTGCGGAGATCCGCAGGTAAGGACCGACCTTAGGTCTCCCAGGAGGGGCCCGGCCCTCCTTAGGCGGCGTAGGGGACCCGGAGCGGCTCCTGGCTGAGGAGCACCACCAGGCGGTGCCCAGGTTCTGTGTTCCCCCGCCCCCCGAGATCGCGGCCAGAGCCGATGCGGGCAGTTATGGGGTGTCTGGAGTGGCGGGGCCACCACCCATTGCGAGGCCCCTCGGGAAGCCATACGCGGTCCCCCGGGCTCCCCAGCCGGGCGCGTCAGGACGGGGCCGGAGCCGAGTTCCCACGATTCCCATTGTTGCTCCTTGGTTCTGCGAAGACGAAAAGTCCCCGTTGTGGGTTCCCCGCCCTCCGGACACCGTCCGAAGGGAAGGATGAGCTTTGGAGGGTGGATACGAGTGCTCCAGCCTAAGCCCGGCGCGGCCTCTGCCGCCTGCTGCCCGCTGCGACCAGGTGCCAGCCGTCAGCGCCACTGCGCTCCATTCCGGCAGCGGCAGGGAGTCCGCCCCGGGGGCGCGCACGGATGCCTAGCAGGCTGCGCCGGGGGAGGTGGAGGGGCTGAAGCCGCTGCCCGGCTGGCGAGCAGGGTTGGGTAGGAAGTGGATTGCCCTGAACCGGCCCTCTAGGAGACAGGAGTGCGCCCGGCCGGACGCGTTTTGGCGCTGCTGCCCCGGACGTGCGCCGCGCGGCCCCCGACTGCGCCTGGTTGCCGCGGCCCCTGGGGAGCGCCGTGGCCTGGCGGCCGGCCGCGGCCAGGAAGGCCTTCGGCTGGTGAGCTGTGGCCCCACCCGGGCCTTGGCGCAAACAGCGGCGCCTTTGTACACCGGCGGCCACAGACCGCGCATTGATGGCGGCGCGGCCTCGCGGGGAGGTGCGAGCGCGGCGGGCGCAGGGGGACTAGGCAGATGGCGGCGCGCCCCTCCCGGAGCCCCCGAGCCCCTGTCTCCCTAGGCGGCTGCAGCCTCCCGGAACAATGTCATTTTTTTATGAATGAAAGTGGGTCCGACGCTTGAATGTGCGTGTCATTCAGCGGCGTGACAGAGGCCGTCGGGAGGTCAGGGCGCGCTTTTAGCGCCTGCCCGGACGGCCCGGCTTTCCGAGCCGAAGGGCCGGCGACGGGGAGCCACATTAGCATGCGCATTCAATTGAAGCTATTACGCTCCGCGCCGAGTGTCAGCGCGCGGGGAAGGGCGGAGGGCCGGGCGCAGACCCCCTTCGTGCTGTTGCTTCGGGCGGGCGAGATGCTGGCCTCCTTGCAAGACCCAGCTGCGGGAGCCGAAGGCGCCCTGGGGTGCCTCGCGCCCGCGCACTAGCTGGTGAAACAGGTAGGGAGTTGATAGGTCAATAAACTTAATCCGGTTCCTTAACGAGATGGGCTGGGCAGTAAAAATACAAAGACCTCGTGAAGTTTACAGAGGTCCGGGCTGGTGCTTTCCCCGGGAGCATAAATTACGAAGAGGGAGCTGGCCGGGCCGGGGTCAAGGGCGGTGGGGCAGGGCTTGGTCCCTGGACTGCATTGGCCACTTCTGGCTGGGCCAATGCGGCTTATGTGCTCAGTAGGAGGAGAGGGTGAGTGGATTGCTGAGGATCTAAAGGTTGACCACCTCCCCCAAGCAAGGAACGGTGGGTGAGAAGGACCTTCCACCTCCCATCTCCTAGGGTGTTGCCGGTGGCCTCCCCCACCCGGCTTAGGCAGAGCTGGACTTTGAGCCCTACAAGCCTCTGGGTGGTTCATTAACCTGAGCTGATCCTGGGCCCTGAAGCTTGGGATCTAGTACTGAGCCTAGGAACCCCTTGCCCTCTAGGGCTTCAGGTCTCACCTGGGCCTGGAACTCGGACCGATTTCCTCCATTTTACTGCTGCCTTTAGAAGGGATCCAGGCCGGAGAAGATGATTTAGGGGAAGGGTGAGGTCTTAGAATAAGGCAGCCTGCTCAGCTGAGAAGTGATGGAGCTGTGAGCAAAGCCATCTTCGGTTGAGGGGTGTCTGCCTGGACCTCTGGAGCTCCAGATTATGGTTGCCCATCCAGGCTTAGGTGCCTGCCTAGGACCTCAGTTTCCTCACCTGTCCTGTCCCAGAGGACTGGTAATGACAGGGTTGTTTCCAGGATTAGCCCAGATACGCCCCCCGCCTCCCCAAGCCCTCATTAGCTGGCCTGGCCTCAGGATCCCTTTTTTTTTTTCTTTCTTGACTTTGTTACAAAACTTTGTGGAATGTCTCCAAAGTCTTCCGGTGGGATGGTTTGGGGGGCTGGGAAGGGAAAGAAGCATGGAGGTCACAGACCCTTGGCTTCAGGGCTTCTGGCTTATTTTAACTTCACACCCCACACTTGGCCATACCTCACACAGCAGCTGCAAAGTTCATTGCTTCCCTACCGATTCAGATACAGACCCAGGTCCCAGAGTCCAAACCCCTGGAATCTCACAAGGTGACCAACCTCAGAAACAGGTCTGAATTTGATGCTAATTCTGTAGGGTGCTCTTGGGATCTTGATGGTAGTGACCAGATCCTTCAGGCAGGGGATGCATCCCTCTCATCAGGCTGGTCAGCTGTGGCTTGATCACATTGTTTGAGGCAGACATGCCCCTTATCCCCCATTTTTACAGGCCCCAGCCACCTACCCACCCAGGTGAAGTGGTCTTTCTGGCCCCAGACCTCTAAGTAGGGATTTGTACCTTGTGCCACAGTGGAGGAACCTCAGGGCCAGCACAGCCCCTCTGGGACACAGTGTGCATGTTGTATCCTGGTCCATCTTAGCAGCACATGGCACTTGGGACACCAGTGGAGCCTGTGTAGTGGGGACGTGCTCCATGCTCCGTCCACAGGCATGGCAGATGCGCCGATGCCTGTCTGGTATAGGCGGCCCTGTCTGTTTTGTTGATGGGACTTAGGGAATTGTTCTCATGCACTGCTTTGGCTGCTGGGGTGAGGAAGCTACCCTGGCCTGTGCTGTTACCACCTCCTCAGGGTGCGCCCCAGGCTCTGCTTCTGTCAGTGTTTTCTCAGGTCCAGTCCTACACTGTCCTTCCCTCATTATTAACTGCTTAACTCCTGATCTGATTCCCTCTAGGCCCTGTGACCCTGGTTTGAAGTCCAGTTGTCTGGGTTCTGCTAGGGTCAGCTCTCAGCTGGTTACAGGGTCATTTTCCATCTATACCCTGTGCCTCCAGCCATCTGCTGATCAGTGGAGCTGGGCTGGGGGCTGCTCTGTCCTTTCCAAGTTCCTTGCTGGACCAAGTTAAAGCTAATACTTGTGTGTGAATGGCTTGACCTGTTTTTGCTCAGACCCAACCGGAACTAACTGGCTGTTGCCCTTGGGCTAGGGCCGAGATTGGGACTACTGACCAACCTGTTCTTGGCCTTCTGGGGGGAGCTCAGGCAGCTTCCAGCAATGGGTGGTCCCCGTAGGATATGGCAACAGAATTGGAGAACTGGAGGTCAGGCCAGAAGGCCTGTGGCTGTGGGGCCCACCCAGGGACAGGCTAAGAACTGAGGGGCCCTGAGGGATATGAGCCTCATGGATACTTTTGGGAACATGTGGGTCCTTCTGACTGTGAAGATCCGGGTGGGGACTAGTCCTGTGGGCTGATTCTGGGATGGGCAGAATTGGGACTGGCTGTGGATCCAGGGATTGGTGTGGCCAGAGTGGGCAGCTGGGCCTCGAATCTAGGCCGTGCATCGGCAGAATGACAAGTGACAGCGCAGCCAGTCCAGCTGGGCCTGGGGAAGGAGGTCTGCCCAGCAGGACCACCCACCCCTGTCCTGGGCCCCAAGCCCAGCTGCTCCTGTGCTGGGCATTGTCTGGTTCTGGCAAGGAAGCCTGGGGATGGTGGTCAGTTTAGCTGGTGTTGTGTCCCTGGGTCTTAGGCCTTTGGGCTTCCTCAAGAGCAGGGTAGCTCCAGGGCAGGAGGGTGGTACATGGCCACCTATACCTGCCCACCTGAGGGGCTCTGCTCTCCTAGCTTCTCAGTCCTCGGGGTGGGCAGCTGACTCCGTTGGCTGTGACTCTAGCTCCATTTAGAACACATGAGTATGCAGATAATACCCCCAGACCTGGTCCTCATCTGTCAAAATGGGTGACAGTCCCTCAGCCACCCTGTGAACCCACATCAGCTCCTAAGCCACTATCCTGATACTCAGGTGGTCAGACCGGGGACCCTTTCTCTATTCCTGTCCTGTTTTTCTAACTGGCTGCCTATGGAGCAGGCATGTGAGCTGCAAGGCACAGACTACTGTTCTGCCTCAGGGAGCCCCCAAAAGGGACATTTCAGCTGCTTATGGGGTGCTCAGCTCCTGAAAACAGACAAGTGTCACCCACCCATGTTCTCGGTGATCCTGCCTCTTCTTCCTTCCTATTTATTTTAACTTTGTTAGAAGACCTTTCAGTGCATGTTATTGTTGGTTGGGGACTGCTCTGCCTACTCCAGATCGTCTTCAGAAGGCAGCTTCCTCCTACGGAGCAAAGCTGTGGGTTAGCACAGACCATTGGCAGAGCTGGGACACTGACACCCCCTAGTTTCCTACAGGAGCAGTTTGCCCATCCCTGGTGTGAACACTATCTGGCAGGACTCCAGGCTTGGACAGCACACTCTTCTCCTTGCCTGCCACAATCTTCGCTAGTGTGCTGCAAAGTCGGGTACTGGGCCTGGCTCACAGTCCCCCATTTCATCCACAGAGGTCCCAGGTCCTGAGCCTAGCCAGCAGGAGCATGTGGCCTTTGGCAGTGGGGATACTGTGGAGCTGACCTGCCATCCACCGGGGGGTGTCCCTACAGGCCCCACTGTCTGGGTCAAGGATGGTACAGGACTGGTGGCCTCCCATCGCATCCTGGTGGGGCCCCAGCGCCTGCAGGTGCTGAATGCCTCCCATGAGGATGCAGGGGCCTACAGCTGTCGGCAGCGGCTCACTCAACGTGTCCTGTGCTACTTTCGTGTCCGTGTCACAGGTAAGAGCCTGTTGGCTGTGACTGCCAAGTGTCCAGT
Organism: Eospalax fontanierii; assembly: GCA_035773235.1. Lineage (NCBI taxonomy): Eukaryota > Metazoa > Chordata > Mammalia > Rodentia > Spalacidae > Eospalax > Eospalax fontanierii. Next base: position 84,950,259 of record CM069533.1, on the reverse strand, counting down.
GTCTGAGCAGCTGCATAGCCAGGAGAGGTCAGGGCAGTCAGTCCCAGGCAGGGTCTGTTGCATCTCTGGCTTGCGGGTATGGCTGGCTGTTGATACCCGGGGTACTCCCAAGGATGAACTATCAAAATGTGTGGCTTTGCATGGGCAGGACCCCCAAAGGTGGGGAGCAGCAGGTCCTTGGATGTGGGGGTGTCAGAGAGCTCCTGCCCACTGATAAACCTGCCTTGCAGATGCTCCGTCCTCAGGAGATGATGAAGATGGGGAGGATGTGGCTGAAGACACAGGTGAGATAAGAGTCCAGGCACACAGCTGGCCAGGGTGGGGCCACTCCCTTCCTACAGTTTAGTGTGAGACACTGCTGCAGGTGTGACCAGGGCATGGTGCTGCAGGAGCAAGGAAGCAGGGCTGGCCTGCAGGGGCTTCGGCAGTGACTCCAGTGGGGAGGGGCATCCCAGAAGTGAGCATGGCAGGGCATGGGCTCAGGTTACTGCTGAGGGGTGAGCAGACCCAGGGATTAAGGGGACTAGTGGCTGAGGCATACATTAAAAAGATGGTGCTACAGTGTTGCTCATGACAGGGTGCAGACACGGCAGGGCAGCTGGAGTGACAGTGCCCATGCCGGTGGGTGAAGAATGTGTGTGTATGTTTGTATATGAGGACCACCAGGGACGGATATCAGGAGGGACTAAAGTGTGTGGACTGAGTCACTGGGATAGAATGGAGAGAGGAACTGGTCAGAGACAGAACTGACGGGAAGCCAGCGGTCTTGGGAGTCTGTGTGGAGGGAAGGGAAAATACTTCAGGGGCTGTGTGAGATTTTAGAGTGTGGGAACCTGATTCTAGGAATGAGGCCAACAAAGCCTCCTGTTCTGAGGCAGGGTTTCTCATTTCCCTTTTTCCTTTGGCTACCAGGATGTTCAGAGCAAACTTTTTAGCCCAGTTGCCCTGTCAGCCCCTGCCCCAACCACATTCCCAGTGCCCTAGCCTTGAGTTCCTGTTTGCTTCTGTCCTCATGGCCGTCCTGTCCGTGTTTGGTGTCTATTCCCCATGTCTGAGCAATGTTAAGTCACTGTAGTCTCCCAGTGTGTAGTCCCTGCCACAGCATGCTAGCCTGAGAGGGCAGCTTGGAGCTAGAAGGGGTTGGTGCACATTGTGTCCTCTTCCTGCGCTGAGATTCCCTCTCCTTGATTCCTCCTGGGTTCCTGTACCTGTGGGCCTGTCCAAGAGGGAGAGAAGGAGGCATGCCCAACTCTTGAGAACTGGGTTGCTGTGGGTGCATGGTGTCCAGATTCCAGGGAGTCTGTCCAGGCCAAGCAGAGGACTCACCATGCAGGAGAGGAAACAGGCTGGAGGGTGGACAGAGCAGCTTTGGAAGTGGGTACCAATTATGGCCTTCATGGGCACCTCTGCCATCAGGGGCTCCTTACTGGACTCGGCCAGAAAGGATGGATAAGAAACTGCTGGCTGTACCAGCTGCCAACACCGTTCGCTTCCGCTGCCCGGCTGCTGGCAACCCCACTCCTTCCATTTCCTGGCTGAAGAATGGCAAGGAATTCCGTGGGGAACATCGCATAGGGGGCATCAAGGTGGGTGTGGGAGAGGGAATCGAGGGTAGGATCTGGCATGGAGGATGCAGCCTGCAGCTGCTCACCTGCTCACCCTCTCGCCCACAGCTGCGGCACCAGCAGTGGAGCCTGGTCATGGAGAGTGTGGTGCCCTCCGACCGAGGCAACTACACCTGTGTGGTGGAGAACAAGTTCGGCAGCATCCGACAGACATACACCCTGGATGTGCTGGGTGAGGGCCTTGTGGGTGGGGGAGACTGAGGCAGGGAAGCCCTGGACCCCTCGACCTGCTGCCCCTGACCTGCCTGTCTCCTGCAGAACGTTCTCCACACCGGCCCATCCTGCAGGCAGGACTGCCGGCCAACCAGACAGCTGTTTTGGGCAGCAATGTTGAGTTCCACTGTAAGGTGTACAGCGATGCACAGCCACACATCCAGTGGCTGAAGCACGTGGAGGTGAACGGCAGCAAGGTGGGCCCTGATGGCACACCCTACGTCACTGTGCTCAAGGTAGGCTGTACTGCTGGCTAGGGTGGGTGGGTGAGTGGATCAGCTGGAGGTGCCTTGGTCCTCGCCTCTCGGTCTGTCTTGGCTGAGGAATGTGTTAGGATTTAGGCCCAAGCACTGGAGCTTCTGGGGTGGGTCAGCCGAGTCCAGGTACTCCTCACCTGCTGTGAGCGCCAGGCAGACAGTGTTCCATGTGTTGTGCTATGGGGCTTGTCTCCCTGTCTGCCCTGAGCCAGGCCTTTGCCTCTGAAGCCCCACAGCTGAAAGCTGGGCCTCTTGTGACAGCCATGGTGGCCCAGGGCAGGAGGATAACCGCTGAGCTGCTACCCTCTGTTCCCCAGAGACCTGGTAGCCACTCCCCAGGCTGGCTCAGATGGCCGGGTATCATCTGCTTGCAGGGTTGTACTGGCTGTGTCCCGCCTCCTGCCTCCCTCTGCCTGTAGCTTTGTTCCACGGCCTCGGGTGGGGGCCACTGGAGTTGGGACTTTGCGACAGTGGAAGTCCAAAGAGAAACATCTGTTCAGAGACAAGGCGGTCTGGTGGGGGAAGGAATCCTGGCTTAGGGGAGAAGTCGCCGGGACCCTGTCTGGGTGCCTCTCACCTCAGGCAGAGCTGCTCGGCCATGAACCTTGAGGGACGGTGTGAGGGCTGCGGGTCTGGTCGAGTCTGTGAGGAGGTGGGGCAGACATGGAGGCCAGTCTGTGAAACCAGGCCTACCACTGCTGCAGTGCACGTCCCTTCAGGCGTCCTTCCAGATGTTACTGCCCAGCCCCCAGGCTGTCTTGGGGGTTAGGGAGTCCCCCTTATCCTGCCTTGTCCTCATGGCCAGCTGGAGCTGGCTCGGGTGTGCCTGAGCCCAGTCTCTTGTCCCCGCAGTCCTGGATCAGTGAGAATGTGGAGGCCGACGCACGCCTCCGCCTGGCCAATGTGTCGGAGCGGGACGGGGGCGAGTACCTCTGTCGAGCCACCAATTTCATAGGCGTGGCTGAGAAGGCCTTTTGGCTGCGTGTTCACGGGCCCCAAGCAGGTAACGACTCTGTCCCATGCCTGCCTGGCACGCTGAGCTCCAGCTCCAACGCCCAGCCATGTGCCTGTCTGCACGCCTGTCCTGCTTGGTCCTGCCTGCAGTTTCCCTTCCACCTGTGATGCCTGGGCAACACTGGTAGTCCCTGGCCACCACTGACCAATCACCTGCTTCAAGCCCCTCAGGCTTGTGCTGACCCCTCCCTCTTTCACCCCCTCTGGACTTGCACACTTAGACTGTCCGTAGAGGCTGCCAGGGCATGAGCTCTGTATATTTGTGAGCATCTGCCTTCCACCCCTCTCTGGCTGACTGATGCCTGCTGGCTTCCTGTCCATCTGTCTGTCTGTCTATCTCTCCCCGTTTGCACTATTTCTGCACTAACTCTGCATGCTGCCTCTGTGTGGCACCATGCTGCCTACCTGCCGACGCTCACCTGGGACAGAGGACTCGACACCGGTGGAGGGACTGGCTTCTGGCTCGGTGCAGAGGCAGAGGGCCCTGGGCCGCCGTGGCCATGGCAGGGCCGTGGTGGTGGCTGAGGTGGTGGCGGCAGCATTTTCCTTGCAGCCTGACTGGATCGTCGCCCTGTGGACTATGCTGCGGTGCCCAAAGGGAGGTGCTGGCGCTTGTCTATCGGCTCTGTCCTCTCTTTGTAGACAGCAGGCGCCAACACCACCGACAAGGAGCTAGAGGTTCTGTCACTGCACAATGTCACCTTTGAGGACGCGGGGGAGTACACCTGCCTGGCGGGCAATTCTATCGGGTTTTCCCATCACTCTGCGTGGCTGGTGGTGCTGCCAGGTACTGGCTCCTGCTGCTGCTCCTGCTGCACCTATGCTCTTTGGGTGCTGGCTCAGGACATGCCAAAGCCACCAGGGATGGCAGGGCCCCTCATGGCTCACTGTTGCCTATCCATGGAGCTCACCCTGGCCTTGTGTTCAGTATTGGAACTTCAGCTTGCCCCATCCTAGTCCAGAAGGGCTTCCCCTCAATCTCCAGCTGGGCCCCTCCAGCCCTGCACTGAGGCTCTGGCATCTCCCGAGCGCCTGGGTGGCCGTGTGGGTGCTGCTGGCTCTGCTGGCTTCTCTCCTGGGTCTGGCTCCTGTTACCTCACAGATGTTTCTTGACTACACTACCAAGGCGAATGGGGGCCATGGACTCCCAACTCCAAGCACCCTAGGTTCTCTTTCTTCCCTGTGGTTCGGGCCATGGGAAGTCCCAAAAGACTGGGCTAGGCCCCAACACCTGTATCTTTGCAGCTGAGGAGGAGCTGATGGAAGCTGATGAGGCTGGCAGCGTGTATGCGGGCATCCTCAGCTACGGGGTGGGCTTCTTCCTCTTCATCCTGGTGGTGGCAGCTGTGACGCTCTGCCGCCTGCGCAGTCCCCCCAAGAAGGGCCTGGGCTCCCCCACTGTGCACAAGGTCTCCCGCTTCCCGCTTAAGCGACAGGTAACAGAAAGTAGATACCAGGTTTTGAACTCCCTGTCCCCCTGCCCTAGCCCTCTGGAGGCCCACAATGTTCAGGGCCTGGGGTTTGCCTGGGATGAGATTTTCTGCAGTTGGGTGGGCTGATCCCTGTCTCAGTTCTCTACTCTGAGGCACATGATATTTTTTAGTCTTCAGTTACCACTGTGTAATGTCAGAGCCGCCCTCTTCCTGCCCCATACCCTGCCTCACGTGCACTTATCTTGCCACTCCTGGGCGCACTTCACTGCTTCCTAGTCCCTGACCCCATTGTGCGACACCAACCTGCCCCTGCCGACCCAAGCAGGTGTCCTTGGAGTCCAATTCGTCCATGAACTCCAACACACCCCTGGTTCGCATCGCCCGGCTGTCCTCAGGAGAAGGTCCTGTCCTAGCCAATGTTTCTGAGCTGGAGCTGCCTGCTGACCCCAAATGGGAGCTATCCAGGACCCGGTCAGTGGTGGTGAGGGGTGGCATGTGCCTGATGGGTTCTGCGGTAGGGACTGGATGGCTTGCTGGAATAGGATAAGGTGCTCCCAGGTAGAGTGCAAGGTGAGGTGTGAGACGGTAGCCCTTTGTCTCAATGAGCAAATGTTCACGGGCAGCTGTAGGACTTCCTGGAGGCAGTGGCACAGGATCACGAGGGCTGAAAATGCTGGGCACACACTCATTGCCTTTACTCCTCTGGCTAGGTTGACACTGGGCAAGCCTCTCGGGGAGGGCTGCTTTGGCCAGGTTGTCATGGCAGAGGCCATCGGCATTGACAAAGACCGCACTGCCAAGCCAGTCACTGTGGCTGTGAAGATGCTGAAAGGTGAGGAGGGAGAGAAGCAACGGGGCATTTGAGGGCTGCGGGGCCATCCTCACTGACAGCCCCACCCTCTTCCTGGCACAGATGATGCCACTGATAAGGACCTGTCAGACTTGGTGTCTGAGATGGAGATGATGAAGATGATCGGCAAGCACAAGAACATCATCAACCTGCTGGGGGCCTGTACACAGGGCGGTAAGTGCATGGGAGGGAGGCGTATGTGGGGTGGTAGGTGCAGCAGGTGGACTCGTGGGCAGGGTTCCTGATGGTTACACAGCACCTCTGAGGTGCCTGTGCTCCCAGGGCCTCTGTACGTGCTGGTGGAGTATGCGGCCAAGGGAAATCTGCGGGAGTACCTACGGGCACGGCGGCCTCCGGGCATGGATTACTCCTTTGATGCCTGTAGGCTGCCTGAAGAGCAGCTCACCTGCAAGGATCTGGTGTCCTGTGCCTACCAAGTTGCCCGAGGCATGGAGTACCTGGCCTCCCAGAAGGTGAGCAGTGGGCATGGGTATAGTCCAGGGAGCTCCTTCAAGTAGAGGAGTGGGTGACAAGCTTGCCAGGCCTGGTGAGGGGGTTGGCTCAGCCCAGGGTCCTGTCTCTGCAGTGCATCCACCGTGACCTGGCTGCCCGAAACGTCCTAGTGACTGAGGATAATGTGATGAAGATTGCAGACTTTGGCTTGGCCCGTGATGTGCACAACCTGGACTACTACAAGAAGACTACAAACGTGAGCAGTGGTCTGGGGTGGATGGATTTATGAACATGAGCCCCAGTTTGGGGTGGGTGGATTTCAGGGCCCAGCCAGGGGCACCTGGCAGCCAACACCCTCCCTTTCTCTGCCTAGGGCCGGCTACCTGTAAAGTGGATGGCACCAGAGGCCCTGTTTGATCGAGTCTATACCCACCAGAGTGATGTGTATGTATCCCCCACATGGGAGGGGGGTGGGGAGTTCTGGGGACAGCCAAGATCCCGGATGTACTTCTTAGAGCTACAGGGCCCTGGACCTCTTAGGCACTAATGTGTCCCTTGGGCCAACAGCACAATCCTGGCCTCTTCCTTCCTATCCTGGTTCCCCACCTGGCCTACTGGTAGTGTGTCTTGGGACAGGGCTGTAGAAATGGAGTAATAGTCCATCTATCCTTGTCCCCTTGCAGCTGGTCCTTTGGGGTCCTGCTCTGGGAGATATTTACACTGGGGGGCTCACCATACCCTGGCATCCCAGTGGAAGAGCTTTTCAAGCTGTTGAAAGAGGGCCACCGCATGGACAAGCCGGCCAACTGCACACACGACCTGTGAGCAGAATGCCCCTTGATTATGACACCTCCATTGAGTCCCGGGGGCGGGGGGATTCCTGCCAGGGTGCCTGGGGTGAGCGGGGACAGGCCAGAAGGCCACAGCTGTGCCTACCACAGGTACATGATCATGCGGGAATGCTGGCATGCAGTCCCGTCTCAGAGGCCTACCTTCAAGCAGCTGGTAGAAGACCTGGACCGCATCCTCACTGTGACATCCACTGATGTAAGTGCCGTGTAATCTTGTCTGCTACATAGCTACTCTGCTTCCCGAGGGTGGTACTTCCTGGAGTTTCAGCAGTCAGACTGGCCTTTAGGGGTACAGCCTGAACATAGTGGCTATGGAACAGAAGGGGATGCAGATTGAGGTCCAGTCCTAACAGCCTTGTTCACCAACAGGAGTACTTGGACCTATCAGTGCCCTTTGAGCAGTACTCTCCAGGTGGCCAGGACACTCCCAGCTCCAGTTCTTCGGGGGACGACTCTGTGTTTACTCACGACCTGCTGCCCCCAGCTCCACCCAGTAACGGGGGACCTCGGACGTGAGGGGCCAACAATCCCAGGGCTCAAGTCCCAGCCAATGTTTACGTGAACTCCAGCCCACCCTGCTACTGTTGGTGTGCAGTGGATCCTGGCCAGACCAGTGCAATGGGCAGACGATAGACAGGACTCCTGTATGTGTGTCCTTGACCCCTGGGTAAAGAGGCCTCCTGGGACCTGCACTGCTGTAGAGTGATCTCCTGACCAGATAGGGCCGGGAGCACCAAATGTAGAATGTAAAGGGTCCACCCTTTGCGGCCCTGGGGTTATGGCTCCCTCATCCCCCACTGCCACCATGTAGGGACCGGGAACCATTGCAGAGGGGCTGGACTCCATGTCTAGGGTGGGCCTTGGCCTCTCTGGTGCCCAAAGCTGAGCCTGCAGGGAATTCTTGCCCCGTGTGGTGAGCCTCCCTCCTACATGGCACCTTGTACCTGGGGGTGAGTCAAAACTCCTCACCTCCAGGCCTCCCCACTTCCCACCCTGCCCCCTCAGAGACTGAAATTACGGGTACCTGAAGGTGGGAGCCATTAACTTCTATCGGAAAGGTTTATTCCAGGAGCAAGTGTACATTTATATAAATAGATGTTGTATATGATATATATACATATATGTATATATAAGAATATCTATGTGGAAGAAAGCAGAGCAGAGACCCGGGGAGCAAGATGCCCCATGGAGACTCACTGGGTAAATGACAAGAGCCAGCAGAAGAGCAGGGGCTTTTCTGGCACCACAGTGCCTGGACCTGTATATTTGTAAAGCTATTTATCAACCCTGACCCCCAGTCTCAGCCTCATATTCATAGCATTTAGCCAATGTGGCAGAGAGATATAAGTTTTAACTTATTAACAGCTGAGGAGGTGGAGGTTTATGCTGTGTTTAGGGGCATTGGCTGAGAATGTTATCTGGCCCATGCCAAGGCTGGAGGTGCCCCCTTGGAGCTGGAGCTACCCCCATAGTTAGAGGTGGCTCCAGTAAGTATTTTTAATTTCCTTTGGTCCTCTTGGATGGGGGAATTAAATTTCTTAGGATCTCTCTTTAGATTTGGTTTTTGAATTTCAAGGGGAGCTAGTATTTTCATACAGTCTTCTAATTGCTGTGTGTTCCAGGTGTGTGACTGTGCCCAGGGAGTGGCCAGCCTTGCACATTGGTTCAGATGTTACAAGTTTATATATATCTATATATATATAATTTATTGAGTTTTTACAAGATGTATTTGCTGTAGACTTAACACTTCTTACGCAGTGCTTCTAGACTTTCATAGCCTGGACTTCTACCTTTCAAAGCTTGGGAGAGAGAAAGTGGTGGATTCAGTTTTGTTACATTTTGTATTGTTACTGGGCCCTAGGCTTAGGTGGCTGTCCCTTGCTTGTCAGTCAGCAGGGCCAGGGCATTGGCTCAGGGTGACTCTTCTTGGGGCCTAACATGTGGTTTGTCGACCCACACTGGCAGACATAGTTTTTTTAATACAGCCAACTTCCTTTACAAAAATAAAGAGACAACTGTTTCCGATTGCACCTGTGCGTCTTACCTTCTGTCTGGGAACTAAGCAGCTGTGTTCATTGCCTGTGAGGACAGGTTCTGGAGTTTGAGTCCAGGGAAGAGAAGCAATCTGCTGCCGGGTGGTCCCCAGAGCAAAGTGCTGGTCTCAGACCCCAAGGGAACTGCTGGGTAAGGGCAGCTGCACTTTGGCAGGTCTGCCTGTGGCCCGGCGGCTGGCAGGCACAACCTCAGCGTTACCAGTTTGGGGGTCCACCTCCCAAGGGTGGAATGCAAAGGAGTTGCGGCCTACAGGAGGGGGCATAGGCATGTGGAGGGAAGTGCTCTGAGCCTGTCCAGCTCCCTGGCTGTCCTACCAGGGGAGGGACTCTTGGGGGACACAGGGTTGTGTACTAGTATTTATAACCTCAGGTGGGGGTAAAGGGGAGGAACAGGTAGGCCAAGCCCTCGGATCAAGCAGCCTACAATGGCGGTCACTCCTGCCCGTGACCTCTGGCTCCCGACAGTCAGTTTACGCCAGTGTCTTTAGACAGATGTAGTGCTCTGGGCTTTTCCAGCTGGTCATTGAGGACAGAGACAGAAATAACAGGGCAGTAGGATGAGGGACATAGTGTAGTTGTCCACAAATGAGTCTGGAAAGGCTTCCCAAAGGATAGACGGGTGGTCAGGGTGAGTGGTCCAGGGCTGGAGAGTTCCCATACCCATCCTTTCTGTCTGATCTTTAAGCCTCTAGACTGAACGAACGCAGGCTCACCTTCTAGAGGAGGGCTTTTCTGCATTTGCCAGGCCGCTGGAGTCTTGGTTCTAGATGGCTGAAATTTAAGCTGGAGGACCTTAAGGGAAGTTCTGGGTTTTAGAGGTATGTGTAGGCTTGGTTCCAGGTTTGGTCTCCCTACAGCAACCTCACAAGGGGCAGCAGGACCCCGAACCTGGCCTGGCCATACAGACACCTAGTGACAGTGACCAGGACAGGAAGAAGCCTCTAGAGGCCTGAGACACTGAGGCTGAAGCCTGGGTAGGAAGGTATTCTCATCCCTGAAGAAGCCTGGCATGACCTGGGTAAGCAGTGTGCAGGCCAGGGGCGCCCCCTAGTGCCCTGCTGAGCCTAGCTGCTTCCCCTGGCAACCTATAAGCCCAGGCCCTGTGGATCCCAGATGGACTAACACCAAGGGCTTGGTCTGTGGGGACTGGAGTGGCCTTGTGAAGGCCAGGAGCAGGGGGAACACAGGTGAGTCTACTCTACCCAGGAGGTGACTCTCATTGACTCCATCTTACCTCATTGGGACTCTTCAGTCAAGGTCAGCCTCTACCCTTGGAAGAGACAGAGGCTCAGGCCTTTAGCTGTCCCACTAGGAGTTGCTGAGTGGCCACTGCCAAATGAGAACAGAGCACAAGAGTGGTCCCATGCCACCCCGTGTTGGGTTTGCACTTGAACCTCCCATACCCTGTTGAAGTCAGGCCCCTCTGCTGTGTCTAGTCTCCAGTCTGGAAAAATCCTACTGCCTTGCCTTCTGGACATGGGTGGTAGTGGTGGTGGGTAGTTGCCTGCCTGGCTCTGGCAGATATCAGGGACAGGCTCCCAGCCCGACACTCCTGCTTACTGCCAGTGGCCAGCCTAGGTTGGGGTAGGTCCCATGTTCTCAGACCCAGGAGCAAAAGTTATGCTCTCAAGATGGCAGGAAGCTGGTTGCCTGAGAGATGGCTCATCAGTTAAAAGCACTGGCTGCTCTTGCAGAGGACTCAGGTTCAGATCCCAGCATCCACATGGTAGTTCTAGGGGATCCAACATCCTCTTCTGCCCTCTAGGCAAAACACTCATACACACACATATAAAGTAAAAATAAATTAAAAAATATAAAGGTAGGAAACTGATTGTTTCAAATGTCTGTTTTTTCCAATGAGAATAAGGCAGAAGTACTCCCCAATGCCCAGCACATAAAACTCTTTCCCCAAGAGTCACTTAGGGACTAGACTTTGACTTACTGTCCAAATTCATGTCATTATCTGGATGCTTGTAGTCCTCTGGCCTACAAGCATTCTGTCCTCTGAAGAGTTGTGCCCACCAGCAAGCACCTCCCACCCTACCCAGACACCTGCACTTCCTGAGCCTGGGCACCAATGTGGCCTCAGCACTCTGGAAGACACAAATGAAGAATGACCAAAAGCTTGTGTCTTGGGCTCCATGTGGCAATCTGACTGCTGAGATGATCAGGAGCTGGGTACTATACCTCTGTCCTGCCCAGACGCTTCTCCCAGCTAGGCCACTCCATGGTAGATACCCAGAGATGGGATTTAGGAAGCTACCTCCAACTAGGCCGACTGCCATCCACATGTCCCTCAGGCTGGGACCTGTCCCTGGAGTGAGGAGCAGACTGTGGTGTAGGGAGAGCCCCTACCTCCCCAGGACTAAGCCCCAGCCCACACCATACAGCTCACAAGAAGCATAATATCACTGTGAGGCATATGGGCTCCAGTTTGCTGAGGGTCCATAAGCTGGGGAAAGCCTGGTCATGGGCCAGGGCTGCTAGCCTGGACAAATCATCACACAGCAGATAGGTCATCAGTGAGCTTTATTCAATTGTCTACTTACATCAAGTTGTAGAGAACATCATGTGGCCTATTTTCCTCCCAGGGCCCTGGTCAGCCTGGCACAGTTCAGCTCCTGACAAGCAAGGACCTCTTATACTCCACAAAGCAGGGCTGGTGTCACAGGATGAGGAGACACAGGTCTCCTTGGACATGTCTCACAAAGCAGGAGCCTGGAATCAAGACTACAGTCCTTGAAGGTGAGCTGGCACTTACCCAGGGTATTGGGGAAGGTCAAGGCTCCCCCTGGAAGCTGCATATCTGACACCCACAACGGTCACCAGAGCTCAGGGCACTGAGTTTCCACTTAACTTCTTTGCTAGTCAAGAAGTATCACCTCAGAAGCATCATGTGGCTGTTACAGGAACATAGACTTAATGTTTTAACAAAAAAACCCTCAACAGATGCTTACACATGGCCCAGCCTGAAGGCTTTAGGGACCCCTGACAGTCAGAAGATGACACAGACCACAATGAGGACAATGAAGACAGCCACAGAGGATTGCTCACACGACTGTGTGGTGCCCTTCACATTTAAAGTGCTGACAGCTCAAACGGAACCTGGTGCCAATTTCCTAAATCCTGTTTGAGAAGTGACATAAAGGTAGAGACAGGAAGGAATGCCAGACTCCTCTGTCTGAGACTCTTAACTTCATTGAACAGGTGTGCTTATCTCAGTTCCTGAAATGCCTACTGGGATGGAGTGCCCAGGCACAGAGCAGTCATGAACATGGACGCTGAAACACAGACATCTTTGAAATGCTTAACACATACAGTGCTCAATCCTAAATACCCAATTCTGAATCTGATCCAAATGTACTAAGGTCCAAGCAGTAAAACAGAAGAGGGGATGGCTCCTACAACCAAGGCAAGTACCCACTGCTAGACCCTCCAACACATGTGGGTACTGCGTCCCTGCAACATGTGCAGGGTGAACCTACTTCGTGGGGTGATGTTGTGACTTCTGAGGGAAGAGTCATGAGCAGAGGGGACAGTAGGCAAGTTAACATGTGACCACTGACAGCGCCCAGCAACACTATGAAGGGTGAGGGAAAAGTTAGACACGGGTCAGGCTCCAGAATGCTGCTCAGAGGACAACCTCTGTGGTAGAAATGTATTTGGCAACCACAAGCTTATCCTCTTGATACACTTTGACAGCTGGGAGCAGGTTGTAGGGCTACAACAGGTTGCAGATGCTGCCATGTATCTACCAGACGCCCTGCAGGTGACAGGGATAAGTACCAAGACCTAATGCTACTCTGCAAATGCGTATGTGTGAAAATAATTTTATTTTTCCTTCATGTCACATGTCCCCTTTAGCAGCCAAGAAAAAGGTTTCAAGTAACTGAGAAGTGTCATTTCCAACTGCTGCTTCTCTGTGCATCTTCCAGATTCTGTCTAGAGTCCTGCAAAGGTCTTTTGTTGGAGATAGGGTCTTGCTAAATAGCCCAGTTTGAACTGGTGATCTTCCTCCCTTCCCTGCCCTAGGATGGAGTTACAGGCAAGTGGGAAAGTGCTCCTGAGGTCACCGGACACCTAGCCCTGGACTGCCTCCAAGAAAGAAAGGCTGCTGGTCTCTGGATACTGAGCCAGTGGAGACACTACTCAGAAGAGTGCCAGCAGGTCACTGCCAGGCAGAAGTTACCATGCTGAAAGCTCCCCTATAGAGCCACTGTCCCCAGGGCTACTTCCTCTCTCCTCAGTGGCAAGTGAACAACCACCAGCATTTGTGCTAAATAGCTGGAGGGCCTGAGCCTGGAACCCACTAAGGGACTCCCGTGGTAACATGGACCAGAAGGCAAGGTTGCTTGGGTTAAGCTCCACCTTGGTACCAGTACTACGATGTGACTTAAAAATTTTATGTGCAAGCTACACAGAGTCTCTGATGTGCTTAGGCTGTAGAGGTCAGCTCTGCCCTGTGCAGCAATCTGAACTGTCCAATAAAAGGCTTTATTTTCAAAGGCTTCTTCAGTGTGTCTCACCTACCACATTAAATACTCATGAATTAGGCAGACAGTCATGTTTGAAAATTCAGTACTAAAGAAGTATGTGGAGATCAGTGGTAACTGAGAACACTCCAGTCACCACACCGCCGAATCCGCGTAAGACAGACACTGCTGTCAGGGAATTATTATCTCCAGAGGCCATTTAAGTGATCAGACACATATGTCAATGGTTCAACACAACTGTGAAAGTGTGTGAGCAGACTGATATTTATGAATCCAAGTCATCAAACTGCAGTAACTTCAGAGCAGAGGAGGGCTGCACTGTTTGTCTAGTTCCTATTCCAAGGCCTCTAGGACGTGCAGGCACATCCGCTCGGCTCCATACAGGTGCTGGAGTTCACATGGTCCTCACTCTCCTTCCAGGGGATGGAGGCCCAGTCAGACCCTAAGCCAGTGAAGACACAGACAGGGAAATGCCTTCCTGCCAGCCAGGCCTGAGCTGCCTCTGGAGCTAGGGGTCAGTTTGTGCTGTGATCCCACTGACAGATGTACCCTTGGCCCATGCTTACTATAGTCATTCAGCACCACACCAGGGTGTGAGTCCAAGCGTAACTACTCAGAGGGCTTCAGGGCTCCAGCCTGACTGAATCTTCATGGAATGATGAAATTAAAAATAGCTTGATTATGGAAGTTTCTGATTTATTCCAGATAAAATATTAGGTTTGCCACTAAGAATCACCTCAAAGCGATCACTCTCATGTCACCCCCACCAAGGTTGGCGTGGCAGGATGAAAGCAGACCTGCAGAGGCCCCTTGGGACTGAAAGTCAGGCAGCCCTAGTTCTTCACCTCTGCGGCCTCTTTCCCAGCCTTCCCCTTGGCCTTCTCCTTCACGCCCAGCTTCTCTTCCTTCTCTAAAGTTGCCACAATCTCAGCCACCTGGCTAGTAGAGACTTGAACGTCCTCTTTGTCCACCAAGTCGATTACCTACACAAACAGGAGGGGAGACTTAGGAGGGCTCCACTGAACACTTATGTGCTGTCCCTTAACAGCTCCAGGAGGTGGGATTTGGCCCCTCCTCTGAGCCATCTTCTTGGCTAGGACTTGCCATTTCATTGCCTGCTATGGGTGCCCACATTCCTTCTGCTTCTCTGTCCCTCAGAGTCCCAGATCAGGGGGTCACAAACTGCATAGCAAGGCTATGTGTGGCATCAAGTCCCTCAATGGCCCTGGCACACTGCTAGGGTCTAAGGACATGTTCTGGACATGGCTTCCCTAGTATAGTGAGGGTGGGCACTGAGGTACACCCTTCTGCCATGCAGATTGATAAGGGAATAGAAAGTCTTCAGCATGTGTGTCTGATAGTGCCTTGTTTATTTATTATCTTTGTTTTGTTTTTTTGAGACAAAAAGACTATAGCCCCAGCTGGCCTGGAACTCACTGTGTAGACCAGGCTGGCCTCTATCTCACAGAGATCCACTTGCCTCTGCCTCCCAAGTGCTCAGTACCTTGTTTTTAAATGGAACTAGAAGAAATTAGCCAGAATTTATGGCTATGTTTGGAAAAATTATCAGGTGTGCTGGAAGCCATGAAGGCAGTTTCTTCTCAGAGACAGGAGTTAACAAGGTCTGTGCCAATCTGCAGACTGGAACCCAGACTTCCTCTTGAGGTTGGACCCTGACCCAGGTCTTGTGGGCTGACTGGAGCTTAGAGCTTCTATAAATTTCATCCACCCAGTGTCCCTGGATCTTGGGCAATGCCAAGAGAGGTTCTGGCAGGGGTGTTCACACTGTCTCCCAATTCTAGTGGCATGCCACTAGGGGTCCAATGCTACCAGGGGCCCAACTGGAGCTTCACACAGGGGTGTGAGGGGAAGAAGTGGAGCAGGCCTGGAACATAGCCACAGGAGCCTCTCCCATGGGGAACTCTGTCCGCCAGGTTCCCATTCGGGCCCAGGCCTCCCCAGTCCTACAGATGCCGGGAGCATTGGGCCTACCGTCACACGTGGGCAGCCTGTTCCAAAGTGACAGGCTCACTGTGTTTTTGTGAATAGTGCCACATGATAGGATGGGATGCAGGGTTCTACGGTGGGTGCAGAAAGTCTGGACAGTAGGAGCTGAAGCGAGCCTGGAGCACGCAGGGACTTGTTTTGTTTTCTCACTGTGCCTGCAACTTTACTAACTTCTTGCTTCCAGTGATTTCAAATGAGAACAAAGAGCGGAGATACTTGGCCTGTACACCCTGCTTCCCAGTCTGTACTCGAGGCTCTGTGTGAGCAGTTCCTCCTCAAACTCCTGGGCCCCAGAACAACAGGCAGACAGGCCAGTTTGCCTGGCTTAGTCCCCTCTGAGACCCACCTTGACCAGGTCATCGATGTTGATCTTGCCATCCTTATTTTCATCCAGGGCTGAGGCTAGGCTAACCAGTTTGTGTTCTGGAATGTGCTTGATCTGCTTCATGGCGCTGATGAGCTCAGAGACACTGATGACGCTCTGCCTGGGGAGTACAGGCTGTATGTGATGCTGGCCAGGTGCCCTGCTTGCCCACAGCTCCAACATATATTCCCTGACCCTGGGCCATGAGTGAACTGGAAATGTCAGCATGACCTCTCTTTGGGATGGAAAGCCAGCATAGACAGCAACACCAAACACCCTTGGTGCTAGGGAGATGGCTCAGTGGGTAACAGAGCTTGTTGTACAAGCATGAGGATTTGAGTTCAAATCCCCGGAACCCATTTAAAAAGCCACAACTAGTCACATATATGTCTGTAATCCCAGTGATGGGAGGTGGGGTAGAGACAGGAAGGTTCCTGGGGCTTGTAGGCTAACAGCCCAACTTCAGGTTCAGTGAGAGATCCTGTCTCCAGACAATACTGGAAAAGTGCTAGAGCAGGAGAGCATTCTTCCAGCCTCCATGTGTGCACCAGTGTGTAGACCAGGGCACACGCATAGGGACACACACCACATATGTGCCACACATAACCATATATTCATATATACAAAACAAAAGAGGTGCAAGAGTCCACATGTGCCTATTCCCTCAACAGGGATCATCACAGTGCTATGTAGTGGTTCTCAGACCTGTGTCTGTTAGGCAGCAAATAGTCAGTTCAAAAGAGAACTGGAAGTGACAAGAGTCTCTAGGTACAGAGCCTGGAGCAGAAGTAGGGCCCAGCTGTAGCCACTTGCCCTTGCTGTGGGGTCTCTGGTCTAGACTTGTGGGAAGCCCACACAGTTGGAACACAAGAACATAGGTGCAGATGATTCTTAGTGGAGGCTGCTCAGGAGAGCAGACCACCCAGACTGATGTAGGACAGAGCACAGGCATCAGGAAGAGGGAGGAGGCCTTTATGAGCCTCACAGTTTGAAGAAGCCAAGTAGCATTAGGACTAAAGCTCAAGGCCATTAGGAAGGAAGGGAAGGGTGGGATGGGGAACAGGCAGGGAGGGGACAGATCTGGGAAGGAAAGAAAATCCAGAACTAAGATGCTCTTAGGACTGTGGCTGCCATGCGCCCTAGGTGGGGTAGTGAGGCAGAGGTCCAGGACGTACATGCTTTGGAGTCAGTGTGCCCAGCACGGCCCCAGCCAGAGGAGGCTGGGAATCTCAGGCTCTCTCATCACAGCTCACTCACCCCATTGGGGAGCTCTCAGTGGAGCGTAGTTTGCCATCCTGCTGACTCATCTCCAGCTGTGAAATTAGGCCATCGATCTGCCCAATCATCTGCTGGACTCGCTTTGTCAGCCTCTTGCTGGCTTTGGATTCTTCTACATATTTCTCGTCTCCTGTCTTTGAAAGTTCTTTCTTGATTTCCTGTAAGTCCTAATGAAAGTAAAGTTTGAGTCAAAAAGCAGAGGAGGCCCTACATGAACTTGAACTTAGAAATGTAATTAAATCATTAAGTAGGCTGGGATATGGCCCAGGGGTACAGGACTAGCCTACTATACATACATAAGGTCCAGGGTTTCATCCCCAGCACCTCAAAACAAAACAAAAACTAAACAACCTCCGAAAAGTTGCAAGATCTTATTTCTATCATGCAGACTTGTCCTTGTTTATTTTCTGTTCTATAGCCCACTGCCTGGACTCCTTGTTCTCGCAAACTCAAACATTTTTTGTAGCAGAGGAAAAGGAATCTATTCTGTATCTCAACTTCCTTTGTATTTGCTAAAGAAAAACATAGGAAGAATCAAGGAATTCTAAGCACCTGACTTTTCTCTGTCTCTTTCTTGCAGGATCTTTCTGTAGCACCAGCTGGTCTGGAACTTGCTATGTAGACTAGGCTGGCCTCGATCTCACAGAATGTGTAGCCCTGGCTGGACTGGAAGTCATAGAGATCTACTTACTTCTGTCTCTCAAGTGCTAGGATTAAAGGTCTGCACCACCATACCCAGCAATACCTTCCTCCTTTACGTTCCAAGCCTGTTTTTTCTGTGGCCAGGGTTGGGAGCAGAGGGGAATGACCATGTCTGTGACAAATGTGGAATCTGGTAAAGAAGCTGGAGGGGACTGCCAGAGGAAGATCAGAAGTGGCAAATTGTATTCATCAATCTCCAAATGATTACCTTTCCGAGAGTGGTGGCAACAGCATTTCACATAAGATCAAAGAATAATGTCTGTTGGGGCTGAGGATGTAGCTTAGGGGAAAAACAGTACATGCCACCATGCATGAGACCCCGGGATCAATGCCCAGCACTATGAAAGAAAGGATGGAAGGAGGGAAGGAGAGAGAGGGAGAAAGGGAAGGAAAATGGAAGGAAAGAAGGAAGGAAGGAAGTCAGTCAGTCAGTCAGTCAGTCAGTCTCTGGAAGAATCACGAAAAAGGTAAGATTTCACTTAACAAGTAACCAAATTATTCAAGTGACACTTGGGTTCAGATACCTATTACTATTGGCTCAGCACCAACAAGGGTGCCATTTGCTTACAAAGCGGCCCAGTGAGGATCATGTGGAAAAGCTTAGGGATAAAAGTCATATTTTTTATGGCGCTGGAAATCTAACACAGGGGTCTGTATACACCAGGCACATGTTCTACTGCTCAGCTACATCCCTGAGCAAAATTCACTTTCAATTTGATTCTCTGCAAACTCTGACCAGCTTGCTCTGTACTTGACAGGAACATTACTCGATGCTTAGGGGACTGGTAAAGCTGTACCCTCCTCTGCAGTGTCAGGCTCAACAGTAAACTCTATCCCAGCCCCACTCCTGGCCCAAGCAGTCTTGGAAGCCAGAGAGAGTAATCCAGCATCCCTGAACCATATGCCCCACCTCGCTGTAGTCCTGGACATCCTCCTTCAGCAGCTCCAATTCCTCCTTTTCCTTGGTCAGGGACTTCTTCTGCTCCTTCAGCTTGGAGCAGGCATCACTAAGGATGTCAATTTCCTCCTTGGTTATTTCTTCTCCCTGGAAAGAAATGAGTAAGCAGACACCTTAGCAAGGGAACAAAGGCTTCTGTCCCTAAGAGCTGACAGTTTTCTGTTCATATCACACGGGCCAGAGCTTGGGGACAGCCTCAAACACAAAGGAGCTCAAATTTGGGATATGCTGGCTATGGCATTTCCATTTGTGCTCTCTCCAATACGCTGCATCCAGCTCATCTGGCGCATAATCTGGTGAGTTGTAACCTGCATATGTACCTGTGAAATCCGCACCATAGCCAGCAGAGCCAGTGCATTGATTATTCCCAAATGCTTCCTTGTACTCTCCCAGAGTTCTGTCCCTAAGCAACATTAATCTGCCTCCTGTTCTACAGGATTGCCTTTGTTTACTAGAACTTTATAGAACAGGCATCATGGGCTCAACCTCTTTTGACCAACTTGCCTGTTTTGAGATCCATCACATGGTAATTAATGTACTTCTATTGCTGGACACCAAAACTGACTTGCCTCCTTCCTACCAGCTCTTAGTAATTACAAAGGCAATTGCTGTGAATGGTGGTACCTGGCCTTTGGTGGGGGGATGTCCAGGAGTAGAATAACTGGTCATAGGGGGAAGCATGAGTTTGATATTTTGGGAAACAATTAAATTGGTTTAAAGTGATCTAAGTCCTTCACATCTTCATCAATACTGGGTGGAATGGTTCAATAATTTTCTTTTTTCACAGTACTGGACACTAAGCATAGCCCCTTATGCATACTATGGAAGCATTCTGAAGCTGAATCATACCCTTGGTCCTATTTCACTATTGATTGATTGATCTTTTTGAGACAGGGTCTCCCTGTAGCCCCAGCTGGCCTGGAACTTACTAAATCAGACTGGCCTGGATCTCTGCTGCTCTTGCAGAGGACTTGGGTTCAATTCCCAGCAACTACATAGTGGCTAACAACTGTCTGTAACTCCGGTTCCAGGGTAATGTGATGTTCTCATCTGACCTCCATGGGCATTGCACGATACAGGTGCACTTACATGCATGCAGGCAATACACTCACAGACAAAAAAATAAAAATAATAAAACATTTTTTAAAAAAGAAAGAACATTCATTGGTTTCAACAGTAAGAATTTTCTAACACTCTGAAGGCCTGGAGGAAGTCCCCTCAGCAAGACTGAATCTCAATGCAGGAGCTGAGAGGAAGTTCCCAAGGAGTCCCACACCCAGATCACCCAAGCAGGTAATACAAGAGTGGGCTTCTGTGGAAGAAATGCTGCCTCAAAGGACCAGGATTCATTTCCCTTCCTGCTGCCCAATAAGGGCCTAAAAGCCCACGAGTAGCCCAAAGCTGCACCATAAGTGTCAGAGGCTCTAAGCTTTTCATAACCCTGAGACCCCTCTCTCCCACTGCCATCACCAGAGATTAAAAGTATCCCTGAGGCTGGGTGTGGTGGCATATGCCTTTCATCCCAGCCAGGAGGTCTACAAAGGGAGTTCCAGACCAGTTGGGACTACAGGGAGACCCTGTCTCAACAGAGAAAAAAAGTATCCTGGAAGGGCTCCCATGGCCATGGAGGTTAAGGGTCCTGGCCCTACCCACAAAGTCAGTGAGTCAAAGGGGTCTCTCAACAACACATACCAAAATCTCTGGGAGGTCTGCAAGGTAGACTTTGATAGAATGCCCCGGCTGCAGAAAACTAGCAGTCCCCTGAAACTGCCACTCATCTTACCTACCTCTGAAACTGCAACTGACCCTCATCTACCCCAGGACTGTTGGGGATGGCTGCTGCTTGAGACTGCCTATCCTGTTTGAACAAGGGTCTCTAGACAATGAGGCACACAGACCCTGCAGCTGCGTCTGCTTCCTCACACCAAAGCTAATAGATGATCACTGACTCTCCCAGCATGTAGGCAGGAAGGCGGCTGTCAGTCCCATGCCTAGAATAAAATGCAGTCCTGTCTGAGGTCTGGTATGGTTGCTTTCTCTCTCTTATTATTCTTGTGTTCTACACCCCAAACCTAATAGGCTTGAACTGATTGGAGGGTAGAGTACCCTGTCCAGCATGATTTCTTCAGAAATGCTGGGGTCCACAGTCTAGCCCCCCTCCTTTCTATGGCTCACCTTCAAGCCCTCCAACACAGGGGCTGTGTCCTTCAGTGTCTCTGAGGGCAGGATCACATCACACACCTCTGGCTGTGGCTCAAGCCTCCCAGGGACAGCTGCTTCTGTTCCTTCTGGCTGGCTATCCTTCTGAAATGCAAACAGCACTACACTGTCACCTTAGCCACCTGGCTATGGCTCCACACTCAACATGAACCTCAGACAGGGCACACTCGGAACAAGCCTGCTAAGTGACAATGGAGACCCACAGATCACACCCAGCAGCAGTGGTCCCTGCCTAAGGATTATCAGGGAAAGCTAAGCTCACACTACTCCAAAGCTGCAGCTCTATAGTCAATTTGCTCTGAAGTCACTCTGCCAACCTTGACTCCTGTAAGTGAAGACAAGGATGGGACCGAGAAGCCACACACGTGACCACAGGCAGAATCTAGGGTGCCTTGATTGGGACAGCCATGGGCCCCATGGTGTGTCGGTCAGTGCAGGTCACTCACCATCACTTCAGCGGCCCTCTGCAGCTCCTCCAGATGTTCCTGTTGGATGGCAGCCTCTTCCTGCAGTGTGGCCTCCAGCTTCGCCTTGTTGTCTACCTGCTCACCCTCTACCTCTGCCACTTTCACCTGAGCCTCCTTTGCCTTCAGAGGGGAGGAAAAACAAGGGAGTACCTGCCAGTGAGTCTGAACTGCCAGACCTCTACTGCTCTGACCTCTACGTGAGAAATGTCACCACCTGGGCCTCATATAAAATCACAGAAAACACTTCTGGGGTGCTGCCTCCCAAGTGCTGGGAAATGCCTAACAGCTTCCAAGGCTAACCTTCCTTCCATATTCACTGGGTGCCTGTTTGACTTTCCAGGCAAGAACAAGTATAGGTACCACCAGCAAAATTCAAATGCAGAGATTCAGATTTGTTGTCTTGGCCAACATCAGGCCTGTCAGGACTGCTGTGCCCGAGATCATGCCACAGAGAGGGATGGTCAGGGAGATAGCAAAGGGGCAACAGGCAGAGTCAAGCCAGGGAACTGGTAGAAAGGACAAGTACACCAAGTTCTCCTGGAGGGGCTCCCATGGCTATGGAGATGAGGGTCCCACCCCCAGCCCACAAAGAGGATGAGTCAGAAGGATTTCCTGACAACACATACCACAATCTCTGGAAGGGTCTGCAGTGTGGACTTGAGCTGGTCAGCAGGTGAGAGGGTGTCTGGGAGATACATGGCCCGGGACAGGATGAGCAATGACGTGGGTATCTCGTGATGTAGGTGTAGGTCCAGCCACTGGAAGCAGAGCACACTCACTGGATATGTTGTCCTTGCCCCACCCATAGCACCAGAGCCTCTCCTGCAAGGTTCCCAGGACTGTCTACCTCAGAACTCCATTCTGTTGCTTTGGCTTAGATGAAGAACATGGAGCCTGGCGGTCAGAAGCAAACATGACTTATGTGAAAGGTTCATTAAATCACTAAAATAAAATTTCCAGAGGTGATATTTCAAAAATATCAAGATTTGATGATCACTATAGAAAACCAAACACCAAACCATCAGTTTCCGGGACCCTGAGAATAGTCAGTATGCTCTATGCTTTAAAAAAAAAAGGCTGGTAACACCAGTCGGGGTATGGTGGTGCATGTCTGTAATCCTAGCACTCAAAAGGCTGAGGCAGGGGCATCACACATTCTAGAGCACCCTGGCCTCAGCTATATTGCCTGATACTGTCTCAAAAAAAAACCTAGGGCACTGTATACATAGTAACCAACTAATATTTGTAACTTTTTATGTTTTTATTTACTTGTAATTTAAAGATTATTTATTTAAATTTATGCATATCAATGTTTTGCCTGTATGAATGTAAGTGTACTATGGGCATGCAGTCCCTGTGGAGGCCAGAAGAGAGAGTTGGATCCCCTGGATCTGGAGTTACAAACGGTTGCTAGCCATCCTGTGAATGCTAGAAACTAAACCTGGATCTTCTAAAAGAGCAGCAAGTACTCTTAACTTCAGAGCCATCTCTCCAGCCTCCTACATTATTACTTTTATGTTTACTTATTTTGTGGATGGGGCATGTCATGGCATCACAAGTGGAGGACAGAGGAAACTTGAGGGAACTGGTTCTCTCCTACTGTGTAGGCTTTGAGAATCAAACGCAGTTTGTTGGCCTTCGCTGAAAGTACTTTTACCCACTGAACCATTTTCTGGCCATTTTTTCTTTGATCTTTTTGAGACAGGGTCTCCCTGTAGCCCCAGCTGGCCTGGAATTCAGAGATCCACCTGACTCTGCCACTCAAGGGCTGAGATTAAAGGCATGTGCCATCCCTCTGGGCCTGCCTGGTGTTTTTATACAAAATAAAAACAATTTTAGAGAGGACAAGGTAGGAGGGTCATCCATAAATTTGAGCCAGTCTGGGCCACACTATGAGACTCTATCTCAAAAAAAAAAGAAAAAAAAAAAAATCATTAAAAAATTTTTTTTCATAGGAGGGGGCAGGTGTGGTGGCAGACACCTTTAATCCCAGCACTTGGGAGGCAAAGGCATAGAGGGGTGGGGTATATAGCTCAGTAAGTAATAGAGTGTTTGCCTAGCAGCCACACAGCTCTGGAATGAACCCCCCAATGCCATATTAGAAACAGATTGAGGGCCAGACATGGTGGCACGTGCCTTTAATCCCAGTACTCAGGAGAAAGAAGCAGGAAGATCTCTATGTGATTAAGGACAGTCTAGTCTATACAGTGAGCTCCAGGTCAGCTGGGGCTACAGGGAGGTCCGATCTCAAAAAACCCTAAACAAAACAAAACAAAACAACTCTACTCCCCCCGCAAAAATTGAAAACAAAACCAAAAATATCCTAGGTGGCTTCACAATACGAGCAAAGCAAAGGTGGTTTTGCTGGAAGAGTCCATACTCACATGCAGGCCTGTCATGGGCTCAATGCCATATTGGATTACTTTAGATACACCAAGAGAGATAGGGTCTTACACTATAGCCCAGGCTGTCCTAGAACTCACTATGTAGCCCAGGGTGTCCTCAAATTCAGTCAACTTCCTGCCCCATAGTATGTCACAACACTCAGTCTTGTGTGTGGTATTGAAGATGGAACCCTGGGCCTCATGCATGCCAAGTTTCACTCAGGCCATACCCAAACTGTAGGAGTTTTTCTTGAAGAGCCTCACAATGTGCCTGAGCTGATGATCTGGAGCAAAGATGGGCAATTTCTCATGGAAGGGGAAGCTAAGAACATACTTCACTGGCCCCTCAAGCCATGTACCTGCTTCAGTTGTCCTCTCAGACGATCTTCTGTAACGCCAAGGGCTCGCATGCCTCGTGCCCGACATGCTGCCTGCAATTCCTTGACAGTCAGGCTGTCTACCCCTTCCTCAGAAATCAGCTGTTAAAAAAAGTAAACCAATTATTGCCTTTCAAGGTTATCTGAGGTTTATGGCATTAACATAACTGGAAAAAGTATTGACTTAGAAGAGTATCATCTGAGGTATAGGCTAATGCCTTGAGACCCCAGGGCCCATTGCTGTACCAGAATAAAGAGAAAAGACAAAGTAGTACCACCAGAGGAGGTTAAGTTTAAAGTGTGATTTGAGTCACCTGAAAGAGATCAGGACTTTGACAGACTCATGACAGATCCCTGTCCTGCCAGCTGAATGGGCCCTACCTTGCCCACTCACCACCTGCCACAACACACTCAGTGTCCACAGCATAAAGGGGCCCCCAACACCCTGAAGATACTCTGGCCTCATACCAGAGGGATCTCCTCCTCCCTCCCGTTGCAGTTATTCCAGTCATGATGACCCCATTCACAACACAGGAGTCCTGGAGACCTAGTGGAAGCAACAGGTGAGAGAAACAAAACAAGGAAACACGAGGGTGCCACCTTGTCTGTCCTGGGCAATCCCTGAGCCTTCACCATGCCTGTATTTCATAATTATCCTACAGCACCACCACCCCATTTAAAAAAATTAAATTTCCTGAGATAATCATAGACACACGTTGCTGGTACCGATGACACAGATGCCTATGCTTTTCCCACTCCGGGCAGGAAAGGACTACTTCCTCCTGAATGGGGGTCTGTTTCGTTCCCTTTCATGAATACCCTGAACCCTATGGGCTTCATCTGTCATCTGAAGAATGTCATATATGTGGGATCATACAGAAATCACATGGTAGGCACTTCTGGAGTCCCGGAGGACCCACTAATTGCTGTGCCCTCCGAGGTGGCTGCTGACTGATGGGTAGCTCTCACAGGAGTTGGGAGGATCATTCTACATAGCTGTTCTCTCAGTGAACACCATTTGGGCTGCTTCCAGCTTATTTACTACAGTAAGAAGTTGCTTCCTGTCAGTTTTCTTGCCTTATTTCCTTCTGGCTACATGGTACCTGCAGTGCTGTCAGGGAGTGCTCTGGGAACAGAGTGCACAACTTTCAAAGAAGAGCAATGGGCAGGACCTCACCTTCCTCTGCCCCCTTCAGCTCCTGGTCTGGGCATCTTAGCTATTCTCTCTTCACTCAGAGAGCCACATCACAAATGCCTCAGTCCTTTGGCTCACCAGGGCAGTACTGAAGGCTGGCTGCACTCCCTCAAACCGGCTGCCTGTCTCCTTCCTTGTTATAGTCCAAGGCTATCTCTTGGCACTGTATAATTCTGGTTAGCGAGCCTCCTTTGGCCGTGTGTGTGTGTGTGTGTGTGTGTGTGTGTGTGTGTGTGTGTGTGTGAGTGACAGAGAGAGGGAGGGAGAGAGAGGGAGAGAGAGAAAGACACTTGTTAACAGAAGTATGCACATGTGTAAATGCAGGTGCAAGTGGGTATGTTTGGAGACCAGAGGTAGATATCAGGTGTCTTTCCTCAGTCACTCTCCATCTGCTTTTCTTTGTTGTTGTTTGAGGCAGGCTCCCCTTGTAGCCTGGCATTCACTGTGTAGACCAGGCTGACCTCCATTCCCTGTAGCCCCAGCTGGCCTGGAGTTCACTATGTAGACCAGGCTGGCATCCATCTTGAAGATCCACCTGCCTCTGCCTCTGCCTCATTAGTGCCGGGATTAAAGGCGAGTAAAGGTGTGTGCCACAATGCCCAGTTCTTCCTGTTTTTTGAGACAGAATCACTGAACCTGAAGTTTATCAATTCCAGCTGGCAGCCACTGAGCTTCAGGGATCTATTTGTCACTCTCCACAGCAGTGTGGGATTACAGGCAAGAAGCACTGTACCCACCTTTTTCTGTGGCTTCGGGGAGCTAAACTCAGGCCTCATCTTGCATGCAGGCACTTTTACTGACCAAGCCATACCTCTTGCCCTTCTGACCATTCAGGGGTCTGGTGACAATTCTTGTGGTATCTCATGAGAATGTCCTGGTTCCTCTGCATTCCTATGTTTGCTGCATGAGGAAAAGTGTCACCCAGATGCCCCAGGCTCCTCAGTTTCTCTGAGGAAGCCACTGTTCCTGTGCTACCTTCCCTATAGGGAGACACCACCTTTTGCTGTTCTCCAGATGGCCTGCAGCATTTCTTGGTTTGGCTTGCGGCACCTTGGTAGAATTTCCCTAGGTGTATCCTGCTTGAGGTTCACTCAGCTGTTATACAATGTCTGTAGAGGCCAGAAAAAGGTATTGGATTGCCTGGAACTGGAGTTATGGTGTGTCAGCCACCATGTGGGTGCTGGGAATTGAACCTGGGTCCTCTAGAACACCAAGTCCTCTGACTGCTGAGCTACTCTCCTGCTCCTCACTCAGCTCCTTAAATTTGAAGATTTATGTTTTCTACTGAATTTGGAGAGCGTTCAGCCATCAGTTCTTCAAGGGCTCTTTTGGTTCTTCCCTGCTCTGGTTCTCCTGTCCTTTGGATCCATGTGCTGTGAACAGACTGCAGTACAGCTCACTCCCACTGTCTTTAGCCTGCCATCCAAGACTCCTCACATCCACTGCCACATCCTGCCACTGAGCTTTCTGCTTGGCTCTGACTCCTTGAGTGACTCTTCTTTATATGCTCTGGTGTTTGATGAGACTTTCACTAGCTGTTATAAGGCGTGTTTAAGCATTTATACAATGGCTGTTTCACAGTCTCTGTCAGAAGCTGGGCACGGTGGCCTATTCCTGTGGTCCTTTACAAGGCGGAGGCAGAAATTCAAGGCCAGCTTGGACAGCACAGTAAAACTCCATCTCAGAACAAAGCCTTTCCAATTTTCTCAATACCCACCTCTCAGAGTTGGCAACTGCCTACTGCCTTTCTCCACCCGTGTGTACTTCTTCCTGGTTCTTGGTATGACAAATGACTTTTCAATCAAGACAATAGAAAAAAAAAAATAAATAAAAACTAGATATGTGTTCTCAGCCTAAGAATCAGGATGGGACACCTCCTATGCTTCAATGGATTCCTCTGACACTGCACTCAGGGAAGGCAATGCTGCTTCAGATGCTTTGGTGGATGATTTTGCATCTCGTAGGGAGAGCAGCTCACATCTACCCTGTGATATGGCTCTCTCAGACCAAACCCAGACTTTGACCCTTCTATTTCACATTTTGCAGTCAAAGTCACACACCAGCCGCTCCCCGCACTAGGAACGAAGGCACAGTGCTGGTTCCTTGTGGTGTTCTGCCTTCATTTTGTAAGAGGTACGGTTCCACAGGGCCCAAGTACTATGAGCTCTTTGAAGGGTGCCACTGCCACATGGTTTCATCCATTAGTTAAAGTGGTGCATTTTAGGACAGGCGGGAGCATACGCTCCCCATTTTGCACTGGCTAACTCCCTCTACTACAACTGTATAAGGGTGGTTCCGACTTCTTAGTCAACCTCTGCAGACACATCCTGGCTGGCAGGGCAGAAGTTCCTCATCATTGCTTCCTACCTGGCTTCCATGGAAACCACAGAAGTTGGCCTTGTTACTGCTGGTGAGTAGTCAGAGTCCTGACTCCACTGGACCGCTGTTTGACCCCATTTGACAGTGAGGGGGCAGAGTAGAAATTTGTTCTCCACCTGTCCCTACTAACTGCTTGGTGGAGAGCACATAGCTGTTACACCTGCGGGGACAAAAACCAGCTCCTTGCCAGCTCCCTGTCCTCTTCCCAACAGACACCATCCTGGCAAAGGTAGAGATGTCCAGTGCCTGGACTTGCTCATAGGGTGAGTGAGCCCTTCCTGAGAGAAGAATTTCTGTCACTACAGTTGGTGCCTATATTCAAAAAAAAGGAAGTATCATCAACATACTAAGCCAAGAAGGAAAACAAAGATAAAAACCT
This sequence comes from Eospalax fontanierii, assembly GCA_035773235.1. Lineage (NCBI taxonomy): Eukaryota > Metazoa > Chordata > Mammalia > Rodentia > Spalacidae > Eospalax > Eospalax fontanierii. The sequence continues at coordinate 84,922,306 of CM069533.1, read as the reverse complement.
GAAGACTACCCAGTCCTACATACTGGACATGAGCTACGATTAGTATGTTTAAGAAAAAACGAGCCAGGCCTGGTGCTGCACCTGTAATCCCAGGACTTGGGAAGCAGAGGAAAGAAATTCAAAGGCTGGCCTGATAACAAAGTGAGACCCTGCTCAAAATAAAAAGTCGGACAGGAGTGCTGAGGCTCACGGGGATGCATGCCTGTAACCCTATTCCTTAGGAGGTGGAAGCAAGAGGATCAAGAACTGATGAAACTTACTACCAAGCGTGATGACCTGAGTCTGCTTTGCAGGACCAACATAAGAGAAGAAAAGAACCAACTCCTGCCAGTTTGTTCTACCTCCACACATGTGCATGCACACATATATGCACACACATACACAAATAAATAAATGTTTAAAAAATGTTTTTAAAAAGAGTTGAAGGCTGGAGAGATGGCTCAGCTGTTAAGAGCACTGGTTGCTCTTGCAGAGGACTTGGGTTCAGATCCCAGCACTCACATAGCTAACAACAGTTTGTAACTCCAGTTCCAGGGGAATCCAATGTCCTCTTCTGGGTCCTGAGGGTACTGCACAACATGGGTGCACTTATACACACGCAGGCAATGGGTACACTTATACACCTAAAAAAATAATAAAAGTTAAAAAAAAAAAAAAAAGAGCTGAGTGCCAATTTTGGTTACATGGGAAGCTGGATGTTAGACTGGGCTACATGATCCCATCTCAAAAAAGAGGGCTCAGGAGAGAGCTCAGTAGTTAAGCACTTGTAGTGCAAGCATGAAGACCCAAGTTCAGATGCCCAGAATCCACATATATGGTGGGTGGCCATGACAGCCCACATGCAATTTCAGCTTCATAAGACAGAAGTAGGGCATCCCTAAAGCAGGCTGGCTGGCAAAACCAGCCATACCAGAGAGCTCTGGGTTTGACTGAGAGACCCTGCCTCACTGAGTAAGGTAGAAAAGCAATGGAGGATGATCCCGGCATAACCCAATATTATACTCAGGCCTCTGTGTGCATGTGTACTCACATGTGTGTGCCTATACACACATGTAAGCATGTACACACATACGTATAACACATATACTAAAAAACGAAAAAGATCTGGACATGGTGGTATATACCTTTAATTGTAGCACTTGGAAGACAGAGGCAGGTGGATCTCTAAGTTTGAGGCCAGCCTGATTATACAGTGGGTTCCAGACCAGCCAGGTACATTATCAAACCTGTCTCAAAATAAATAGATAAATAAATAATTAAAAAAAAAAGAGAAAGGGCTGGGGCCGTAACTCAGTGATTAGAGCGTTTATTAGCATGTGAGGCCCTGGGTTCAATCCCTAGTACTGCTCTTCCCCCATCCAAAAAAGAAAGAGAAAAGAAGCAAGAAGCCAGGCACAGTGGCTCTCACCTGTAATCCCAGCACTTAAGAAACACTTATGAGGCAAGGGGATTATAACAATTTTGAGGCCAGCCTGGGCTACTTAGTGAGTTCCAGGCCAGCCAAGGTTACAAGGGAGAAAAAGAAAATAAACGAAAGAAAACAAGGAAGAAAAAATTGCAGATAGAGGGCTACAGGGAGGAGGAAAGAGAACAAAGACAACTGTCTAGGCTGAGGCTGCTCCAGTGGCTGGCACAGTAAGAGACAGTGAAGGGAGCTGCTAGGAAGGAACTGAGAGTGGGAGCAAAAGTGAAGGCAGAGGTGTAACCCTGGGCAGCGAAGACAGGAAGGCAGCGGCCCAACCACACCGAGGCAGGGAGGGTGGCTGGAACCACACGCTTTCAACTGGCACCAGCCTGGAGCTAGCAAAAATACTAACAAAAAATCTGTGGCAAGCTCCAGGGAAACTACCCACGTGATGAGCTCAGAGAAGGTCACAGAGCAGCTAAAAGACTTACTGACCCTAAAGAAATGAGATTAAGTAGAACAGAGACCATGTGAGATAAGGAGATGGGGGAGGAGGCTAAATATCTCAAATGAAAGATAGACACTGTCAGATAAGATCTAATGACGGCAAATACACAGAACTTGAAGGGCAAGAGAGGCTTGGGCAGAAAGGTAAAAGGCCTGCCCAAAGAAAGTTAGCAGTGGTCAGAATATCAGACACTGTGGATCTTAAGGTGAAAGATCTCCCTCGAGAAAAGGAGGGCACCTCATTAATATCCTGCTGGAAGGGGCACTTCTGCAACACATGGGTCAGCATCTGTCAGTGACTAGTCACATGGGAAGACTGTGACCAGAACTTGTTTATAACTTCCTGGCCTCACTCGGGAAACCCAATTCTAGGTCACTAGTTTGTTAAAGATATTTAGAAATGCAGTCCTGTTTAGGGTGGCAAAAGATTAGCTAAAATATTAATGAGTACTTTCTTGCCAGTAAGAATCAGGCAGTCATTAAGAACTCACTTGCTCAACAGAACAACTCACACTATCATGCCAAATGAGACTCTCTGAGCTCTCTCGTTACTTCAGCAAACACGCATGTGCACATTCATTCTGTGCTCATCAAAGGCAGGGGGCAGCACATATACTACCAATGGTCTTGATGTGGGAAAGACCACCAGTGATTAGTTATGTCCTTCTACTCAGTAAGTTCCAAGGTCTGTGGGACAAGGAAGCACTGCTTTTGTAACTGGAAAACACATGTGAAATGTACATACACAATGTATGGATACCGGGGCCAGACCTTTATCTGACTATCACATTATGCCCTACAAGTTAGTTTCACTTTTGGCCTGAATCTCTGCAGCCCAGCTTACCTTGTCATCAGCCTTTATGGATCTCAGCCGCATGGTAAGCTGGAAGCGCAGGAAGTTGTTGGTGCCTATGGACTGAAGCTCCAGCAGCTTGCACAGTGCTACCAGCTGAGGCCGCGTGAGGTTATCCAGGGTCAGTTCATCTTCAAACAATTTGGAAAAGCGCATGATTTCCTCATTGCTGGGTCTCTCTCCTGTCTCCCGGATCTGTAGAAGCAATCCCAAAGGTCATCCATTCACTGAGTTATGAGTTCTCCTGTCCCCAGAGAGAGCCTTGGGAACCAGCTGGAAGTGAGGAACCAAGAAAGGGTGGGTGCCGAGGCTTGGACCACTTCCTTCTCATCACACTCCTCAGGAAGCCTTACTCCCCAGGCACTCAGCATTGCTGAACTGTGCTAGGCACAGTACACACAGCAGCATCTATCCTTGTACCATTCCTCCTGTGTCAGCAGCGCCCAGACTGCTGTCTTCTGGGAGAGACTGGGGAATGCCAGCTGTGAGGTCAGCTCTTGTCTCTTCCTATCATGAAAGGGGCTGTAGGGCAGTGTCCTGAGCTCTTTCTTGTGCGAAGCCCACTGCCTCATGCTAGGAAAGAGGCCACATGTGTACAACTCCCTTCTGGGATTGAACATGGGATGCCTGTGATAAGATTAAGCTCTGACTTTGGATATAAGCTGAGCTTTAGGCTGCTGAGCATAATAGGGGAGGGGACAGAACGGGAGGGAAGGCCCAGCTTGATGCTCTGACCAGGCTGTGACTGATGGGGATACTACACCTTCTGGAAAAAAGCTGAGAAGTCTTTGGTGGCATTCCCCTTTGCTGCCTTGTTCTTCAGAGCCATCTCCTCGATGGTGTCTTGGAGGAACTTGGCCAATTCCAGCTTCACCCGCAGCTCCTTCTTCAGTCTCTCTTCCTATAAGAGTTCAGTGAAAGCTGTGCCCTTTGCCTTCCACTACTTAACCATTACTTATCTCTCAAAGGAGCCTGACAATGCTGCTTACTGCAAGTTGTGCGTCTCACCCCTCCACACCCCTCCAGAGGCCAATCTAAGTGCAACATAGTCTAAAATTATTTTATGGGCTTAAAAATGTCTGTGAAGCTGTTGTCCTGTCCCATCCCTGCCCCTGCCAGCAGGAGGTGGCAAATTGGTTTCATAAGGGGCCAGTGAGGCTTCTGGGCCTCATGGATCATTGGGTCTGACATAATCACTTGACTCAGCTGATGCCTCACAAACGAACTAGACAATACATACATAATTGTGTGTAAAGGTCTGGAAGGAATTTCAGACTTCTTTTTCTATTTATTTATTTTTTATTTGTTTCTCTGTGTGTGTATATATAATGTATGTGTGTGCACATGTTCATGTGTGTGCGTGTAGGCATGTGTGGAGGTCAGAGAGGTCCTCTGACTTTCATCCTGTTTGAGATGGGTTTCTTCTTAGTTGTTTGCTGCCACATGCCTCAGTCTAGCTGGTCTGGGAGCTTTTGGGGATTGTCCTATCTCCACCTTCCATCATGCCATAGAGGCACGGGATTACAGATGCTCTAGCAAGTGTGGCTTTTACATGGTTCCAAGGATTTAAACTCAGGTCCTCATGTTTGCATGCAAGCACTTAGCCACTTAGCCATCTTCTCAGCCTTTGGACTCATTTTTCAAAGTGTACTCAAGCCCCAGTGCCCTCACCTTGATGGACTGGGTTTCAAACGTGGACGGCAGCATGTTGGGGAAGAGCTTCACAACTACAGGCAGCAGGAACTCCATGAAGGGCACCACCACGAACACCAGGAAAGGCACTAAGCGGAAGAGGTCTGCACAAATCCGGAGAAACTGGAGAGGTGTAAGCTCCATCAGTGTGTTTGTCTATCATCTACAAACTCAACCCCAATGGTGGCTGAAAAGCTCTTAGCAGAGAATATCTGGAATCCACTTCTCCCAGGAGTCTAAACCCCATCCCACTGGCCTTCAGAAAAACGGGGTGTGGTATCAACCTGTACATCATCATAGAGAAACCAAACAGGCCTAAAGGAAGACAGTGTAGATATGACAGCAATTTGTGGGAGATGCCTCAGACTACCATGTACAAGTAGAAGGCCTGAGGAGTCCTTCAAATAATTTTTGAAAGTGAAGCCTACAATGGGTGTGGTCTGATAATTCCTTAGGTGCTCTGAAAGTGTGTTTCTTACAAATACTTGGCTTTTTTCTTAAAGGAACATAAAGCTATTTATTGACCACTGTTCATCACTACTTATAATAAAGTAAACAATTGTTTATCTGATGCTACAAAGTCATTTTGCTGGCTATTGTTGAACTAGTAACCCAAATACTGAAAAGATCAAGCCTACCAGTAAGGAGTGAGTCAGGGTTAAGAAAAAGCATACCAGTCAATAATTTATTGCCACATTCTGTACACTCACTCCCGTCAGCAACCCTAAGTTTTTAACCATCATTACCTCTCCATAGGCTTAGCCACTCCATGAATCGTAAGCTTTTAGTACACAGATTTCAACTGACTGTAAAGGAGTGGCTCACTAGAGGAGCCTTCACAAGTCCATTTAAATCTTATTAACTAACTTAAATAAACCACTATTTGTCTGAATGTGTTGGGTTGATAGCAACAAATTTAAATAAAACTATTGAATTTTATGTGAAAATATACATGAATTAGGATCAGGCTGCTTTTTAAAATTATCCAACCTAAATTGTCCAACTAACTACATAATCATCTATTTAATTTGAAAGGTTATGGCTTCAGGAAAATTTTCAACTGAATCAAAGTGATTTCTTCAGTTCTTTACAATGACAGAATCTCATCTTTTCTTTTCGACAGGGTCTGGCCTACAACTCTCATGTTGGTTGGCCTGGAACACAGTGATCCACCCGCCTCTGCCTGGGATTAAAGGTGTGCACCACACACCTGGTCAGCTTGTTTTTGATGGTCTTAATCTCTTTAACAAACGACAAATCTTAGTCCCAACTGTTTACTGGCTTTCTGGACCCAATTGCAAGTTTTTCAAGTCTTTCTATTCAGCTTTTTGCCCCTGACTCTCACTATAAGTCTGTCTAAAAGCATCCAGGAATAATTATCCCATTCCCTGATTCTATTTTTGTTAAGTTTTAAAATTTATTATTAATTAGCATTTTTATTTTATGTATGTATGATGGGGGTGTGTGTCACAGCACACATGTGAGGATCAGAGAACAACTTTGTGGAGTTGGTTCTCTACTTCAACTCTCATGTGGGTCCCAGGAATCAAACTCAAGTGTCAGGCTTCGAGACAAACATCTTGATCTGCTGAGCCATCTTACAGGACCTGACTGTATTGTCTTGAAAGTTCCTTTGCCAGTTTAATTAGTCTGTCACCTTTAAAATCAATCTCCCACAGTCTCAAGACACAGATAAAATACAGACAAGAAAATAACATGGAGACCTTGTCTCAAAAAGCAAAAACAAGCTGGGTGTGGAGGCACATGCCTTTAATCCCAGTACTCAGGAGGCAGAGGCAGGAGGATCTGTTTGAGTTCCAGGACAGCTATGGCGACAGAGAGATCCTATCTCAAAAAGACAAAAACCAAAATTGGCCTCTAGCCCAAGTCTCAACAGAGTCCTATTTCTACCTGAACCTAACACTATTGTCACTATTTGGTGAGTGTGTGTGTATGTGTATGTGAATGTACAGGTAGTCAACATTAGGTAGTCTTCCTCTACTGGTCTCCACCTAAATATTATTTATTTATTTAACTTCTGGAGTTTTTTGAGCAGAGTCTCCTTGTAGCCCCAGATGGTCTCAATCTTATAGAGATCTGCCTGCCTCTGCCTTCCAAGCGCCAGGATTAAAGATATATACCACAGTTACAGTCTTCCACTTAACTATTTTGAGATAGAGCTTTGAACCTAGAGCTTGATATTTTGGCTAGGATGGCTGACCAGGAAGCCATGGGGATTTGTCTGTCTCTGCCCACTCCCCAGAGTTGGGATTACAGAAATGCCACCACATCTAGTTATTACATGTGTACTGGGATCTGGACTCAGATCCCCATGCTTGCATAGCGAGCATTTCACCTGCTGACTAATGACAGTCTTTACTGTCCACATTTTCATCAGCATTCTGATCTAAGCTTCTACCAAAATCCCCCATTAAGTTTTTTACAGGATTCTATGGCTTCTCTAGCCTACTTTCCAAACTTTTGCCAAATTTCTTCATATCAGTTCCAAAGGCTTAAGAACTACAAGGGGTTTAGTCACAGCAAGGACCCCATTTCTGGGATCAATTTTTTGTGTTAGTTCTCTTACTGCTGTAAGCAAAACACCTGAGAGGACAATTCAGAAGGAGGGAGGCTTCATCTCAGCTCATGGTCTCAGAGGTTTCAGTGTATCATGATGCAGACAGGTTGGCAGAGCAGGACAGCTCCCACCATGGCAGCCAGGAAGCTAAGCAAAGCAGTAACAGGAAAGGACCAGGGTAAGACAGGTCCCCCAGGGACCTATTTACTCCAAGCAGACCCCACCTTTCAGAGTTCCCCTACATTCCAACAGTCTATTCGAATTTTGAATCCTTCAATGGATTAAAGGTAGAGTGTATTAGGTCATATCCCTGATAATCTAATCACTTCTCAATCGCTTGATCTACCAGCAGGCTGAGAACTTAAATATTTAAAGGAAAAAACCTTTTGGGTTAGGAATGTGACTGTAGTAGAGTATTTACCTATCATGTACAGGGCCCTAAGTTTGATCCCCAGCATCACAAAAATAACTCCTCTTCTTCTTCATCTGCTTTTATAAACAGGGTCTCACTATGTAACTCTGGCCAGTCTGAAATTTACTATATAGACCAGGTTGGTCTTGAACTCATAGAGATCTGACTGCCTCTCTCTAGTAATTGAAGGATGATAGCACCCACTTACAAGGGAAGGCTCACATACATTGCTCTTTTGCAAGCCAGACCAGAACAAATACACAAGTATGAGTGTACTGCCAGGGCAGGGCTCTAGGCCTGACTATCTGAAAGATCTGATGAGGAGGTGGCGGTGGGTTTGACTAACACAAAACACACCCAGGACCTGATTCTGGGAGCAAGGCTGCCATAGAAAAAGTAAAGGAAGTGAGGTGAGGTCAGACGAAGGCTCAAGCATATTATAGGACTGCTGCTTAGAGGGTGCTGCCTTCACCTAGCTCCCAAAAAGGTCCCGCAGCATAAGCACACTTCTATTTTAAAATGATTGCTACTGAAGCACAGAGACAGATGGCAGGACCCTCTGCCCACAACACAGGGCAGGAAGGGTAGGCAACAAGGAACACTTGGACCTGGGCTCTATTCAAGAGTCTGGATGGCTACTTAGACACCTAAGAAGGACACGGGTACTGAGGGCTGCCATAGTTTTAGTCTGAGCACTAGCAAGGATTGCCTGCCATGATGAGCTAACAGTAGGAGAGACCTCTTGGAGATAGGTAGGGAGGACTAAGGTTTGTCCCAGATATTCTGAGCCTGAGACTGCACACAGAGGAAATAGCAAGAACACAGTGAGTGGTGAGTATGGCAAGGGCACAAGCCTAGGTGGCCCTGGACATAAATACATGGAGCTCCTAGGTCCTAAAAGGAGATTGGGATGCCACCTGGGCTAAGTGCTGTGATGTCCCGCTGTCCCTAGTGGGAAGGGACAAAAGTCACCGGTCTGACTGGCAGATAAATCCTGGACAAGTATGAATGGGGACTGGACTGCAGGACACCACTGGTGCTCTCAACAGCTGTCAAGGAGCCACAGAGCACAGGGGCCTCAGGGGACAGTGTGGGGTCCTGGATCAGAAAAAGGAAATCATTGGCAAAGTGGGAAAACTGAATCAGGTCTGGGGTTTAGTAAAGTGTGAGGAAGAAAGCTGTGCACAGTGAAGAGGTGCTAGGGGCCTGAGGTGGAGGTCCAAACACTGCATCAGCTGAGACTTTTCTGTAAGTCTGAAGTTACTCTGAAGGGAAAGTTTATTTTAAAATAAATAAACAGGGCTGGAGAAGGCTCAGCAGTTAAAAATATATAATGTTCTTGGGAAGGACCCAAGTTCAGTTCCCAGCACCCACATCAGGCAGCTTACAACCACCAGTGATTCCAGCTACAAGAAATCTGATGCATCTGGCCTCTGTGGGCACCTGTACACACATGTACAGACCCAGAACCACACACATACACATAATTTAAAAAAATAAAAATAAAGCACACACACACATAATTAAAAGTAATAGAAATAGTCAAGTATGGTGGGGCATACCTTTAATTCCAGGACTGAGGAAGCAGAAGCAGGCAGATCTCTGAGTTCAAGGCCAGCCTAGTCTACATAGCAAGTTCCAGGTCAGTTGGTGCTATAGGGAGACCCTGTCTTTAAAAAAAAACAAAAAAAGTTAAAAAAAATTTTTTTAATCAAAAAATCCCCAAAACAAAAACCTGCAGTCCATAAAAAAAGGAATGGACACCCCCAGGAGCCAGAAACAAGGAGGTGTTCTTGGAGAAAGAGATGAAAAAAGATCACACCTGGGAGAGCAGACAGGTCCAGACCAGGGCTGCTCCTTCAACAGCCCAAGGATCTCACATCACCCAGGGAAAATCATCATTATCTAAACCACTCAGGGTTCTCAAGTTAAGATCCCTCTGAAGATGAATTCATAGTCCCAAATCACAGAGCAGAGCTTGTATGTATCTCAATGGTAGAGTGCCTGTCTGGTATGCACGAAGTCCTGGGTTCAGTCCTTAGCCCTGCATAAACCAGATATGATAGGGTATACAAGCTTTTAATTCTAGCACTTAGGAGATGGAGACAGAAGGATCAGAAATTCAAGGTCATCCTCAGCTACAGATTGAGTGTGAGGCCAGCCTGAGTTACATGTGACCCTGCCTAAAATGAAATAAATGAATAAATAAAAAAGCCCTCTTAAAAACAAAACACCCCCCATAAACAAATATCACAAAATGCACATTGCTCCATGACCAAAGTCCACAATAAAGAGTGGAACCAGCCTCCACAAATGTCAGAAAGTAGAAATGCTAAATTCAGGCATCAAGTATATTTAGAATTGAAGACTAAAAAGGAGGAACTAAAAGTTAAAAAAAGAAGGTCCTATCATTAAAGACCAAATAAATTGATGGTTTAAAAAAAAAAAAAAAAAAGGCTGGGTGTGGTGGCACATGCCTTTAATTCCAGCACTGAGGAGGCAGAGGCAGGTGGGTCTCTGTGAGTTCAAGGCCAGCCTGGTCTACATAGACAGTTCTAGGCCAGCTGGGGCTACAGGAAGACTCTGTCTCAAAAAGACCCCCAAAATAAATAAATAAATAATAAATAAATAAACACGAATTCTTGGGGGATGGAGAGATGGCTTAGCACTGGATGCTCTTACAGAGGACCTAGGTTCAGTTTCTAGTACCTACATGGCAGCTAACAACCATCCATCTATAACTCCAGTTCCAGGAAAATCCAACGCAGCGACAGGTGAATTTCTGTGAATTCAAAGTCAGCCTGGTCTACACAGCAAGTTCCAGGCCAGCTGGGGCTACAGAAAGACCCTGTCTCAAAAAACAACCAAAAAGGAAAGCCTGGAACTGGAGCGATGGCTCAGAGGTTAAGAGCACTCAGGATTCAATTCCCAGAACCCACATAGCAGCTGAAAATGGGTCTGTAACTCTAGTTCCAGGGGATCTAATGCCCTCTTCTGGCCTCTGTGGGCACTGCATGACACTAGCGTGCCTGCCTACATGCAGGCAACAAACACACTGATACACATAAAACAACAAAACAAAATTAGGCAGCTTTAGATCCTCTTGTCTCAGCTCCTGAGTGACCAGAGTCCCAGGCATAGCCACCTCTGCATGCGGCTCAGGAAGGGCCTTTTCAGAGCTGAAGGACAGGAAGAGCTGTGAATCAGCCCACAGTGGAAACCCCCCCATAGAGGAACACCATGTCTGAAGACAGATCTAAAAGTGGGAAGACAGAAAAGCAGAGAGGGATGGCTAGAGGGCCAGGAAAGCCCGTTTTAGGAAGGAGCACAAGAGGACAAGGAGAGGGTTGCAGAATCTGCCAGTGGTCACTACAATCTACTGGTCGTGTGAGGGAAGCTCATGTTTTTTGTAGATGTTATCAAAAGGAACAGAAAACCACAGGTTGTAAGAGCAGCCTTCAGATGAGAGGAAGAGTGCAGCACTGTATCCCTACCTGCCTGCGTTCCCGGCGGGTCAGAGAGTGGCCATTGAGGATGCGCCAGAGCATGCGGGCAGCGATCTTGGTGTCAATCCAGAGCAGGCGGAAGCCATGATAGTAGTGCTTCAGCTCATCCAGCACCTTCTGCCCGAGGGACTTCCTCACTACCACCTGGGAGGTTGGGCTATACACAGGACCACCCTCCTCCAGCTTCTTGTTCTTGTCCTTTAAGGACTTAAGGGACTTCTCAACCACAGAGTCATCGCCTAGGGGAGGTGATGAGTGCCAGCCTCGGACAGGAAAGTACTGAGGTCCTGCGAAAACCAAGTTTGCAGATGCAGGTGTCCACGTTGCCCCTGCCGCAGGGCCCCGGCACTCAGGCCTCCAAGTCCAACAGCTGAGAGGCTCACCTCTGAAGCAGAGGTACACAGGGTTGGCTGGAGTGCAACAGCGAGATAGAATATTCCTTGGAAGGAGAAAAACAAAAAAGCAACAATGAGAAGCCAGTTCCTACCTGATCACTCAGTACCAAACACCAACAGGAACATCAAACTATACCCCACAATCATGTACCTACACCCCACAGTCATGGACCCCGCCTATTTCCAGATGTCTGGGAGGGAGTCCCTGAAAGGGCTTCTGTGTGAGGAGAGGAGAGTCATGACCTAGCAGGGCCTCATACATAGGTGTGAGTTTGGCCTGACTCACAGAGTCCCCAGAGACAGAACAGCAGGGTAGACATGCACAGGCAGCAAAACTTGACAAGACTCAATCTAATTTCTAGCACCAATGACGTAGGAAGTGAGACCATAGCTTTGGGATTTGGGGGAGAAGGTATAGAGCCAGGAATCTATCCAGTTTGGATATTCTCTCACTAACAAGTGACTCTTAGCTGACAAAAGACACTGAAATGCAGGGGGAACCCTGAAGCAGAGCCCAGAGCCCATTCCCCTAGCATGGCTTCCCCAGCTCTGCTGATTTCTTGAGGCACAGTACAGTCTTCCCGGCATGCATCTGCTTGACACTTGCCATGGAGAAATGGGAGGCACATTTCCATCAATCCTGCTCCTAGCCCAAAAGCAGTAAGGCCTAGTAAGCCACAGTCAGAATTTGTAGCTAAAAACGTCAAAATTCTCTGTCCACACTAGATCAGGATCACAGCGCTGCCTGGGTCCCAAGCAGTACTTATTCAAAGACTGTAGAGAGGTCACTGTAGACTGGACCATATCCTAAGTCTAGAGTTAGTATACAACATAAAAACCTCCTTCTGACCCATGTGGAACTGGGGTCAATATTGGGCTTACCATCTCTGATACTGAAAAAACTGACCTGTACAATCCTCCTTCAGGTTTAAAATCTGTATTAGAAACTTCTCCTACAAAGTGAGACTCTTGTCTCCAAAATATCAAACCCTACAGCTCCATTTGCTGCCATCTGACCGTGAACTCATAATTTGACCTCTTTGTGGTTCAGGAGATCCCTTTGTAATTGTATGTTAACATGTACCAAGAACCCTAAAGTGTCTGGCATAGAATAACACTTGGCACAGATGCAGCCTGACTGTCCTGCCACAGCAATGGAAGGAAGCAAGGTAGGGCTCACCAGAGCTGCTTTATAGGTGGGCTTGTGAAAGACTAGTGGCATGCATGGCCCTGTCTTCATGTGTAATGGGCAGAGGAAGCTGAGCAGAGCGGCACCTGCCCATACAGACTCAGGATACAGGACTCAATGGGTTCTGAGACTCCAGCTGCTGGGCTCAACTATGGTGTGGCATTCTCCAAACTCCACATGAGTTCTCAATCACAGACTCATAAGCCCACGCTGATTTAATAGCAAGTGATAACACCTGAGAAATAGTGGGGCTATGGCTATGGACCAGAAAAGAGAAAGAGGTGATGTGTGTCGGTGAGCACGGATGCGTGCTTGCCCCCCTCATCTACCTTCCTAGGGGGTCCTATGAGAAACAGCAATCTTCCTTTAAGTCCCACCCAGCCCTATAATATATCCTGTCCTGAGTCAGTGTCATGTTACTGACAGGAGGCCATATGGAACAAGGCAGAGTTCAACCAGGCTCAGAGTACCACCTGGCTCCTCACCAGCAGGGAGTTGCTGACCCTATTTCCCATCTTCCTGCCTTGGCCTCAGCTCTAGGTACAGATGAAGGTGATTCTGAACATAGAAGAAATGCTATCCCAGCTCATCAGGTTTAATTATACAATTTATCTCCCTCAATTTCAAGAAGAGTGTGGCTTCAACTGAAGGCTTAATGCCTACAGGTGTAAAGGCAGCCAGCAGGCCACAGCAAAGAGAATACCCAGAGAAGGGGCAGATAACACATGGCACACATGGTGTGCATTGGGCGGAGACCTAGCTCTTCTTAGGCTCATCAGAGATTCCTTCTTTTTCTATTGTTGGGAGAGGGTGGGGCACAAGAGCCACGGAAATCAGAGGATAACTTACACAGTCTGTTCTCTCCTACTACCAGGTAGGTCCTCTGGAGATCAAACTCAGGTCATCAGGCTTGGTGGCAAGCTCCTTTACCCACTAAGCTATTTCACTGGCCCATCAGTGATTATTAATTACTGATACAAACAACCTATACATTTAAGCCATTTTCAAAATGTATAAAATTATATGCGTGTTTTTTGCAGGGCTGAGGATGGAACCCAAGGCCTCACACATGCAAGGCAAAATGCTCACCAATGAGCTACAGCCCAACCTAAATTACCTAATAGTCTTAAAATTTCCACCAATATAGAATTAGTCTGGCTATTACTGGTGCTCAGTCAGTACCATCCGAAGGTCCAGACTATGGGCTCAGCTTCCACTATCCTGTCACCTGACTTCCTTTTTGACCCCACTCTTTTGGGGTGTATGTGGTTGAGACAGGATCTCCCTGTAGCTGCTGGCCTGGAACTTGCTATGTAGACAAGGCTGGCTTTGATCCCTCAATCAGCCTGCCTCTGCCTCCTGAGTGCTGGGATTAAAGGCATGCACCACCATGCTCAGCCCTGCCTTTCCCTTTTTTGATAAATTGTTGGGCATAATGCAAGGTGGGCCTAGCCAGGCCACCTGCTAGGAGGAATAGAGGCATGGCTCCTGTGGGTGTGGCGTTCTGCTCTGGCTAGTTGTGAGACCAGCATCTGGAAAAGTACCTGCCTACCTGGGGACAAACTTACTATTGGCTGTATTTGGGACCCCACCCTGTAAGGTCATTGGCTATCCAGGCCTATAAGTGCTTGTACACCTATTCAATAAATGAGTTTGTAGTGCCACACGCTTGGCCTGCTTACCATCCAACTCCCGGAGTCTGCAGCTTGACTCTGCATCTACTCACCCCCAACCTCTCGGGCTGGCCCCGAGTGGTGAGATACGACACTAACAGAACCGACAATAACTGGTGCCTGGAACAGAGACCCCGACCCCTCTCGGTGAGTAGACCCCCGGTTCAGTTTGGTCTTGTGTGCGATTTGGTCCTTGTGAATGGGCAAGGACCCCTTCCTTTTTGTTCCCCTTCCTGTGTTTGTCTCTCTACCCTGAAGGAAGCACACACTGCCTCACAATCCCTGAGACCCATGTTGGCCCCTCCCTTTCTTGGTTAATCCGTGTGAAATCACATGGGCACTTAAACCTCCTGATTTCGGAACCCAAGCAAAGCTATCCAGCTAAGCTTTTCTGGAAGAGACACGGTGCAGGCACACACCTAGTCCCAGCACTCAGGAGGCAGAGGCAGATGGATCTCTGTGAGTTTGAGGTCAACCTAGTCTACATACAGAGTTCCAGGCCAACCAGGCTACATAGTGAGACCCTGTCTCAAAAAAGCAAACAACAACAAATGAAAGAAAGAAAAAAGAAACACTTGTCACTAGCACACACTACCCAACTGTCCATATTACCAACAGGGGCCCTTCAGTGAGAATAAGGTACTGAGTCTGGATGTCCGGCCTTCACATTAACAGAACAGAGAGAACGAAGAGTAACTTGCAAAAGAGCAGTGTCTATGAGTCTCCCCACATCATCCTCCTGGCAGGCAGGAACAGGGACACGGTGGTAGGGCAGACCTGTGGTTGTCACAGAATGCTTCTGACACTCCTAAGCATTATGAAAAATGCCACAGACCTCTAGGAAACTTCCAGGAGAAAAAATCCCTGAGCTACTTCAGAGACTCCTGCATAGGCTGCTCTTAAAATGGCATGAAACAAGCCAGTTACCTAGCCAGGAAAGACACCAAGTCACCCTTTTCTTCAGGAATGTGGCAGTAATTGGCCAAGTCATCCCCAGCAAAAAGCAAAAACACAACACTAGCCTCTGAAAACAAAACAAAACAAAATCCCAAGACACAATATCAGAATTGCAGACAGCTCTCTACTTAGAGGCCTATGGTTATACTATTCCACATCAGCCCATACTCGCTCCCTGATTAGAGAACCGGATAACAAGGAGAAAACTAAGTCACTAGAGTACTCAGCATGGCTTGTTCCAAGGCATCACTGAACACCAGGTACATGATCAGTACGGTAATACTTCATAAGCAAATCTTGCCAGTGCTCACTAAATGTGAAGTAGGACTGGCCAGACAATGCAGTGGATAAGGGCACTTGCTTCCAAGCCTCATGACCAAAGTTGGATCCCTAGGACTTACATAGTGGAAGGCGAGAACTGAATCTTCCAAGTCATCCTCTGACCTCCGTATCTGCACACACAGATAAATGCAATGAAAATACAAAATTCACGTTCCCATCGCATGAGAGTAGCTTGGGCTGGGTTCCAGAACTGCTGCTGCCTCACAGCTTAACTACTAAGGCAAAGCTGCTTTTACTCCCAAGATAGAAAAGGTCAGGAGTTGATTATAAGGCCCAGGATGGGGCCTGAGTCAATCCAGCTAAATCTATTGAGGTTGTAAGACAGGAGGAACTCGTACCAATATTTACCCCTTACAAGGCAACTCTAGGACTCAAGATTTCTTACATTGGGGCTTAGGTAGTGAAGTGCTTGCTGTGTAAACAGTAAGACCTGAATTCAGATTTCCAGAACTCAGGCACAAAGCTGGGCACAATGGTATGCATCTGTAATCCTAGTGCAAGGGAGGTAGAGACAGGTTGATCCCTGGAGTCTGCTGACCAACCAGCCAGCCAGCCAAATCAGTGAACTCATGTCCAGTGAGAGACCCTGTCTCAAAAAGTAAGGCAGAGGGAGCTGGAGAGACTGAACAGTAGCTAAGAGCACTGGCTGATCTTACAGAGGACCTGTGTTCTGTTCCCAGCACCCACACAGTAGCTAACGAGCATCCTTAACTACAGTTGCAGGGGATCTGATGCCCTCTTCTGGCATCCATGGGCATTATATGGATAGGCTACGCTTATATACAGGCAGGCAAAACACATAAAATACAAATTTTTTTAAAAAGTAAGGTATAGAGTAATCAAGAAAAATACTCAGTGCCAACCTCTGACCTCTACATGTACACACCAGATCCTCTACAACCATGTGCACATACACAGAGAGATTTTTTACACTTTGATTTTGTAACTAAAATCTACAGTGCTTAAAATATGTAAGTTCATCCAAAGAACTTCATAGCTGCCACTGCTTAACTTTTTATGTAAATATCCAGGGACTGGAGAGGTAACTTGGCAGTTAAGAGCACTAGCTCTTCTTACAGAGGACCCAGGTTTGGATCCCAGCTCCCACAGGGTGGTTAACAACCAGTGTAACTCTGATTCCAGGGGATCTGACACCGTCTTCTGGTACATATTACCTACATACATGCAGACACAACATTCACACATGTAAAATAAAAATAAATACAAATAAGCTGGGCATAGTGGCATATATCTGTAATCCCAGCACTGCAGAGGCAGGGATAGGGGGACTGTAAGTTTCAGATGAGTGTGGGTTACATAGCAGGACCTTGTCTCAGAAAAAAATCATGTAAGGAGACCCAGAATTAGCCAATGTGCAGAGAACAAGAGGTCGAAGAATACTTATCCCTGAATAGGACAGCTATTTCAAACATTTACCTCCCAAGGCTCAGGGATCACTGTGGAAGAGACGGTGGAAAGGTTGTAAGAGCAAGAGGGGTGGATGACCACAAGGAACCAGAGTTCTCCACACAGTTGGTCAGATGCTCATATGAGCTCACAGCAATGGTAACAGCACACACACGTCCTATCCAAGCTCAAATCAGACAAAATCCCAGCATAGATATGGGGACATGGGTAAGAAATCCCAACCCAACCTAAGGAATTTTTGGCAACTGATAGCTGCTGGGAGGGGGAAAAATAGTGTCTTCTAGGGATGGAACTTTTGAGCCCAGTGGATGGAGCCACATTGAAGGACACTGGGGTACACAAATCATACTCTATAGGACACACACAAATACACACACACACACACACACACACAAAAATACAAAAGCCAGATAATTTCCTTGGTTAGGGGATTTTTCCAGACTCCTCCTCTAGCCTCCCCACTTCATCTGTCTATGGACCCAATTTTTCTCACTTCTACTCTAAGTTTCTCCTCTTAATGAAACTCCTCTCCAGGTGTTAAAAGGAAGTCTTTCTTTTTCTTTACAGCCCCATCATGTTGCCTCTAAACACAGTTCCTGTGGTTATAATACCCTCTCTCCTAATAAAGCTCATTTCTGAAGGGCTAAAAGGAAAATCATGCAAGGACTGAGGGTATAGAGCACTTGCCTAGAAGTACAAAGCCCTAGGTTTGATTCCCAGCACTGAAAAACAGTTCTATTAATAAAGCTCTTTCATTCTAATATGAACCTTAAATGTTAAAAAGGTGCTTGACAAATCCAAAAACCATTTCTTTAAATTTATTTATTTTTATTTTATGTGTGTGTCACTTATACATATGTAAAGTGTGTCCATGTATGCCATGCCTGCAGAGGCCAGAAGAGGGTGTTGGATCTCCTGAAATTATAAATGGTTGTTAGCAACCATGTGGGAGCTGGGAACCAAACTCAGGTTATACGGAAAAGCAGGCAGTGCTCTTAACTGCTGAGTTATCTCTCCAGGTCCCCCAAACCACTTTTAATGAAAACACTTTAAGAATAAGCAGCTCGGCTAAAAAAAAGCACTGAAACTCCAAGCTATTGTTCACCACTGTGAACCAGGCCAGCATGGGGCTGCCATGCTAGATATCCAGCTGCAGCTAGCCTGAGCAAGGTTGATTGCTGAGTCAGGCCCTGAAACCACACAGTTGTGCCAGCACTGGGACAGAAGTGGCTGTTGTTGGTGCCAACAAGATCCCAGCCATGACCTGAACCTGTGAAGCCATGTGAGCTAAGTAGGAAACAAAAGGAATGGTATGAAGTGGCCAAACTCTAGAATATTACATGGATTTGGCAGCAGTAACCCTTTGGCAAGACAATAGAAAAAGATAATAAAGATAGAATGAGTCTGGGAACTGCCTTAAAAGCCAAGTTTATGACACAAAAGAATGATACCACTTTTTCTGAAAGAAAAGGGAAAGGTTAGAGGCTGGGCAGGTAGCTTAGAGGCAGAGTATGCTTAAATATGAAGCCCTCAGCTCCATTCCTACCCTGTAATCCCAAAACTTGCAAGGTAGAGGCAGCAGGATTAGGAGGTCAAGACCAGCCTCAGCTATAAGAGACCCTGTTAAAAAAATAAAAACATCCCAGCACTCGGGAGGCAGAGGCATGCGGATATCTGTGAGTTCAAGGCCAGCCTGCTCTACATAGCAGGTTCCAGGCTAACTGGGGCTACCCTGTCTCAAAAAGACCAAAACAAAAGATGCTGCCACCAACTGACAGTCACTGTCACTCCTGTAGGGTTTAGGTACCAGACACTATATTCAAGATTCATCTGAACTCGGTGTACTGTGAGCATTCCTGAGAAGAAAACATTTATGGGAGGATCTGCCCTGACATGGGCAGATTCTAAAGCCCCAATACTGCCATGAGTAGCCAAGAAGCACTGGCCAAGATTCTGAGGAAAGCCATTAAAACTGACAGCTGTGTCAGCATGAAAAGACTGGTCACTCTAGTGGTTTGAATAAGAATGCCCCTCACAGACTTGAAGTATCTGAATACTTGGCCCCAGTTGGTAGTGCTATTTGCAAAGGTCTGGGGCTGTGGCCACAATGGGGGGAAAGCATGTCATTGGGCCCAACCTTGATAGCTCATAGCCACATCCCATTTCCAGTTTTGCTGGTTGTGCCTCCTGGGCCTGCTTAAAGCCCAAGACATTGAGCTTTCTGCTCCAGCTGCTTCCTCTGGAAGCATAAACTGGATCTGGAAGAGTAAACCAGATCTGGAAGCTTAAATTGGACAAGCTCTTCTTTTTGTTAGTTGTATTGGTCCTGTGTTTACCATAGCAACAGAGAAGTAACTGAGAGTCATACTACACAGACAAACTGCGATGACAACGGCACCAAAACAGACCTAAGAAAATGGTTAGCTGGGTATGTTGGGGCACACACATGTAGTTCCAGTAACTGGGAGGCTGAACAACAGGGTTATCAAAGTACAAGGTCATTCAGGGCTATATATCCTACCTATCAAGAGCCAGTTTCACAAAACAAAAACAAAAAGCTAAATGATCCAAACAAATGCTGGCAGCACAGCTAACAGCGTACTGGGGTTACCAGCATTTTCCTAAGACCCACTACCACTATATGGCCACAACCTCAAAATAAACAGATGAAAATTTGAAAGAAATAAAAACAAGGAATAAAGAGCAGAGCTGCCGCCTCCCTGACAAAGCGTGAGTCCCGAATGTCGATCGGCATCCTCAAGCAGACAAATGCAGTGATGTGGTCAGTGGAGAGCTTACTTACTCATGGTTTATCAACCCCGTGGTCCTGGTACAACTGAGACAAACTCGATCGCTCAGACTACCTATGACAAAAAAACAGAAAAAAGGTAAGCAAACAGGCTACAGCCAGACATCTTTGTAGGTCTGCACAGAAGTTTCTGGAAGACTGTTGTGAGGGAGGGAAGACTTCAGAGCACAGTGGAACAGAGGAGCTAATCTTCCCGAGTAGAAAACTGGGTCTCAGGTTAAGCCTCACAAAAGGACACTGAGGGCCTTTGGATCCCCTGTTAACCATACTTGCTGTAGGTGGGCAGGGGAAGGGCATATGGCCTTCCAACAAACAGACAGCACTACAGCCCAAACAACAATCCCAGGGAAGAAGGGCTGAGAATCACTGGAAAAGCAGATGCCACCAAGCCTGAAGACCTGAGTTCAATGTCCAAGACCCCCATGGTGGGAGGAGAGAACTGGCTTCCAACAAAATGTCCTCTGACATCTACATGCAGGTGCTTACACAGACACATACTCATACTAAATGTAATTAAAACAAAAAATTTTAAATGCCCTTCAGGAAAGTCAGAATTGAATACAACATAATTCTGGTGTTTTTACTGTGCTATTCTTGTTCTCCTAAGGCAAACAGTTGAGATTTCACTCATGCCTGTTGTGGGAAGTGGACTGGGAAGGGGTTCAGCGGACAGGTTGTTCAGGATGGGAGGCAGAAGCACTATCCTCAGCACGGCCGGGTGGCCCATGCAGAGGTCAAGCAGGTGCAGCAGCCAACAAGGTGGTGGACCACACCCAATTACCATCTGGGCCTAATTCTCCTCCAGGCAGTGTGGACAGCAAGAGAGGGCACCCCTTCATCATCTTATGTCATTAACAAGAGGCAGTGCCTCTATGGGAAAGAGGCCATGTTCAGGGTCCTGCAGCACTGGGAGTCCCTTCAGGCACCACTAGTCACAGTTTATGACATAAGAATGTCAGTTGGTTTTTATGAAGTCATTCAGTTTTTAAATTAGTTTTTATCTTTGATTATTATGTCTACGTGCATGCACACAGAGGTCAATGGACAACCTGCAGGACCTAGTTCTCTCCTTCCTCTATGTGGGCAGCCCTGGCTGGACTGGAACTCACCCTGTAAACCAGGTATTAAAGGTGCATGCCACCATGCAGGCAGCAACATTCTTACAAGCATCAAGTGTTACATTTTAAATACAGTGTAAGGCTCACTTTGAGTGAGCCTTTCCAACATTTTTCCATCCAAACAGGGCTGGTAACCTTTCTCCTGTCCCTTCCAACCCCGCCACTATAACACTTGGCTCAGAAATGTCCCCCTCCCCTGAGCAGACAGCCTGGGTGGTCCTGTCCCACTACTTCCCTTCATTCTCCCCCAGACACCGCTCTGAGGGTCGTTCCAGCTCCACTGTCAAATCCACCCAGGGTAATCGGCTCACTACAGGTACCCAGGCTGACTGCACTTCTGCTGATTATAAATTTAGGATTTGGGCTAGACTCAGTGGTTAAGGGTGCTTATTGCCCTTGCTAAAGACAAGGGTTCCACTCCCAGCACCTACACAGCAGCTCACAACTACCTATAACTCCAGGTCCAGGGGATCCAAGGTCTTTCTAGCCTCCACAGGTGATGCACATACCCACACAGGCACACAAAATATCAAACTTGGGAGTTTCTATGACTCTTTCAGTTTTGATTTGCTAGAACAACCCACAGAACCCAGCAAAGTGTTCCACTCTGTCACTGTTTAGCACACTGGATATAATGTGAAGCCAGAGGAGTTATGAGGGCATGAGCAAGAGTCCTCAATAACCCAGACTCCTTCGGTGGCCTCCTTCCTCAGCCCTCGTCCACTCCACACCCTCTGCCTCCACAGTGGAGGTTAGGTTCAATTCCAGCCATCTAATCTCAGCATAGTAAGCCTCTTTTCATTTGTCAAAGCCCACTCCCTACTGCCCTTCTCAGGTGGGGTAGAAAAGGCTCCTTAAGAGTAACACAGCCTGGAGGCTGGAAGGAAAGCTCAGTGGTTATGAGCACTTACTGCTCTCCAGAGGACCTGGGTTCAATTCCCAGCACCCACATGTGGGCTAATACCTGTCTTTGACTCCGGTCAAGGGGATCTGATGCCTTCTTCTGACCTCCACAGGCACTAGGCACACACAGGGTATACTTACATACATGAAGGCAAAACATTCATACATATAAAATAAAATCTCTAGTAGTAGCAAAGCTTTGCTGTCACTCCAAGGGTTTCAGGAGCTCAGGAGCAGGGACAAAGACTAAATGCTTTTCCCTGCTTCACCTGGCCTCCAGGAGACTGCTACATCCACCCAGGCACTCTCCCATGGGTGCACCCTGTTCTGTCGGCTGCTGTACAAACACAGGTCTTGCTCCAAGCCAATCCTCTTCTGCCTTCCTGACTCTTCCAAAATGGCACTTCGGTCTCTGGACTGGGTGCATCTCTCTCACACAGTCCAGGATCTGTCAGCTCCATTTCTACATGCCTAGTGACCTCCTCACTGAGACAGCATAGAAAGGGCAGGGAGGGGAGGACCTGCACAGGGGAAACCTGACCAAGCACACCTCTGCCTGGTTTCAGGTCGACATCGACAGTGACGAGTTGCCTTGACTGTGGAGCCTCAACAGCATATAATGAAGAAAGTACCTCATGCCTGGGGCCTTCCTCCCCAGAACCCATCAACAAAGTACTAACAGAAGCATCCTACAACACACCTGGCCTAAGTACTCCTCAAAACTCCGAGGGCACAGAAATCAATGGAAGTCTGAGAAACTGTCACAACCTGAGTAGCCACGAGGACTAATGGAATGTGGTGTCCGGGAAGGATCTAGAGACAGAAAGAGGACATCAGGATAAAGTACATCACACAAAAGTTCGTGTAGATACATAGGTGTGGTGGTGAATACCTTAGTCCCAACACTCAAGAGGCAGAGGCAGGTGTATTCCTATTGAGATCTAGCCCAGTCTGGTCTCCAGAATGAGTTCCAGGCCAGCTTGGGCTACAGCAAGACCCTGTCTCAAAAACAAACAACAAAAGTACATGCAGAATAAGGCACCACAAAAAGCGCCAGGAATCGGGGCAGAGTGTTGGCCTCAGTGCACCCAGTGACTAAAAACTAGGATGTGCATCCTAGCCTGCAGCCTCCACCAGCACATCACTCCGGGAGGGACCTGCTTCCCCTCTTGCCTGGCCCTATAGCCCACCTCCTCCCTGATAACCAGCTGACTTGTCCTCGGGGTGGGAGTGTCTCTGCACAAAGAGCACTGAACTAACTACGGGAAACCCTCTTGTGTCTGGAATAAGTCTCCCGCCCCAAATCAGCATATCAGTTTACTTTAAACTCACAACCAAGCTACAGAATTGAGACGGGGCAGAGGCCAGAACAGAGGCAACCTGAAAAGCTGTACCCAGGTCCAACGATGCTTTGTCTTTCCCATCAGCTCCCGCTGCGCACGGGGACCAGGGCTGCGCTGCTCCCGGTAAACCGGCAAGACCCGGGTCCCAGGCTCACCGGGCAGGTGTCATCTTTGCCTTCACCTTGCAGGCAGGACGTGCACGCGGGCAACTCCGCAACGCAGCCTAGGGGAGCTCCGCCAGCCGCCGCCCCACCCAGGGAGCGGCCCGCGGGGCCGGCCTCGCCCACAGCCCAGTCCGCCGCGCCCCGCCGTTCCGTCTCCAAGGCCCGAGCCCGCCCCGGGGCGCGGCGGCGCTCGGTCCATGCCCGAGCGGAGCACCAGGCCCCAGGCCACTTCAGCCCACGCGGAGGCGGCGACCCAGACGGCTAAGGTCACCCGGAGCGCCGCCGCCGCGGAGCCACAGCGCCCTAGGGCGCCCCTTCCCGCGCGGTCCCGGGGCGCGGCGGCGGCTTACCACGCGGGGAGGCGGCGCGCGGCGGGGCCAGGCAGGCGGGCGCCCGGCCGCGGCAGCTGCGGAGCAAGATGGACGCCATGCGCCGGCCTCCGGTGGCAGCCTCCGGCTCCTGCGCGGCTCCTCGCTGTCTCGGGCCGCGAGGACGGTTGACTGCAGCGGTTGGCTCTGGCGGCCAGCACTCAGCTCAAGGACCCGGCACCGTCGGCCGCCATAGCCCGGCACAGACGTCGGGAGGCGCGGGGCGGGACGGGGCGGGGCAGGCGGCGCCGCTCCCATTGGCCTCCCGGCGCCCGCCGCCCGCCAGGTGAGGGGCGGCCCGAGCCGCGGACTACCATTCCCAGTGTGCAATGGGCAGTCCAGCTCACGGCCTACCAGTCCCCAGCGTGCACTGGGGCCGCCTTCTCCCAATGACTACAAGTCCTAGCGTGCATCGGGGCCTCCTCTACGTGGGGCGTGCGAACTGGTTAGCTTCGCTTTGTGGCTGCGGTCTCCGCGGCAGCGGAAGTACTGGCACCTCTGCGTTGCGCGGGATACTCGGCTCAGCCAAAGGCTCTCGGGAAGTGGAGGAAGGGTGGGTTGGCGGCGGAACGCTCTCCAAGGGCGGGGCGAGAGCAGAAGGCTGTGGTCCGAGGGCGCTTGCGGGGATCCTGCCTGTGGCTCTGCTCCGCCGTGGGCCGCACCTGGTGTGCACAGCCCGGAGCACCCATCCATCCCAGGCACGCGTGGTCACCGATGGTAGTGTTAGATTTTGGAGAGCAGAAAAAGGAAGGAGTTCAGAGTTTAGACCCGCAGCAGGCGAGGAATGTGCCTTTTATTTCAGTGTCCCAGCCAGGACAGAAGCCTTTCCGCGGGATCGAGGGAAGAGGGGGGCTTGGGCTTTTCTAGGGGCTCTGTTGAGCACAGCTGCAGGAATTTACTCGGTACCAGGGTCTGGTGTCCTTGGGTGACTGAATGTCTATCTTCCTCTCAAGATTACTTTCTCAGGCAGGGAGGGGGAGCTACATTAGAGCACTAAAGGACACTGGTCAACTCCCTGCTGGGTCCTGCCCACCACCCGTGGGCAAAGGAAAAGGCGAGGGCGTGTCTCAGGAGCCTTGGGATACTCTGCCGAGCGAGGCCCACAGTCCCATGTCTATTCCCATACGCTCCACTGCAAATGTATCAGGTGCCGCCTCCCCAAAGCCTCCTTCCTGCCACTGGCACCTGCCCACTCCAGGACACAGACCCGGTAGCAGCCTCTCTTCCTTAGAGTCAGGGACCTAAGTACCTGCATAAACCCACATCCCAGCCCTAGTGGACGAGACCATCCTGAGACCCCAACTGCTCCCCACCTCCCAGCTTTGATTCTCTCGGGGGTCCTCTGCAGAATGCCTTTCCCATCCTTGCTTTGCCGGTGTGATGCAAACCACAGTACATTAGGGTCTTCAGTGCTCCCTCAATGTATCTGGTCTCTGGGTGCACAGACACACAAGGTCCCGGCAAGGATGCTTGCATAATAAACAACAGTGTTCCATTACAGCCCACTGGGAAAGATAACCTGCCTAGTTATTTTTCTGAACCAGTACATAAGAACTGGGTGTGCATGGGCCCGAGTCCCCATTTCGGGTGGGAGAAAATACCTGGAGGTGTGTGGAAGCTCTCATCCTCTAGATGTTGTTCACTGTAAACATCAGATACTGAGTTAAGCCAAGTACAAGAATACCCCAAACTGTAAAGAGGACTCCATTACCCAAAAGGCAAAAGGGTAATAAAGAACAAAGGCAGAGTGTGGTGGTGCACACCTTTAGTCCCAGCACTCTAGAGGCAGAGGCCAGCCTAGTATACCTCGTGAGTCCCAGGCTAGCCAGGGCTTCAAAACCAAAAACAGGCAAACAAATAAAAAATCCCTTGTTCACCTGCCCAGGGTACAGCCAGAACCAGCTGGCAGATGCAGGAGGCAGACCTGGACTTAAACTCTTGTAAAACCGTGTGCTAATCCCTGCTCTCCAAATGGCCTCTCCAAATGCCATTGAGAGACAGGGAGAGAGCCTTTAGTGCTCCTCAGCTAGATGCCCTGAGGCTGTCCCTCTACAGGGCATCTGTTTGCCTACTCTGAAGGACACTCTATTCTTTACTCCCATCCTTGCTCTGCCCTGCCTGAGGCACCAGATGTGAGGAAACAGGTACACTCTCTGCTGTAGGCGATGCTCATTTTTCCCTAATAGAAATAGCCTTATTGGGTTCTAATTATCAAGAGTATGTGCCCAGTGTAGGCATTCAAGTTTATGCAAAATAAGTTTAAGGAAGTAAATGTGGCAGTCCTGCAGCTTTTCCCAGCAAAGTTGGTGCATTCTCCTGCCCTGTGTCTTATGCAGCAGTCTGACCACTCAAATCCTACCCAGCTGCTTAAAAGCATGAACTCTTGTTTTCATATTTTAAACAGGATCTCTTATACAGCTCAGGTTGGCCTGGATCTCAGAATCCTCTGGCCTCAGTCTCTGGAATGGCTGAGGCTACAGGGTGATCTTCAGGAATAACTGACTTTTTGTTTCTTTTTTAGAGGGCTCCCTTCTCCTCCCACAAAGCATTTACATTGGTAGACAGACAGGGTGGAATAGCCCAGCAGGGCAGAAAAGAGTTAGGGAAAGGCCTGGCTAGGGAGGACTTAGCGATCACAGTGGAGGACTCTGCAGGGCTGGGCAGGGGCAGCCCTCCCCAAACATGGTATGGAGCAAGCTGAAGTGGACTTGCCTATTGTGCAAGAAGTGTGAAGAAAGAGTTGTGGGTGGGAACAAGAGTGGCAGGAGGACTGACTGAGGAAATTTATTTTGGTGTTTTTTAAAACAAATTATTTTGGTGTTTTTAAAAAAAGATTATATTTATGTAAATGCACTATGTGTTTTGATACAAGGTCTCATGTAGCAGAGGCTGGCCTTCCTGATCTTCCTGTCTCAGCCTCCCAAGTGTTGGGGTTATAGGCATACACTAACCTGTGTGGCTTTTTCTGGGGAGCTTAATTTAGAAAACGAAGAACAGAATGGGGGTGGTCTATCACTACGGAAAAGGCAGGATTGCTGACCTATGGGCTGGAGGGGATTTGAAACTAGGTAGCCAAGTGGACAATGTGATAAGGATGCCCCCCAGCAAGTGGTGATGGTCATGGGGAGGGTGTATGTTCAAGAAAGAAGCCTGAGCCTGGTTGCAGAGCCTGTTCTCCCTCTTCCAGGTTGAAGCCTAGTCATAGAGGTACAAACACAGAAGAAGCAGTCCAGGTCCCCTCCAGCAGTGGAGCCACAGCTCAAGGCTGGGATGTGAATAGGCCTGAGGCTACTCACAGGCTCCCCATAACCATACCGGTTCTCTTTTTGCTTCTGGTAACCCTGGATGTCTGCACAGCCTGTTTGTTTTGGTTGAGTTGTATGGTGCTGGAGAACCAAGCAGGGTCCCAGGTATGCCAGGCACTAGCAGTGATGGAATGGGGAGGGGACTTGTTTCTGTTCTATGACTTAGAATTCCACGGATCCTATTGCCTCAGCCTCCTAAGACTTGAGATTATAGTTAATGCAAGTTCTCAATTTTAATGATTTACTCTTTTCTTGGTGATTATTATGTGATATTGCCCTGGGAAGACATAAACAAATGTCTACTATTTCCTCAGATAGGACATAATAAAAGACCAAAATAATGATCCTACTAAAGACTAGCTTAGTGAACGTGTTTACTGGGGTTATTTACAGGAGTATAACTGAGGGATTCCTTCCAAGAGCATGGGTAAGGGGTTGCTTATAGAGCATGGACATCTCAAAGACAGCTATATCACCAAGAGCAAGCCTGCCTGGTATGGGTGATGACTGCTGAACAGCTCTACAGGTCCAAGGACCTCTCCTCAGCAGTCCTTATTGTTGTATACCCTTTGAAACAGGGGGTGGGGAGGTGGGGGATATTGTACATGTATAAGTTTCAGGGACTTCCTGAGACTTGTGTGTTGTTTACGTCCTCAGTCTCAAGGACCTTCGCTCTAGAATGGAATAGATTGAGGGAATATTTCACTTCTGAGAAAAACTGATACACAACAGTGATTTCTGTAATTTAAGACATCTTTGTGGGCTGGCAGGATGGCTCAGTGGGTAAAGGAGCTTTCCACCAAGATGGATGACCTGAGTTTGATTCCCAGAACTCAAATAGTACAAGAAGAATATTGCAGTGTCAGGAGCCATTTGCCTGCCTTGAACTTTGCCCTAGTTTAGGATCAAGCAGGGATCAGTCTTGCTGTTACCAGAAGTGCTGTGGGATTAGGGCGTTTTGCTATGTAAATGATTTATTCACCTGAAGGAGAGATTATTTTAGGCCCAAGGCTGAAAATCCTGTAAACCCAAGGCTGAAGATCTTGTAAATCCTTGTAAGAAGGTCTGATTTAATCACCAGGAGGAAAGCTTATCTTAAATCCTAGGCTTAGCACCTTTTGTTAAATAGATGTAGGTGTTTTGAATAATCCCGCATATGTAAATGATGGTTGTATTGTTCCTATAAATACACTGAGCAAAAATAAAGTTGAGGCCTCAGTATTGACTGAGAGCCCTCCAGAGTCTGTCTTTTCTTTCTCTCTCTCCCTCTCTCCCCCTCTCCCCCTCTCCCCCTCTCCCCCTCTCCCTCTCTCCCCCTCTCCCCCTCTCCCCCTCTCCCCCTCTCCCGCTGTCCCTCTCTCCCTCTCTCCCTCTCTCCCGCGTGATCTCTCTCTTATTTCTTAATCCTCACTCCCCAGTTCAGGTAAGGTTCGATTTCTGCCGGCGGCTCCAGCATTGCAGATTGTCCTCTGACCTCCACATGTGTACTATGGCATACACATGTGAGCACACACACAAATAAACGTGAAACAGTTTTTTTTAAAGGAATCTTTAGAGGCTACAGAGATGACTCAGTGGTTAAGAACGCTTGTTTTTCTAGAGGACCCAGGTTTGGTTCCCAGCATCTACATGGCACCTAACAACCATCTGTAGCTCCAGTTCCAGGGGAAACTAATACCTCTTCTGATCTCCACATAGCACCATAGATGCACTTACACACACACAGGCAACACACTCATACACATAATAGGAAAATAATGAAATAAAAAAGTAACAAAATATTTTTTAAAAAGAAATCTTTACTCAGATGTAGTTGCACATATCATCAACTCCAGCATTCTGAGGTGGTGATAAGGGTGAGATCTTACTTCATGGGGGAAAAAAAAGAGGGACTGTAGAAATGGCTCAGTGGTTATGAGCACCAGCTGCTCCTTCAGAGGACCTGGGTTCAGTTTCTAGCACCCATATGGCAGCTAACAACCATCCATAACTCCAGTTCCAGGGGATCTGATGCCCTCTTCTGGCCTCCGTGGGCATTACACTAATATACCTGCATATATGCAGGCAAAGTACACAAATACATAATTTTTTTTTTTAAGATAAAAATCCTGGCTTGGTGGCACATGCCTTTAATCCCAGCACTTGGGAGGCAGAGGCAATCAGATCTCTGTGAGATCTCTGTGAGCCTGGTCTACATAGCAAGTTCCAGGCCAGCTGGGACAACAGGGAGACCCTGTCTCAAACACACACACACACATACAAGGAAGTATTTGCCTATACTATTTGGTGTAGGTATATTTGTTTTGTATGCTTTGAGGCAGGGGGCAGGGATCAAGGATTATTTCTTATATGCACACAACTGATTCAGCAGCAGCAAGCCAGGCAGGAGCTAGACCACCGAGTTATGGCTGCAAGGGCCCTCCCCTTTAATAGGCTCCCAAAGAGGTCCACAGTTCATCCTATTCTAGATATTGTAAAGACTTTATATTAAAAATGGGATTTTGCTGAAGTGGTTTTAGGAGGGAACTTTTTGTAATATGGGAACTTTTTAATATTTTTTTTCATGTATTCTGTTTGAAATGATGAATTTGTGACATTTTCATACTCATAAAAAGTACTTGGATCATATTCACCACTACTCTGTCTCTTTTCCTTTCCCAGTTCTCTTTGTTTTCCTTTAAATTAAGGATCTTTAAAATTTACTTGTCTGATTTTCTTTTTCAGACAGAGTATTCCTGTTGCCCCAGCATGCCTGGAACTTGCTATGGAGGCCAGGCTGGCCACAGTCTCACAGAGATTTACCTGCCTCTGCTTCCCAAGTGCTGAGATTAAAGGCATGTGCCACCACACTGGACTTTGTTTTGAATTTTTAAAAATTAATCAATTTAGCCAGGCATGGTGGTGCACAGCTATAATCCCAGCACTTGGGAAGCAGAGGCAGGTGGATCTCTGTGAATCTGAAGCCAGCATTATCTCCGTAGCAAGTTCTAGGTTAGCTAGGGCTTCAGGGAGACCCTGTCTCAAAAAGACAAAAAAACTATTTTTATTTTATGTGTATGAGTGTTTTGCCTGAATGTAAGTGCACCTGTGTTGTGCAGTGCTCACAGAGACCAGAAGAAGGCATTGGATCCCCTGGAACTGGAGATAAGGAAGGTTGTTAGCCACCATGTTGGTACTGGGAACTGAACCTGGGTCCTCTGTAAGAGCAGGCAGTGCTTTTAACCACTAAGTTATCTCTTCGGTACCTGGCTTTGGATTTTTAAGACAGAATTTCATGTAGCCTGGACAGGCCTGGAACTTGCTACATAGCTGAGGATAAGTCTGAGCTCCTGATTTTCCTTCCTCTACCTTACAAGTGCTCAGATTATAGGCATATGTCACCACACCCAACTCTAATCTCGTTTTTTTTGTTGTTGTTGTTTGTTTTTTTATATGTATGAGTGTTTTGCCTGCATGTATGTTAAGTGCACCCCTGTCATGGAATGAACTCAGAGACCAGAAGATGGAGTTGGATCTCCTGAAATTCAGGTTATAGGCAGTTGTTAGCTGCATTGTGAGTGCTGGGAACTAAACCCTGATCCTCTGCAAAAGTAACCAGTGCTCCTAACTGCAGAGCCATATCTCCAGTCTCAGAGCTTGTATTTTTTTTAAGATTTATTTTTATTCTTTTAAAATTATGTATATCTATATGTGTCACTGTGTGACTATGTACCTGTAAGTGCAGGTGCCTGTGGAAGCCAGAGGGGTTAGAGGCCAAGGAACTGGAGTGATAGATCATTGTGAGCTGCCTGATACAGATGCTAGGAACTGAACTTGGGTACTCAGAAAGAGCAGTATATGCTCTTAATTACTGAGAAACCGCTCTAGTCGCCCTCATGTTTGCATATTAGGGATCTTGAAATGAAAGTGTGCCCTATATTATTCAGGTGGGACCAGTGCAGTCACAATGGCTCTTAGTGGAAGAGGGAAGCCAAAGCAAGAGGCCAGCTTCTCCTGGAACTTGCTACTTTGCTGAGGATACATCTGTTTGACCACTGTTGCTGGCTTTGAAGGTAAAGGAAGCAGCTAACAGCTTTCAAAAGCTGGAAGAGGAAAGGGAATGGGTTCTGCCTTGGAGTCTTGAGACAGCCATCATGACTGCAGCCCAGTGAGAGCTGCATCAGATTTTTGGCTTATAGAACTTGTCTTTTTTTTTTTTCTTTTCTTTTCTTTTTGAAACAAGGTCTCACTTTGTACACCGGGTTGACTACCTCACAAAGCTCCACCTGCCTCCGGAGTGCCAGGATTAAGGTCACCATGCCCTGCCAGCCTACAGAACTTTTTTAAAAATCTTTTTGATACAGGGTCTTCCTGTAGCCCCATCAGAACTGGAACTAGCTATGTAGACTAGGCTGGCCTTGAACTCACAGAGACCCACCTGCATCTGCCTCCTGAGTGCACACCTGACCTACCTACAGAATTTTTAAGATAATTTATATTATTTTAAGGCACAGAGTTTGTTATAATTTGTTAGAGGAGTGAACACACCTTACTGAATAACAGAGGCAGTTTTGCTAAGTCAGATGGCCATTTATGCATGGGACTCTACCAATGGTTTAAATATTTTAGGCTTCTTTTCTTTTATTAGACAGGGTCTCCCCATAGTCCCACTTGGCCTGAAACTTGCTTTGTAGACCAGGCTGGACTTCATCTCACAGAGGTCTGCTTGCCTCTCCCTCCCAAGTACTGGGATTAAAGGTGTGCACCATGGGCTTTTTATCTTTTTAGAGAGTGTCATATTGTAGCCCAACTGGGCCTTGATATGATAATCTTACTGCCTCAGCCTCCCATGTGCTTTTGAGACAGGGTTTCTTTATGTGGTCCTGGTTGGTTGTGTGTTGGCCTCCTATGCTCTAAGGTTATGGTATTTGTCACCATGAGTGGCTTAGTACTGTGGTTTTATAGCTTTGATATGATACTGTCAGAAGTCCAGCTCATTCTTTGTTGGGGTTGTTTTGGATATTCTTGGATGAACAGAAGTTCTACATTTTAATGTATTTAAAATTTTTTTATTTATGTATTTATTTATTTTGATGTGTATGACTGTTTTGCCTGTGTGTGAGTGGCCGTGCAATGCCTGTGGTGGTCAGAAGGATTCTCTAGAACTGGAGTTGCAGACAGTTACTAACTGCCATGTAGATGCTAGAAATCAAACCCAGGTCCTCTGCAAGAGCAGCATGTGCTTTTAACTGCTGAGCCATCTCTTGAGTCCCCTTATTTTTTTAAGATAGTGTCTCCCTGAATCCCCAAATGGCTGGAACTTGCTTTATAGACCAAGTTGGTCTTGATCCCAATAGAGATCCTGAGTGCTAGGATTAAAGATGTGTGCCAACGTGCCTGAAACCAGATTTTTTTCCCAGAACTTCTTGCCTCAGGAGTGATCTTGAGTGTTGAGATCACCACTGTACCTGTTTTTTCTAGGACCTACTGGCGTGTCTCCTGTCTCACCATCAGTGATGCCTCTCTTCTCATGTCCAAGCTCCCTGGTATGTGAGTTGCTTCTGCGGCTCTCCTCTCTCTCCCCTTTCCCTGTGTTGAACCTGTTCTGTACAGCACCTCACTCACTGTTGATTCCAATCAGAGGCAGGATTTGAAGAGGTGAACACCTTAAAGTCTCTCCCCTTAGGGAAACCCTTGAGAAACTATGTATTCACTTGGATGATTTATTTTTTGGTAAAATTTGCAGAAGCAGACAGACATGATAGCACACACCTTTCTCTAATCTCAGGACTCAGGAGGCAGAGATAGGCAGATCTCTGTGAGATGAGCAGCCAGAGTTAAGTAGTAAGACCCTATCTCAAAAAAAAAAAAGCAAATGTAAGCTGTTGTAATGTTAGTTTGTTAAGGCTGACCACTGTAGCCTTACACCTACACCGTTACTCTCTCTGGTTTGACTAGGAAGGGCTCAGGTGTGATTTGATCTCTAGCAGGTATGGATCAGGCTGTGATTAAGAAGGTGAAGGGGATCTTAAGCTTAAGATTTTTTTTTTTTGGTCTTTTTTTATGATAGGGTCTCCCTGTAGCTCCAGCTAGTCTAGAACTCACTATGTAGACCCACTATGTAGACCGGGCTGGCCTTGAATTTACAGAGATGTGCCTGCTTCTGCCTCCCAAGTGCTAGGATTAAGTGTACCACCATTCCTAGCAGAACTGGGGCCTCTTGCCAACAAGCAGCCCAGTCCAAAGAGGCCATCCTGAAGGGTTAGTGTTCTCCCTAACTAGACCTTGGCAAGAATAACCTCATGGGAGCCAGGGTTATCCAGCTCAGCGATTCACCAATTCTTGACCAAGGAAACTGCAGGTGATATAATTGCTTATTTGATGAAACATGAAGTTTGGGGGTAATCCCATATGCCAGTGGATAAATGGGGGTGTGTCTAGAGAGTGTTTCGCTGCAGCATGTTGTCCCAGCTCCTGGGAAATGGATTCTAATGTCAGCCAGATTTGATGGGTCATTCATGAGGCATAAGCAAAGTCTGTCTGCCTTATCAGGGTCTTAATGTGAGTGGCCCATTTCTCAGTCTAGGACAGTAGGATAGCTTAGGTTCTTCTTCACACTTTCCCTGTGTCCTCTCTGGAGATTCCTCCTATTTCACTGCCCTTCAGCTCAGCAAGTCTCACCCTCCCCTGCTTTTCTCTGCAGTGCTGAGGACTGAACCTAGGTCCTCATGCATGAGATAAGCACTCTACCAGCCCTGGTGCAGCAATGCTTTATTTTTATTGTCTTCTTTTCAGTGCTGAGGATCAGTGTTGGGATATTTTCAACCCAAGGCCTCCTGCATGGCAGTCAAGCTCACCTGCTGAGTTCAGTTCCTTGCCCTTCAGCTTGGAAGCATCACAGCACTCTGGCTGGACATGGTCTTCCTGTGCTCTGGCCAAAATACCTGGGCAGGCCAAGGCTCACTTATGGATTTCCCTGCTCTAGGCATGGCAGCTGTGGGGTTCCTGCCTGAAAACGGGTATCACATCTGTTTTATCCATGTTACATAGTCACAGAGTACAAAGGTAAGTGGGGAAACGGATGAACTGTGAATCAAATGAGACTCAGTAAACACTGATGAGCCAAGTTGTCTCTTAATATTTTTGAGGTGCTGGATGGAACCCTGGGCTTTGCACATGCTAGGTGTCTACCATTACGAGATACTGCAACCCTGGATTTTTAGTTTTGACCAAGCCTTGCAACTTTTCAGTAAATCTAAAATAAAAAAGATGTCAGTCTGGCATGGTGGCTCATGCCTGCACTAGGGACGAAGACGCATGGAGTATGGCCTGGGCTACACCAAGAGTTCCAGGTCAGCCAGGGTTACATAGTGAGACCAAATCTAAAAAGAAAGAAGAAAGCCCCGGGGGCTGTAAAGAAGCAGACTGGATGTTCTAAGTGGCATGGCTGCAGCTCTTGCTACCCCTAGTCAGCTCAGCCTCAAGCTGCCAAAGTCAGTCACCAGTCTAGAAAAAAAGTGCCTCACAGCACAAACTCACAGCTTGGAAAGATCCTAATTTTATTCCTTCTGCTTGCATGGGCCTTAATTTCCTGCCGTTTTCATAACTAGGAGTGTTATTTTGGCTTAGAACCTTGTTTCTCGGCCAGACCCGACTGAGTGGGAAGCGCTGGCCTCCTGTCCTCTAAGGTGGTCCCTGAGAGGCGGCAACCCGCTCCCCCGTGACCGCCCTGCGCGCGGCAGATCCTAGGGTAGTGGCGGGAGAGATGAGGATAAGGGCCGACTCCCTTCCCAGCACTGCAAAATTAAAAGGTGGGTGGCCCATGCACCGGAACACCCAACCCAGGGGCCAAGCCCGGTTTCATGTAAAAGAAGCCACGGCTGACCTCAGCTTCAACGAGGGCGGGAACTGGGGGAGGGGCTAGAGTGATGGGCGGAGCCGACCGCACAGCAGACAGGAGGGAATCACACTTACGCTGGGTGGATGGAAGGGGTGGCGGGAGCAGCGCAGGGGCGTGGTCAGCGCCTGAGCCGGAGCCGGGATTTGGCCCCGTACACCGAGGGCCCTTGCAGTCAGGTGGGCTCTCCCAATCCCTTAACCAGAGCCCGAACCTAGGGGCCTTGCTGCCTCGACTGGCCCGGCAGGACCCTGCCCTGCCTCGGGCCCTGACTGTGAGCTCGGGAAGAATGTGCACAGATTGGCTGTCTGGGGCCACAGGCACCCGCCTTTCTTTGCTCTGGTGGGGACGGATGACAGGTTGGAGCCAGACCACAGGGGCTGCCCCTCTTTCGTGACAGCAGTCACTGCTTCCTCTGGAGCTCAGAGAAACCAGTATTGATCCTTGTCAGGATTTTAAGATTCTCAACAACCCAATCAACCAAGGGGCTGAATTGTGTCCCCTCAAAGACACCTTCAAGTCCTAACCAGGGCA
Organism: Eospalax fontanierii; assembly: GCA_035773235.1. Taxonomy (NCBI): domain Eukaryota; kingdom Metazoa; phylum Chordata; class Mammalia; order Rodentia; family Spalacidae; genus Eospalax; species Eospalax fontanierii. Next base: position 84,886,949 of record CM069533.1, on the reverse strand, counting down.
CCTAGGAATGTGACTTGGAAATGTCTTTGCAGGTGTAAACTGCTGTCTTCAAAGGAAGAAAAAATCAGAAACGCGTAAGAGTGCAAGGAAAAGGCAAGGTGATGAAGGGCAGCCTGGATGATGCCGACAGGGGCCAAAGATTGCAGCAACCAGAGGGTTGGGAAGAGGCAGGAAGACCAGACCTAGAGCCTCTGTACTGACCATAGCCGGGCTCCAACCATTGTAAACCAGTAACTTTCTGTTGTAGAAACCAGGCATCTAAGTGCAAAAGGACCTGAGGATGAACAAGGGTAAGCTCTCGATCCAGGTCTGGTCGGGACACACCTATGATCCCAGTACTGGGGTGTGTGTGTGTATGAGGAAGACGGAGTTGGAGGCCAGCTTGGGCTACATAGTGAAACCCTGTATCCAAGCAAAACAAAACAAAAGAAAAAGGGAGACTCTGGAAAAAGTGGTCTCTCAAGTAAGACCTGGAAGGGCAGAGAAGTTCAGTTTGGTCTGACCCACTGGGAGTTGGCTCTCTAAAGCAGGGGCTGTGTTGGCTTGGGTGGTCACCCTAGGAAGCAGCCTTGGTGAGTGATGGGTCTGCAGTTGTTCTGGGCTGTGGTTTGTACTTCGAGGAAACCACTGGACTCTGGTGACAGCCACTTCAGGCCTCTTAATGTGAGTTCATGTGAGGGGGTTCTCAGCCATATTTCAGTCCTTCATCCAGCTCCTCTGTTGAAGGGGACCGCAGGTCAGTGGAAGGTTAGGTTTCAGGGTCTTGCAGAACTGTCCAGCAAGCCAAGCATTGTCCCAGGGGATTTGAGTGGTCTTTGCCTGGGTGGAAGCTCTGGTGGAGCCCTGGTCTGAGGAAAGTCACATTTCCAGTCTAGAGAGCAGAGGTCAGGTCTGGGAAGGCTGGAGATGGGAGGTCCCTCAGCAGTTCTGCCTGGGTTCTGTCCATCCCCCCTTCTTGGAGACAGGGGCCACCTGGGGAACGGGAGGAGGGGCAGTCCAAGCCCTTGGTTTCCACTTGGAAACCCTCTTTATTTGGCCTGGGATGGAGAAAGGTTGGGGTCAGAGTGCACACATCCCCATGGAAACAGCAATGAGCCTGGCCTCTGAGGGACCTCAGTGCTAGTAGGGGGTCTCAGAGGCTCTTTTGGCTAAGGGGCCTGGGCCTTACTTTTGGCAACAGCACTTACAGAGAGATGCCAGCCATGAGGCTTTGAGGAGCAGGGAGGCCAGTGGACTTCAGTCAAGGCCACATGGTGCAGAAACACAAACTGTGCCTTCCAGGGCTGCAGGAAAGTACTGAATTCAGCAGCCAGAATGTGCAGTCTTCAGACAAAAACCTCAGAGAGACCAGAGAAGTCAGCTGTGCTGCTGCTGTTCATGTGTGCCCTGCTCCAGTAGGGGTCCACCTGGGACTGGGCCCCCCCAGCTTGCCTAAGGCTGCCCTCCAAGAACACCTTTTCTGTTAGTCCTAGAACTTCCAGGCTGCCTGGGCATCCAAGCAGGTGCCTTACAGAATGGAAACACTGACGTGGTCCCCCTGGGAACCTGGCTTGGAAGGTGCTTGAACTCTGATGAATGAGAACATTTATTTTTTCTCCAGGATTCCATTCAGAAGGTCCTGCCTGGGTTCTTCCTTTTCTGCCTTGGAGCACTACTGTAACCCACAGGAGTTGGTGGGTTTGGCTGGCCAGACTTACTGAAGGGGGCTTAAGAAAGCTCAAGCTGAGCCGAAAAAGACCAGCCCCAAATAACATTCTTTCAGAAAATTCAAACCACTTGCAGTTTTGAGTACATCTGCATGTTGACTGCAGTATTCTAAATGCAGATTTTTAAGGAAAAATGATCCTACTGCCAAATCTTCAATCAAATGTGCTATGTGTTATTACACATACGCTGCAGGGATTTAAAAGGTGCTAGAGAGTAAGGCAGTGCCCTTGAAGGACAGATGGATCGAGGATCTGTAGTTTCTCCTCTGCCCATCTAGGTTATGTTCTGGGGCTCTTGGTGGCCCAAGGTAAGTCCTAGCAAGGAATATGGCGAGGCAGAGCGTCTCAGAAGGGCCCACATCCTGCGCCAGCCCCTGCTAGTGTCCAGCAAACTCAGTTGGTTCCAACTAAAGTCACTCTCCTTTCCTGTTCTGAGGTCTTTCATGGATTTAACGCCACAGGATACCACGAGCATTCTTGAGGGTTCCAGGAGACATGGAGGCTGGGGAAGGAGCCAGGACCAGCGACACAACAAGGGATACAGCGCTAGTCTCCACAGCCGGGCAAAGCAGAAATCTTTACTATCTGTGACCAAGTTCGGAGGCTGCACCAGAGCAGAGGGCTGCAGTCTGCACTTCCGGGTATCTAGCCGGTCCAGAAAGCAGGACGGCTGGCACACCTCCCAGTTCTTGGCGCCCACTCCAACCGAGGTCTGGGCGCCCGCCGGGCCTGACAGGCAGCGGAGGCAAGCGCAGGGCCGGACACCGGCTGGCCTGGGTCCCACCTGGAGACTGGGCCCGTGGCCTGGCTCGCCACCCGCAGGTCAGGAGCTCTGGGACCACCGCCCCAGAGCCGCGCTCACGCGCTCCGCGCTCACGCGCTCACGCGCTCCGCGCCCACTCCGGGGCCGCGCCGAGGCGGTGCGGGTGTGTCCCCCGGCCAGCGCGCCGACAGCCCCCAGCGCCCCGCCGCGCCGCGCTCCAGGCCCGGACGCTGGGTGGGGCCGCCGCCTCCCGCGCTCCGCGGCCGCCCGTAGCCCGGGTCCGCACCCACGCCGGGTGCCGGGGTCGCGCGGCGATTGGGCGACGGGCGTGACGTCAGCGCGCCGGGGCTCGCCGCGGGAGCGGAGTTGGCCGCCGCCCGCTGCCCGCGCGCTGGGCAAGAGCGGGAGCGGGAGGCGAGCTCAGCGGGCGCGCGCCCGGAGCCCTTCATCCGCGCTCGGGCCCGCCGCTGGCCGCCCGCCGCCCGCCGCCCGCCGCGCGCGGCCCCAGCGCCGATTTGAAAAGCCCGGTCCGCGGGCGCCCGCGGGCGGCAGCCAATCAGCGGCGCGCACTTTTCCCGCGGCTTCTGGGGGCGGCGGCGGCCCCGGCGGCGGCGGCGGCGGGCGGGAGGCGCGGGGGCGGGGTTGGCGCCGCGCGCGGAGAGCCTCGGCCTGGCCGCGCTGCGCCCGCCGCCGCCGCCGCCGCCGCCGCCGCCGCCGCCGCCCCCTCCCGCCAGCCTGCCCGCCCGCCTTCTGCGGCCTTGCGCCCGTCGCCGACACCGCCGCCGCAGCCGCACAGCCGCCCGAGGATGCGACGCAGCGCAGGTCACTGGGCCGCCGCGGGCGGGAGGCCGGGCGGGCGGGCGGGCGACCCGGCGGCCCGGCCCAGCGTGAGGGGTTGCGGGCGGGCGGCGGTCGCTGGTTGCCTGAGGAGGACGCGCGGCCCGAGGCGCGGGCGAACCGGGACCCGGAGGCCGCGGCCTGAGGCCAGGCCGGACGCCGAGGGCAGGGCGGGAGGCGGCGGCTAACGGGGCGCGGGGCGCGCGGCCATGTTGGGCCCGCGGGCCGGGGCTGCACCTGTGCCGGGCAGCCGGGCGGCCCCTTTGTTCCCGCGGCGGCGGCGGGCGGGCAGGCGGGCGGCCTTTGTGCGGCGCGGGGCGCGGGGCGGTGGGAGGGGCGCGGGCCTCCGGGCGCGGCTTTGTGTGCGCGGAAGCCGGGCGCTGACACGGCGCGGGGGCGGCGCGGCCCGCCCCGGCCTGGCTCGGTTGGGGCGTCGCAGGTGGAGGCCAGGCTGGTGGGCCGCGCCGCCCGCCCGGGCCGCGGCCCCTCGGCGGCCTGGTGGGCAGCCCCGCCCGAGATGCGGCGGAGGGCTAGGGTGCGTCGAGCGGGATCCGCCGCTGCCCCCTCCACCGCGCCGCGGGCGGGCGACCGGGTTCTGCGGAGCCCCGGCTCTCGGGGGCGGGAAGATGAATGCGGTGGCCGGGGCCCGCGGCGACATGGCGCTTCTCTCCGCAGCTCAGGACGAGGTGTGACATTGACGCCGGAACGGCATCCGAGCAGAGATTCTGACAGGATCGTGTCCAGGTAGATGACGGGGTGGGGGTGGTAACGGGCAGGGTGGAGCGCAGCCGGCTCTGGGTTGTGACTGAGTTCTCAGTGCTGTCCGCCTGGCTCCGGGCTGGGAGGCCTCGACTTTCACAGGAGTTAAATCCCTCGATCATGGTGATGGGAGCAAGGTCATCAGCGGGGGAGCTCAGCCGGGAAGTGCCCCGCTTAGGAAACTAGACCCGAAACTTGAGTCCTCCGTCCCTAAGTTCTGGTTACGTTGAAATCGAGAACAACTGTGTTTTAAACAAGTAGAGCTGCACAGGTTCCACGAAGGGAGCGAGCCCCTGTGTCCCGTGTGTGCCCCCATTCCCCAGGACCTCACGCCTCGCACTCAAGCACTTTGTAGTCACTTCCTTTCCTTTCCTTCCATTTTCTTCTCTGCCCAGCAGCCTTCGTGTTGGCTTGATGGCTGGTGGAGTTTGGACGTCACTGCTTGTTTGGGAGTTTGTGTAAGCTTTCGTGAAGGTTCCTCTGGTTCGTTTCGAGAGAATTAGCTCATTAACTCATTAACAGTGGACAATTCTTGTATGTGCACAAATGGGGTATGTTCACTGGAATGTGTGAATTATAGCTTGAAGTTGCTGGAGAAATACAGAGAAACATACTAAGCCTAAGAGGGAGATTACTAGGCTATTTTTAAACAACCATAGTAGACCAGGTTATTAAGCCAGGAACCCAACTAAGACTTAGATCGGAACTGCAGAATGAGCCTGGAGGTAGAGACCCTGTGAGTTCTTGGGGAGAAGTCACCCTTTTATCTATTTGGGTGCCTTCTAGAAGTAGTCAGGCTTTAAAAAGATTTACAAAGGTGGCCGAAGGTGAACTAATTAGTCACATCCCTTTTTACCGTTTTGACAACTGTAAAATGTGAATGCAGTTGGAATTAGTCTAAGAAGTGCTGGTGAGACAGAAGAAGCCACTAATAAAACTGCACTGTCTGAGCTGCAGGCGTGTTTACACATAAATGCTCAAACAAGCAGTTGTGTTAAGGTGATGCTGAAGAATATCATTTAGATTTATTTAAACCCAGCAAATAACTTCTGAATAAGTGATTTAGTCAGTGAGAATTGAAGACAGAAGTAGTTAGAAATATTTTATTACATTTATGTCATGGTGCATGAGTTGAAGTCAGAACACATCTTGTGAGAGTTGGTTCTTTTTCCACTGTGTAGGTCTCAGGAGTTGAACTCAGGCAGCTAGTACCTTTAACTGCTGAGCCATTGCACTGGCTTTTTATTTTTTAAGTTCATTCTTGCTGTGTAGCCATGGCTGGCCTGGGACTTGCCATGTAGGAACGGCCTTGAGCTTTGGGAACACTCGTGTTTCTGCCTCTTGTGCTAAGATTACAGACATGAGTGGCTATGCCCAGGTTTTCTGTCTGTTTCATTTATTTTTTAGTTTTTCTTGGGGGAGGGGGTGGTATTGCAGATTGAACCATGGTAAGTTCTCCGTGACCAAGCCCTGAAGATAAATTTTTAAAAGCTCATATGACCCACATACTGTCAGCTGGTTCATTGCTCACAACTATAGAATACATACTTTAAATTAGCATCTTGGTCTTCTGACTCCTTTTCCCTTTGCTTTTCAGTCACTATAGTAAAAATGTGACTGTTCCCAAATTTAAGGTGACCTGTGCTGACTCAAGATCTTTGTGCAGATTGTTGGACATGAACCTCCTCTTGTTCCTTTCTGAGCCACAGTTTTTTGATGGCTATGTGAGCTTTCTTGTCTTTTGAATGAGTTCTTGAAAGTGGGATCCTTGTTCCATCTTGGGCAGCCTTGTTTCTGCTCTTTTCTTATGGTAGGAACTCAGAAAATGCTGTGAAATGGGCACAATGCTTCAGGTAAACCACCCATTTTAATTTCGGCATTTGATCTGTTTGCCTCTCTGTAATTCATGTTGGAGCTTAAGAGTTCTTAGAAACTAAGTATGGAAAAATGGGTTGAACTGAGGTCCCCTTTCAACTCCACCTACTTGAGGCTCACACTGGAAGCTCCTTAGGTCCTGCTTGTTTTGGAAGGCTCTCAAAGATGGGACTTTGCTGCTTGTAGCTTCCTCCATCTTTGTCTGATTTCTTCTTATCTGTTCTAGCCATGATTTAACTAAAGAGGCATGCCATAGTTTGCTGGTTATGGTGGCTTTTTCTCATCCTGCTTAACTCAAAGGTTAAATGGAGATTAGCTCCTGAGACATTGCAAGAGCAACAAATAACTTGGAGTAACAGTTTCTCCTGGTTTTCATTGTTGGTTTCTCTGTATCATTGGGCACGGTGGAAAGAACATCAAGTCCGAAAGCAAGAGGGGCCATTGAAGCCTAGACAATTAGGCCCATATTTTCATACTGTCAGTATGGTCTGTTAGTTTCTCTGGAAATGGATATTCATTGTGAACATTGTGGGAGAAAAAGATTTAATATTGCTTACCTAGGGATTCTTTTCAAATATTATGTGTATAAGTGTATTGCCTGCATTGTTTTTTGTTTTTGTTGTTTTTCTTTGAAACAGGGTCCTGCTGTGTATAATTCTGGACAGTTGGTTTGATGAGATTTGGTTTTTTGTTTAAAAGTCAAGACAGACCAGGTGGAGCCTGTGCCATACTCTTGTAATCCTAGCATTGAGGAGACCTAGGCAATGGGATTTATGTAAGTTTGAGCTCAGCTTTCACTACAGTGAGTTCAAGGCCAGACTGGGCTACACACCGAGACCCTGTTTCATTCAAACAACAAACAGCAACAAAATCCACTCTGTCTCAGAATAAGAATTAAAAAAAAAAAAAAGGCAGAAAGAGGGCTGGAGACTCTAGCCCAGTGGTAGAGTGCTTGCTTAGCATGTTCAAGGTCCTTCGTTCAATTCTAGTTTTGCCAAGCAAAGGAAAGAAAAAGACCTCAAATCAGTTATTTCTTTTTTTCAGTCTCCTTTCCTAAAACCAAATGGCTACTGATGGATTCTTTGGGGGTTTTTTGTTGTTGTTGTTTGTTTTTGAGAACTGTCTATGTAGCCCTGACTAATATGGAACTCCCTGTGTGTAGACCAGGCTGGCCTCAAACTCTCGTAAGTGTTAGGATTAAAGGCTTGTACTACCACACTCAGTACATCTTAATTTCCTACTGAGTGATTCCAACAAAACGAGGACAATGTGTAAAGATAGAAGTCACAGTGTTGGCTGAGTTTACAGCTCAAAACACCAGTGAGAAAACCCTCAGTGAGACTTCCTAGTGGGTATATAGGAAAGGTGTTTTTTTTTTTTTTTTTTTTTGGAAGGAGTTGGGACTTTGGTTTAAAGTTCACCGAGTTTGCCTTTCAAGAGTTGATACGGAGTCTGAGATGCTGTTAGAAGGCATTTGTATATTAGTAATGTTTTCATGTTTAGTTTTCCTCCTGTGTTCCCTGCTGCTATGTTACAGAGGCTGATAGACTGGGAAACATATTTTTGACTCTTGCTTCCTTTAGTCAGTTCTCTAGATCTTGCCTGGTCTTTGTAAAATACAGATATGGTTCTCTGAGTTCTTACTCTTTTATTCTTTAAAATAAATTTTAAAGTTATTTATATGTATGAGTGTATTGCCTGCTTGTGTGTAAGTGCAACGATGTCATGCAATGCCTGTGGAGGTCAGAAGAAGGCATAGGATCCCTTAGAATTGGAGTTACAGATGATTGTTAGCCACCATGTGAGTGCTGGGAACCTGGATCCTCTGCAAGAGCAGCCAGTTCTCTTAACTGCTTAGCTGTCTCTCTAGCCCCAAGTCCTCACTCTTAAAGGGTCTCACTGCTTTTCAGGGTTCATGATCTGTGTCTTGGGCTTTCTGCTTTTTGCTGTACTTCCTATCTTGCCCTTGTCTAATTTCTTCAGCTGATCTCTTTTAAGAATTTTAGTTTTTTTGTGTGTATGAGTGCCCACTTAGAGGTCAGACTATTTTCAGGACTCTGCTCTCTCTTTCCACTGTGGGTTCCAGGGATTGAATTTAGGGCATCAGGCTTGCACTCTTACCTCCTCAGACATCTTGTTGGTCTAATCCCATTTCTTCACTGTACTTTTCTCAAGCCAGAGTTATTAACTCTTATCCACTCTATATGAAGGTGTGCCCACTCCTGTGGGCTCACTTTCCTTATTAATGACTTGAGCTACATCTTAGCTTGAGCCTTATGCTGGAAATCCCTTGGTTTCTGCCTATTTTGGAAGGCTCATGTAGGTATGATTTTAGTCCTCGGGACTTCCCCCATTTTTCTTCTCATCTGTTCTAGTCTTGCCTCTTGCCTGTCCCAAGCCCTGGTCCTACTGTGCTTCCAACAGCTACAGTGCTGTTTGTTTTGCCTAGAGAGTTCTTTAGATACTGGTATGACTTGCTTCTCATGCTCTGAGGTTTTGCTCAGACTTCTCAGGCCCTGGCTCTGACCACTAATTTAAAATACTCCCTTGATGCAGATCATGGCATTTTAGTCCCAGTATTTGAGAGGCAGAGGCAGGCTGATCTCTGGGAGTTTCAGGCCACCCTGGTCTATGTAGTGAGTTTTAGGCCAGCCAGGGCTATGTAGTGAGATCCTGTCTCAAAGAAACCAAACAACAACGAAATCCCCTAAACTCCCTTGTTGTCTGGTATCCCTTTCTGCCTGAGCATATTTTTTCATAGCATTACCTTCTTTACTACTCTTGTTTGTCCTTCCTGTCTTCACTGAGACATCTGTGCTGGTGTGTGTGGACTTTGTCTCTTAGCTTTGATTATTCTCATATCCTTAGTTCCTAGATTGGCAGGTGTGTTCAGTGGCTATTTGAATGAACCATCATTCAGCCCTTGTGTGACGAATTAAAAGTGATGTGCAGAGCAGAAGAAAGTATCATTCATAAATAGAAAATAAAAATGCTGCAGAAATACATTCTAGGATAATGGTAATAGTCCCAAGTTTAAGTAATGTATTAAAAACAGAAGTGTAAAGAATGATGTAGATGAAGGGAGTACTTGCCTTGGTGTATGAGGCTGGAAAGAAGAGAGTCAAGTTCTGATTGTAGAGGTTAGGGGTGGAGGCCTGTAGACCTACCAGTACTAGAGTAGAGAGCAGTGGCTTACTAAAGCACGAGAGCTGGGGGTTGGGAAGAGAGGACAGATGCATGAGCAGGAACTGAATTGTATGTGTCATGTACTTTTGTGTGTAGGTGTACTCAAGCCACAGTGTGTGTGTGCCAGTGCCATAGCATGAGTGTGGAATTCAGAGGACAACTTGTAGGAGTTCCCTCCTTCTATGTGGGTCTTAGGAATCTAACTCAGATAATCAGGCTTGGTGGCAAGTACTTTTACCAGCGGAACTGTCTTGTTTTGGCAGACTGGGTCACACATGGAAGGATAAAAGAGAATGAAGAGTAGCCAGAGATGATAGTAATTACGCTATGAAAATTGGGCAGTACTGGCACCATTTTTAATCCCTCTGAAACAGTGAGAGGGGAGGAGGGGCTTGTTGGTGACCAACCTTTGTTCTTTCTGAAAGGAGGCTCTGATTTCATTTGTTTTGGAAGGTACCCTAGATCCATCCTGGTGTCCCCAGTACCCAGAATAGGGATCTCTCTAGGTCTAGAGCATGCCATATAGTCGCTGTCTTTTTGGAGTCTTATCTGGTCAGTCTTGTTGCCCCAATATTTTGCTGTCCTGCTGTCTCTGAAGTGAGCTCCCTTTGGAAGCTATGGTGGTTTTTTTTTTTTTTTTTTTTTTGATGGCTCAGTTCTTGTTTCTGGAAAGCCTGTCCTAGGTCTAAGACTCAGATGTGCCAGATGTCATGTGTTTTGTGCTCAAGTTCGTCATGTTTTTGTGAATGCCAGGCCCCCATCACTGCCCACCATCCTCTGTTGTGAGGTATTCGAGAGGATCCTTTGACTGATACCTCGGTGTCTTCAGTACCTCAGTGAAGAAGGGCTTGGTTAGCAAATGGAAGCAGCTTTTGGGCATTACTTTGTCTTTCAAGGATTTTTATTTTACAGGATTATTAGTTTTAGATTTCTTTTTTTTTTTTTCCAGTTAGAAGTAGGAGACTTAGCTGGGCATTGTGGTGCATACCCTTCAATCCCAGCATGTGGAGGCAGAGGCAGGTGGATCTCCGTGAGTTTGAGGCCAGCCTGGTCTACATACATAGTGAGTTCCAGGTTAAGGAAACCCTCATCTCATTAAAAATAATAAAAGGAAATTGGAGGCTTTTATTATTTCCCTCCAAAGATTAGTGGTTTGTGTTTTTTTACAGTTAAAAAAATTGGGGAGGGAATTTATTTTATGTGTATGAGTGTTACGCCTGCATGTAAGTGCACCCGTGTTATGCAGTGCCCCAGGAGGACAGAAAGAGTGTCAGATCCCCTGGAACTAGAGTTATAGATGGTTGTTAGCTGTCATGTGGATGCTGGGATTTGAACCCAGGTCTTCTGCAAGAACAGCCAGTACTCTTGTCCACTGAGCCACCTCTCCAGCCTCCAATCTCTGTTGTTGTTGTTTTGTTTTGTTTTTTGTGCAGAGCTTTGCTTGTGCAGGTTTAAAAACAAACAATTTATTTGCTTGTTGTTTATTTAATGTGCTAGTGTATATGAGTATGATATGTAGGCATGATATGCCATGACTCCAGGTTTGATTGTGGGGATGTCATCAGACAACTTGTAGGAGCTGGTTCTTTCTTACTGTAGGTTCTAGCCCTTTCTTACTGTAGGTTCTAGTTTTTGAGTTGTAAATCTTCATCTTCACTCAATATTCACAGCAAGAAATCCCAAAGATGCTAGTTAAATGATTCACCCACAGTCACTATGCTTTATGTGATAGAGACACTATGGCTCTTACAGGGTCTGGGAAATTACTGTTCTGCCTCACAGGAAAAGTTTTAACCTAACTATGTATATGAGAATTGAAGGGGAGGGCTATTATAGTTTTGTACTTATGCCTCACATTTCCTTTTTTCATAGTATTGTTTTTATTACTGATTTATTAACCTTTGTGTGTTAAGTTAGTGTTGCTGTGTTTTTCTACCTGGCCTGGAACTTGCTGTGTAGACAAGCTAGCCTCTAGCTTGTGGTGATCTTCCTGTCTCAGCTTACGAGTGCTGGGAGTGCCTGTGCCATCACACTGACTGACATTTATTTTTCTCTCTTAAAAATTTTTTTTTTGGGGTGTGTGTGTGTGTGTGTGTGTGTGTGAGAGAGAGAGAGAGAGAGAGAGAGAGAGAGGGAGGAGGGAAGGAGGGTGGGGTGAGGTATGTGTGTATGCATATGAATAGGTGTGTATTCACCACAGTGTATATGAGACAGTCAGAGCTGGACTTCAAGAAATTGGTTTTCTCCTGCCTAGTTGAAGCAAGGTCTCTTGCTGTTTCCATTGCTCTTCATACTCAGATTCTCTTGCTTTCGTGTTACACTTTACCAGTGGAAATCCTCCCCTCTGAGTGAAAGTTTTGAAATCCATACTTGTTTTATCATTTTTCCTGTTTCTTACTGGAAAGAAATGGATGTGTACCATGAGCAAGAAAGAATCCTTCAAAAGTGAGCCATGTAACAAATGGTTTTGGAACTGCTGTTGTACCATAACCTGGACTTGTGGTTCTCAGAGTATGGTCCCCAGACTGAGAGCGTAAATCTACCTGAGAACTCCTTGCAAGGGAAAATTCTTCAGTCCACCCTAGACTTTCTGAGTTCTAAGCTCTGGAATGGGGGGCCAGCAATCTGTGTTCTAGCAAGCTCTTTCTGTGGTTCTAGCATCCAGGAGTTGGTTGATTGATAAGCCAGTTTGGAGATTGCTACGTTGGACTTGGTGAGAGAGTGATGATTGGCTAGCACTGGAACTAGTATGGAGAGGAATGGAAGGGGCTTTAAAAATTTTTTAATTTATTTTTTATGTGTATAACTGTATTGCCAGCATGTATAAGTGCACCCATGTCTTTGCAGTGCCTGTGGAGGTGAGAAAAGGGCATTGAATCCCCTGGAACTGGAGCTATTAGATGGTTGTTATCTGCCCTGTGGGTGCTGGGACTCATATCTGGGTCCTCTGCCAGAGCAGTCGGTGCTCTTAACCACTGAGCCATCTCTCCAGCCCAGATGGGCCTTAAGTAGGAACATTTTAGAGTAAAATTGATTAGGCATGTGTTTTGGCATAATAAGATAGCCAGATGGGTGGAGTTGCTTTTCACTGGCAAGGTAAAAGTATTCCTTTATTGAGCATTTACATTTACTTCAATTCCAGAGCTCAGAAAGATGAAAGTCAATAGAGAAGTAACAGTTGGTTGACTTCCTTTGCCTAAATATTTTATTGTTGTTATTTTGAGGCAGGGTATACCCCTGCTGACCTGGAACTCAGTTTGATATAGATCAAACTGGCCTCAGTCTCATAGATATCCACTTGCCTCCTTCTCCCAAGTGCTGAGATTAAAGACATATGCTATCATGTCCAGCTTCTTTGCTTAAATATAATTTTCTGTGAAGCTCACATTGAGAGTGTGTCCCCCCACCCCCTATTTAAAATTGTATTCCTGGGGCTGGAGAGATGGGTCAGAGATTAAGAGTGTTCCACGATCGTGAGGGCTGGAGTTCTGGTCTCAGGACTCAAATAAGAAGCTGGGCATTCCCCCAAATGTGTAAAACCCTGTTGCTGAAGTGGGCAGAGACAGGATTGATGGGGCTTTCTGTCTTCTAGCCTCGTTGTCATGAGCTTGGGGTCAAGATGAGATGCTGTCTCAGAGGAGCAGGTAAGGTTATAGAGAAGGATGCCTGAGACTTTTCTAACTTCCACACATGTGCATACTGCATGTATGCACACACATTTGTGTGTGCATTCACAGAGACACATATAAATCAGAATGAATTTTAGGGGCTGGAGAGATGACTCAGTAGTTAAGAGCCATGGTTACTCTTGCAGAGGACCTGAGTTTGGTTCCCATTATATACATGTTGGCTCACAATGGTCTGTAACTCAAGTTTCAGGGATCTGATGCCCTCTTTTGTCTCCTGTGAGCACCAGGCATGCATGTGGTGCACATGCAGGCAGGCAAATGCTTATTATGCACATAAAATAAAAATGAAGCTTAAAAAATGGTGTTCCTCTGCTCTGTTTTCATTGCAGTAATGACCTCATTTGTTATCTTCCTGTGTTGCTAGGTTGAAGGGGAGGTCTGTGAAGGCAGGGCGCTTGTCCTGTATTTACACTTGCATCCCCAGAGTTAGGTTGCATGTATAGTTGTGCAGTATGCAGAGTGAAGGAAGCCCAGTGACAACTGCCTCTGCTCACTCAGATCACAGATTTAGGACTGTAGGATGGCAAGGAGGAGCCTTTGTCTGGGTGTGACTTGGATGTGGCTGAGCACTGTCTAGTGTTTGTCCAGTGATTGCCAGTGGCATTTGTTCTGTCTGTCCCTTGCTCTTGTGTTCAGTCATTGTCACGGTAGCCTGAGGTGGGCATGAGCTGATGGAGTGTAAAGAAGCATGATGGCTGGCTCCATGAAGGAGGAAATGACGCCTATAAGCCTTTTATTTTGTTTTATTACTTATTTTTTTCTGTGCCGAGGATTGAACATAGGTCCTTGTACATGCCAGGCAAACACTTTGCTCTTGACTCATACCCTCAAGCTCCTGCAGTTCTTTGGAAGACTAGGATTAAAGCTGTCATGGCACCACTTTTGCTATATTTTTTTCCTTTTTATTGATTGAGAATTTCATGCAGATTATTTTGATCAATTCCTTTCACCATTTCTTCTTGAATCTACTTCATTTCCCTCTGCACTCACCCACCCCTTTATTTTTTCTTAAATTTTGCTATATTTTTGTATGGTTTTGTTTCTGTTTTCCTCATGAGGCAGAGTCTCAGTATGTACAGGCTGGCCTTGAACTTGCTGTGTAGTCCAGGTTGGTCTTGAACTCAGGATCCTCCTGTTTATCTTCCCCATTGCTTCCCCATTACTCCTGACTTAGTGGTTTTTCAGATACTCAGTGTTGTGCATTCGTTAACACTAATTTCTAACATTTCATTATCCTAGTAAAAAACAATCACTTCTCCTAACCTTCCTTTAGTGCCTGAAAATGACACTGCTGTCTGTCTCCTAGATTTGCTTATTTTGGACATTACATATAAATGAAGTTATATAGTATGTGTTTCTTTAATTCTTTGATAATTTCATATATGTATGTAATGGATTTTGGTCATCTCTTCTCACCCCTTCCCTTTCCTACCCCTTTCTCATGTCTCTCTCCTTTAATTTTGTATGTATGTGTGTTGACCCACTTAATTTAATTATGACTGAGGAATTAACAGAGCACAGGCAGCTTATCAGTGGCTATACTACTAAAAAAAATGATACCCCTTTCCAAGCAACCTTTAATTTCCATCCCTCAGGATGGGTAGGGCCTTGTGAACTCCAACATTTATGATGAAATGCTGAAGGGCCCAGTCTTGTGTAAGTCTTTTTTGGATAACCGCAACTCACTCTTGAGTTCGTGAATGCAATTTAGTTCATATATGGTCTTTTGTCTCTGACTTCTTTTACTCTGTTTAATATTTTCAAAGTTCATCCATGTCAGCATAAGCCCATATTTCATTTCTTTTGGTTGATGTTGGGTTTTTTAAATTTTGTTTTTGTTTTTTTGTTTTTTGAGGCAGTCTCACTGAGTAGCCCTAAATGACTTGGAGCTTACTGTGTAGAGTAGGCTGGCCTTGGACTCACAGAGATCCACCTGCCTCTGCCTTCTGAGTACTGGTATTAAAGGTGTGTGCCACCATGCCTGGTCAGGTACTTCATTACTCTTTATAGCTAAATAATGTCCATTGGATGGACAGGTCACATTTTGTTTATCTGTCTATCAGTAGATATACATTTTGGTTGTTTTTACTATTAGGAGTATTGCTGCTGTGAATTTCTTGTACAGATGTTTGAACATGATTTCAGATATATGCATAGGAGTGGAATTACTGGGTAATTCGGCAGCTGTTTTTATGGAACAGAGCATGATGCTCTATGGCTGATTGGAATGGTGACTAACAGTGCTCAGGTCCGTTTTCCTCTGTGGTGGAACCTCTTTCTATTAGAAATGCCTTCTATTATTCTATGTGGTCCAATAGGGCCTGCTCAGCCTCCTCAGTTACATAAGTCAAATCACATTAAATGTGTTCTTTGAAGTGTAATTAGTTATCTTGCTCCAAAAGAGCTTATTTAAAGGAACAGCAACTTGATGCATAATTAATTCTACCACCTCCATTCCTATTCCCTATAACTGCTAATTTCTCTTTTAATCTACCTATTTTCAATTTTCACTCTTGAGTCTTCAGTATGCTCTTCCCTTTTGCAGTCACTATCTTCTATTTTTACCTTAAAAGCATTTAAAAATATTTTAAGAAATGTTATTTTTATGTACATGAGTGTATTATCTGAATGTATGTAAGTGCACCTATGTGGTGCAGTGCCCACGGAGGTCAGCAGATGTTGTTAGATTCCCCTGGAACTGGAATTACATACAGTTGTTAGCTGCCTCCTGGGGTTTGAACCCAGGTCTTCAGCAAGAGCAGCCAGTGCTCTTAACCTCTAAGCCATCTCTCCAGCCCCATGTTAGAATCTTTTTTTTTTTTTTTGAGACATGTTCTCCTTGTAGCCACAGCTGGCCTATAATTTGCTATGTAATCTGAGCTGGCCTCAATCTCTCAGAGATCCACCTGCCTCTGCCTCCTGAGTACTAGGATTAAAGGCGTGTGCCACCACACTGGGCACCTTCTTCAATAATTCATGCAGCTGTTGCAGACCCTAACAGTTCTTTTTTGTTTGGTGGTACTTAGAGATCTATGGAACCTAGAACCTTGGCCATGCTAGGTAAGAGCTTCCCCCACTGAGATGAGAGGTGATCCCACCCTAACTTACTCTATAGGTATTTAGCTTTGAAAAGTTTCTTATCCTTTATGTTTTGTAGTTTTAACACAGGTCTGTGGATATGTTTTATTTATCTTGCTCAGAGTTTAGGAAGCTCTTTTAATCTGAATGCCAAGTTTCCTTCATTGACCACTCCTTTCAAATTTGCCTTTCTTTCATTCTTCCCTCACTTCCTAGAATGCTTAGTGTGTGAGCTCTTTGAAAGCAGTCTTTGTTTTTGTTTGGGGGGGCATGATAACATATGTTTTATATATAATGTAAAATTTGCCTTTATAACCATTTTATTTTTATTTTAAAAATATTTGTTATTTTTATTTTATGTGTATATTGCCTGCATGTGTGTAAGTGCACCTGTGTTGTGCAGTGCTCACAGAGGTCAGAGAGGGCTTTAGATCCCCTGGAACTGGAGTTACAGATGGTTATTAGCACCATGTGGGTGCTGGGAACTGGGCCCTGTTCCTCTGCAAGAGCACCCAGTGTTCTTCCTCTGTCTTTCCAGCCCCCATTATAACCATTTTAAAGTATAGATGTAGACCTGGAGATGTAACTCAGTGAGAGAACATTATTTGCTCAGTGTGCATGAGGCCCTGACTTCAATCCCCAGTAATGCCAAGTAGGTTTTTTTTAAAAAAAGTTGACTAGGATATGTTCACGGCCAGCCAGGGCTACATGGTGAGTCACTACCTCCCTCCCCAAAGGTACATTTTTGTGGGATTAAGCATATTCACATTTAATTTTTTATCACGTTATCATTGTAACAGCAATTAGTGTGTGTGTGTGTGTGTGTGTGTGTGTGTGTGTGTGTGTGTGTGTAGGCATGCACACTTTTAGGAGGAGTCTGTTCTCTCCTACCATGTTGGTCGCAGGAATTGAACTCAGGTTGCCAGGCTTATGCAACAAGCACCACCCACTGAGCCATTTTAATAGCTTGACATTCACGTTGTTGTATACCCATCATCTCCAGAACCTTCTTACTTTCTCAAATCACTGAATAGTAATCCCCATCCTGCCCTAGCTGCTGGCAATTTCCATTCTTCTTTATGTTTGGTTGACTCATTTAAGTAAGCCCGTGTAGCATGTGTCCTTTGGTGCCTGACTTTTCATGTGGTGCTGATTCCCTTACGGTTCATCCACTTTGGAGTATTAGTGTATGTTATAACTGTCTTTTGGAACTTGTGGTGGTCTCTTGTTTCTCAAGTATTGGAATTATAGCTTGGCCCAGAACTTTTGATCGTAGAGGTTGAATGGATAAATCATATTTTTCTTATTAATTCATTTATTGACATTTTAAATAACATCACGAATATGGAGATAGAATCTCTTCAAATCTCTGTTTTTAATTCTTTTAGGTAGACACTCATCTTAAAGTTTGTTTACTCTGTTCAGTATATATAACCTCAGTACCTAAAATGTAGTATCTCTTAAACAGTGGACACTATAAATATTTCAAAGAATAAACATATTAGGTTGGGGATATAGCTCAGTAGTAAAGCTTTTACCTCTTATGTGTCAGGTCCTGGGTATAATCCCCAGCACTGCAAAATAAAAACAGATACTCCCAAAAGAAATGAATGTTGTCTCTTACTCCCTTTTGCTTTTTTTTTTGTTGTTGTTTTTTAAGAATTTTATTATTTTAATGTTGATTTATTTATTTTTGTTTTATATGCATGATTGTATTTCCTGCATGTATGTAAGTATACCCCTGTCATGCAGTGCCTGTGCAGGACAGAAGAGGGCATCCCTGGAACAAGAGTTAGAGACAATTGTTAGCCGTCATGTGTGTGCTGGTATTTGAATCCAGGTCTTCTGCAAGAGCAGTCAGTGCTCTTAACTGCTGAGCCATCTCTCCGGTCCCTAAAAATGTATTTATTTTTATTTTATGTGTATAAGTGTACTTGTGTCATGTAATGCTCTTGGAGGTCAGAAGAGGATGTTGGATCCCTTGGAACTGGAGTTATTGGTGGTTGTTAGCTACCATGTAGGTGCTGAAAACTGAACCTGGATCCTTCGTAAGAGCAGGCAGTGCTCTTAGCCTCTGAGCTATCTCTCCTTGTTTTGTTTTTTGTTGTTGTTGTTGTTGTTGGTTTTAAAGACAGGGTCTCCCTGTAGCTCCAGCTGACCTGGGAGCTTACTGTGTAGACCAGGAGTGTCTTACTACCTGTGCTTCAAGAGTGCTGGGATTAAAGTTGTATGCTACCACTCAAACCAAGACTTGGAGATGCTTCCAATTTACTTCCTATGTCACCTTCTGTACTCCCTGGATTTTGTGCTGTAGTGCTAGAAACAAGTTTTCTCCATGTTATACTGTTGGCATCTTGAACTTTATCATTCTCCATTGCAGGGCTTCCTGAGCATCTGCCGTATAGGTTGTTTAGCAGCATCTTTGGCCTCTAATGAGTATAGATGGTCAGTAACAGCTGCCAGCTGATGACAGTAAAAAATGTTTCTAGATAGAACTAAATATCCTTGGGGAGCAAAATCATACCTAGTTGAGATCCACTGTTCCGCATGTATGGGTCTTTGTGTTTTAACTTTCTTAAGTGCTGTTGGTCACTGCCTTTTGGGAAGGGCTTATTAGAGTCTTTGTGCAGTATTGGTAGGTGTCCTGTAAACTGGGGTGAGTGCCTGTCCCTTATTCTTACCTGCCTTGGGCTCTTGCCCCTTTACTCAGTGTCTCTGTTTGCAGAGTGTAGCACTACAATTAAGAGCTCAATTACTGAATTGCATTGGGTCAGAGGGGTCTTGGGAAAATTGTCTCCTTCTTTGGGATCATATAGTCAGTCTGTTTTCTCCAGGTTGCCCTATCATCAGTGTTGCTGCTGAAGTAGTTAATCTTCAGATGATAGATAAATAAAATGTAATGTTACTGAGTGTTCCTTACCTTACATTTTCTTTTTTAAATTTTATTTATTGTTTTTACTTATGTGTATGAGTGTATTGTCTGCATGTATATAAGTGAACCCGTGTCATGCAGTGCTTGAGAAGGTCACAAGCGGGCATTGGATTCCCCTAGAACTAGTTTACAGACAGTTGTTAGTTGACATGGGTGTTGAGAGTCGAACCCAGGACCTCTGCAAGAGCAGCCAGTACCCTTAAGGGCTGAACCATCTCTCCAGCTCAGCCTTAAATGTTTGCTTTTGGGATGAGGTGGAGAGTAGAACACTAGGTCAAACACCAGCTAGAGCTGACTACGCATGTTGGCACTTTTGCTTTTTTTCTTTTCATCACTCTAGAGCTGATGCTAGGAATTTGGAAGATCTGATTTTAAACTTTGCTGGCCAGGTGACCTTGGGCAATCCTTCAGAGTAGTCAGCTGTGATAGGAAAAGTGGGACTAGTTCTTTGTCAGTATTTATTTTACTCTTTCTTATTTTTTTAAGAAAATACTTTATTCAACTGATCATGGTGGTACAAGTCTATTCTAGTACTTGGGAGGTAGAGGCAAGCAGATCTCTGTGAGATTGAGGCCAGCTGGGGCTATAGGAAG
This sequence comes from Eospalax fontanierii, assembly GCA_035773235.1. Classification (NCBI taxonomy): domain Eukaryota; kingdom Metazoa; phylum Chordata; class Mammalia; order Rodentia; family Spalacidae; genus Eospalax; species Eospalax fontanierii. Next base: position 84,867,531 of record CM069533.1, on the reverse strand, counting down.
ATTCTGTCTCAAATACCAAAAAAACGTATTTTATTCATTTTTATTTGATGTGTATGAGTGTTTTGTCTTCATGTATGTAAGTGTACCATATATATGTATGTATGTACACACACACACACACACACACACACATACATACATATAAGTGCAGCCTGCAGATACCACAAAAAGGCATTGGATTTCCTGCAACTGGACCTGTAGATGGTTGTTAGCCACCATGTGGGTGCTGGGGACCTGTGTCCTGGGAAAGAACAGCAAGTACTTTTAATTGCTGAGCCATCTCTCCAGCCCCTTATTTTGTTTTTAAGTTCTTTTTTTGTTGTTCTTTTGCTAATACCTGTTAACTGCTTACCTGTATACAATGACTCTTTCAATTGTGTGTATGTTGGGAATGAGTGGGATCTGTATATATATGCACAAGTGAAGTTCTTAAATTTTTCTTTTAAACAGGGTCTCACTTGTATCCCTGGCTGGCCTGAAACTCACTATGTAGACCAGACTGGCCTCAAATTCACAGAGATCTGCCTGCTTCTGCCTCTGCCTCCTGAGTGATGAGATTAATGACATGTGCCACCATTCCCAGCCAGAATTTATTTATTTTTTTATTAATTATGTATGTGTTTGACCCTGTATGAGTTTATCTGCACCATGTGTGTGTGCAGGTGCCCATGAAGATTGGAATAGGGCATTGAGTCCCCCAGAACTTGAATTAGAGGCAGTTGTTAGCCACCAAGTGGCTGCTACGAACTGAGCTTGAGTTTTCTGCAAGAGTAGCAAGTGCTCTTAACAACTGAGCTATGTCTCTAGTGCACAGGTTAGGTTGTGTGTTCTGCCACATTGGCTGTTGGTAGTAGCGGTACTTCTGGACTTTTTCTTTCATATTTTCCCTTTTACAAATGATTCCTTATTACCTTCTTTTCAGTTTTGTTACTTTGTGATATAACCTAAATCATTATATAAAGCATCATAAATTGCCTCAAAAGACATAACAAAATCCAGCCTCTGACAAAGATTTTGGCATATTTACCTAGGTTCAAAATGCAATATGTTGCTTTTCTCTTTTTTTAATGCTGTAGTGTTCTAAGAACCAAAGCACCTAGGCTGGATGGAATTTAGCATCAGAAGTCCTCTTTCCGTTCAGAAAGCTGTGAAGTGTATGAAGATGAAGCAGGCACCAGAAATCCTTGGCAGTGCGAATGGGAAGACTCAGAACTGTGAGGTCGATCACGAATGTTCTGTATTCCTCAGCAAAACTCAACTTTCTAACAGCCTACAAGAGGGGGTCATGCAAAAATTTAATGGCCACGATGCACTTCCCTTTATTCCAGCTGAGAAGTTGAAAGATCTTACTTCCCGTGTGTTTAATGGAGAACCTGGAGCTCATGATGCCAAATTGTGTTTTGAGTCCCAGGATGTGAAAGGAATTGGGACACCACCCAGCACTACCCCTATCAAAAATGGCTCTCCAGAAATTAAACTGAAAATCACTAAAACATACATGAATGGGAAGCCTCTCTTTGAATCTTCCATATGTGGTGACAGTGCTGCTGATGTGTCTCAATCAGAAGAGACGGGACAGAAATCGGATAATAAGGCTAGGAGGAACAGGAAGAGAAGCATAAAATATGACTCCTTACTGGAGCAAGGCCTTGTGGAAGCAGCTTTAGTGTCCAAGATCTCCAGTCCTGCAGATAAAAAGGTATTTATGTGGGAATCATTTGTATCATGTGATGGTGAATGGTGAACCTGGGCCCCACTGGGACCTGGATGTGTGGTGGTAGGTGGAAGGGGTGGGAAACGAGTCTGGTGCTGGAAGTTTATTGGCTGTTGTCCTGACTGGGTCCCATGTAGGTGATGCTCATTGAGGCTTGGCTGTTGGGTGGTTGTTGGGCCCCTAGGTATCTGGGCATTGCCTCCTTTGTGTACACAGCCACCTGTTGTGCCACTTGAGAGACCTAGAGAGATGAATTGTTCAGATTAAAATGACTAAAAAGAAGCAGAACCAGTTTCTGAATCCAGGTCTGTCACTTCATGTCCTTGTTATATCTGTTCTTTTCATGGGTCCCACCTTCCTGACAGCTTTGGCTCACTAATCAGTGAAAACACATGAAACCTAGAGTGAGATTTAAGTCTGTGCCATGCAGAAGTGCTACTGTCATCCTTCCCCAATATACTATTGTCTACTTGGGGTCCCTTCAAGGTCTTCTAGCAGATGGTCCTCTTAATTGAGTTGTGTTGCATGCTTCCCTGCCTTTGGTTCTTAGTGCTAAGCTCAGCCCTTTGCATGTAAGTGAGCATGTGCTGTTCATTCATTAAAGGCTGAGGAGGAAAGCCCCAACTTTAGGTAGAACATGTGACTCTCTTGTTCTGCTAGGGTTTGTGTTACTAGTGACTTAAAGTAACCTGCAGGGTGGTCACAGTGCTTCAGTACTAGTGTGGACTGTATGAAACAGCCAAGGGACCTTGGCTTTGGCAAAAAAAAGTAGGGACACTGGACAGATCTGCTCATAGGCTGGTGCCTAGAGGGTGCTGGGTTCCTGTTGGCCTTCAGCTGCAGCTACTGGTATCCCAGGAGGAGTTGGGAAAGATTGGCAGCGTCATGAAAGTTGGAATATTTAGTTTAAAATTGTAGTTGTGAATTTTTGTTCAGGATTGCCACAGATGAAGAACAATTGGAATGTCCTTAATTCTTAAGACTATGAAGCACTTTAAGGGTTTAAAAACAGGTTTTGAGGAGTGGTTCCACACTCTTCCTAATGTAATTCTAAAGGTAAATCTTTTCTTTTTTCTTCTTCCTCCACTCTGTCTTCCCTCCTCCCCTCCGTCTCTCCCTCCCTTCCTTCCTTCTGTCATTATGTAGCCCTAGGTAGCCTAGCCTAGAACTGTCTGTAGACCAGATTAGCCTGGAATTCATAGAAACCCACCAACCTATGCCTCCTGAGTGCTGGGATTAAAGGCATGTGCTATAGTGCCTGGCCCAAAGGTAAATCTTAAAAGACCAGAATAGTAGCCTGAACTGATTGGGAAGATTTTGAATGTCCCTGTGGCTATAGTGATCCTTATGCTTTCACAGCAGGAGAGGCTTGTGAGTATTGTCAGAAACCTGGCTTTTCTTCCTAGTTCTGATTTGGTTAGAACATGAGGAAATTCCTCTCTACCTACATGGTGGGGTAAAACAGTTGCTGTGCAATCATACGAGTGCTTACATTGGTTGAAAGTGTATAATATGTGTCTTCCAGCCCTCACTGCTTATAATAGCCAATGAGATTTGAGGATTATTATCCAGCTAGAGAACAGAACCCAGGGTCATGGAGGAATTACTCTTGGGGAAGGTGGTCAGCTTGCCCATGTTCCAGAGATGGGGACAATGTGAGGTTCAAGGAGCTTTGAGTACTCAGAACACTTGGGTGCAAATTGCTGGGCCCTGTGGTAGGATGAGGGTCCCTTTCTTAGCACAGGGGGTCATGTGGGTGGGGTACATGTTTTCAAAAACTTATCAGATATGTGGCTGGTGTAGAGGACAGTATAGATTTTGGGGTTCTGTGAATAAAGCACCACCACAGACTGTCCCATCAGGCCTAGAAAATAGATTTATGGAGTTCTTTGTAATGTTGAACACTCACTGTGCCAGGCACTGCGATGTTTTTAGGTGAGGGTGAGAGAGAGCAGTTGTAATAAAGTGATATTGAAGATGGAATCTAAAATGCATGGAAGGGAGTATGCTCCTGAGGATTGAATTCAGGACATATACTCAGTAGTACTAATGAGCCATACCTCCAGCCCTTTCCATGAGTGATTTGAACCTTCAGCCTCATCAATACTTGAGCTTTTATAGATAGAAGGCTACATTTAGGGATAGTTACTGGGTATGTTAATATTTGTCTTTGATTGTTCACTTTCAGATTCCTGTTAAGAAGGAGTCCTGTCCAAACACTGGCAGAGACAGAGACCACTTGTTGAAATACAACGTGGGTGATTTGGTATGGTCCAAAGTGTCGGGTTACCCTTGGTGGCCTTGCATGGTTTCTGCTGATCCACTCCTTCACAACCATACCAAACTTAAAGGTACTACATTTTTGACTATTTTTTCACTGTCCTCTTCTGTGCCAAACCTTTCTAATCTGTGACTTCTTTCTCATGCTTTGTAAGGACCCTTACTAGCCACTTTTGTAGCTTTGCCCAAGGTGGGTGACTAGTTCAGATGTGATACATTCATCTCACAAATGTATGCTTCATCTTAATGAACTAGTGCTAAAAGAGAAAGTCTTTACCTTGTATTATCTCTAAATTTTGTGACAAAAATTATATAGTGACTACTTATTTCAAAATTAGTATTTTATAATAAATTAAGTTGACCATGGGTTCATATACACAAGATATATACACGAATGCTATTTGCACATATTTGTGAGGGTATGAAAGCCTATGTGGATATCATAGGAAGACACTGAGTGTTTTGCTCTATCACTGTCTGCCTTCTTCCCTTGAGACAGTCTTTCATGGATTTTGCAGCTAGGCTGACAGTCAGCAAGCCTTTGAGATCCTCTTGTCTTTGTTCTTACAGCACTGGGCTTATAGGCATGTCTGGCCATACCCAACTTCTTAAAGAATGTGGTGTGTGTGCGTGTGTGTGTATGTGAGATGGTCTCTGTATAGCCCTGGCTAGCTTCAGACTCACAAAGATCTGCCTACCTCTTAAGCACTAGGATTAAAGGTGTGTATCACCACGCCTAGCCTGAGTGAATCTTCCTTTTTTAAGTTTCTCTGTTCTTCTTTCCAAAAGCTGTTATCTGGGTATGGAACCTCTTAGACTGACCCTGTCAGTTTCATAGAAGAATATGATTCATATTAATCTTTTTCCACTCTCTAGGAGATTTTTTTTTCCTCATCCAGAAAAGGCTATTTTGTGTGAGTGTGTGTGTGTATGTAAATTTTGTATTGAATTTTTGTGTGTTCATACAGAATATCTTAATCATCTTTATAATCCCTTCCTCATTGGTACCTTCCCATACTCTCCCCTCCCCCCCATTCTGTCATTTGTGTTAAGGCCACTCCAGTCAAGTTAGTGTCCCCAAATGTCTCTCAGTGCAAGTTCATCCACTGAGGTCTAGTAAGCCTATCTAGAGTCCCTCCCTTTGAGAAATCATCTCTTCTTCACCCTGCAGTAATCAACTGCCAGTAGTTCTTTGGCTAAGATTGAGGCCTGTTGTCTATTTCCAGTTTTGTGCTGGGTTTTTATCTGAGTTTGTATGGGTCTTGTGTGTGCTGTCAGCATTGCTGTAGGTTCCTATAAGCAAAGTCCCAGGAACCTGTAGGACTTTTTATTTCCATATATCATGTACCTCCTCTTCTGGCTCTTAAAATCTTTCTGTTCTTTCTTCTGCAGTGGTCCCTGAGCTCTGGGTTGGTGGAATTTAATATAGGAGTCCTGTCTAAGGACCCATACTCTGCAGACTCTTATTCTCTATGCTTTGGGCATTTGTGTCCTTTTGTGTTCATGGCGCTCTGTTGCATGAGGGAGCTTCGTTGATGAGAGTTGAGAGATGCATTAGTGTTCTCTCTACCCCTTGTTCCACCATGTTCTGTGAGCCTTAGGTGTAGAGGTTGCCTTGTAGATGTGTCACTTAGGCTGGGCAATTCACAAACAATATCTGTGTTTGACCAGTTGTGGTACCCTGTAATAGTCTCTGTCTGTTGCAAGAAAAACTTTGATGAGTGGTGACTGGGATACTTGTCTGTAAATATAGGGTCCATATTTTGCATATAGTAAGAAATGACATGTGTCTACGAATGTGACAGCCTTGGGGTTTTCTCTAAGATACGTGATCTCTCCAGTCATGTGTATTTGGCTAGGTTTACAGTACCACACATGAGTTTCCTCCGATTGAGTGGGCTTTAAGTCCAATTAGGTAGCTGTTGATTGCCCTCAAGATAAAAGTGCCACTACTGCCCCAATATAGTTCGTTGTGCCGGTCATTGATGTGATTATTAGGTCTTAAAGCTGGGATTGTACCATCGATTGATGGTTCTCCCTTAGCAGCTTGCACAGTGTCCTTTAAAACTATGAGAGCTGGCCTTCAGGTGAGGTGGTTTCCAGGTCAGTTTCAGCTCCATTGCTCCAAATCCTGTGTCTGAAGTATGTCTTGTCTTCAGCAATAGGGTCTTACCTTCAAGTTCTGGGAGGCAATCAGGGGCTAAGGGGAAATGAGAGGCAATAGTCTGAGTAATTTTGGGAATCTCTTGAACTACCCTGTTGAGCAACTCAAAAGGAGGTTTTTCCTGTCTGGCACTGTTTTTTTTTTGTTATGTAGCCTTCAGCTATGCACATGGACTCACATAGAGATATTGTCTGTGTAATATTTTTTAGGTTTTTGAACTAATATGATTCCCTCTGGGTTTTCATACTAGCTAGGCATTTTTTATCTCTCCCCTCTCTGTCTAACCCTCTCTCTGTACCCTCCCCAGTTAAAGTATTCCCATTTCCCCATTTCTCCCTTAATAACTATCTCCTGTAGTTCCCCCTTTCTTGAGCTCCTTCGTCTTTTACCCCTATAGTTCATTTTTAGCCCCCCCTTCTTCCCTCCCATTTAAATACCCCATTTTGCCCATTTCCTCTTCAGTAACACTCATCTCTTACTGTTCTCTCTCAGTTTCCTTCTTTCTTTCTCTTACCTTCCTGGTTCCTTTCCATTTTCCTGGTTCATGCAGTTATCTCAGGATACATACTCACTTATAAGGATTTGGTGCTAGGATCCACAAACAAAGGGGAACATACGTCGTTTGTTTTTCCTGAGTCTCTGTTATTTCACTTATTATAACAGTTTCTAGTGAAAAGACTTTTTTTTATTCAAGTAACTGCAAATAGAAAACTAGAGGGGGAGCCCCAGACTGGGACAACAGTGTAGCTTCTATACCCTTTCTGATCAGATTCCTTGAGGTGATAGGTAATCTAGCCTTCTCTCCCCAGCTCCCCTTCCCTTAGGCTATCTTGTGGGAGGAAATGCAGGGGAGGTGATGAGGATGAGTTTTTGCCCTGGTAGCAATAGCAGTGGTGGGTGTCTAAGAATGATCATTGAACAAAAAATAAACCCAACTGTCCAAAGGTCATTTGTGAGCCGAGGAAAAGATGAACCAGAATCTTGGTAGGTGGTGGTGAGGGGGGGCAGAACTAACTCTTTATTAGTGCCCTACTGCAGGAAGTAGGGAGGTGAGGAAATTCCCCCAACCTTCCTTAGGTGGCTCAGAGCTCACCCTGGTGGCTGTCACTGCACTAGGTACCAGATCCCAAGTGAGGGCAAAGTGGGTTGGCCCCCAACACCTGTCCTACTTCCTGTAGCCCAAAGTGCTTACTCCACCTAATGCAGGTATTAGGTAAGGTGAGGTGGAAGTGGTGGAGAGCCCCTCTGGTAACACTTCAGTTGGGGACCATCCTGGGATCTAAAGCATTTTGTACTGGCCACACCTGCTGCTGCCAACTGTTAGTAAATGGGATTTGTGAGAATGAGATAGAGCTGTGGTCCCTTCTTAGGTCCCTCTCCAGGGAAGCTGGGAGAGCAAAAGGGGCCTTCAAACCAAGAGCCCAAGGGAGAGTTGTAGTGGGACAGACTGCAGTTACATGGGAGGTTAGCTTTGTCTGGAGAGGGCAAGTGCTTGTGGGGATGGCACCAGACTAAACTAAAAATCTGCTTTCCAAGGAGGGTAAGGGGTGAGAGACTCCACAGAGCCTGAAGCTGGTACAGTAATGTGTGGTAGGGGCCAGGAGGGACTTGGAAGTAGAGCGTGCACTCCCAGGAGAAAGCTGCTCCTTGCTGTCCAGGGAGGCAGCTGAGGCTGTGTGGTCACTGTTCTTCTGAGGACTCCTGCAAGATGCCCTCTTCTTCCTCCAGTTTTTTGAATCTACCCCTTAGTTTCCTCCATGGAGCTATGGTAGTTTTCTGGGTGGCACCTTTATTTTTGCTCCCTTTTGGTGGGCCCCAAGGTATCTTCAGTGTTGGCACTTCACTGGGTTCCTTTGTTGGCTGTTTATGTGCCCTGCCTCAGACCGGATTTCGAGCTTGACTTGCTCATCTTCTGTCTCTATAGACTGGATGGCTGGGATGCCCCGAGCTTGGCCACCAGCCTACAGTGTTCACTTGGGGAAGCAAGGGTGCTGGGTGCTGGGCTGGCCTGGTTCCACTGCAACCACTGCTGGTAGCAAATGCAGATGCCTTCTTGGAGCTATGCCAGCACCAGAAATAGCCATGGATTGGCGTCCTAATTAGACACCCTAGGAGATTTCTTAGGCTTTCTTGATGAAATTTATTTTCATATTTTATTTCAAAATTCTAATACCTGCTGGATGTGGTAGTGCACACCTTTAATCCCAGCACTTGGAAGGCAGAAGCAGGCAGATATGTGAGATCAAGGCCAGTCTAGGCTACATAGTAAGTTCCAGACCAGCTGGAGTTATAGGGAGACCCTGTCACCAAACCAAACAAAACACAGTTTGAAGAAATGGCTTAGCATTTAAGAACACTTGCTGTTTGATTCCTTACACCCAAATGGCAGCTAATAACCACTGTACTCCAGTTCTGGGGGATCTGACACCCTCTTCTTACCTCTACGGGCATTGTATGACACAATACCCTTAAATGCAGGCAAAACACTCATATATTTAAGATAGTAATAAAAATAAACTTAAGATAATAAAAATAGGGGTTGGAGAGATAGCTCAGCGATTAAGAGCACGGACTTCTCTTGCAGAGCACACCCAGGTTTGATTCTCAGCACCCACATGGTGCTAACAACCATCCATAACTCCAGTTCCAGAGAATCCTATACCCTCCTCTGACTTCCGAGGCATTGTATAATACCGGTCCACTTACAAACATGCAGGAACAGAACTGGAGAGATGGCTCAGTGGTTAAGAGCACTGGCTGCTTTTGGAGAGGACCTGGGTTTGATTCCCAGCACCTACGTGGCTAGCTGACAACTGTCTATAACTCCAGTTCTGGGGGTATCCAATGGCATTTTCTGACTTCTGCAGGCATTGCATGACACTGGTGAGCTTATATAGATGCAGGCAATGCACTCATACACACTAAATAAATAATAAATATTTTTAAAAAGATAATAAAAGTTATAAGAAATAAAAGTATTAAGAAAAAAACACCAAAACAGGTGTTTTTCTGTTGCATGTTTTCTTTGCCTTGCAGTTTTATATCTGATTCTGCAAAGCATGACCACAGACCTCCTGTGTTTTAGTTTGTATAGTACACTTCTTGGTCCTGGGTCCTTGTGTTCTGCTTGTGTGTCAGCATAGCATTCAGAGCTTTGACCATGAAAGAAAAACTGACACCTGGGCTGCTTTTGCTTAGAGGGTTGGACTCAATGTGAGCCACTTACTGAAGGAGTTTTTGAAAGATGTAGCGAAGAGGTTTTTTTTCTCTGAATGCTTTGTTATCCAGTAAGTTTCCTTTGGTTTTCTATAGCCAGTTCTGTGCACTGAAGGGGCAAGAGATCTGTCTCCCTCCTCTTGGCTTAGAAATCTGCTTTTGGCTGACTGAACTATATTCTGCTAACCCTCGTTCAACCTCAACAAAATCTGAAGGATTGGGGACCAGTAGTTTCTTTGCTCATTCTTCTGGCTGCATTGAAAGATATTTCTTCCTGCAGCTAACAGTGACATCAGGGGATATCTGAAGGGGTCTGCTGTGATTATAGCTGTTTTTAGAGGCTCTGAGCGCTTTTATTCTAAGATCTGTAAGTAAGGGTTAGCCAGATGGTCAGTCAGTAGAGGTGAGGACTGGAATCCAGCTTTTTATTGCTGTTCAGTGTTCTTTGTGAAAGTGTCCTTTTGCTGGTGTCTTTTCTGGTCCTACCGTTCTGAAATCGTAAGACATCGAGAAGGGGAGGAAGGAGTGTGCTTAGTCTCTCCGTGTCTACTCTGTGTCTTCTCTGCACTTCTAGTTAGTGAATTTTTCCTCCTAGGCATAGGGTATATTGAGGAGGGGTAGGTAGGATTCATTTTGAGATTAATAAGCTCAAACAACACCAAGAAAACTTAATTTCAAAGCAGTAGATTTGCTTAGTTTCATCCTAAATTCTAATGTTCATGTTCTAACTTTTTACTTTTAAAATTAGGACAGAAAAAGAGTGCACGCCAATATCACGTACAGTTCTTTGGTGACGCCCCAGAAAGAGCTTGGATATTTGAGAAGAGCCTTGTTGCTTTTGAAGGAGAAGAACAATTTGAAAAATTATGCCAGGAAAGTGCCAAGCAGGCACCAACAAAAGCTGAGAAGATCAAGGTGATAGATGTTCCTCTAGTGTGGTTTTAAACTAGAATTTTAACTCTTACTAAGTTTATTTTATTTGACCTTTATGCTTTAAATGGCTTCCGTTTGTCATTTACTAAGTTTATTTTATTTAGCCTTTATGGATGCTTTAGATGGCTTCCGTTGTCATTTACTTTTACCAAAGTATGATATTTTTCTTTTACTTATTTGATGACCTCCAGAAATAAGTTTTCTACTTTGATTTCCTTTCATAGATTACATTAGCTAAAGCTATTAGAGTTGATTTCTAACATAAAGAAACAGTAATTTTCAGCTAGTTATATCTAAAACTTGTTAGCTGGTTTTTATAGTTTTTCATTTCTAAACTTAAAAAAGTGTCTTTGAATGGGTTACTTTTTTGTTATGTAATAAAGTTTACAATGTCTTTATTTTTTTCTAGCTGTTGAAACCCATATCAGGGAGATTGAGAGCTCAGTGGGAAATGGGCATTGTTCAAGCAGAGGAAGCTGCGAGCATGTCAGTGGAGGAGCGGAAAGCCAAGTTCACATTCCTCTATGTGGGAGACCAGCTGCACCTCAATCCTCAAGTGGCTAAGGAGGCAGGCATTGCTGCAGAACCTTTGGGAGAAATAGTGGACTCTTCAGGGGCCAGTGAAGAAACTGCTGCAGACCCTAGGTCCATGAGAGAAGAGGGTATTCCCATGAAGAGAAGACGAAGAGCTAAAAGGTCTAGTTCTGCTGAGAACCAAGAGAGTGACCCTGGCACAGAAAAGAGTACTCCTCAAAAGATGGCAGAGGCCGATTCCAAGAGAGGAGTAGGCTCTCCTCCTGGGAGGAAGAAGGCTATGGCTTCTGTTCCACGGAACAGGAGGGGAGATGCAGCATCCCAGTTTTTGGTCTTCTGTCAAAAGCACAGGGATGAGGTCAGTACTTTGATGGGTTCTGAGTGGTTTCATGCTACAGAATTTCCAAATTTGAGGGACACCCCTTTCAGTGCAGACCCCTGAGTCTCTTGGCCATCTGCTTAAGCCTTGTTTAGGTTCTATATGTTGTACTGTACTTGGGGACCAGACACTTTGAGCTTGGGGAGCAGGACACTTGTCTTGGTAGTCTTAGTTGCTATTATGTTCCTCCGAAATGCATGCGAGATAACAGCAGCATTAGGACATGGGTTTCACTAGGCCATTCTTTGGTGGAAGCTGAGCTTATCCTTGACCTCCAGTTTCTACTGAGCATTTTTTTTTTTCATATGGGGCATGCTTACTTAGAAAGATGGTGAATTTATTAGTGATGAGTATGTTGAAGATTTATTTCCATAATATTTAAAAGGATAGTAATATATCAATGATTAAGTCATCCAAATAGCTTTTTTTATGAACTACATAATCTTTTGGTGCATAGGACTCATTTCCATTTTAAGGAACTGAAACTCCATATAGTCTTCAGAATATGAAGTCTATTCAAATATGAAGTGTCTATTGTAGTGTTGCCTTTAATTTTACTTTCTTGGGAAGTCCAAATCTATATAATGATTAAAGTCACCAATAAGAGAGAGTATCTGAGGGCTAGAGAAATGGTTTAGCAGTTAAGAGTATCTGCTGCTCTTGTAGAGGACCTATGTTCAGTTTCTGTTATCCCTGTGGTGGCTCACAATCATCTGTAACTCCAGTTCCAAGGAATCCGATGCCCTTCTCTGGTCTCTGAGGATACCAGCCTATGCATGTGATGTACATACATATAGGCAGGCAAGCACTCATACACATAAAATAAAAAAATAATATATCTTTAAAAAAATGAAAGAAAAATAGTATCTGGGCTAGCAAGATGGATCAGTGGGTTAAGGCACTTTTGACTTGAGTTTGATCCTTGGAATCTACATAGTCAAAGGAGAGAATGGACATCTGCAAGTTGTCCTCTGACTTGAACCTGTACATCATGGCACATATGTTCCCACATATAAAACACACACACAGGTGCCCTAAATAAATAAGAATAATAATTTTTTTTTTTCCAAGAAATACTATCTGTTTCTCAGACTTTGTCCATAGATGTTTAACCTGTAGCTGTTTTTTGGTAGGCAGCATGGCACAGTGCAAGATCCTGAGGGATTTGAGGAGATGAGTAACCCGATGGTTGTGGGTATTGCAACAGATCTGTGGACCATGGTATTTTTGTTCCCTGCACATGAGCTGGGAAGTCTTCCAGAGAAAACATTTGAATGATGTCTTGAGGAGAGACTTGTAGACACCCTGGGCTTGGTGATGCATAGCTATAATCTCAGCACTTAGGATGCTTGAGGCAGGAGGATCATGAGTTTGAGACTAGCCTGGGCTATATAGGGAAACCCTGTCTAAAAAAATAACTAGAAGGGCTTTTCTCAGGAATCGAAGGCTGGTTTAATATTAGAAAATAAGTTAATTGTAACTTTCAGTGTAGCAGAGTAAGTGATTGATGATGGAGAAAAAAGCAGTTGGTAAAATTTGGTGCTTTCCTTTTTTTAATATAGTGTCAAGGTGTATCTCAGACTGGTCTTGACTTGCTATGTAGGCATGGCCGCCCTTGAACTTGGCGTTCTTTTTACTTTTGCCTTCCTTCCCTTTATTAAAAATAGTAGAAAACAACTTCGTTAATCCTCTGAAAGGTATCTGTCAGATTTTTAACAAGGATCCTTATCTGTTGATGAAACTTTAAAATTCTCTTCAAAATCACAGTGTGGCTCATTAGCAGTTATTGAGCATTATTTTGAACACACTGCTATTTTAGGGTAAGCAAAAGAAATAAAAAGAGAGTTGTTATTGCTTGTCTCTGCAGAAGCAGAGAGCACTGGAGAGTTCAGCAAAGTTAGTAAATGTACAACTTAATAATAGGAAATGTGATGTTAAAAAGATGCCATTGATAGGAAAAAACAAAAATATAAGGTACTGGGGAATAAATATTACAAAATGTGTGTATTACTTTGGAGAAAAATAATTGACATTTTAACAGGCCTAAATACATGGGATATATTCAAATATAGGAAGATTCCATTTTCTGGGGTTGTCAGTTCCCTTTATGAAGATCTATAAATCAAGGCTGGAGAGATGGCTCAGTGGTTCAGAGCACGGTGGTAGCTAAAAATCATCAGTAACTATAGTTCCAGGGGATCTAATGCCTTCGTCTGACTTCCATGGGTATTTCATGACACAGGTGCACTTACACACATGCAGCCAGTGCACTCATGCACATAAAGTAAAAATAAAATAATCTATAAATTCAGTACAATTACAATAAAATTCCTACTAGACATTTTTGTATACTTTATGAGTGGGTGCCAGTATGACCATATTCGAAGAGATGTTGCATCTGAAGTCTTGGACTATGTCATAGGAAGTTCTGTTATTAAAGCAGTGATATTCTTGCTGCAGACATGCAGACTGTCCAGAAACTGACTCTTGAACATGTGGAGATTGGTAGGAAAGAGTTGCAGAATAGTTGGGTGGGATGGCTATGCTGGAGTGGGGGATTCTGGGATTCTGGGTGATTTAAATACAGCCAGCATGAAAGAGGACCTTTGCCACCTAAGGAGAGGAATGGATTTCCTAAATAAGCCAAACTGATTACAGATTGTGAAAGAACTATTTAAAATGCAGACTATGTGTAAGAACACTATACACAATTGAAAGGATAAGATTTGTGGCCAAAATCTCTTGAGGGACAAAAGGCAAAGGCTGTGAAAATGGCAATTTATAGAAAAGCCTCAATGAATGATAAGGACGTGAAGTGTTGCTCAGTCCCACACATTAGCAGGGAATTGGAGATTGATGTCATGATGAAATGGAATTTTATAGTCCATCACTCAAGCAGTAGTGAACTTGGAACTATTTGGGGGCTGAGAAGATGAGCAGAATAGGAATTCTTTACAATGGTGGTGGTGGGGTCCATTTATCAGACCTGTTTTTTGAGAGAAATTTAGCAATGTCTAGTGAAATGGATGTGCTTTCTTTCTGTTCTGTAATTCCACTCCTAGATAAATAAATAGAGTAATAAATAAATAGAGTAATTTTGCCCATACCCAAGGAAAGCACCAAATATTCAAAACTAAAATGTTGTCAGTGAGTGATAGTTCTGGTATGTTTCTACAGCATGCTGCATATCAGAGTGAATTTGGTAGAAGTGGAAGAAGAAAGCAAGTTGCTGAAGGATACACAGATCCTGTTGCTTATACAAAGTTTGAAGTATACGACATACCCACTATTTAGTTGTGCCTACCTTGCTACCTATGTCCGTCAGAAAGAGCAGTTGAGACGATATATGCCTTTGTCCAGGAGCCAAGTGTACCCAAAGAATTGTTAACACCTAGTAGGAAACCATGGTCAACGCTACAGTTAGGTTTTGTGTTTTTGTTTTGAGACAGTCTCTCTGTAGCTCCAGCTGGCCTGGAACTCACTGTGTAGACTAGACTGGCCCCCATTTCATAGAAATCCACCTGTGTCTGCCTTTGAGAGCTGGGATTAAAGGCATACACCACCATGCCTAGATACATTTGAAGTAATACAAAGCATCCAGCAGTGTGTGGATGGTCACCATGGCAGATGGGAGTGTATGATGATAAACGCTGAATGGATACCACCAGTATTTGACAGCTGAACTGGGCCACACTTGATCAGGAGCTGTGTGCCCTCATGCACTGGAAGCTGGGCAGGGCTATACCAGAGGACTGTCCAGCCAGTCTCATTCCAGTGTGTGTTCTAGGCTGCTTCCCTGGGGTCTGTCCACAGAAAGGTGGTTACTTAAGAATCTAGACTACTGCTCAGGGAACACCCTGTTTGCTTTTGGGGACCCAGGTTGATCTCAGACAGCCCTTGTAGTAAGAAATGTGTTGAAATTGAAAGCCTAGATTGGTATCCTACTGAGAGCAATGTAGACCAAGGTGAAGGTGCACATTTAAGAGTTTGCTTGTGTCCCAGCAAGACCTCCTCCACCCAAGCATGGAACTGTTGCTGTGAGGCCCGTAGGGCTTTTCATGCTGGGTCAGGTACTGGTCAGGAAAGGATGGTTAGGATGTTTGTGTGATTGTTAGCCTGATATTATTATAGATGTGTAATAGTTCTATAGGGCAGCTGTCTAACCTTGAATCTGGGACCCGCCCCCAAATTCCTTTTTGTTGTTTCTCTTCTTTGAGGAGTAGTGATGTCCCCAAAGTTGTTTTTAAAATTTTTTAAATTATTTATTAGTGTGTGTGTGTGTGTGTGTGTGTGAGAGAGAGAGAGAGAGAGAGAGAGAGAGAGAGAGATGAATGTGAGTACAGAAACATGTGGAGATCCCGAGGACAACCCTTAGGAGTTCGGAGTTGGTTCTTTCCTTACATTGTGGGCTCTGAAAATCAAATTCTAGTCATCAGGCTTGTGTGGCAAGGGTTTGTACCTGTTGAGCCATCTTGCCAGCCCTGAAGACTTTTAAAAAATTTGGTCTTGGATTAGCTAAGGGCCAGCTCTTGAGGCATAGAGTGTGTGGCAAGGGTTTGTACCTGTTGAGCCATCTTGCCAGCCCTGAAGACTTTTAAAAAATTTGGTCTTGGATTAGCTAAGGGCCAGCTCTTGAGGCATAGAGTCAGGTGATGGACCCTCTTTTTCTAGGATTATTGGATAGAAGACCAGGACTGTTGAGGACATTTGTTTGCCACTTGCTGATATTTGTGTGCATGTGTATATGAATATGAGTGCACATGTATACATGTGTTATTATTGTATATGAATGTATGATGGGTGTGGGTGGGCAGTTATGCCATGGTGTACCTAATGGAGATTAAAGGACAGCTTTGTGGATTTGGTTCTCTCTTTCTATCTTTACATGGGTTCTGGTAACTGAACTTAGTTTCTGATTTTTCAGCCCTTAAGAAATATAAAACTTCATGAACTTCTTGAAATAAGTGGTGGATGAGAATAGGTTGCAGAGCTTACTCAGTTTGTCCTTGTGATTATTCTCTTTTAGTGCCTCTGGAATTGAGCAGCCCATTAGAAACCCATAAAAAACCTTTGAAATACAGATGTCAGACACTGGATTGAATTTGGTCTTGGGCAGGATCTAAACACCATAGACTTTAACTCTTAGGGTTATTGCTGTTTCCAACAAAAGTTGAAGGCCACTAATCAGACATTACTGTGCACGTGAACCACCCAGAAGACTTGTGAAAATGTTGATTCCTGGTTGGTAGGAAGGGCCATTCTTAGACCATTTCATTGGTACTGATCCTTAGTCAGTGTCAGTCAGCCTATTGACTGTGTGTAGATCAGTTAGTTGTCTTTGTGCTAGCCTGTCTGGGAAAAAAATTGAGACTTACTTGTTGGTAGATTGTCTTTACAACTTGTCCATGATTTAGACTGAAAGATGGAGTGTGACAACTGTAGCTGGTAAGGAAACCAAGAGCTTGCTCTGCTACTGCTTTTTCAAAGGTGCCTTAACTGTGACTGAACAGTTAATGACAGTGATTTGGGAAAAAAAATTTTTTTCTTTTCTTACCATTTATTATTATTTTCACTTAAAAGTTTTTAGTGAATCACAGCATCAGTCCTGTGCTACTTTTGTTTGAAGCTTTTCTGTGACATAATTCTGTGATATGGGAATAAAAATACCACACAATCCTAAAGGGCCATGCATCTAATCCTGTGTAAGTAATAGTGAAAGTCTGTGTAGACTTCTTATTGCTCCCCTTTCTCTGTTCATAGGTTGTTGCTGAGCACCCAGATGCTTCAAGTGAGGAGATTGAAGAATTGCTTGGATCCCAGTGGAATATGCTCAACGAAAAGCAGAAAGCACGCTATAACACAAAATTTGCCCTAGTGACCTCTGCCCCGTCTGAAGAAGACTCTGGTAAACATACAACTGTGCATATGTCTTCTGTTTGGGTGTGATGTATGGTGTGTTGGCCACCTGACCAGATCACCACACAGCAGTGACTGCTTGTGGTCACTCCCTATCTCCAGAGCAGTTCTGCTTGAGCTTCTGTGGCCTGAAGGACCCTCACTCTTCACATGGAGCAACCATTCTGGAGTTCAAGGGATGGTGTGGGAAAGGGGAAGAAGGATGGAAAAGAGCATGTGGATCCAGGCTTAGTGGTGCGGGTTAGGCCAGAGCAGTGCAGTTCTTGGCCTGTTTAAGAGCTTGCAAGTGAGAAGGTGGCTAGATCGACTTTAAACTTGAGTGTCTTTTGGTGCTTTTTTTTTTTTTCAAAAAAATATTTTAAAATTTATTTTATTTATTGAATTTTTCTAATTTACATACAATGTAATTTTATGGTCTTTACATCCCTTCTCCTACCCACACCTCTTATTGCTCCTGCTCAATTTAATATACTCTATAGAGTCTGTTATTCCCAACTGTCCTTCAGTATGGGTCCATCCACTGGAGGCCGGTTAATCTATCAAGGTCCTGTCCTTGAAATAGACTGTCTCTGAAACCATCAGTTGCCATGGTTTCTTTAGGTTGGGTTGGAGTTTCTTACCTACTTTTTTAGGTCTGTGCTGGAATTTTGTCTGGTTTGAGCTTGCATGGGACTTGTGCATGCCATTGCCATTACTGTGCTTTTGGTACTTCTTAGGCTTTCAGGTTAAAAAATAGAGGCATATGCCTTTATCCCAGCACTCAGGAAGCAGAGGTAGGTGGATTTCTGAGATCAATGTCGGCCAGGTCTACATAGTGAGTTCCACACCAGCTAGAGCTACAGGGAGACCTGTCTCAAAAGAAAACAAAAGCAAAATTAGAAGGCCTTCTCCTTCCCCCATTCTACTTTGGTTTGAACTGTGGCAAAATGAAGAAGACCTAATACTGTAGGACTTGGAGGAAATTTGTAACAGTGGCCAGCTTTGTGATGTGTGAGGATTTGGGCACATAGCTGTGAAAAACTCATGTTAATGTTAAAAATAAGTGTGGCCTGTTTGAGTATTAATTTAAAATACAGAATTGGGCATGGTGGTTCATGCCTTTAATTAACCCCAAAAGGTGGATCTCTGTGAGATTGAGGTTGGCCTAGCTATATAATTAGTTGAAGGCCAGCTATATTGCTTAAGGTTCATCATTGAATTTTGGAAGTGCCAAGTGTAAAGGAGACCAAGGCATACTAGCTGCCCTAGAGGAGCAGCCAGGTATTAGATTGTGACTGGTAGCCCTACCCACAGAGGTTCTCATCTTAATTTAGGCCTGTTTCTGTGAGATCAGCACTCCAAGTCTGCTCATTATATTGAGTGAATTTTGTTCAGTTTGCTCAGTGCTTATTCAGATTCTACAATTTAAAATAGCAAGGACGTTTGGGCTTTGTGGACTTTCTTTAAAAGGCAATTTATCGCACACTGTGTTAGTATACTAAATCCAGAGAGGTGTTTCTTTTGAATGCCTGGTATACTTAAGGAGCCAGCATTCCTGAAGCCTGTAGCTTACCCTAAAGAGTAAGTGTACATTTGATTATGTGAATCATGTTTTGAGGTTTAGTGTTGTCCCTGAACCCTCAATAGAGATGAGTGATGATGGGTTTCTGCCTTTTCCTGGCTTCCAAATGACCTTGGGACTGATGTAAAGATGTTTTCAGTGTCAGCAGTTCTACCACCTCAGTGTTGGGAACTCAGATGCCAATAGCACTTGTTTCTGTAGAAAGGACTGTGCTCCATCCTAGGTAAAGAGGGTTGTACTCTAGGTGTTTATGGATTTGGTGGTCATAGCTAAGAAAGTAAACCAACCGATTTCTAGCAAGTGTGGCTGGGTGTACCATAAGGTACTTGTGACTTCAGTTGCTGAGCAGCTCTTGCTGGCCATGACTCTGCACATTTCTTCTTATTTAGCCTTTGCAGATATCTCACAGTGATCTAGTGAGTAGTGGAGACTAGTGAGGAGTTTGCTGAGGCTTGCTGATACTAGCCTAGAGCTGACTCTGGCTGCTTGATTCCTTCAGAAGTAACTTAAGGCCCAGACCTGAGGGGCAGCCCTTTGCAAATGTTGGCACCCAAGGCATGGATATTTAGGCTTCTTTCTGAGACCTACTGCGGCGAACGCCTCCGGCCAGCGGAGGAAGAAAGCACGCGATCACGAGGAGTCTTCCAGTATCACACTTTATTGGAGAGCTCTTGGTTAACAGATGGGCGATGATGGCGGGGGGGGGAGGGCGGGGAGCAGGCGCCATCTTTAAGACGCAGCAATCCGCGGCTCTCTACAACCTACTGGACATGCTTGTGTTGGTGTGTTCTGTCCCAAAAGACAGTGAGTTTGAGAATGACAGTGTCCGTAAGCAAATAGCCAGGCCTGGTGGCTCAACTACTAAGGATATTGAGGCAGGAGGATTCAAAACCTGCCTGGGCAACTTAATGAGACTCTGGTTTAGGATATAGCTTAGTGATAAAGTACTTGCCTAGCATGTATGAGGCCCTAGGTTCCATCCCTAGAACCACACAAATACACATAAAAGGAAGTTTGATAAATAGAATGCTAATTAAAAATCCTGAACCTGTACAAATGGTTGTACAAATGAAAGTGAAAAAAATTGTATGTAAAATAAACACCGACATTCAGATTATTCTAGAATTTATATTCTTGCCTTTTATCATATTCAGGAAGCCCTTAATAAAGTGTTTCGTCATGCAGCTCAGATTGGTAGTAATGAAATTACTCTAGTCTTCCCAAGAGCTGGGATTACAAGTGTGGGTCATCATGTCCAACAGTAAGAGTTTTGGGAACTACTGAATGATATTTAAATTTAATGCTGTAGTACATTAAAATAAAAAATGCAACAAATACCAAGATAATAATCTCTAGGTAAGGTATTTTTAGTCTCTAGTTCTTTGTTTCAAAGAGATTTTTTATATAAAATAGGCCTTGAATATCAACAGGGTTGCTGGAAACATGTCAGTGGTTTGCATGCTTGAATGCCAGTGCTGCATTGGTAGGCATTTGGGCAGCTTGTAGAATGTTTACCTTGTGCATTTCTCCCAACTTACATCCTCCATTCCAAGGTAATGTAAATGGGAAAAAAAGAACACACATGAAAAGGACAGAGGACTTTCTGGAAGATGTTGATGCTGAAGATGCACCGAGGAAAAGACTCAGGACAGACAAGCACAGTCTTCGGAAGGTAATTACTTTCTAGGCTTTCCTGGCTTGTAAGAACATGTGCATCGTAATTCTTGCGGCCTACATAAGTTGCAGGGGGTGTTCCTCTGGGCTCTCACCAAAGTAGTATCCAGTAGTAAATCTGGTATTTTAAAAGGATTTATTACCCATCAGGGACATTAGTATAGAAATGGTTGGTATTAGGCTGTCCCACGAAACATCATCCAAATGCTTTCAGTAGTACATGGCTTTTTGATTTTATATGTTAAAAATGACTCTGAGTTGGAAGGGTGTAACTCAGAGGTAGATTGCTCAAGTAGAATGAGCCAGACCCTGGGTTTCATCACCAGCATTTGGGGAAGGATTTGTCTATAGGGCTTATTATTTATTCAGTATTTAAGTGAGGTAGCATGAAAACCCATTAAAATTATATTTTATATTCCAATAAGAAATTAAAGACTCCATTACAGATATTGGAAGCAGATTGTATGAACTTTGTTAGTAATTCATAATCTTCTTTACTCACTGGGAATCGAGTGTGGACAGCACTGATGCAACAACAACAAAGGACAACATGGATGTAAAGGCAGCCCCAGGCTGTAAGCCTGCCAAAACAGCTTGCTTGGTACCTGGAGAGGAATGAAGTTGACCAAGGTCCATGTATGCAAAGCAGCAGTGGTTTATTACTCTGTCTGCCATATATATATCTAGCTCACATATAGAGAGAGTGAACACTTTTCCTGAGTCATCCTAATAACTTTTTGGTAAACCAAGTTTAACTAGACTTTATTGTGGTTTTGAATTTGTATTTAGTAATGACAGAGTAGTTGTACATTTATGATTTTGAGTAAAACTTGATACTTTTACTAATCTAAGTTGCCTTTTGGAGGGGTTGTCTTTGAGACAGGGTCTTCCTGTAGTCCCAGCTGGCCTGGAACTCGCTATGTAGACAAGGCTGGCCTTGACCCTAAGACCCTAAGTTATCTTTATTATTGTCTTTTTTCCTTCTAATTTTGAAGAATGGGAAATCTCAGATATTGCTGAGGTATAATGGACCACATTCTCAATCTTAATTCTTTAAAATTATATTTGTAATTAAAAAATTAGGCCATCTCTATACCATTTTCCTGGTCAAGAAAGTATTCTTCTGGGGTACCTGCCATCACACGGAGCTAATTAGTGATGAAATGTCTGCAGGTACCAGAAAGAACATACTTAATATCTCTTCTGGAAGCCCTTGAACAAAGAGGGAGGAGAGCTGGAGAGATCAGTTAAGAGCTTGTATTACTCTTGTAGAGGACCCATGTTCAATTCCCAATACCCACATCAGGCAGTTCACAAATGCCTGTAACTCTAGCTCCAGGGAATCTGATGCCTCTGGTCTCTGAGGGCACTAACATGCATGTGCACCTACCCAACACACACATACACTAATTAAAAATAAATCTTTTTAAAAAATATGGGACAAGGACATTTGAAATACCAAAATTCACATTAATAGCTACATAGAAATTTATTTTATTAACTCAACAGATAAAAAAGGCATATGTTTAAAAAAGAGTGGTGCCACCTCTGACCTGGTTTTCATAAATATAAGTCATTTTGCATACAGTTCCCTAATATGTATTGATTACTTTCAATGTTCCAACAATATTCCAAAAGTTAAATATGGTCCTTGTGACTACCCCTCCATGGCCTTCTGTGTCACCTGCCTTGGCCCCTGGCCTGTGAGTTAGATCTAAGGTCTGGTCCCAGTAAGGGTTCCTGCCTCCTGGAGTGGCATTAGAATCATTGATCAATACTGTCCCTGTACTGTTGAGCCACAGTTCTTGATTGTTTGTTTGGATTTTTGTTATCGTTCTTTGACACAGAACCTCCTGTAGCCCAGGCTGGTTGAGAATTTGCTGTGTGGCCTGGACTAGCCTTGAACTCCTGGTATTCCTGCCTTTTCCTTCTGAGTTCTGGGATTATAGGCTTGGGCTTCCATACCTGACTGAAGGCATTTTGAACTATATTTTTAAGTCTCGGCACTCAACAGAATATTCGTATCTTTCATTTGTATTTTGTTTTGTTTTTTTTTTTAAGACAGGTTCTCAACTGTGACACTGCTGGCCTGGAACTTGCTATGTAGACCAGGCTAGCCTCGAACTCACAGAGATCCCCCTGCCTTTGCTTCCTGAGTGCTGGGATTAAAGACATACACCACCACACCCTGCCTCATTTCTTTTTTCTTTTTTCTTTTTTTTTGACACAGGGTTTTACTATATAGTCCTGACTGGCCTGGAACTTACTATGTAGACCAGGCTAGCCAAACTCACAGAGATCCTATTGCCTCTACCTCTGGTATACTGAAATGAAAGATGGGTACTGCCATGCTAGTTTTTTCTTTCTTTTCATAGCCCTAGGAATTGAAGCCAGGGCCTTGCACATGCTAGACAAGTGTTCTGCTGCATATAGTCCCAGCTCTGCTTTTACTTTTAAATTTCAAATCTTTGTTTTTTATTTTTAGATATTTATTATTTTTATTTTGCTTTATAAGTGTATTGTCTTCATGTGTTAAGTGTATCATGTGCATGCCTAGTGCTCAAAGAGTCTAAAAGAGGGCATCAGTTTCAATGGAACTGGAGTTTTAGATGGATGAGCAGCCATGTGGGTGCTGGGAGCTAGATGCAAATCCTGGGAGAGCATCAAGTGCATTCTCTCCAGACCTAATTTTTTATTTCCAAATAGGATCTCACTAAGTTGCCTAGGCTGGTTTTGCACTCATTAGTAGCTCAAGCAATGAACTTGTGATCCTCCTGCCTCAGTCTACCAAGTAGCTGCAATTACAGGCTATGCCACTGACTCACTATTTTGAAAGCTTTTTTTTTCCTTTCCTTCTTCTATTTTTAGTTGTGAAGGGTGTTTTGCTGATGATCTTTGTGGGGTAAAGGGTATAGTGGATTATACTAATAATGCTGGCACTGACATAGCCAGACTGAATTCAGTTTGATTGGGCTTCTCAAATAGAAAGCTAGATTGTCTGTTTTTTACTCTGCTTTTGATTCAGTGGGAAGTTCAGGCAGCAAATAGAATATAACTTTTATATGAGGTGCCTTAATGGAATTACAGCAAGTATTGTCATAGCCCTATTCACTCTACCCTTCTGACAGTAACAAAAGAAACAGTTCAGAGTATGAAAAAAGTTTGGGCAGTTGGAGTCCACTTGTATGTGAGGAGCACTTTTCTGAAAGAAGTTTCTATTGTGTAAATTTTCAGCAACCTGTGTTCATTCACATTAGGAGAATTTTTTTCCCTTTGTTTTCTTTCTCTTTGTCCACCCCTACCTCCCCCCCCCCTTTTTTTTAAATAACAGAGAGAGACAATCACCGACAAAACGGCCAGAACAAGCTCTTACAAGGCCATAGAGGCAGCCTCCTCGCTCAAGAGCCAGGCAGGTAATGTGGTCAGGCTCTTTCCTTCCTGGCTCCTCTGGGTGCCTGGGCGGGTGAGTAGGGCGGCCTGGTTATGCTCTTGGGGAGCCTCCAGTGTGGGCAGCTTTGAGGACAGGGAAAAATGAGAACAGGGCCGGGCAGGAGGGATCCAGGGAAGCCTCAGAGGAACCAACAGTGATGCTTGTACCAAAGATGAGGAGGAAAGGTTTTAAAGAAGTGAAAAATAAGCTGATTGAATGTGTAAATTGTAAGGATTCAGTCAAATTGAAAGTGTTTTGCCACTGATTTTTACTTTGTTTTATTAGAGAGGAAATTTAAAACAAAAGTGCTGAGATTTCTTATCTGTTGCCAGCAGTTGTTGCCCTGAGTCCTGTCACTCTGTAGAGTCCTGATGGTTCATTGAAAGTCCTGACTGATGTTTCTGTCTTGTATGATGAAGAACCAATAGCTGATCTAGACTGTAACAAAGACCAATGAGGCCCTTTGATCTTTTCATGAATTATTTTGTGAGGCTCCCGTCACCAACTCTTTCTTTGTGTCAGATGAGATATTCTGATCTTTAAAAACCAGCTTTTATTTGAGACAGAGTCTTCCGTAGCCCCAGCTTGCCTGGAACTCATTATGTAGACCAGGCTAGCCTAGATGTCTGAACAGAGATTGTCCTGCCTCTACCTCCAGATTGTTGGGATTAAAGCCATGTACCACCACACCCGACAAACAAGCTATTTTTAAAATACACACTTGTGGACAATTGCAAACATTTTCAAGTATATAAGTGGTATTGTTACACTATAAAACTTTGTTTTAGAGATAAACACTAAACTTTCGATGGATGAAATTGCATGTCTGGAATTTGTGTCAGAATTCTACAGGGGGTCATGGATCTAGGGGTGAAGGGAGCTGCATTGGCTCTCCCTGGCTTGTTGATTTTGGAGGCCAGGTGGTGGTGATATAAGATTCTTTATACAGTCTGTCTGCTTTCCTTAAATCAGATTTCCCCATGATAAAAAGTAAGCCCCTAGTATACAGTAAAGGAAAGCAGATTCATCTTTAGAACTTTATTTATTTGAGGGGTTATTTAAAGCAGTAAGGAAGTTGGAGGTTTAAGACTTTAAGCTTTATAAAATAAACTTATTTTACAGCAACGAAAAATCTGTCTGATGCTTGCAAACCCCTGAAGAAACGAAATCGGGCTTCCGCAGCAGCGTCTTCAGCTCTTGGGTTTAGCAAAAGTTCATCTCCTTCTGCAT